>CM033326.1:17289286-18489286 GCA_019359835.1 Pharus latifolius | reverse complement strand
TATAAGTCCCGGCCCTCCTCCGTCGCCCCCATCCGCACCGCCCCTGTCCTGGCCCTCCTCCGCACCGCCCCCGTCCCAACCCTCCTCCGTGCCACCCCCATCCCAGCCCTCCTCCGCTGCCCCCGTCCGTGCCGCCCCCGTCCGCGCCGGCCCCGTATCGGCCCTCCTCCGCCGCCCCGTCCTGAGCCGCCCCTACCAACAAGACATATATTCCTGTTTTGGAAACGAGTCGAGTTCTTGAGCCAAAAACAACCGAGCTGCTCTAGCTCGTGGGCGAGCTAGCTCATGAGCCGGACCAAGCCGAGTTCGAGCTGATTTTTCAACTTGGTTAGCTAACGGAGCCGAGCCGAGCCAGCTCGTTAGCTGACCGAGCTTGAGTCAAGCCAGGGCCAACTCGCTCAAACTCAGCTCGTTTCCACCCCTACACTTGGGTCGAATTCGGGCAAGACCTCAGTGAGCACCAGCTTGCCATCGTGGCTATCACCAAGTTAAAGCTACTTCTTCCTCGGCAAACCCCAACAACGAGCTAATTTGGTGATCAATCTTTCTCTCAACCCTATCTTAGAATACTGATGAATTGCAATGTTGTGTGTATGAGATGAATGCGTGTATGTAATTGTTGAATTGAATTCTCAATTTCCAATTTTTGAGTTGAATCAAAGTGAATATGCTCTGTGATGCCCTGAACAAGTTGTTCTAAGATGTAAGTATGTCCAAGATTCTAGTAACAATGATGAATATGATTGAATTAAGCAAAACATTTTCTAGAATTGCAATCTAGAATCTGACCTTGTTGAATGCTGAGATGAATTGAATTTGAGTTGTCTTAACTGTTGTTTCCGCTTGAGAGCTTCTAATTTGAATTATTAAATTTTGTGATATGTGGGTTTTACTTCTAATCTGGGAGGATCTTCGGGTCCTTCAGGTTGAGTTTGGAAAGGATTCGTGACCTTGAAAAAGGTTTGCGACCTCAGGAAGGATTCAAACTGTCTGGTCGGATTGTATTCCGATCAATATATATATAACTGAGTCCTATCTGTTTAGGTTTAATTAGTTGTCCCAGTCTAATATGTTTAGATTATTGAGTCTGATACGTATTCATACGATTGGACTATAAATACTTTGTAATAGTTCTAGTTTAGATGAACGAATAGTATTGAGTCTAGATCGAGTTATGTAACACATAGTTCATCAACGTAGGTGAGTGCGTCCTATTGTTCAATGTGTACAAGATCCCTCTTTTCAATAAAGAGTTGTGCTATATTTTGAACTATGTTTTTGATCAGCTTGGGTTTCGGTAATTCCGAATAAGATCCCGTATTCTGCATATTAGCATTTGGTCGAGTATAGTCGAAACCCTGACTATACTTCAATCAGATCAAGGCTAGATCAAAACCTGGTCTAGTCCTTAATCAGATCAACTTCTAATTTGATTTCTAGCTGCAAAAGTATTTTTATTGCATATCTCTCTGAATTGGTTGGATAGTTGTGTTTTTAAACCTTTATTTGCAACTACTAAATTTGTGTGGTTGCAACCTAGTGCCGGAGGAAGTAGTTCTAGTGTTCGAGTGAGCATGATCTATCTCTCTATTCCTTTTGTGTACGTTCTGAGTAATTGATGGATTGAAGTTCTAGATTCCAAGTTCCATTGATCTTTGTTCGTAAGTGTCCAGGAAGCAAAATGGGGAGCCTAGCTTTGACTCTTGTTATTTGTTTGTCTTGTGCTTGTTGTTTCCCAGTCAAAAGGAGTTGGGGAACGGTTAGTGTTGGTTTTGTACCCGTTGATTTTTGTACCAGTTATAGATCGCATTGTACGCAGTCCCTCTCATGAGATTACTATTCGATCACGACTCTATTGCTTGTATTCGCGAACACGTGTACAATCACAACACTGATCGATTGTCATTGATGACCACCTCTCTCTTTCTCTTCATTTTCTTCTAATATTTTCTCATTCTTTCTTTCGTCTGATTTATTTTCATTCGACCTCGTTTAGTTTAGTTTTACGTGTTTCGCTTCTCTAGTCCTTGTGGAAAGAACGACAGAATACTCGTCTTTATTGCACCGATCTCGTCCTCTTGCGAGACAGGATAGACTGGTATCAATTTTTGACACCATTGCAGGGGATTAGATTGAATGTGAGCGTGTTCAATTGACTAGATCTTTTATTTTTGTGTTTCTTTTTGGTTTTTGTTTGCATCTTTTTCCACCCCTTTTCCCTCCTTGTTCTTTTATTTCTCTCACTTCTTGTCCTTTTCTCATTGACTGATTGATTTACATTGATTGAGGATATGGATGGTTCCTATTCTTTTTGTGATGCATGTGACAATCTTAGTGCTAAATTAGATGATGTGTCTCATCAGATTGCTACAATTTTTCGTGGATTATCTGCTCGTGTTAGTGCTGCTCTTATAAGTTGTATTTACGGTATTCGAAGTCATCTGCCCCCTGCTTGTCAGCATGGTCGAGCATCCACTACATATCATCCTGGATGACCTACATACCCAAATACACCGTACAGGTTCAGTCACCCGTTATCTCATCTGTTTCTCCTAGCTATCATTTCCAAGGTTTTAGGTACGAGCAGCTGCCATCACGTTCATCGCATCTGCCTACGTGTCCACCACATCATCAATACCCATAGTCGCCTCACTTACCTCTAGATTTATCTAGACTCGAGGTGATGTTGGAGTCATATTTGCAGAAGCATGAGGATGATTCACCACCCCAGAAATCTCAACAGCCTCCTCTTGTACATGATGACACATCTAGGTTTGAGGAGCTGCTAAAGACTTACATGACCCAGCATTTAGAGGATGTGGAATTATTGTGGACTGAGATACAAGATGTGCAATCTTACATGGATGAGTTCCAAGGATATCAAGATTCAGTCTACATCTTGCCATCTCAATTACCTACATTTGAGGACATCACACCTCCGTTGTGTGTCCTGGAATCCACCCATGACATCTATCCTTGAGAGCCTCACAGAGAGACCACAGTTGTGAGCGACGAGCTTCGATCCAATCTTGTTCCTTTGCGTCACATCAATATGCTCCGCCCCTTGCTGATCTGATCATGTTTGATGATGATGGTGAGCCTATTTTCGAGACACCTATGCGTCCGTTTGGACCATTTTCTTTTGATGATCCATTGACAGACAGACCAAAGATTGAAAGTGTCAGTTTAGAGGTTGCAGACCCCCCTGTCACACCTAAGATCCTCCTACTGATAATCCGGTGCTTGAGACAGTTCAGTTTGATGATGCAGACTTCCTGGACAATTCCTTAAACCATGAGATTGAGAGTGAGACATTCTCATTTAATTCTAAGGGACTTCTTTTTGACGTAGGGAGTCCGTTCATCTTGATTCATCAGTCACCACCCTTGTGGAGGTCCCTACTAGCTTACCATTCACGCCATCTATTATTCAAGTAGACTTGAAACCCTTCTCTTATCATTCTGAGCTGTTTAGTTCTGATGAGACTTGTCATATCCCTGTGAGTTGTCATTCACCTTTTATCGACATATGCCTTCCTCCTAATATGTATTATCGATTAGTCGACGTGAAAGGATTTTCGTCAACTGACCTTTTGGAGGGCCTTGTCCCTGCCATACACACATGCTTGTTTGTTCTTGACTTCATTTGCAAGATAGCACGTGTGACTCACCGACTGTGAGCAGGTTTGCTCTGAGTCGATATTCCTTGAGATCCTGGTGGATTCCCAAGCATGCTGCTTCCAACAGGAGGGTGGATGTGGAACTTCTACTACGTCCCATACTTGCCTCTCCTTCCCCACTCGCTCTTCAACACTATATCCTTTGAGGGTCGAGCTTCCGACCTAAAAAAAACACTTCTCGGGAGGCAACTCGAGTGTTTTCTCTTTTTTTTCTTTTTGTTATTTATTTTCCTTTGTTTTGTAGGATTGTTTTTAGTTTCTTTATCCTTTTGTGTTTCCAAGCTACTGCTATGTCTTCATCCATAGATGTACGTGGGACATCGATATGCTTCACCACAACTATCCTAACTTCATCCATACCCGGTGAGCTATCTCGGACCCCATGTGACCCATGTGTGCGAAATTTACTTTGTGCTTCCACCTCATTCATTTTATCACCTCTTGTATGCATCATGGACTATGCATCATTCAAGCTTGGTGGTGGGAGTCACTTTGTTCTTTATTGTTTGCATTTTTGGGTTAATTTTTTTTGAAAAATATGGCTGAATTGATAGCATAATTGATTCTTGTGGCCACAGGGGCATATTTGTGCTTAAATTCTATATTTGTGTAAATGTTGTGATTTATGACTATTTGTGCATGCTTGTACTTGCGTATGTGATTGTTGATTATCTAGCCATGTGGGCTTATGTATTGTATGTCTGTGATATATCTCTTGCATTAAACTGTTTGCCCGACAAGCTAATTACAAGAGAGGTCATGCTGAAATTTTCTTGAATTTTGTTTAAATTTCTCACACTAGCCATATTGCGGATCTTGTGTAAATTTGAGTGTTAATTTCAGCATTCTTATTACCATGTTTATCTTGTATATGTGATATTAAAAATATTGGTTTAGATCATGTAGTTGCATGATTTGTGTACATAGCCTCCTGGACATCACTTCTAGTTACAATTTTTGCAAAATAAGATTGCAAATGCTGCTCTCTACCTAGTAGGCAACTTCGATTTTCACTGCTTAATAAAAACTCTTCTACTCTCCGCTCCTCTGAGCTAGTCGATGTTTGAGTTGTTTTTACATTATTAAATTGTTAGCTTGTTCATTAATCATCAAATTGAGCTCATGAGCGCGTTGATCTCTCTATGGAACACATCGCCTAGTGCGATGGGCTTAGGGTAGAGTACGAAGAGATCCGCAATTAATAAGTTGAACGGGAAGGAGCTAGCTAAAGCACCAAATTTCAAAAAGATTTCAATAAGGTTAGAAAGTGATTAGTGCGATGTCTAGCAAGGCTGAAACATTCAATCATTGCAATTATTTGACTCTTAAACTCCTTTTCAAGTATTCATATACATGTATATGCATTGGTGATTTGTTTGCATATTTTCACTCACTTTTGCCAAAATCGGATATGGTTGGTCGTGCATGATTTGTACATAATTCATAATCATTTGCAACCTCTCTTTAAGTTTTCTTTTGCTTGCGGAATATACAGTTATGATCCACTAAGTTTCCGCATTCATACATTACTTATTGTCCTTCTTTATTCACTGATTTTATTTTCTTTAGGACAAGCAAAAGTTTAAACTTGGGGGTGTGACATTCGTCATATTTATACATATTTTCCCCCTCGTTCATGTACATTTTAGTCATATAAGGCAGTATTTGCATTAATCATAAACTAACCTTGTCTAACCCACAAGAATTTGATATATTAAACCTGTAAGCCTCCTCTTAACCCTAAACCAAACATAACATAAGGGTAGGAGTTATATATTTAATAGAGCCTATAGTGATACAAGGCAAGTTTTGAACACGTTATGGAGTATGCCGTCTATTACCCCGTATGGGGTCTATTTGTTAATTGAGGCTCTCATATGGTTGTGTTGTATTATGGCTAACAGGTCCTAGCAGTGAGTATTTTACTATTGTCATTAGTCATGATGGTATTCTAGTGATAGAACAAGGTCAAAAATATATATGGATGGCCAATAAAGCTACTTTGATTGTTATGACTCGAATAAGTTTTCTGTACCTGTGCTTGAAGACATGTATGAGGATCTTGGGTACACTATGAATGAAAACCTCAACTTGTATTGTGGAGTCCCCACCAAGTGACTCACTACTGGACTAAGGAGGCTTAAGACAGATAAGAATGCTATGGCAATGCTAACATATGTCCCAAGCCTTAAGGTAATTTGCATATTTGTTGAACATCGGTTAGAGTTGAAGGAACCTGAGTAAATGATGTCATTTGAGCAAGGAGTGGGCACTACTGGAGGTGTGCAACAAAGTGGAGGAGCAAGTCAACTAGCCTCAACTGCAATAAATTTATATTACAGTGGTGATTTGGGAGAAACAAGGGTCAGCTAGTGGCCAGTGTAGCAGTAAGAAAGGTGGAAAAATGTCCCAAAATAGTAGTGGTAGCAATGAAGATGAAGACTAAATTTTTAGACTCGGACTATGGTATTGAGGACGATGATAACTTGTTTGAGAACTATATTGACATTGAGGGTGCAAAGGACATTGGGAAGAAACAACCACAACTTGGGCAAGGTGAAATAGGCAACAATATCGTGGATTCTAATGAGTGTGATGCATGCGCTGAGTATGGTGGAAGTGATGACTTGCTTGGCATGGGGAGTAGCAATGCAAAAGTTGACATGAATAATCATATCTTCAAAGTTGGCATGATTTTTAGGTCATTTAAGGAGTTCAGGTTGGAAATCAAGGAACATGGTGTTAGAGAGAGGAGAAAAAAATTTCATTTATAAAAATGATAGGAATAGAGTGAGAGAAAAATGCATGGGAAGTCCTACATCTGATTTAGAATAGATGCAAGATGGCTGAAAGGTAAGCAGGCAATGTATGTCAGGGGCTTGGTTGACGGCCATAGTTGCATAAAAGAAGCCAAATCAAGGTGGGCCAATTACCAGTATATTGCTAGGAGGTTTAAGGACAAATTCCAAGTCGATCTTAATTACACCCTTAAAGCATTTGCAGGAAATGTCCAGAGAGAAATGGGTGTGGAGATAAGCCAGCCCACATTATACAGAGCAAGGATGCTAGCAAGGAAGTTGGTCCAAGGAGATGACAAAAAATAGTATGCCATGCTTTGGGACTATAGTGAGAAGTTGAAACTACAAATTCCTTGCTCAAGGGCTGATTGTATTTATCTAATTGCAATTGTCGTAGTTGAAGTCAAGGACAAGGCAACTTGGAAGTGGTTTTTTGAATTACTACAGCTAGAGCACAATATAACCCAATAAAAAAAAGAAAATCAGAAACTAACCCCAAAACTTTTGACTGAAACTCATATATATGCGCATAAATATTCTCTATGGTAATGAGTGGGATTTGAACCCTGGCTCTCGGGTGAGAGACCGTCCTAACTAGCTAGATTACACCAGATCTTTGAAACTTGTCGCCATTACACAAAGTAATACTTTACTTAACATTAATTGCTTAAATGCAAACAACACATATCACATTATTGTATATTTGGGTAATAAGTGTCGTATGATTGTATAAAAATATATTTTTAATATAAAAAGTTTTACCTTGAGACAACTTACTCTATAATATTATATTCTTTTTATATGATTATTAATATATAATTATAAAATTTAAGGATTACAATTGTATCTTGATTACTGTAAAAAGTAAAAAGTATTTTATGCACATAAATAATTTTGATATCAATGAGTGGGATTGGAACCCTGATCATAAGGGGCAAAGAGACCAGCCTCCTAATCAACTAGACTACAACCAACTTGTGTAATTTGTTGCCATTGCACAAGGTAATACTTTATGAATCGCTACACTACTATCCAGTCTAGAGTATGGATGTGTTTTTCTTGAATTTTCTTCTTGCTTAGTGCCGACAAATCAAGTAGTGAGGATCAACATGCTGATGAGCTAGGGTTTCAGTTGCGACCCTCTCTCGCAACTGAAAGCTAGGATTTAGGTTTCCATAGAACAAAGGCTAGGGGTTTCAGTACAAAGTCTTAATATGGTAGACAAAATAGAAAGTTACACGCGTCTGTGACAGTTGCAAAAACAATTGGAACGAGATCCACAACAGCAAAAGGTGATCAAACTACGGTGCGCCACCTGATCCGAGTAGAGAGTGTCAATCTCGCCTAGAAGATTATTTATAGTGTTCCTCTCTACCTCATTCCAATCCGGGTCGAGCCATGACATGTAATTGCATCTATCCCTCTCCTCTTCGTGGCCACAATGTATGTAGTTTCTATTGACAGTGTCGTAGGCCCAAGACATACTTACTTTAACATAACCTCGATATCTGTACATAAAGTCATCTGTGTCGGAGGCATCATCGGGCCAGTTGAACTCCTCCGCAAGACGCGCTGTTGGGTACGTGTCTCTATGGAAAGAGCAATAACAAGGACATTTGCAGCAACACATATGTTGAACGTCGTGCATGTTGATCGACAGCTCCTCCATGAAGTCAAGCTACTCACGAAGTCTCTTCTTTCTGCAAAGAAGACAAAGTATCGTACGTGCAGTGTTTACGCTCCACTCGGGGTTGAGCCAAAGCAGGAAAGTGCACTTACAAGCATCTTCCCTCAAACACTCTAAAAATCTCCTCCCGTAGTCACCCTGAATGGGGGATGTGGTAGTCTTCGACAACAAACCGCAGTTGCAACGTCATGGGCCTGAACTTTGTCCTTCATCCTATGAATGGGAGCGAATAACCCAGAAAGTAATGCAATGCACATATTGGCATTTCATTTATGCGAGCTGATTATGTTCTTACCTTGGTGTGCCTTCTTCTTCGGCCATGGCTACTGTCGCCCACCATGTTCAGATGGGCGTGTGAGGGAAGTGTGAGTTGTGTTCGGAGCTCAACGACTTAATTTATAGAAGTGCAATTCATGAAGAGTTCAATCATTGGTTGGACGTATCTGTAGGAAAGCAAATGTCTCCGTTAAAAAGATGAAAGGTACAAAAGCTGAAAAGTAGAAAAGACTAATCGTATAAAAGCTGAAAAGTACAAAAGCGGAAAAGCATAATAGTACAAAAGTAGTAAAGTTAAAAAGTATGAAAGATGTATCGTATAAAAGTTGGAAAGGTGACAAAGCCTACATAAAACTGAAAAGTATGATAAAACCCTACATCGAACTACTGCCCCTCCCCTTTTGTGGCCGGCCCTGATACTCCGATGGTATGTAGCGAGAGGGGGGCTGACGATCCCTGATGCGCCATCTCCTCGCTGGTGGTGTCTGCGCAGATGGCGGAGCCTGGGAAGGCTGTGTCGGCTGTGTAGGTGGTGGAGCATCGACAAGCTGCGAAGGCTGTGTAGGATGCTGCTGTGTCTAGCTCAGAGGATGGTGCCACGCAGGAGGTTGCACCTGTATATGTGCCAGGATTTCCTGTTGCGTCGCACCCTGTCCCTCATCCGCCACCAAGTCCTGAGCCAACCCATGGTCGAGCTCACCCATGTGCGCAATAGTATCGAGCTCTTCATCTGAAGAGCTGTCGGTAGGCACGACACACGCTTGTGGAGGTGGAGGGCGTGACGATGATGGGCGGTCCACTGGCGGCACATGCGACGAAGGACCGAGCGCCGAAGGTGATGGTGGGGGAATCACGGTCAAGTGAGGTGGCAGCAGCACTCTTAAATTGACCATGATCTGATCAACTCACCGCTTGACATCTACACAATATGCATACATATCGTCCCTGGGCACAACCCCACTGTCGCGAATCCTGACCATCATGTCACGTGCACCGGCAGAGACGGCTCCGAGGGTATCGAGTTGCTTACACAAAATAATGCAATTATAGAATGACAATCCATGTGAAAGTAAGGTTGCAGAGAGTTAAAGAACTCACATACGAGTGGATTAGCCCTGGAAGGCGTCGGTCGAAGCCCTTGTCGATAGTGGTAGGATGGACGGGTTCATCAGGCGCAGCTGGTGGACCGCCCGCCAATCTATAGAACGTGTGAGGTCGGTACTATGACAAGTATGAAAAATGGATATCGTGGCTATAAGGTCTATCCTTTGTGACCGACCGTGTGTGGGTCTGATCCATCCACTCCTCCATATAGGGTCGCTGCTGTAACACCCTGAGTTAGGGGTGAAAACTTCCTTTTTCATCAATAGCATGCATGCTTGTATCTGTAGTAATAGCCAGATCAGTATCTATCCTAAACCCTAAAATCTCCAAAAAAAACTATCCTGTGACCCTAAGTCAAGATCTGACTTACCAGATTTGATCTATCAGTTATCCTAAACCTAAAAGCCTTCAGAACCCAGATTCAATTCTATCCCTAACTTCCAGAATTATCAACTCTTTTCTGTTTT
Organism: Pharus latifolius; assembly: GCA_019359835.1. Classification (NCBI taxonomy): domain Eukaryota; kingdom Viridiplantae; phylum Streptophyta; class Magnoliopsida; order Poales; family Poaceae; genus Pharus; species Pharus latifolius. The sequence goes on along the minus strand of CM033326.1, from coordinate 18,479,275 downwards.
CGAAAACAGAATATCTGTTATTACCTTTTACCCTAAGATTCAGAAATTCAGATTTAATCAAAATCTTAGCCAAGTTCAGACCAGATTATTCCTGGATTATGATCAAGGGTATGCCAATACCTTAATCCAAAAAGTTGGCAGCCAGATTTTACCATCTAAACCTTTTTCGCAAATCAGTCCAAGAGTTATTACAAATTAGTCCTTTATCTGATATCTAGAAACCCAAAAAGGCTAAAATCTCCAGATTAACTCCAAATTCAGAATTCTTCGGCAAATCTTTTCTAGATGCTATTTGAAACAAGTTCTTCTTCTGTGCAGATTTCAAGATCTCATCCTAATTACCATAATTCGAAATCAATTAAAGCTCAGATTCAATTACCTTAAAAATACCCTATTTTCAGTCTGTATCAAAGACTATTCAAATGTGCCAAATTTTAGCAAATGTTCTTGCCAAATATTCTGTTGAATATAATCTGCTATATCAGTGAAATCAAATTCAGTTTAAACCTTCCAAAACTCCAGATTCGCAGATCAGTCCTTCTTCCAGATTTTTCTAAAAGCCAGAAAGGCAAAATGCTGCAAATCATCTCCAAATTCAAATCTGATTCAGGGAATACCTCCCAAATGCTTTTCAATACAAATTCTTCTTTTATGAGTATCTCAAAATCAAACCCTAAATCCCAGAATTCGAGATCAATAAGTTTCAGACTTATTTTACCCTAATCTACTCTGTTTTCAGTTCATATCAAAAATCATCCAAATGTCTCAAATTTTATCTTCTATTTGTGTCAAGTCATCTGTTGAATCAAGCCTACCAGATTAATGCAATCAATTTCAGATTTAACCTTCCAAATCATCAGATTTACAATTCAGCCCGAAATCAAAAATCAAATATTGCAAATCAGCCCCTATTTCGACCAGAGCAGCAGCTACTGTACGCACGACCAGAACTCGCCGTGATCTTTGCGCCGTGCACGCTCGCCGCCGGCCAAGCCCCGCTTGCATTTGTGCTCGTGCATGCTTGCTGTTGCTGATGCGCACGCGTCCGTGTCTTAGCCTTCGCCGTGGCAGCAACGTTGAACAGCAATTGCTTCCGCGCGCGACCAACAGCAGCTTTTGTCAGCAACACGGCACCACGTTGCTTTGCCTTGCCAGCTTGTGTTGCCACCGCCTTGCACCACCCGACATTGTTGAGTCCCGATGAAGCCGACAGCTTAATCAGCTTTGCACCGCCTGTGCGCCATCACGTTACCGCTCGCCGTTGTTGCATCTGCGTCCGGCAAGTCACTGAAGCCAATTCATTGCTGTTTAATCCTTGCAAGCTTCACCCTCTAGTCTATTTAAGCAATCAACACCTTGTGCAATCTTCACTTCACCAGAGCTTAACCAAATTCTCAAATTCCCTTGCTGTCGTCGTCTTCTCCGGCGAGCCATTGAGGAGCTTCACGGTGGCAGCCTCAACCGCAGCATCTCCTGCCAAATTAACAGCACCAGTGAGTTCCCCTTATCTCTCTCATCGTGCTGTATCACTTAATTGGATTACCTTGCACCTTATCGCCGGCGATCGCCGGAAATTGCTGAAATCAGTGAAATGCCCTGTTCCAGTTGCACAAGTCAAATTAGCCCGAATTAGCCTTCGATTCAATAGACAAAAATGATCAGTGAGCTATTTTAAGCAAGCCTGTGAAGTTGAATGGTGAAATTGACCAAGAACTGGAGTTTTTCGCTAGCCCGAGCTTCACCAGCCGCCGGCGAACGTCGCCAGCCTTCTCCGGTGATTCTCCGGCCAATTCAATCGTGCCAGAAGCTTTCTTATACCTTCTAGATGCTCTCCAAGCAAGGAATCGAGTTCAAACATCGTGTAGCCAAAACCCCCAATATCAGTGTCTTCTTCTCCGGCGCCGGCCACCGGAAAACCATTCCCGGCCGATCCAGCTCCAGAAACCTTGTCCCCCAGATGCGCCTTGATCTCCTAAGAAACTTTGCTTACTAGCTCAACTTCCAATTCGGCCTAAATCAGAAGATATAGCTATTCCCTAATTCCTGTCCAGTGCTGTGAATTGAAATTTCAGCCACCGAGTTCATCGCCGGTTTTCATCACTTTCCGGCCACCTCCTGCCCTAGGTCCAGTTGAATGAATTGTTCCTGTTACTGAGGCCTACATCCCAGACAAACTGGTGCATCAATTGGAGCCCTAGATCAAAAGTTGTGGCAAACCCTAGTTTCTAGCTATGTCAGTGCAATGCCAGGCTATGTCAGTCAGTGGCATTAGCCCATTTCACTTCCTTCCAGATGTGTATTTTGAGCATGACTTTGTCCCTTAGACTCCTGAGGTTGTGATCTACAATTTCTTCTTCTATCACAACTTGATTTGAGTCCTTGAATTGCATTTTATGCTTAGCCCTAGATTATGACATTGTCAGCCCTATGTCAGAGCATGTCAGTCAGTGGCATTAGCTCATTTCACCTCCTTCCAGTTATATAAATTGAAAATAACTTTGTCCATTAGACTTGTGGAGTTGTAATCTACATTTCATTCTACTGCCACAAGTTGAGATAATCCTTCTACCATTCATTAACCCTATGTCGATGCCTTGAACCGAATGTCGACCTGAAGACATTCATCGATTTTGGGAAAACCAGCTGCGGACTTAATGTCAATTCCTATATCCTGGAACCCTAGAAGTTCCTAGCACTCATTTTCAGCCCTAATTCTATGATTTAGCCCTAATCAGCTTCTATGGTACCTAAATCCAATTATTTCAGAATCATCAAGACATTCATCTTTGCATTATTGCATGTAGTATAATAATGTATTGAAAAGGTTGTGATTCTTGGTTGCATGTTTGATCTTTGCTCAGAGTCGGAGCTAGAGTTCGAGGACTTCACTGCTGACCCGACATCAACTGCTGTTTTTCACGACGCGGAAGGCAAGTCATATCCTTGGTCATCTTGAACCTATATTTTAAATGTTGCTAAAACATAACCTTGAATATAGGCAATATTGCATGTGAAAGATTGAGAATGGTTGATTTATCAATTGGCAGTACTAGACTGGTTATCTATGAAATGTGAAATAAACAAGTTTTGAGCCATGAACTATTATATGTATTTATATACTTATATTCATGAAATAAAACCCCTAGCCGTGACCAGAAAAATGGTGTGGATGGCTGTAGCACTAGAGGTGCTAGACTGCAAAGGAATGCAGGCACTGAAGGTGTAGGGTTGTGGATGGTCTGGTCACTGGCATATAAGGACTAGAACCTTGTGTTGTGCGTCTAGTGGCATGAACAACGTGCTAACCGCAAGCCTGGTATGGGACAGGCCTGAACAAGTACTTATGTGGATCGTACATGAAACCCCTGCATGAGATGTGTTGTGATGATTGACTTGGAGGCTGACTCCTACTATCACTGAAGGTGATCTGATATTTGACCCAGTAATGGGAAAATGAGGTGGGGTGGAGGTTATGATACAGCCTACCACAACTGTGTTTCGCTGAGAGCCACAGGGTCAGGGGTGAATTGTAAGTGATGCATAACAAAAGTTCTTGTTATTTCCACCTTGCCACTCACACATGGTTGTGAGGAGGGGTCTAATCATTTTGATAGGATGGGCTTGAAAGTGGAATATCTTGCGGGTAAATTGGTACCTCTCTGCAGAGTTAAAAACGTATTCGAATACTCCGAGCTCCTGGGTTTATAGGAGTCTGCTGCGGTGGATTAAATCCACGGGGTGTGACACAAGTACTATTTTCTAAATAAAATATGTTTAAATCAAGATTACCCAAATGACATGTGTTGTCATGATAAGGAGTGCTGCCGTGGGCTGTCGTGTGTCGACGTGTCGCGGTAGTGCTATAATCTAGTGAACTTGAATGATGATGTTATATTATGAAAAGTGCTGCCATGGGATGAGGTATGAAAGTAAAAGATTATTTTATAAACATCCATAATTCTTGATTAGTCTAGATTCATGTCATCACTACTATATGTATCTACTCTTACCTATGACTTGCTGAGTACGTAAGTGCTCACTCTTGCAACCTACAAATCAATAGACGGAGCAATCAACAATCAAGATGAAGGCGTGGAGTACTTCGTGGATCCAGAAGGAGGAGCGTCAGTTCCGTCATTTCCCTGATGTGTGTTGTTCTGCCGTCCACTTCTCTTTGTGGGTGGGTCACCTACCTTCTGCTGTGTAGATGTTATTTTGCTAAACCATGTATGCCGTGAAGGCATTGTAATCTCCTTATGTAATATCAAGGCCAACAGGCCACACTGCTTAACTATTTTGTAAGTTACTCTGTTGCAATGTGATATACTCCTGTGCTTGACTTATCCTGGGAAGTCGAGGGTATGTGTATGCTATGCATATAAGGGACTAGCTGCAGCGAGCTAGGTCTCTACAGGAGTAGTCATAGTCCCAGTCTCGAGGCGCGACAGCTGCTGAAGAACGAAATCATCCCTTCCTCGACCCTTCCTCGATTGCCTGCGGACAAAACAAATTAGTAACATAAATCATTTATAAAGTCACATGTGAAAGTAATGCATATTTGACATGCACATACTCATGAACATGGTGTGGGATCTATTGGGGAGGCGGCACTGAAACATGATGACATAGGCCGAACTGGCGCATAACTCGCTCAGGAAAGTACCCCTCAACCATATGCGAGAAAACCAGGAGAACCTGGGTACACTAGTAAGCATCATCCTGCATTTAGAGAGAAGAAAGGCCAACTGGTGCCATGGACTGGATGTGTTGCTTGTCCACGGATGCCAGATGACGTTGTCGTCAAGGAGCAGATCAAAGCTCGTGGCGTATGAAGGATAGCAAAAGTATGCCTGATCCGTGGACCATCTCAAACTCAGCCTAGCCCATCTCCATCCCATCACAGGGCTGTCCCTCATAGCACCGCCCAACACAAACTGATCCGGCGGCACCAACGATCGGCCGGTGAGGAAATGCTTGTACGACCACGTCTGCAGGAGTATGTCGTACCCCGCGAAAAGAGAGTTTACTTGGTCTCTACTCATGGCATCGCACAATCTCCTATAGGTGTGGCAGAGCACAGCGGATCCGAAACTGAACTGCGGAACGTGCCCCAGCTCGGAGTCCGCAATAATCCTAGCGAGCTGAACGAACTACCTCTTGCAGATGTCTCCATGGGTGCCAGGGAAGAGCAGCCACCCAAATAGGTACAACAAGTATGCCTCAAGGTGGTGCCTGAAGACCTCCTTTGGAGTGGCCACAGGGAACGTAGCATCGCAGACGGTGTGCAAGTAACTCTGGGAAACTCCCGCAGTTTGTGCAAACCCCCCCACTGGCCCAACGCCCTTGAAGCGCTGCAGGAAATCCAAGCGCCATGCAGCTCTGTCAGTGGCCACAGGGACATATATGTCCCCGCGGATAGGCAGGCCGAGCAGTATGCTGACGTTCTACAGCGTGATGGTGAGCTTGTCAAAACTGAAGTGGAAGGTGTGCGTCTCGGGCCTCCATCAGTCCACAAACGCACTAACCAAGGCTCGATCAAATGGGAATCAACGAGCCCGATCTACCATGTGGGCGAACGGCAGCTGTTCGGCCTCGAGCAACTGAGGCTCGAACCACTCATCTAGAGGCCACATCTCTCGCGGTGTCCTCATGTACAGAGCCGGCAGAACGGTGCCCTATAGAAGGTGTCGATCACGGTGACGCTCCTGATGGTGCTGTGCAATCAACTCGGGAAGCTGATGATCGTCCGCCATATCTGTAGTTATCACATATTGGCCGACAAATTGAAACATTACAATTAATTAACATACATTCAGTATAACTTACGAAAATTCACAACAATGCATTACAACATTACAGTTTTATTTAAGGAAATTCTCAACAACTCATACAGATAAAAGTGAATTGCTTCAGTTTCTCGAAGAAGTTGACGTGTCTGCCACCTACGGGCATCGATTTCTTGTGTGACCAGGCTGCCTGCAACCGGTGCATATGAAGGTCATCTTCATGCTCCGTTGTATCCATATCGTTGTGTATCCTTCTGGCTCGACGTCGGCCGACATGGCTCACAAGGAGCCTCTTTTCTGGGATCCACGTGATGGCATCTTCCAGTGATAGCTCTCGATAGTTTCCCGTCGCCGCAAACCCGTGGAAGACACCCTCCAAAGTTTCAACAAGTAATGCAGAGTATAATAAGTTGAGATGTATTGTGCCGAATTGATTCCAGGAACAGAGTAGGCAGCGATAACATGCGAGCAAGAAATGTGCAGCAGCTGAGGCTTTTCGCATGTACATTCGGCATTTGCATTTGTAATTCGGCATTCATGGACCTGACCTGCTCTCAATGTGCCATGGACATGTTTGTGCCTTAGCCTAACCTCGTAGTTTCCATTCAAACGGCTTAGCACTGAGATATCATGTGTCAATGACTTTCTCATCCGAAATTTAAAATAATCATTAATCTTTTTGGGCTAGTGTACTAAAAGGTCGTGCACAAGTACTGATGCCACTGAACTTTTACTGTCATAGTATGCTACTGTGCGATAGAATGTCATCTCAACTATGGTAGTGAGTGGTAAACATCGCACATCTTTTAGGATGAAATTGTACACCTCGGTCAGATCATGTAGTCATGATTCCGTACCATGCCGCGCCTGTGTCGTGCAGCAACGACCACTTCACCTTTGGTTTGGGCTGAATCCATTAACTAAAACTGAGATACCTCCAAAACAATGCAGAAAATTGCAGGAAAATTATAGAATATTATTTATGCTCTGGATAATATTTCTTTCTCATTATTCATCTATTTATGATGCCTACATGATAGTTCTATGATTAAGCAGTTTATCTATAGTAAATTTATAACTTTGCATGAAATAAAAACTTGTAAGAAATATGTCTGACATTGCAAAGAGAGAATTTGCTAAATTTTCTCTTGATGGAAATAACTACTTGATATGGGCTCTTAGTGTTGAAATCCATTTAATCTCTAATGATCTTAGTGGGACAGTCGTGAAGGGTAACAAATGCACTGATGCCCAGAAGGCAAAGGTGCTAATTTTCGTTCGACATCATCTGAACAAATATCTAAAAAATGAGTATCTTATTAAGAAGGATCTGCTGGCATTATAGGAAACCCTGAAGGATCAATTTGACTAGCAAAAGGCAATAATTTTGTACTCCAGCAACAGTCTAAGGCTAAGAACTATGCTAAGCACTCTAAGCTGGCTTCTGCATTGTTAGTATCAGAAAAACAAAATGATCTACTCATGAAGAATTAGAATGCACACCCAATAGGCTCCTAACATGTGCCTTAAGAACATGCCACCGCTCAGAAGTTTAACAATAAATATGGACTTGGAAGAGGTCGGGGACATGGTGGACGTGGAGATGGAAAAGGCAATAAAATAATGATGAACACAGAGCCATGGAAAGCACAAGAGCAAAGGAAAACCCTAGGTCAATGACCCAAGTGAGAAGAGCAACAGCCAAAAGCAAGTTTGCTACAAGTGCGGATGCAATGGTCATTGGTCTCAGATATGCCGCTCACCAAAACATTTGATCGAAACTTATTAACTTTTTGGATGATGAAAAATAAGAAAGGCTAGGAGACCAAACATGAGTCACATTATACAGACTTTCATGAAGCAAACAAGACTCTAGTTAACAACGACGACGACCTGTTGGGATTAGAGCTCGAGGATATTTTGGAGATCATTAATAGTCTCATTTCGAGTTATTCAGTTTCCCAATTATTTTTTCTATGTCATACATGCATTTTTTTTATGCATTATCATCAGTTTTGTGTTTCTATTGAACATTTATCATTTTATGTTCTAGTTAAAAAATTATGCATTGTTGCTTCAAATATCTATAGTCGATGTTACATCTTTTATCATTTCATGTTCCTATTGAACATATTTTTATTTATATACCATGTTATTCTTTTAGAATATCTTACTTGTACAATCAATGATGGATGATCGGAAATTATGTCTTCTAGATAGTTGTACCACACACACTATCCCAAAGGATACAAAACATTTACAAACTCTAGTAAAAAGGAAAGGAGCATAATGACAATTGCAAATAATAATATGTTAATGATGGACTCCAGAAGACCTTCATTGATTCTCCCTACATATACAAAAAAATAATCATAAATAATACTTTATTGTATCCTGCGTCAAAATGCACCCTCTTGAGTTTTAAAGATATCAGTGCAAATGGTTTCCATATTGAGACTGACAAAGAAAACAATACAAAATATCTTCTCATAACAACATCAATTGGATGTCAAAAACAAGTGATTGAAAAACTCTCATCCTCTTCCTCTAGGTTGTACTATACTCATATTTGACCAAATGAAAAATATATTGCAATGAGTTTAAAATTTAAGGACCAAAATTCCTTCAAATTATAACATGAGCGTTTTGATGCAAAATATGATGTGCTAAATTATAAATAAGTTTGTTGGCCATAATATACAAACTAAAAACTTCTCTAAACCTGAAGAGTTTATTTGTTATGTCTATACAAAAGACAAATTAATTAAGAGACCTTCTCATATAAAATAAGGAAAGAATCACCCTTTTTCTTCGAAGAATTCAGAATAATATACGTGGACCAATTGAATCTATATCTAGATCTTTCAGATATTTTATGGTCTTGATAGATACATCCACTAGGTGAACTCATATATGCTTATTGTCCACTTGTAATCATACATTTACAAATTTAATTGCTAAAATTATATAATTGAGAGCCCAATTTTCGAATCATCAAATACAGTCCATATAAATGGACAATGCTAGTGAATTCACTTGGAAAACCTTTGATGATTATTCTATGGCTATGAATATAAAAGTAGAGCATCCGGTCCCTAATGTTCACATTCAAAATAGTTTCATAGAATCATTAATTAAAAAAGTAAACTTATTGCTAAACCTTTATTACAGAATTCAAAGTTACCCACCAGTAGTTGGGAACATGCAGTCTTACATGTCACTGCATTGATACAAAACCGGCTTAGTGCGTGTCATGATTATTTCCCCTAACAACTAATGTATAGGAAAGAACCAAACATTTCTCATCTGCAAGTGTTCAGCTATGTTGTATATGTGCTGGTATCACCACCTCAATGTACCTCTTTGGCCCCACCAAAAGTTGGGGACATATCTTGGATGTAAAACTCTGTCAAATATTAAATATCTTGAGCTCATGACAAGGATCTTTTTACAACTCGGTATGTTGATTCCATATTTGACGAAAATTAATTCTTGGTATTAGGGGAGATAAAAACCCCAATTTAAAATACCGTGAAATTTCATGGGATGAAAAAGATTTTCAGTGTTTAGATCCACACACTAATCAAGCTGAACCGAAAGTTCAGAAGATATTTAATTTGTAACGTTTAGAAAATAATCTGCCAGATAAAGGATTGACCAAATGATATATACCTAACAAAAATACACCAGAAAGAGTGGAAATACCCTGGGAAAATAGTAAATCAACTGATGCTCCCTAACGACGAAAGCAGGAGAGACCTATTGGTGCAAAAGATCTTAATTCTCAGAGACGTCTACAGAGACAAAGGATTGATGAGAATAAGCAATCACTTCAAAAATATCCTAAAGATATTCACCCTAAAGGTGAGAAGCCTCTTGAAAATATTCATCTTGAAAATGAGTACCCAGCAACTTAGCATCTGCACAACATAATTTTGGGATTGTGGAACAACCAGACTCTTTATCGTTTTGAAAAATCATGAAGAGTTAGCCGATATTAACAATGAGATATTCACAAATTATGTGGACACGAGAGAGTATATAATAGAAACACTACAGTTGTTGACAAATATTTTGTCTCTACAATTGCTTAAACTATTTAAATGAAAATTTGGATCCAGAACCAAGTCTATAGCAGAGTGCTAGAAGCACTCAGACTGGGTCAACTAAAAAGAAGCAATTGAGACTGAGCTACACTTACTAAATAAAAGAAAAGTTTTTGAACAAGTAGTTCGAAGGCCACAAAATGTTATCCCTGTAAGATACAAATGGGTTTCTATAAGAAAAAGACATGAGAAAAATGAAGTAGTGAGATATAAAATGAGATTGGTAGCCCAATGGTTAACGTAGAGACTCGATATTGATTATGAGAAAACCTATTCTACCGTTATGGATGAGATCAAGTTCCATTACTTAATATCTCTGGCAGTAGGCATGAATTTCAATATACAGTTAATAGATATTGTGACCACATATCTATATGGTTCATTAGATTCTGACATATATATGAAAGTCCCTGAGAATGTGTTTGATTGCTTGTATGAGGATAGGCTAGCCCGTATCAGTGGGACAAGTTGAATGAAACAGGTTGTGAGATGCAGTAGAGATGTTGTTTGGTTGGCTGAATTTCTGAATTCTGGATGAATGCTGAGTTTGTTTGGTTGGCTGTATTAGAGTTGTGGTTCTGGTTGGTATTGTCAGGACATAGGCATTGTCTTGGCATTGTCTGACACGGCCTTGACAATGTCAGTTGTAGACATTGATGGCGACGATGGCACTTTGGTCGCCAGTGGCTAGCGGCAACCGTGTCACAGTGTAGGCGGTGACGGGACAAACTCGTCGATGAAGTTTGGGGGGTTTGGAATAGCTGGAGATGGCAAAATGGCGACGAAGATCAACAGTGGTGACAAGACATGGAGCACTGTTCCAGTATTGATCCGTTTGAGACCTAGTCTTGGTTTTCGCATTAGGCTCGCCCAGATTCTAATATGCGGAATAACGGGATCTTACTCGGAAATACCGAAACCCAAAGTAATTGCACAGCTCTTTATTTCAAAGAGGGCTTTACACGTCGAACGTTAGACACACTTGTCTACGTTGAAGGAACTATAAGTGTCTAAAACTCAAATAAGTTCTATGACTCTTCGATGATCTAAACTAGACCTATTACAAGGTATTTATAGTCCAATCGTATAAGTACGTATCAGACTCAATAACCTAAACGTATTAGACTCATATAACTAATCCTAAACAGATAAGCTTAGTTATACACATTCGGATCGGATTATAATTCCGAACAGGGAACGAATTCCTTTTCCTGGTCGCGAACCAATCCAGGGTCGCGAAACCTTTCCGAACACGGTTAAGGTCGCAAAGCCGTATGCGATCAGGACTTGGTCGCGAATCCGTATGCGACCAGGACTTGGAGATCCTCCCGGATCATGACTCCCTTGTTGAGAAGGAGCCAACCCCTGTTGCGACCTCTCGATCAAACTGGAGATGTGGAAATTGGGCTTGTCCATCTTCTTTTGTGTACCACTTTGCCGCACGTGCTCGTTGATCTTTCCGACCGATTCGAAAAGTCTCCTTTGTGCCACTGCGGGTGGTAGTCACCTTCCTCTCCAGAATCACATCTTCACGTAAAGGTTCGTCTCGTTGATAGACCAAGTCTTCAACAGATGGTACTATGGTATCTGGCTCATCATCCAACATTGAAGGCTCGAAGAGTTTGAGGTGCTCAACATTGACAACCGAGTAAATATCCATGTATGGAGGTAACTCAAGCTGACAAGCATTATTACCCACTTTCCGCAAAATCCGAAAAGGACCATAACGAATGGGTTTGAGTTTCTTACCTTCACCTTTAAATCTCTCCTTACTCAAATGTAACCATACCATATCACCTTCTTGAAATTGCGCATCAACTCGGTGCCGATCATGTCGTGCTTTGTACTTGAGTTGAGCTTTCAGCAAGTTCTGTTCAACCTCACGATGGAGTCGTTGAATACCTTCCAGGAATTTTTGTGCTCGATCCTGATCAGATGCTTCCTTGCTGTTCTGTGCTGAGGTAGGGATCACAAACTCCAGGTCAAATGGACTCTGTGGTAGAAATCCTAAACAGACCTCAAACGGCGACTTTCCAGTCGAACCATGCACTACTCGATTAAAAGCAAACTGTAGGTACGGTATGCTTTCATCCCAGGTCTTCGGGTGCTTCGAGTTATATCCTCTCAAGAGATGAACGACTGTGCGATTAACCACTTCGGTTTGACCATCAGTTTGCGGATGAAAAGCAGTACTCCTCTTTAGCTTGGTGTCCATCATCGTCCAGAGCGATCGCCAAAAGTGACTAAGGAACCGGGTATCGCGATCAGACACAATAGAAGTCGGCAGTCCGAAGTGTGTCCAAACGTGTTGAAAGAATACCCGAACTGCTTCTTCTCCCATGATAGTCTTTCGACAAGGTATAAGAACAATCATTTTGGAAAACCGATCAACGACAACGAATAGATAGTCATTGCCACGTCGGGTCTTAGGCAATCCTCCCAAGAAATCCATGGATATGCTCTCCCATGGTCGTGATGGAACTGGCAAAGGAGTGTACAAACCTAATTTTCGGTTTGCCGGTTTCGAGATGCTGCAGAGACCGCAGCCTCGAACAAACCTAGCCACATCTTGCTGCATACGCGGCTAGAACACATGTCGGTGAAGATTTTGCAACGTCTTTGTAACCCCAAAGTGACCAGCTACCTTCGATGTGTGCGCTTCTCGCATCCATTGAGTTCGAGGTGCTCCACGAGGTATGCAAAGTAAGTTGCCTTTGTACAAGAGTCCTTCTCGACGAACGAACTCCGTAGGTTTCCCTGTTTCGAGCTCAGTCAGTACTGTTTGAAAAACAGGATCTTCACAGTACATAGTGGCATAGTCATCATGACATGAGGGCTCGATCTGCATGAATGCTGATAAACAGAGGGCCGTAACTGGTGGTCGCGACAACATGTCCGCCAATTTGTTGTGTACGCCCTTCTTGTACTTAATCACCAGATTGAACTGCTGCAGATACGACATCCACTTCATGTGCCGAGCTTGCTGTAGCTTGGACTGAGTTTGCAAATATTGCAATGGTTGATGGTCGGTGTGGACAACCGTCTCTTTACCCAAAAGATAACACCGCCAATGTTTCACGGCCTGATGCAGTGCGCATAACTCCTTATCATAAGTCGGATAGTTCTTCTGAGCTCCCTGGAATAACTCGGAGTGATATACAACTGGTCGACTTTCTTGCATAAGCACTGCGCCCATCGCATAACCTGAGGCATCGGTTTCCAGCTCGAACGGTTTCTGGAGATTCGACAAAGCTAACACAGGCGCCCGCTGATCTTCCTTTTCAGCAAGAGAAACGTGTCCTCATGTTTCCCTGGCCACTCGAACTTCTGATCGATCCTGGTTAATGCATGCAATGGAGAAGCCACAATCGAGAAGTGTCGGATGAACTTCCAAAGATATTGGCATGCTCCCACAAAACTACGTACATCCGTAACTGTTCGTGGTCGCGGCCACTCGCGAATCACTTTTACCTTATCTGGGTCGATTTGCAACGTACCGTTGCCAACCAGGAATCCAAGGTAAAGTAGAGTTTGCTGGCCGAACTCGCACTTCTTACGGTTGAGGCGAAGTCGATGTTGCCGAAGCTGATCGAACACCTTTTCGACATGAATGAGGTGCTCATCCTACGAAAGACTATAAACTAGAATGTCGTCGAGGTAAACGATCACAAAGTCGTCGATGAACTGTCTCAAAACGTCATTCATAAGACGTATGAAAGTTGCCGGGGCGTTGCAGAGACCAAACGGCATGACCAGCCATTCAAACAGACCTTGTCGTGTTTTGAACGCGGTCTTCCACGTATCCTCCTCTCGGATGCTGACTTGATGATATCCTGACTTAAGATCCAATTTGGAGAAGACAACAGCATGCTTCAATTGGTCTAGCAGGTCATCAATACGAGGAAGGGGGTACCGGTTCTTGATGGTGATCTTGTTCAGTGCTCGATAGTCGATGCACATACGCCAAGTCCCATCTTTCTTTGGTACTAACACCACAGGAGATCCACAAGGTGAACTACTCGGTTGAATGACACCATTTTTCAGCAACTCACCAAGTTGTCTTTTGATCTCTTCATTCTCCAATACTGAGTTGCGATACATACTCAGATTGGGCAGTGTCGCATCGGACACAAGCTGAATTTCGTGCTCGACTGGACGTTTCGGCGGACGACCCTGGGTAGTCTCGAACAGATCACTGTATTTCTCCAGCAGTCTCGACAAACGACCAGAATCCTCTCGGCACGCCAGCGACAATGCTGGTCGAGTACCCTTACCTTGAGCAATGGGTCGAATCATGACAAGCACATACTTGTGACATGCATTAACAATTTGTTTGGCTTGATTTGCGGTAATCAAGTTCGAAGTGTTGACGTGGATGTCTCTACTGATCACAAACTTAACTCCGTCTTTGATGAGGTCGTACTCTTGCGCTCGCCGATGGAAGTGAGCGTTTCGATCATACAGATACAGACTCCCAAAGATCACCTGACAGATATCGATAGGGACAACATCGCATTGCACCTCATCGATATATCGTGCAAAGATCGCAAACTTCAACACACACTGACTCGTAATCTGTTGGTTCACGTCGGATGTAAACCAACCCAGTGGATATGGTCGCGGGTGTGTGGTTGTCTTCAAACCAAGTCGCTGAACCAGTCCAGCGGAGACCAGATTCTTCTGACTTCCTGGATCGAATATCGCTGCGACCACTTCGTGCTTCACCTGGATGTTGATGGTGAACAAGTCCTCCGTTGGGTTGTGGTCGTTCAGTGGATCGGAACCCTTCTCCTTCGGCATTGCCATCAGAGACAAGGTCGTATCCGCCTCATTAACCGAATTCACTCGGACAACTTCTTCGGGTGAAGTCGCAGTAGCCGTGGCTGTTCTTTTCCCTGGTCCATTTTTCTTTGGTCGAAGTTCAGGATGAAGCTTGTAACATTTGTCCTTGGTATGCCCCGCGACTTGACAATGTTCGCAAAAGGCACCCGTGCCCGATTTTGAAGCGTTCTTCTTCGGATTCAGCTTTTTCTTTGTCGAGGTCGCACTTTCATTCGTGCTTTTGTCGCTGCGAGATTTATTCTTCTTCTCGATCGCCATAGCAGTTGTGCTCGCGGTTGCAATGTCTTGGACACCGAACAGACTTAGCTCAGTACTGATCGATTTCTGAAGTCCAGATGTGTACTTCCGAAATACCTGAGGGTCGGATAGTGAGATGCCAATGACCATTGCTTGTCGCCGAAACTCTGTCGTATAGTCTTGGACGGTCTGGTCGCGCCGTTGATACAATCTGTGCCAACGCTCCCATCTCTCCTCAAGGTAACCCATCGGATAGAATTCTTGTCGCAGAAGTCGTTTGAATTGACCCCACGCAAGGTCGTCAGCTTCACCACTGGCGACAAGGGCCTTCCACCATGTCTTGGCGTGGTCCTTCATCTTCAAAGGTGCAAATTTGACCTTTTGAACGCTACTAAACCCTTTCAGGTCAAAGTAGGTCTCAAGCTGATCGATCCAAGAATCCAGCTTCTCAGCATCGATCACCCCATCATATATGGGTATATTAATCTTAGCGTCGACTTTAAAAGATCCGACAGCTAAGGAGGCGTTGGCGAGGTCGTTGGTCTTGTGGTCACCTTCGCCTTCATCTTCGTCTGCCCTGCGCAAGTCTTCACCAGTCTTCTCACCCATAACCTTCCCTACTTCAGGAGGTACAATCATGGCCTGCTGCTTAATCCAAGCAAGCACGGTTTCCATGTTAGTGGAGAGCTTAGCCACTTGTTCGGCTAGGTTAGCTTGAACGGAGGTATCGTCAGACATTGTCGGAGACGCGGCTGTAGGAGCCGTCAACTGATCGCCTGGAGTTTCACCGGAAGTTTTGTAACAGTGGCAAGTCTTCACCATCCACAGGATAGGAAAGTCGCTCTGATACCAACTTGATCCGTTTGAGACCTAGTCTTGGTTTTCGCACTAGGCTCGCCCAGATTCTAATATGCGGAATAACGGGATCTTACTCGGAAATACCGAAACCCAAAGTAATTGCACAACTCTTTATTTCAAAGAGGGCTTTACACGTCGAACGTTAGACACACTTGTCTACGTTGAAGGAACTATAAGTGTCTAAAACTCAAATAAGTTCGATGACTCTTCGATGATCTAAACTAGACCTATTACAAGGTATTTATAGTCCAATCGTATGAGTACGTATCAGACTCAATAACCTAAACGTATTAGACTCATATAACTAATCCTAAACAGATAAGCTTAGTTATACACATTCAGATCGGATTACAATTTCGAACAGGGAACGAATTCCTTTTCCTGGTCACGAACCAATCCAGGGTCACGAAACCTTTCCGAACATGGTTAAGGTCGCAAAGCCGTATGCGATCAGGACTTGGTCGCGAATCCGTATGCAATCAGGACTTGGTCGCGAATCCGTATGCGATCAGGACTTGGAGATCCTCCCGGATCAGGTATGTTTTTGACATGCGAACTAGGAGCATTCCAGCAGGTTTTAGCTGACGGTCCAGTTAGGAAATGAGTTTGCTTTGGTGAAGCAGGGCAGGAGGACAAAACAGCGTCACTGAATTATGCTGGAGGCGAAGGCGCGGCATAGCGGCGGCACGCTGGTTCACTGAAATAGCAATTTCGTGATCAAGGCCTCGGCGAGGGAATCCAAGTGGTGGGGTAGCTTCTTGGGGTTATTGAAAACTCGTTTACACTAGCGTCGTGGTCGGCGGTGAGCCGATAACAGCCGACAGCGAGTTTCACCCTAACTGAAATGGTAAAATAAGTAATCGTTGCTGCAGGGTCAATATTAGAGGCCCTAATTCGGTGGCTAAGGGAAATTGGAAAGTGGCGGTGCCGGTGAAGTTCGCGGCGACACAGCCATGGGAGAGAAGAGTCCGATTTGGGTATTTTCGCTATGGGGCCCCATCGTCCAATCAAGTTGGAGGGAAGCTAGAGGGGATGAGGGAAACACAAAAGATGAGGTCAATTTTGACGGTGATCGATCGGTGTGGTTTGGCAATGGTGGTATGCCTCGCCTTGGAATAGGATAGCGTCGGACACAACAAGCGGTGGGGATTCTTGGGAATTCTTCTAAAGGGAAATGTAGCTATGGTTGGGAGAAATGTTTTACTCTACTGGCTCGACCAATTTTGATGGCCAGAGTATAGTCTGATGAGCCAGATAGAGCACGGTGGCTAGAGGAGTAAAAACACAAAATTCCGGTGATTGCCAGTGGCGGAACTCAAATGGTTGCTATTGGAGTGTGGTATGGGGTAGAGTGAGAGTTTGGGCGGCTGGCAGGACTAGTGGTGGCCAGCGATAACCCGTACGCGTGCGACCAGGCAACGGAGGACGCGAGGAAGCTAGGAAGAAACAAACGCCTCTCGCGTATCTGCGGGCTAGGCTGAGGAAAATGAGTGGCTCTCGCTTTTCTACAGGCCAGGCTCCGAAGGACAAATTGCACCGCACGGGCCAGGCTCAAATTGCGTGTACAAGCATCCAAACACAAGAAACTTGCATCCCAGGACCAGGCTCACCCACATGCAGCCATCCAAACACACCCTGAAAGACTCAAAGTCCCTAACTTGGAAGGAAAAGAAAATCGCAACATATATAGCATTAAATTGCAAAGGTCATTATACAACATGAAACAGTCGGGTAAAATGTGATACAAGTGACTAAGTGAATTCATCCTAAATAAAAGATATGTTAATAATAATATTTTTTCCTTATGTATTCATCAAGAAGTCATCAAATGATGTCTTATTTCAATATATGTTGATGACATTGTAACACCCCGAAAATAGGGTTTGAAAATTTTGCTTTACAAAAACCTGAACCT
The DNA here is from genome assembly GCA_019359835.1 of Pharus latifolius. NCBI lineage: Eukaryota > Viridiplantae > Streptophyta > Magnoliopsida > Poales > Poaceae > Pharus > Pharus latifolius. Next base: position 18,461,531 of record CM033326.1, on the reverse strand, counting down.
GAAAATTTCATTTTTGTTTTGACTACAAAGCTACTTTTAAGAATACTCTTTAAGAAATTTTAACTAAAATATAAATGAATTCGCAACTAGTGAAAGATATTTTCCTTAAATGTACTTGTGCATATGTGCACAATCAAGTGTATGTATGCATGTGCACCTATTTCACTAAAAACACTATTTTCTGTTTCTTGTAAAATGCCATTTATCATTTAATGATAATTATTTATGAAATCTAAGTGTAAGACTATTTCTTTTAAGTAATAGTTCTACTATGATTCAAAAACTCTAATTAGTTATAAACTAAGCCCTAACTTGTAAAATAGTCTACAATACTTCTTTACTTTAAACATACTTTATCAAAAAGCTAGATTATTAAGTTATTTTAAAATAATTACAAACTAGTCCAATCTCCTGATTCTCTTAATCACAGTTCAGTCTCTTCAGACACAGAATCAGTCAAATTCCCCAAACAGCCCAGAATGGTAGTCAGACTGAACAAATAAGACCTCTTACCTATCTTATACTAATTTGTCTTCAACTGCCAGATCAAACTCAGACCCTAAAGCCCATAAACTAAACCCAGTTCTGTTTTAGAAAACCAGAATTCCTTATTATCTTAATTACCCTTCTTAATCTTTCAGCCTTCGGTTCGATTGATTCTAGAGTAGATTTCTTCTGGATTTCTCTGGAATCCTAAATCTTAATAAGCTTGCATACCAGTCCTAAAACTTCCAAGCCAAACAAGATCATTTGACCACTTTTCACGATTCAGTCCGAATTTCATAGCGGTCAGTCCTTTTTAGCTCTCGAAGAATCAAAACGAGCCAAAATCTTTGAATCACTTCCAAACTCTAATTCAACTGAACGACTATATTCCTTCTACTATTTTATACAAGTTTTCCTTCTACAATAAGTTCAAATTCAGCCCCGAGACTCAGCTATTTGTGTTTTCAGCTGTTTTTAGTAAAAGTACTATTCACTTTTACCCTAATTCTATTTTCGCTTTCGTCTTCGATTCAGTCTCATTTCTACTCTGAATTTCTTTAAACTGCCTCTCGTGTGAACTATTTCTATTGGACTAAATTCAAACTTGCTCCTAGATTGTGAATATTGCAATTTAGTCCAATCAACCTTCATATTTACAATTAAATCCTCTTTGCAGATTCTTTATTCAGTCGAGTTTAAAACTCAGACTTCTGAATCCATTTCTTTTCTAGGCCTTGCATTACACACTTGCATATATGTAGGTGTGCACACACCCAACCATATATATACACATAATACAACACACACCTATACAAATGCATATGAAAATACATGCACAAATCTTCTTAACTCCATAGATGTGTGTATACCTTCAGACCACACCAGGCTCATACATATACACACACATTTAGATATATAGATATATGTACACACACATGAATGTGTAGGACCAAGCACGCCTACAATTATACACTTATTTCCTCCTGCTACAGCACCAACACCTCATCATCACTTGCACACACCCCTCAAGTACAACTAAGACTACACTGCATATACATATACACAAATAAACACATATCTACTGCAAATATATGTGCCCATGTACACAGTCATACATATACACAGATATATACATGTACACAACAAAACAAACACCCACAACCGTGCATATACTTAGATACATACCGATGCATGCATAATTTCAAGCATACATATACACACGCGTGAACAGTAGCCCTCCATGTCAGCATCATGCAATTTCCACCTATCATCATCCTTGCAGCCACCTCTCAGCCTGAGCGAGTGCCGCTGCTCGCCCCTGTATTTGCGTGTCATCATCCAGCATTCGAATTCGGGTCATATCAGGTCCTTCTGGGTCAGTTCCGAGCCCAGAGGCATAAAACAAAATAAAAGAAAAAGATTTTCTTTTAGAAGCCCAGTCTAGAACCAAGCCCTGGACCAAAAGGCCCAAAGAAATCTCAGTGTTTCATTTTGGCCCCTGGAACCTTCCCATATTACAGCCCCATCGCAAACCTTGCACAAAACCCCTCCAAATTCTCTGATTTTACCAATTAGCCCAATTTACACCAATCCTGCTTAGGGCCACGCCACCTATTCGCTGGAACAGTAACCACAGCCACATCAACCCATGATAAGTCGGTTACAGGCTTAGTACAACAGATGAAGTAACAGCACAGTATAATTTATACCATTCCATACGCATAGCAGCACAATTTCATGCACTCAGCAACACAGGCAGTGAAAAGCAGAGCAACAGCAGTCTCAGGAGTAAGGAGGAAGCAACCCAAAACCCCACATCAAGGTAAATACAGCCTTAATTCCCAATACAGCATTTCAATTAGTGCTCTGTTAAGAAGATGATGCAAAAATCAACCCAAAACTGAACCCAATTCCAAGTCTTTAGCATGACCTAGCTACTAAGCTTTGAAACTCATTTAGTTTAGTTGTTTAGCTAAAAATTTAATAGCAAGTAGTGGTAGTTACACCAGGAACCAGAGGAGGATCAGAAACAACCCCCAACTCACCCAGGAACTCTAGATCAATGCTTCCACATGAGGAACATATATCTTCCTCACAAAATCGCACATACATACACAGTAGAGCATAGTCATCCATCACAGCACATAATTATCACAATCACCAGAGCACATATCCACATAGCCATGAACACCAACACAGAACCAGTAGTGTCGACGATTCGGACTCGGGGTCCTTAGCCGAACTTATGCAAAATTTGTAGGTTGTGAGACCTTTCAGGGTGTCCCTCCGAGAAGGTATGTAGAATTATGGAGAACTAGAGCACAGAGAAGTTTATACAGGTTCGGGCCCTCGATGGTGGGAGTAATAGCCCTACGTCCTGTTGGGATTTCACTATGTGTAGTAAAAGAGTTACAAAGTGACGGGAAAAGATCTTCACAGGCGAAGATTTTCCCTATATGATTGTACAAGATGAAGCCTGGAAGGCTTATGGAAGCTATCTAATTTAGGCTATTGTCTTGGTTGTTTGATCAGTTGATCTTTAGGTGAGATGTGTTGTATCTCCTGCCCCCCTGTTTGATGCACCAGGCTGCCCTTTTATACCGGTCGAAAGGGCGCCAAGTCGTAACGGCATCAAATGGTTGCTTACATGCTGTTTAGAGAACCGCTCTTAACTCCCACGCAGGTTTAACACGTGTTATTCGTGGATAACCGCACGTATTAACCTCCTGACGGTTGTTTCTCTACGTGAAAGAATCTTCGGGATACTTGGAATATTCCTGCTACAGGGACAGATTAATCCCAAGTTCCCTGGTCGAAAGTGCTCTGACCGCGCGATGTTGGCTGACCGCGCAACATCTTCAGCCTTCTGTCCGCGCATAGCATACGAATTCCTGACCGCGCACTAGCTGCGGTCTGATCGCGTAAGGCCTGCGACCTCGGGCTGGTACTTCTCAGAATGACTTGAGTTCGCACCGCCAGGCAAGTGTCTGGCTCGAATCTATCCTGAACCAGTCGCGCATTTATTTGAACTGACTCGGGTGTCAATCCTCGTCAGCTAGCCCCCAAATTCGAAGAAAACAAAGGGACGTGTTTATTTCGAATTTTAAGACATACATCGGATTTTTAACCCGACGCTTCAAATCCCCCACTTAGTGGCGCACTAAGTGTGGCGGTTGGTTCCCCGAGACGGGCTCTGGGTAATGTATGACGGGTAATGATGGCTCTTGTTGAAACGTTTTTTAACCCGAGGTGAAATTGTAAATGCTTTTAAAAACTCGAGGCGTTCGGAAGGCGAACCATCACCCTAGCGGCTATAAATACCGAAGCCTTCAAATTACAAAGCTCCACAAATTGTCCTCTCGGCTAAGTTTCCTTTGAAGCTATCTTCATTCTTCTTCTCATATACTTCCCGATGGCAGACCACAACATCATCGAGATTGAGAATGATGAGGATGAAGTTTTTGAGCAAGAGCCACAGATGCCCGAAGATCCATCTCCCTCAAGGAAGAAGCCCAAGGTTGATGAGGAATCCTCCAGCAGAACAAAGGTGAAAAAAGCATCACCGTTCTTTCTTCCTTCTGTTCCCCTAGTTCTTCTTATCCATGCGCCTCGGCAGGTCGAACTTTCATCTCCACCTTTGGAGGGACATTCTTCTCAGTTTTCTCCATTTCATCCCAATACTCCCTGCTTTTGTTCGGATGATCAATTTTCTGGTAGGCAAGCTGCTCTTTCACGACCAGATGGTCCTCAACTTGTGTTGGGGAAGCAATCTTATAGTGAGAAGGTCGCACTTCCACCATATGATGATCTTCGAATTTTATCGGGTGATCTACTTTCCAGGATGCCTATATCAACCTGTCACTTGCGAGGATTGGTAATTACTTCTGTCTCCCTTTGCTCGTTGTCATAGTTAGTAAAACTAACATTTGCAATTGTAGGAGACGAAAATTGTTGGAGCCCCTAGCGACCAGCCTGCTGAGACTCCACCTCCTTCCCTCGAACAGACTCTCCAAGGGGAAAAAGAGGTCCTGGAGAAGAAGACCGAAGAGATGTCTTTGGCGATTCTGCACCTGGCAGAATGTTTTGAGAGATCCCGTGAAGAGGCGCGCCAGTTCCATCGGGAGAGGGATCACGCTCAGCAACAGCGAGAACTCTCCGACTTGATCAGGAACAATAGTGCATCTCTTGTTCGGGATGATGTAGATAGGCTTAGGTTAGTCGCTAGTTCCCTGGGGGTTGTCAGCATAGATCCTACTGACAACAACATGTCCCTAGGAGAACTTTGCAAACTTCTTTCGGATCAGGTCGACGCTCTAGTCGCCGGTATCCCTTTTGTATGTAAAGAATGTCAGAAATAAAGTTTTCTTTCTCTTCATATCATATGAATATTCTTTACATCTTCTGTGCGAAAACATAGCCATAAGCAATGTCTTTACGACCACTCATACACAGGCAAACTTCAATTCTGCGACCAGAATAGCATTTTATCGTTGTACCGCGGCCAGCACTGATACTTCGACCAAACTTGAAACCGCGGTTAGAAATGAGGTTCGATTTGAAAGGTTACTGTGATCAGAACCGAAACTCGATCAGACCATCACTTCGATTAGAATCGGAGCTTAGTCGAAGACTCTATTCTGACCACACAGCAATCTGATCAAAACATATCCGTACGTCCCAAAACTGGGTCATAGGATACTTTCATAAAAGTTTACAAGAAACATGAAGAAAAATGTCTTCCGAAAACCCTTGTAAATCTTTTCATGTTTTTGTATCTCCAAATCTTGAAACAAAGAAGTCTTTTTGTTTCGGATCCAATACTAGGAACACTTAACGGGTCCGTCAGAGATAGTATCCATTATGGGAAATGAATAGAATATTAAGTGGAACGTTACTCACAGTAGTGTGCCTCCTCGAGTCTATAAAAGGAGCAGTTAGCTTCTTGAGGAAGCCACATAGCCAAAAACCCTTCCTCAACACTTCCGCCTCACAAAACCCTCATTCTCCACAGCCTTCATCTTCTCCAAAGTTGCCAACTTTCCTCAAGATCTCTTACAAGAAATGGCGTCCTAGAATAGATCAGTCCACCACTCCGAGGAGAGTCTTCTGGCGTTGGAGAAGGAGGAGATCCTTCCTCCGAGGCTACTAATCAATTGGCGGCCCACGGAGAAGGATCGAGAAACCCCAGTCGTCGGAGAGGGTGAACTGGTGATCTTCGAAGAGTATCTGCGCTGCGGGTTCTGATTCCCCGAGAGTCAGTTCCTGAAGGATATTCTGGAGCATTACGGGTTGGAGTTGATAAATCTCCACCCGAATGCAATCTTGATTCTGGCGGTGTTCCAGCATCTGTGCGAGGCCTACATCGGAGTGTATCCCAGCGTGGATCTCTTCCAGCGTTTCTATTATTCGGCGTGGCCAAAGAGCACCAACGCTGCCGGATGCATATACTTCCGGATAAGGGAGAAGAAAGAGTATCCCTTCCCACCCCTGCGAGATTCGTTCCACGGGTGTCACCAGAAATTGTTTTACTGCACCCCTCTGTCTGAGAGCGGGTTGTGGTTTGAGAACTCGCGGCCAGAAAAGCCGAGCAAGTTGGACTCCCTCCCGGCGATGAATGCTGAGTTCATGAAGCATGCCAAGGTGATCCTTCACTTGGTCCAACAGGGACTAACGGCTCGCGACATCATTCGCGACTTCGTGAAGAATCAGGTGAGCCCCCTGCGTGAAAGGGCTCATCTGGCTTGGGAGATAAAGTCCACAGCGGACAACACCCTGGACTATAACGATGGTACGTGATTTCGACACCGAAACCTTGTACCTCTGTTATATGATTTCTAATTGGCCTTCTGGGAACAGTCCTGCCTTCCTCCGAGATCGAGAGGTGGACAAATTACCTCCTCAGGGCCTACAGTGCCGAAGTAGGGGGCCCCAAGGGATCGCCTCGCCCACAGAGCTTAGTTCATGCCAGCGACGACCTCAAATAGGAACGGCGAAAGGTATGTCCCCTTTCACTCAGTTCTCATTCATAGGTGTTATGTACACTCAGTACTGACAAATTCGTCGGGATGACACAGCTCTTGGGGAGATTCGCCGAGGCGACGTTCCCAAGTGAAAATGTCGGGCTCCTAGGAAAGCCGACGGTGAAGAACGTGAAGAAAATCTCCTCGAAGCCAGGACAAGGAATCCTGCCCCCAAGAAATCCAAGAAAATTCTTAGGGAAGGGTCTTCGCGGAGAACCCCTCCTACCGCAAGGAAAACTGCGGTAAGATATCACATACCTCCTATTCTTCCAGGTACAAACTAGAATCATTTCTTCGTCGTACAGGGCGAGAGGAGCGAGGAGAAGGAGGAAGATGACGTTCCCCTGATCCGTCGGAAGAGGAAAATAGCAGATTCTCCATCCGGCGAGACACTACCTCGTCCTGCACAAACAGAAGCAACCACAGCGGACCTCGCGGCCACCGGGAGTCCCGTGGTCTTGGGCGAGATCCCCGCTCCCGAAGCCCCAGAGACTTCAGGGTCAGTTACTTCTCCCTCCCTGGTTGAAGGGACAACCACGGTAAGACCTCCTCGTGGTCTTAACTTCTCAATTTCATCTGTACGTGTGTTTATCGAACTTACACTCATACAGAGAGAACTTCCCCCTGTAACTCCTGTGAGTCCCAGGGGGGAAATCCTCCACTCCTGCGGACAGGAGAGGAGGTGATAGAACAAGACTCCGCGACCAACGCCAGGGTCGTGGATAAGATGCCGGCTCCATCAGTCCAGGAGCCACCCAGGCCTTTGGGCGTATCCCTGTCGCTCGAACAGGTTACCCCAGTATGAATTCTTACCACTTAGGTCTTTATCATTCCTTATGCATATGCTTACAGGAGAACATACATAGGGAGAAAAGACCCTTTTCACGAAGAGGAAGACTAGGACGGACAACGACTGTCCTCTTTCTCACGGAGAGCCTTCCTTGAAGTCCCAGAAGCTAATGGGATTTCAAATAAGGTAAGAACTCCATTCTGTTTATTCTGGATTGGATTGTGGCGACCACTAACGTAATCGTCAACTCCTTTTTTTTTGTAGGCGTAAAGATGTAGCACTGAGCCCCCCAACCGCCCTGGGGAGGGTTGAAGTCTCTGTCGGTGCTGAGGCCTCCGGTGAGGAGCGCTCTGTCCCTTCGGTCCAGGAAGTCGTCCGGGCCGTTAGGGATGAGTCGGGCACGGAGACCCGGTTGCAGGCATTGGAACCTGCGACTGAGGCCCAGCAGGCGCATCCACCTGCTGCTCCTGTCGAGGATGAGACAGGTCCCTCGACCAGACCTCCCGCCATCCCAGAGGATAGTTCATTTCGGGAGTACACAGAGGTATAATAAACATCTCTTATGGTACCTGAATTGTGCATAGGACACCACTGACTTCTCTTTGTATTATAGGAACTATCCCGTGTAACAGCCAGATCGATTGCTCCGGTGGCGAGCATCGAGGACATACAAAAAGAGAGAGACTGCTTGCGAAAGTAAGAATAAATGCCCTTTAATTTGTATAGATACAAATTCGTTATGACAATCATCTTTTCTGTCACAGGGAGGTTGCTTCTCTGAAGAGGAACCTGGCCGCTAACAAGCTCAGGTCGATCTCCATGATTTCGAAGCAAGAGGTCGAGCTTAATGATCTGCGGTCACAGCTCTCTAGTAAGTCGATTCCCAGCTAAGAAGACTTGACTTTATCGTTTAGACTGTTAGTAACAATCTTCTTACTTCAGCGCAAGCAAGTCAAATAAAATGGCTTGATCAGGACAAGACAATCCTCCAGCTCTCCATTGACTCTACCCGAAGGGCGAACAGAGACCTGAACCAATCCATCTTCGAAAAGCTAAAGATGTGGCTCGTCTCCTGAGGGCTGATGTGGTCGAGACCACAAAGGACGACCTCAGTTCGAGCGACTAGTCTACACTGGTCGTAGCCCAAGCGGAGTCACTTCTCGAGTATCTTCTTGAAGATACACGGCGACGACAAGAGGCGATCAGAACCAGGGTTCGATCAGCAGTCTCCGCAATTCTCTGCCAGTTTCGTCTCCACCATGGCCCAGATATGGATCTGAATCCACTGGTGGGAACGGTAGAGATCGAGAGTGAAGAGCAACTCGAGGCGATCATGGAGGAAGTCAATCCCCTCGTAGATAGACTCCTGACCAAGCTCGGGATTGTGTAATCCCTACAATTGTATAGATATAAACTATAGAATGCAATGCATGTACTTTTTGATTTTGAAAGAAAGTACTTTTTTGTTGTTTCATATTATAAGCATATCCCCTTAGCCCCCGCCTGTGATTATAGATACTGAAGACTTAGTATTATAAACATAGGAGAAATACGAGTGTAATGACCAGAGGTGTGCGATCAGACCAACAATTATGATCAATGTAATGTCTAATCTTGTTGCAAACCGGCAGCCACTCAGGCGACCAAGGACATACTAGCAAGCCCCGTATGCGTTGAGAAACTGCTTATTTAGGAGTGAATTGTCTAGAAGTGGTCGTGAGATTGGCCAGCGAATCCGATTAGAACGTTGTAGTGATATAACCACCAGTGACCAGCCCCCGAGTCAAGTTCGTAACACATGGGCATGAAGGGATATGTTCATCGTATGAAACCAAAAGACTTTTTGTTTTATTTAAACAATGCTAATTGAACAGGAAAAGGGATTGAATACTTACATGTAAAACTTGCGTAGTTGATCGATGTTCCAAGTATTGGACAAAATTCGACCATCCTCCATGGCTAATCGCGCTGATCCTGGTCGCGGCACCAAAACAACAGTGTAAGGGCCTTCCCACTTCGGGGAGAATTTGTTGCGATTAGACTGGTCTTGAATTTTTCGTAAAACCAGATCGCCCACGTGAAGGCTACGTGGTTGCACCCTTTTGTTATGGTACTTGCGCAAGGCTTGCAAGTATACCGCGGACTTGATCGAAGCGCGATCACGCCTTTCTTCTAAGAGGATGAGATCCTGTGACCGCTGTTCGGTCTAATCAACTCGTTCGAATTGTTCTGTCCGAACAGATCCAATACTAACTTCCATAGGCAGTATGGCCTCGGCCCCATAGACCAGATGGAAGGGCGTCTCACTGGTGGCTCGACTAGAGGTAGTTCGCAGTACCCATAGAACGGTGTAGAGCTCGTCTGCCAAGCCCCTGAGCGAGTCATAAGGTGATCAAAAACACGTTTCTTGATGCCTTGCAGTATCTGCCCGTTGGCACGTTCTACGGCACCATTTCTCTGCGGATGTGCCACAGAAGCAAAGCACACCTTGGTCCCAATCTGGTCGCAGCAGTCCAGAAAAAGACCACTGGCGAACTGAGAACCATTGTCTGTGATGAGACGGTTTGGAACACCAAATCGAGCAACGATGTTCTTATGGAAGAACTTTTGTGCTGCTGATGCGGTAATATTTCGTACCGGTTTGGCCTCAATCCACTTCGTAAACGTGTCAATAGCTACGAACAGAAACTTGTATCCATTGACCGCTTGTGGCATAGGACCGACAATATCCATTCCCCAGACCGCAAAAGGCCATACAAGGGGAATAGTTTGTAACGCATAGGCAGGTTGATGAACCTGTCTCGCGTGAAACTGACACTGAGGACACATCTTGACCATATGCTTGGCATCATCGAGTGCCGAAGCCCAGTAGAATCCTTGTCGAAAAGCTTTTCTGACCAGTGTCCGATATGACGCGTGCGCACCGCATACACCGTCATGTATTTCTTTCAAGAGGGATTTACCTTCCTCCTGAGATATGCAGCGCATGAATACTCCTTGAGTACCCTTTCTATACAAAACTCCTTCTATGAGCTTGTACAGACGCGCTTTTCGAATCAACCGATCGCTTTCAGTTTCATCCTCGGGTAGGGTCCCATGTTTCAAGATAGACTCTCAATGGATGAGTCCAATCTTGTTCCTGACCGAGGTTGGTAACGCAGGCTGTTACCGGATCATCCTCGACCGAAGTCATGATCGAAAGACGTTCCAAGTGTTCAACGAACACTCCTGCTGGAGCGGATGTGCGTGAGCACCCAATTTTGGATAATTGGTCTGCGAGAATGTTGTCCTTTCGTGGGATGTATTGGACTTCGAAATGACTGAAGTGTTTTTTCAATCTCCTCACTTCCCCCAGGTAATGAGCCATTGTCTCATCGGAGGTGCTGTACTCCTTGTTTACCTGGTTTACGACCAGCTGTGAGTCTCCCCTCACCACTAATCGATGGACTCTGAGGAATTTTGCTGCCCGGAGCCCTGCAAGAAGACCTTCATACTCTGCTGCGTTGCTGATCGCAACAAAGTGTAGTTGGATGACATACTTAAACTGTTCGCCCTGGGGCGTAACTAAGACCACTCCAGCCCCTGAGTGTTGAAAACTACGGGAACCGTCAAAGTACATTGTCCAGTGATCGGGGCATTCCAATTCCTCGGGCACCTGCACGGGTGGCTCAGGATTGGTCCATTCGACCACAAAGTCGGTCAAAACCTGAGACTTAACCGCCGTGCGAGGCGTGAAATGGACATCAAAAACACCGAGTTCAACCACCCATTTGGCGATTCGACCAGATTTCTCCGGATTTCGGACAATATCCCCCAAAGGAAAAGAGGAGGGTACTGTGATCTTGTGATCTTGGAAGTAATGTCGTAGCTTACGGGAAGCCATCAGTAGTGCGTAAAGTATCTTCTAGACCTCAGAGTATCGCTCCTTAGGACCATGAAGTACCTCGCTTACATAGTAGACGGGTCTGTGTATTCCTTCCTTATCCGCGATCAGGACAGCGCTGACCACGTGCGGGGTGGCCGCCAAATAAAGAAGTAATGGTTCTCCTTTGTCGAGAGATACCAAAACTGGCGGACTGGATAGATATGTCTTTACCTCCTCAAATGCTTTTTCGGCCTCATCGGACCATGTGAAATTTTGATGCTTCCGCAGGGCCTTGAAAAAAGGTAATCCCCTTTTGCCTAATCGCGATATGAAACGACTCAAGGCCGCCATGCGACCAGCCAAGCGTTGAACATCTTTCATGGTCGAGGGAGACCTCATCTGTTCGATGGCCCTGATTTTTTCAGGATTGACTTCAATGCCTCTGGAACAAACAAGGAAACCAAGAAGTTTTCCTGAAGAAACCCCGAAAGAACATTTCTCTGGGTTCAATTTTATTCCAAAGCGATTCAAATTACAGAAGGTTTCAGCGAGATCGTCCAAATGAGACAATCTCTTAGTGCTTTTCACAACCAAGTCGTCTACACATGCTTCGAGATTAAGCCCTATCTGGGAAAGAAAGGTCTTTTGCATCAAGCGCTGGTACGTGGAACCTGCGTTCTTGAGACCGAACAGCATTCTGACGTAGCAGTAGGTGCCGAATGGGGTGATGAAGGTAGTCTTCTCTTCATCTTCTTCTAACATGCTAATTTGATGGTATCCTGAGTAAGCGTCCAGGAAGCTCATCAGTTCGCAACCCACGGTTGAGTCGACCAACTGGTCGACGCGGGGAAGGGGAAAGTCATCCTTCGGACAGGCACTGTTGAGGCTAGTGTAGTCGACGCACATGCGCCACTTGCCATTTGACTTGCAGACCATGACCGGATTGGCGAGCCATTCCGGGTGACCGACCTCACGAATAAACTCGGCTTTTAGGAGTTTGTTCAACTCCTCACGAACGGCTTCTTGTCGGTCGACAGCAAAACGCCTGAGCTTTTGCTTTATTGGTCACTGTCTAGGTCGAATTGCTAACCTGTGCTTGATTACTTCCCTTGGGACACCGGGCATATCGAACGGTTTCCACGCAAAGACATCTGCGTTAGCCCAGAGGAAAGTAATGAGCTCGAGCTCCTATTTGTCATCCAGGCCTGATCCGACCCGAATTGTCTTGGATGGATCATCTGGGTACAAAGGAACCAGTTTGAGTTTCTCATCTGGTCGAGGAGCAGCTTTGATCGCGTCAGCGGCGACTGTGGCGACCTGAGCGTCCCGGAGGGGAAGTTGGTCGACCATCTCCAGAGATAGCCGGTCACACGTTAGTGCCATGTTGCGACTGTCTCGGATCGAGATGACACCCTTGGGGCCAGGCAATTTTCCGCACTGATAAGCATAGTGCGTTGCCATCATGAACTTAGCAAGAGTTGGCCTGCCAAAGATTGCATTGTAAGCCAAATCACAATCAATTACGTCAAAAGTAACCAATTCTGTTCGGAAGTTATCAGGTTCTCCCAGTGTGACCGGGAGGACCACCTGTCCCAACGGCATCATGGAGGGACCAGGGATTATCCCATAAAATGGATGGATTATGGGTTTAATCTTCGAACGAGGAATTTGCATCTCGTCGAGCACCTTGACCAATAAGATGTCCAAGGAGCTTCCTCCGTCGATCAGGACCCTTTCGACTCTCACATTACTGATGATCGGTGTAATGACCAGAGGGAGCCTCAATGGTCGAGTAAGCCCCGCAGGACAATCAGTGCGATCAAATGTCAAAGGTGTATCCGACCAACGGGGGTACTAAGGTTCACCAAGGGATGTCTCCGTTTGGTTAACCTCTCGATAAAAGGCCTTAAACTGCTTTTTAGAAGCAAAAGAGGAGGAACCTCCAAAAATAACATTAACATGATTATGAGGTACCTGGTAAGACATCTCTTCGTCCCCGTCGGCGTCTCTAAGTCCGCATGCTTGTTCCTTAGCCGGTAAGGTCGGCATCGGTCCAATCCCCTGGTAGAAGTCCTCTAACTGCTTCAACCAACTCCTGCAGTTCTTGAGGTCATGGCCTGCGGAGTTGTGGAGTGGACACCACTTCTTGCCTTCCTGCGGGTTAGTCGACTTCTCTGGCTGGTTGGCACTACGACCACCAGAAGTAATTTTATTTTTAAACGAAGGCTTGTTACCTTTGGTCGAAGGAGACTTCTCTGCAACTGCGACCTCGCGGTACTGTCCAGAGCGGTTCCTCTTCTACTTCTTCGACTTCCCGCCCAACGAAGATTCCAGCTTCTTGCTTGAATCTTCTTTCCTAGCGTCCTTGAGACCTGGTTGAGGCGGTAGGTTATCTTTATCGATCATCCGGTTCCATTAGACCGCTTCGGCCGCGTCGGAGTATCGATCAGCCATATCAAAGAGATCGGCTACTGATCGAGGAGGATGGATGAGCAAGTCTTCGGTAAATCTCCGATATCGAACGGCATGTTTAAATGCCCTAATAACGGAGCTGTCAGATATGTTCGGAATGGTATTCCTCACCCCGACAAATCTCTTGACAAACTGACGAAGGGTTTCGGTTGAGGTTTGCCGTAACCGATGGAGGTCGTCCTCTTTACCCGGCTTTTGATAACAATTTTGGAAATTGCTGAGGATAGCGTCGCACAGTATTTCCCAGTTGTAGCCGGCCCTTCAAGGACTGTAGGCAGGTAGTTAGCCATGACCCGGTCATCGCCTCCTGTCGCTTGGATGGCAGTAATGTAGATTTGAAGGAACTCGGATGGGTTCTGAGTCCCGTCAAACCTTTCTATGGCCCCTGGTCGAAACTTGTCTGGTCAAACGACCGCACGAAAGCCGGGTGAGAAAGCTTTACAACCGATGTATGGACCGTGGACTGTTCTGTGACTTTCGACCGGCTCGCGAGCGACCTCACGCAACGGAGAAGCCACTCGTGGTCCTAAGAGAGAGTGAACAGGGACTCGATCCCTACCACGAGAATCCTGTGCCCGCCTGGACCTGTCCTGGCGGGATGGTATAGGCGGCGAGTAACTTCGTCGACTAGAACCAGAGTGAGAACACTCTCGGTCGCGGGAATGTGTTACCGACCGAGAAGAGGCCGTAGGGGTCGCCTCTGATGCGACCTCATCCAACCTCTCCGCCAGGATTCTGGTGAAGGCCGGCTTCTGCGCATCCGTGACTGTAGGAGGAAAATTACGCATGACCTCCGAAATAGATCGAAGTCTGCCATGCGTGCTTCTCCTAGGGGCACCAAGTGTCACTGTTTCTTCGTCCACCGGGAAACGCTCCGGAGGCAAAGAAGGGGTCTGGTCGCGTCTGCAACCACGTGATCGTCGGGAAGAACTCGGAGCAGCATCGTAACGAGCCTGCGCATCTTGAAGAGCCTCTAGGGCAGTTCTGCGTAGTTCGTTGTCTTGTTGCTCGAGATCTTGATCCTCCTATTTGCGTTCCTGTTCTTCCCTAGCAGCCCGTTGATCAGGAGTTTCCTCCGATAAGGCAGCAAACTATCTAGGGAGAGAGGTCGCCAATGGAGAAAACATCTCGGTTTATTCCGAGTCAGACTCAAAATCAAAGAGACGGTGGAGGTTATCAGAGTCGAACCTGCCCGGGCTGATTTCCTGGTCGTTATCATCCTTCCCCTCGACGGGGTCGTATGACGGACCGGACTCACCCTCTAGCACATTAAGAACCTCGGTGGGTTCTGACCTTGCGCTAGTCGCCCCCTGGTCGATGGACATGACCTGGAGAGTCGATTCGACCTCTGGGAGATTTTCGCCTCCAACTTCTTCCATCGGAATAGGATCGCTTGGAGAAGGCATTAGAATGTGAGCATAATCCTCGAGATCGAAATCGTTCTCGGAATCATATACTCCAGCCATGATTCAGCGAACCTCCGAATGAACATTAGGACGCCTTGAGAAAGGCCCCACGGTGGGCGCCAGCTGTCGACGATTCGGACTCGGGGTCCTTAGCCGAACTTATGCAAAATTTGTAGGTTGTGAGACCTTTCAGAATGTCCCTCCGAAAAGGTATGTAGAATTATGGAGAACTAGAGCACAGAGAAGTTTATACAGGTTCGGGCCCTCGATGGTGAGAGTAATAGCCCTACGTCCTGTTGGGATTTCACTATGTGTAGTAAAAGAGTTACAAAGTGACGGGAAAAGATCTTCACAGGCGAAGATTTTCCCTATATGATTGTACAAGATGAAACCTGGAAGGCTTATGGAAGCTATCTAATTTAGGCTATTGTCTTGGTTGTTTGATCAGTTGATCTTTGGGTGAGATGTGTTGTATCTCCTGCCCCCACCTGTTTGATGCACCAGACTGCCCTTTTATACCGGTCAAAAGAGTGCCAAGTCGTAACGGCATCAAACGGTTGCTTAGATGCGGTTTAGAGAACCGCTCTTAACTCCCACGCAGGTTTAACACGTGTTATTCATGGATAACTGCACGTATTAACCTCCTGACGGTTGTTTCTCTACGTGGAAGAATCTTCGGGATACTTGGGATATTCCCGCTACAGGGACAGATTAATCCCACGTTCCCTGGTCGAAAGTGCTCTAACCAAGCGATGTTGGCTGACCGTGCAACATCTTGAGCCTTCTGTCCGCGCATAGCATACGAATTCCTGACCGCGCACTAACTGCGGTCTGATCGCGTAAGGCTTGCGACCTCGAGCTGGTACTTCTCAGAATGACTTGAGTTCGCACCACCAGGCACGTGTCTGGCTCGAATCTATCCTGAACCAGTCGCGCATTTATTTGAACTGACTCGGGTGTCAATCCTCATCAAGTAGAACACGGCACCACGGCCCAAAACACTAGCAAGCCCAAATTCAATTAGAGGAGTACTCACCTGAGGCGCAGGCAACGGGGACCGGGCTGCCAACGAGCCGGCCAGCGGCGCGTCCACGCGCGCGGCGGGCTACCGCGCGGCCACGCCGTTAAGGCGCGGCCGCGAGCCGCGAGAGGGGAGGCGAGGCGGCGCGGCCTGGGCTACAGCCGACCGCGACGCTTGCGCCGAAGAAATCGTCGGGTCGCCGTCGGGCTTCGCGGCGGCCGAGTAGGGATAGGGTTAGGGTGATAGGAGCCATCGGGTGCAAGAAAGGAAGAAAAGGGCGTCGCATGTAGTCGAGAGAGAGAGAGAGCCACAGGAGCTGAGGCGGGCCGGAGCCGGAGACGGCAGCCCAGGGACGCTATGGCTGAGGGCGGCCGTGTGGCGTAGTGTGTGTGTGTGGCGTGTATGTGGTGGGTGCGGCCGAGAGAAGGGAGTTGGGCCTGGGCTGGCCCAACTCAAACCGAAGGGAACTGGGCCAGTTCAGGCCCAACCAAAACTTTCTCAACTTTATTTCTTTTTCTTATTTTCAATCCAGATACTATTTTAAATTTTGATTAAAACCAAACTGAACACTGTTTTATGTCTAATTAAAATTTGTTTAAGCACAGGAACTTAATTAACCAAACATTTCTGATTTGTTAGCATTTACAAATTTCCTAATATATATATATATATATATATATATATATATATATATATATATATATATATATATATATATATATATATATATATAAACACACATACATATGCATCCAGATATATTGTCTATATATACCTAGTTTTAACATAAATGAGATATGCATATGTACATACATATTTGTACACAAATCTATATTTCACCCTTTTAGGGTAAACTAACTTAAATTATTTTCAATCCTTACCTAGCTAAATATTCTTAACTAATTTGCATTTGCAATTTCTTAAATTACACCTAGTTTAATTAGAGTTTAATCAAATTAAATATTTATATATGCACACAAATTTACCTTCACTCTTTTGATAAATTAATTTAAATTAATATAATCTTTTATCTAGGCAAAAGGAATTTTAAAGCTATAAATCATCTTTGTCTTATTTTATTATTTCAAAACAACAAATGCATCTTTACTATTTTAACAAATACATCTAAAGTAATTTCAGTATTTCATGTATACCTCAATCTAGGTAAAAGAATTCTAAGGTTATAAATTATTTTATTTCTATTTCCAAGTAACCAATTAATTAGTTATCAACTTAAATAATCTTGACTTTAAAACAATGTCTTGGCTTAATTATATTGAACGCTATAAAGAAAACACCATTAATATTATTATTATTTTTGGAAACTACCCAACTCAAAAATAGTTATGTAATTCCATTATGCAGTTCAATTGAACTAAACTTGATTTCTCATTTTATTTGGGAGGGTAGTCATTACGTTAGAAACGGAAACGATTAACATCTAAGCGTTCCATTTCAGTGCAGAGGTCACCATTGCACTTCTAGAAGTTTATATATGATCAGTAATCCAAACACCAGATAGAGTTTTTCCTATTTTCTAAGCCAATTCTTACACTAATGACACTATCGACCGTACCTAGACTTTCCCTGGTCGTGTCTCCTAAACTTGACCCACAATTAGGATTTAAACTAAAAATATCAATACCTCTCGACTATCCTTCTTAATCCTATCTAACACCTTTCACTCAACCTATTCATCCAAATCATCACCCTATCCCAGCATTCGACCCCAGCCTCAAAGGAAACCCTAGCAGGTCAATCTATGCCTTATCAGTTCACGTTCAATGCCATTCTCATCGACATGCCTGTGTCATTTGCAACCTTAGGGACTTCAAATCGAAAATCCGTTCGTGTCACCTTGTCCACCTTGTCTTCAACCTCACATATATATAAGCTAATCATCCATCCAAACCCCAGATAAAGTTTCCCTTGTTCTCTAGGTCGATCCAACTTAGACCAAGCTTATCAATCCCCTTTCGACCATTCTTTTAATCTTATCTCAGTGTTCGACCACTTGAATCCTATCAAACCTAACTGTATATGATGAGGACATCACTCCTATGCATACGCCCGAGACTCCTCCAGTTGTGATGCAAGGACCCATCACAAGAGCACGAGCACGGCAATTGAATCAACAGGTGAGCTCGTTCCTAAGTGCCCGTGTATATACTTGTGAGGATAGTATGCTACCTAATGATATTATTGATTATATTGTACTTAGGAACTTTGGAGAGGATCATGAAGGCCTTGGGAACCAGCAAGGGCCAGGAGGGAGGCCAGGAGGGCGTCCAAGTCAAGTTGGAGTCCCAATTCATCTCGGAGTCGGAGTCCCAATTCATCTCGGAGTCGACTACCTCGGCCACCAGGAGCAGTGTTCACTAAAATCGTCGGCCAGGCCACAAACGGACTCCAATTTCAATGATCCACATATGTATCGAAAGCTAAGGAGATAACCTTTCCAATGGCACCGGTTTCAGGTCAGTTGGACTGCTGAGTCGACGGGAATTCGCGTTACAAGTTGGCGGACAGAATCTGTCCCAGGGTGCTGCGTCACCAATTTGGGCCTTTGGCCCATGTATCGTGTTGGAGTCCATCACGGACACGTCTAGGGTTTCTAGGACATCCCTTAGCCCTTATATTCAGTAGCCACCGCTAGGGTTTGGTTTGGGTTTTGCTTAGATTAATCTGTCAAAGAACAGTTTCGCCGTGTATCGGTTTGTGGAACCCCAACTCGTGAGATTCAATTTATATTTGCAATATTTCAGATTGCTTCTTTCTCGTTCTTGCTTGTGTTCTCGATTCGCATGCAGGGATAAGCCTTCTTGGCGAGGTCAATCGTGTTTGTGCATGGTTGATAACCAACGGAGCCGTGGTGTAGCGATTGCTTGGTTCGGATCGGTTCTGATCGGAAGCCGGATCGTCAACATCGAGTCTCCACCAATCGACTTACCTCTACCTGTCGGAAGATCGGGCCACCGTGCGCATCAGTATATTTATATAAACAAATATACTAATTATTATTTTTGCTTGCTAATTGATTGACGTCGAACAAGATACCAAGCGAGGCGAGCCCAAGAACGTCAATACCCTGGTAACATCTTCAACTGGATTTTACGAAAGCAAGGCAAGTATTATTCTTGACCATATAAAACATGCTGGGTTAATTTTATATTGTTATCCTCTATTTGATAATCTATATAGTTTTACCATCTTGCATCAAAAAGAATATTTTATAAAAAGATAATGGTTGGTCTGATGAAGGTGTTGTAAATGGATTTGGGAAATCCTGATGAAAGTGTTGAGAATGGAAGTTGAATAACTTGATGAAAATGTTATATATGGAATTGAATAATCTAGAGGAGAGCCGAAGGAGGGCTCGAATCTTGTATTAAAATATGATTATAAAGTCAAGGACATAACCAACTGTCATTTCTACCTAACGCCGTAGTACCCGTATCAACCACAAACCTGATATGGGACGGGCCTAGTCAAGTATCTTATCTAGAAGCTAGTACATCTCCACAATGGGAACGTATATGTATATGTATTATAATGAAAGAATGACCCGAGGCGGGTTTGGAGCTATAGGCTCAACTGGTGGGTCTAGCGGATGCGTCCGACTACACAGGTATGGCGGTACCATACCAGTGAAGGGAACTAGTGAAAGGATTGGAAAAAGGCTTTGTTCTCTTGATGATGTCACGCATTATCAGAAACGCGGAGCACTGTTGACGAACACCGACATGGTAATCAAGAGATTCTGTGGGAAAAGTGATACCCCTCTGCAGAGTAAAATGTGGATATTCACTCCTTACTTCCAGGTTGGAAGTTGCGTCGCGGCAGGAAAGGAGACCTACAGGTGGTCTCACTCTGTGGTATAAGTGTTCAGTAGAGTTTGCTTAAAATGGATTCTTTTACAATCACAAATGAATTTGGAATAGAAAACTTATTCGAGTTAATGTGATATAACATAACAATATCTTTAGAATAGTTTAGGTATGCATGAAGCATTTATATTCTCAAATTACTTGCTAAGTGCATCGGCACTCATCCTTGCTATATGTATATCCTTGTTAGACTTTAAGTACTCCTTCGACGATGTGATGCCGACTAGTGCAACTGAGGAGGTTTATCTAGAGGAAGACAACTATATTTTGATCCTACCTACTTCAGCATTGGTGATGGAGAGTGACTGTTGCGACCATCTTGGAACTATTCCTTTGAGGAATAAACATATGTATGTAATTGTAATTAAGCACCTTGTTATATAAAACCATGTTTTTGTTTCGCTACTCTGTAACGAACATTTGTCGGATAATATAACTTTATTTGGGAATATTCAAAGATCGGGCGTACTACAACGTGGGTGGTATGCCAGGTCGCCGCAGACATAAATATTATTAGAACCACAAAAAAAAATTGAGAAAACAAACTCATACCTAAAGGAGTTCAAGATAAAATATTTGAGTAAAATCAATATTGTCTGGGCCTAGAGATAAAAAAATCTTCCTAAAAAATATTTATTCACTAGTCAATGTACCTAAAAAAGTTCTAAAGAGTTTCAAATGAGATAAGTCTCATTAGGGGTGTAAAGAGGATGCGGATATTTGTTTATCGAATTCGATAAAATAGTTATTTGGTAAGAAAATCAGTATCCAGCAAATAATGCGAATTCAGATTCGAATTTTTCATTTTTTGTTATCTGGATTCAAATGCAGATTTAGTAAGGGTATATATGTGAAACAGATGAAGATATCTAGATAATCATATAATCCGAATAAGAGCATATATGTTTAAAATTATAATTTATTATGTACTTATGATGACAAATTATTTGTTAGCGTAATTATGATGTGACAACTGTAACGTAGTATTTTATTGTTTATGTTGTGTATTGTTGTATTGCAGTAAGGTAAAAAATGAATTGAAAGTAGTATTTCTGTTAATCAAAAAATATTTATTATAAAATAATCATTTTATTCGTATAGTGTTTGAATTCGTATAAAATTAAAGAAAATCTAATTTGAATTGGTATCAATGGTCTAAAGGAACGTTCTTTTTCCTTTAAAAAAAATCCCCCGTTCTCCGCCACAGGTCCGCAGCTCAGGCACCCCGAACGTGCGTCCGAGCATGGCGACGCCACTTGCACGCGCGCCGCTGCCCCGAGCCCCAGCCCCGCCCATCCCGACGTCCACGCTCCGCCTCGGTCTCCGCCGCCTCTCTCCGCCGCCCGCCACCGCCGGAGGCGGGGGTGGGCGCGTGCTTCGCACGTGCAAGAACTGCAAGAAGCCGTACGACCCGGCGGCGAACCACCCGGCTGCCTGCCGCTTCCACACCGCTCACTTTGGGGGTGAGAATTTCCCCTTGTCGTTGCTTAGTATTTTGCATTTTATTTTGGAATACATTTGCCAAACATTGCTAATTGTGTAGTATATTTTGATTTAACAGTTCGTAGTTAGTAGGTATCCTCTGTCTTATAAACAAAAGCTAAGTGTCTTTCTCTTGATTTGAGCCGTTTGATCAAAAATTAATAATCCAGGGTAAAGGGAGTGAGAAGTTTAAAATTTCTCGCAAGATTAACCTCCTCGATTTCAATTCCATATCTATGAGCCAACCCTTTCATAACCTTTTCTTTGGCTTGCTCTAAGTTCCTCCGACTGAGAAGCTAGTACAGAAGGCCAAACAAGTTCTTAATCACTAAAGTTGTGAAGCTTAGCGGCCAATGTGGTAGAATTGTTGACACAAGATTGAGCCAACCATATGTTTTCAATGAGCTAAACTTTACAGTGGCGCAGTTGAAATTTTTAGATTGATGTGATATCTCGATCTTGTGTATATCTGTTCGTAGAAAAAGTGGCCGGATTTACCAGTTCTCGTTAGAATGAGGGTAAGAATTGAATTCATTGACTATCTCATGACTATAATTATGTTTATTTGATACTAAGATGTGATCATTGTTGGATGATGAGCCCAACATAGTCTGTGAATCAAATATAGGGAGAGAACTACTAGTAAAAATGAAGTCCTTGAAGTAAACTTTGAATCTGCTATGCTTCATTCTGAATTGACTTATTCCTCTACAGAGATAATTGGCAAAAGCAACTCCTGAACTGTACCCAGGAGGAGACTCTTTCTGCTCATGTTAATATGAGTCTTGGGAACATCTTGCTTGCAGCTTATGCAAGATAAATCTTTGAAAGTGTGGTAAATGATGAAAAGAGATCAAGTTATGCTACAAAAGGCCATGACCATGACCATGCATAGGGCTCTACAAAAGCTCCTAACAAATATTTTGCATCAGTGTCAGGGTTTCTAGAAATGCATTCCGTCATGCTCTTAGACTGTTTTAAATCAGCGCTGCTTGAACTGTTTTATGTGCATGTATAAACGTTAATATTAGGTCTACTGCTCCACTATGCCATTCGGCTGATTATGTGTTGTTTTAATGTATATAGCACTTGAATTTTTCTGAAAGGTTTAATATACTCAAAATATAGTTTTATGTCTTAATATAAAATGATATATCTGGGATTTATCAGTGAATTGTAAGTTCTACTTGTTTATTGATTTATCATATATGCCATTACCATTGTATATAAAATATCTTTGTTTTTTAAAGATACACTGCATATAGCACTGAATAGAGAAGGATGGATGCTCGCTTTCTACTTACTGCTATTTAAAACATTGCTCTTAGAACAACATATAGTG
The DNA here is from genome assembly GCA_019359835.1 of Pharus latifolius. Classification (NCBI taxonomy): domain Eukaryota; kingdom Viridiplantae; phylum Streptophyta; class Magnoliopsida; order Poales; family Poaceae; genus Pharus; species Pharus latifolius. The sequence goes on along the minus strand of CM033326.1, from coordinate 18,438,760 downwards.
CTCCACAATTTGTATTATGTTATGTAAGAGTCCACATGTTTGCTTTTATTTTCAAAGAATACCTTCAAGAATGAACATACTATCATTTCAACAACAGCTATGTGTAATATAATTTACTTGCATAATAAAAATGAGGATGATGTAACCTACTCAAAGGTGTTCTTGAATATCTTCGATGTACAACAAATTCTTATTCTTTTTTTTTTCTTGGAAAAATACTTTGTTGTTTAGAATTACTTCCTCATTTTCTGGGTGTGTTATATGTTTATCCATATCTAATGATAAATTTATGTCACTGCAGGAGAAACAAAGAGAAAATTTGAAAGCGTATACACTGGTGGGACCATGGATACTCCAGATTCAGGCAAAGTGTTCCAATACTGGCATTGTTGTGGGTCTGAAGATCCATTTGATGCTGGTTGTACTGCTTCTCCTCACTGTTCATATGATGATTGAATACCTCCTTCTGTCTGCATTACACTCTTGTGATGCTGTTTTATCTTTTCATATGAATACTGGCTCATATGTTGTTAATTTTTCCTTAAGGGGGTGCATGGATGCAACAACTTCTATCAAATATAGATTCTTGTTTAGCTTTCTCAAATTATTTGGAATTGAATTTTTCCCCTCTGGGTATATTTTCAGTCCATTTGTTATATCTATAGATTACATCATAAACACAGTTGTCAAATACTGTTCCAAAACTACTGCATGATTATTTTGTTGATAGAATCTTCACTGATCTAAAATAGATAGATCAAAAAGGTATAGTTCCTTTTGCCTTTTTCTTTGTTCTATTCTTTTACCTATTTCTTCTATTTCTTGGAGAAATGTATGGCTTGGGATGTGGCCAAATGGTACTCAATGCACATCCTCCATCTTCCATATTTCATAGGAAAAATTTGCATTCTTTTTCAGTTTTTTCTGTGGTTGGGGTGTGGGAGTTTTGCATAGGGTTGGATGAAATGGAGCGGTTGCACCTGATGCATGCCTTAATGTGACCCATGCAAGACATCACTACTAAGTCTGCCAGCAATGGAGTTCATTGTCACTCTTCTGGAACAAGGAAGGACAATTATGATAAGTGCTGCATGGTAAAAGCTGACATCTATATTTTTTATTTGTTATCTTTTACATTTTATTTTGGTATCCTGTGGTTCATGTTTGCCTTCCGTTTGTTTGGCTAAATGCCAGTGGCTTATTTGTTGATATTATTAGGATTTAATCCAGTAACCTTTTTGTTGTTTATCACTTTTAGGTGCATGCTCTCACGGTCTCGCCAACCATTTCTACCATCTCTTAAAAAAAAGTGTTGCAAGATAATGATCTCTTGTTCTGCCTCATGCTTTTGTTGTATGAATTTTACCAAGTTCTTGAGTCCTCCCATCTCAAGCATTGTTCTAGCCACACATACACAAGATTAGATACTAACAACACCTACAGGAATCCTAATTGGACTTATGAGCTATGACTACCCTTCTAGTCATGTTCTTGGAACTTTCCTACTTTAGTGGGCTGGTAAGATATTTCTTGCCAACAACCCCTCCCGAGTAGTGTAGCTTGAACCAAAATCTAGAGAGGCCGATCTAATAAGCTATGTATCAGCAAACTAACAAGAGGGGGCCAACTTAACACTTGATTAACAAGTACCTAGAAAAACTACTATTTCATTAGGATTCATCAAATTGGAAGGGGGGGCCAAGGTCCGTCATTGCCCCCTCGATGGCACCCCTCACACCCCTAAAAAAAAAAGAAATACCTGGTACAAGAAGGTGGTTTGTTGCTATCTGGAATTTAGCAGAGCTTTGGTGAGTTTTTTTAATTTTTTTTGGTTCCAAATCATAATTTTCTAAATTGTATCCATGTTGATACTTATTTACATGTGCAAACAATGAAATAAAAAGCAATGTCATGATATGCATTTCATTATATAATGAGAGTAATTTCTGTTGTATGCAAGTCATGGTCTGCATATCATATAGCATATTTATTGAGAAGTAATTACTTGTTGACATGAGCTCATGTATTCGTTTATCATGTTTTGATGGTAATGCAAATAGATGATGATAATAATTTAGATTGAAGTGGCTAAAATGGATGAGGAATGTGCCTTGGTCCTTGAACATTGATACCGGTTTTAATTTCATTCTGTGCCCTCAGCTTATATCCCAATTCATGAATTGTCCTTTGACTTCAAATTATTCAATTGATATTCCTTTTTGATTTTTGTTTGAACAAAATGAGTCTGATATTAAGATCTTCTGACAGTTGTGTGATGTGCACAATTTTAATCCAAAGGAACATTCACTTATTTATCTTTTCCTCACTTAGTGCCGCATCAGCCCCTATCATGCACAACATGCTTGCCTGGCTGGTTTCATGTGTATGGTTAGGTCCTCTCCTCCATTGAACATACCTCAAGCTTCAAGAGTGCAGGCTCTGTGGAGGACTCACCGGAGTTGCTATTGCTGCTGGAGCAGCATGCTGAACATGTGTACCATGGCCATCGATCAACCTTGGCGCTGCTACAAGTCCATCTCCGACCAGCAGATGAGATCCACCAAATAATGTCAACATGGAACCAGGCTTGTCCTGGCTTAAAATGAAAATCGACTAATGTTTTATCAAGTTCCATTTGGTATCCACAACTTGCTGCAATTGATAGTCTATTCTGCTATCAACTTAGCATAGTGAAAAAAATAGGGACCTGAATATTTTGTCATTACTTCTTAAGGAAAAGGACCAGTTGCATTTTTCTCCTGGTTTAGTAGATTTTCACCTCAATTCATATACGGTGTGTATAGACTTCCTTATATCAGGAAGCCAAATGACATAAACCATACGATCTGAGTGCCCAGATTGATCAAATATGGCACAAGCTAAAGCTACAAAAGTTCTGTGTTAGAAGAAAGAGAGATTTGTTGCTCATCAGCCACTAACACCATTGCATTTTCAGACATCATGGAAAAGCCAGAGTGATGAAGCACTTAGGCTAATACACCTATGATTTTCACCCAAGATGGCAAGTAGCATTTATTTTACTAAAACATACAAAAACACAAACAGTAAACCTAATGCTAATTCAATCCATATGGTCAGATTATCTGCAACAACAACATCATCTTCAGCCTGTTCGACTAAATCAATGGTGTTGAATTCATACGATACAAGCTGATCTGGAAATGGGCACATGTGTTCTAGATATATGAAGGAACAGGTGTTGTACTGGTGGTTGTGCACCTGCTTGGCAATGGTGTGATCTGGATGTCACCAAACAGATGCAGGTACTTGTTTGATCAAAACTGTGATTTCTTCAAAATATTTATGTGTTGACAGGAGGCTGTTCCCTGCCTTTCTTCCTACCACACAAGAAAATAACATGGTTTCTTCAGAAACCCAAATTTGTCGCATTGCTGCATTCTGAATTTCAGGAACCAAACTGAAACTACCATCTAGATATCAGCTAAACAGAAATAGCCGATAAAAGTACAATGTTCCTTCAAACATGTTTCCATCTCTTCTGTTGGTACCAGATAAAAGTATTGCATAATGTAGCATGCTTGTCTTCTTACACTTTTGATTTCTCAAAACTTAGTTCTTTTATATACATCTGTATATTGTGCACTGCTAGGTGGTACAAATTGCCCTTCATATAGCCAAAACAATTTGGTTAGAACTAAAGATTCTATTGTTGACATAGAAAAAAAATTGACAATGCAAAGGTATTTGCATACAGGAGTCAAAGTCCTTAAGGCAGAGCATTCCAATCCCATATGTTATCCTACTCAGATGTCTGCCTATCTTCATATCTTGGATGACTTGAGAAACCATAGAAGCAAATTTGATCTTGCATTTGCTATAGCTATGACCAGGGTTAGAGAAATTCAAAAATTTGATAAAGTGCATTTGATCTTGCATTTCCGGGCCTCCTGGCCAGGTCTGAAAACCAGCCTCAAAACTGGAAGCTAAACCCTGGCTTTGACTCCGGTATGCTTCCACTATCTGTAGTTAATATAAAATTTTATGTTGTTGTACCTTTCATACTATGCTAATCCTAATATCCTATGCATAGCTTTGCTTTGTTCTAACAAAACGTGCATTGAGAGATTTAATTCTATATCGTTGTAAAAATTAGGGTTTAATAAAAAATAACTCTTAATATCTCCATGACATATGGATATGTATCCCATATATCAGTTCTACCATCAGTGGTATTTTGTTAGGTTGGTATTTTTATAGTATTATAAAGTTAGTTTTTCCGGTTTATTTTATATTGTATAGGTCATCTCAGTTCAACGAAACTTGGTGATTAGCTGTTAATCTTAATGTTCCCCTTTTTTCATGTTTCTTATCTAAATCTAATTTAGTTATTTTTATACTACAAAGGCACGTGCTGATGGTTCTTGTATCCTATATGTCACCTCAGTTGGTAGTCAACATCTCTGATCCATGTGAACAGAAAAAACATGGAATTGCTTGTTATTTTCATCATCCCACTAATCCAACATGATACTCATGCACAGTATCATTTTGACAAAGAGAATATATAGTCATATAGCCACCTATATTAGTATGCTTGGCTTTCACACTGATGCCCCGAAAAAGACATCTCGAATCTCCGGTTTCAAAATAAGGGAAAACCTATTTTGGTCCTTCAATTTTATGCACTAATCCATTTCAAGATCTCAACTTTTCAAATGGAAAAAAAAATCTCTGAATTTTCAACTATGATTTACAAGATTTTTTGTGCGACTACTAACACACGAATTCAAGACCCACAAGTCTTTAAATGTAAGATTTTTATTTTTAAACCTGAATGAGAAGTTGATGGTTTTGTCACGCTCTTCGAAAAATAGAGGTGTGAAATGGGATCTCAGACCAAAGTTGAAGGACCCTCTGCTTCATAAGAAAATTACAAATTGTTCTTTTCTTTTAGAATGCAACACGACTGAAGTGAATTGCATAATGTTATTGGAAAATAACATTCAAGACTTTTAGAAGATTCTAGATATATAGAGAATTATAAAAAGGTTAAATCAAAGAATCCATAAAAGATCTCATCAAATCTTTCCATGCCCTGAACCATTTTTCACACGATAATATGACATTATTAGAGTTATTAGAGTTGTAAATCAGTTTGTTATAATAGGTATAAGCACGATCTATATTGGTTTAGTTGTTGTAGGAGTTTTGGTCATAAATCGGATGATGCAATTTACACAATGAATAAGTATCTAAACATGATGGGAAACTGATTTGAAATTATTATTATTTTTTTCATTATCAGTAGTCAACTCTCATCAATGGAAATGGAAGTTAGTTGTCACGTACACAATCTCAAAAGGCCGGAGCAGAAGTTATCACGTACACACTGATCTCGACTGCTCACTGATGACATATTATGCTTCCTTTAAATTAAACCCAAAAGAAACATTCCAATCCAATCCCAATCCCCACAAAAACTAAAACTATCCTATTCCATGGATCGGCTTCTCGGTGCTAAACGGTCTATTACCATCTAAATGGTCTATTATCATCGGCAACTGGAGATCTTGGTGCAAACAAGGAGGGTTAAAATTGGCCGGTATTTGATGTGTTTGATTGCTATTTTATAAGAATGTATAAACTATTGGTTATATAATATTGAGAAAATACAAAAAAATTGATAATAGCGAAGCTGGAATCACCTAAAAATCATCCTATTTTTGATCTCCCGACTAGCTCTGACAATCATCCAAAATCCGGGAATATGAAACCCACAATGGTGTGAGTGGTTTGTTACCACCATTATTTGGGGTGTTCGAGTGCTATTAAAAGTTACTCCATCTGTTTTCAAATAATTGTCAATTTGACACCTAGTATAAGAAATAAGACATTAAAATAAAATGATGATAATAAGTCTTGAATACAATATCATTCTCAACTAAGTATAGATTATATTGATATTAAGTAAAAAGTATATAAGGAAAAAGTTGTACAAATTTATCTTGAAATCATATAAGGGCATGTATTTAAAAATAAAAGTAAAAGACTAAAATAATATTTATTTAAAAATAGAGAGAATAATAATAGTTATAATCACCGAAAAATCTGCCAATTTCGGACGCCCAACCTGGGTATGTATGAATTATGAAAACCCACCAAAATCCGAGATGGAAGCTTTCCACGAATAAATTATTTTGTTCCAATCATGGCAACGCACATTGTTTGCTGCTGACCTTTTCTACTTCTTTTGCAGTGCAACAAAGAGGAGAGTGTGAGTGTTGATTGGTGCGTGAACTGCCCAAACGGCTGGAACCTTTTTACTAATCTTTTTCTTGTCCATACCATCCTGGAGTGTAAAGCAGATATAGATTATCTCATTACTGAAGCTAATAATATGCAAATTTGGTTATCAATTTTTCTACTAAATGAAAGTTTTTTTTATCTGAATCCATATTTGAATTCAACACAAAAAATATCCGTATTATATTTGAATATGACAAAATTCTATAAAATGATTTGCTTGAATGTCTAAATTCAAAGTTGCATTTTATTTGTTTTGAAAATGTTTGTTTAAATTTATAGTATTGCAACTTTGTAAGCAAGTTCTTGTATGAATAATAAAATATTAAATAAATTCATTGAAAGTATTGTTATTCATTGATTTCAAATGAATTACTTTTAAATTTTGTACTAAGAGAATAGCAAAATAAAAAATATCAATAATATTTGATAGATAGCAAAACCGATCCAAATTAAGAATATTTTGGTCCAAATCTATATCTGATATTTATCTAATATGAATTTAAATCCAAATATATTATAATTCATCTACAAGATGTAGATGCATATATCATTTGACTAATATATGATTCAAACATAATCCGTTTATGTCTTACTACTATCTATATTTATATAGACTATCTCGTAGTACAACAGCAGAGAAGAGCAGAGAGAAGGTGGCATAGTTGTCTGTCACAGGCTATGGTGGTTGACAAGGGAAATGGAAGCCTACGGCACCAAGGTTACATTGGATGGCATGAGACATTGGTGTCTCCCTCGGTTGCTGTTTCTGATGGGAGGGTGTGGAAAAGGAAAAAGAGGAAGAGGATTTGAGAAAGATCGATTAGATCTAATTTATTGTAACCACCTCAAAAAAAAAATTCCAATCCCAGTCTAATAACTGGCAAAACTAAACTATATATTCTATTCCAATCATAAAACGCACACTGGCTGCTGAGTTCCGACCTTTTATTCTTGTGCAGAGAGAGAGAGAGAGAGAGTGCGTGTGAATTGCCCCAAAACGGCTGAAACCTTTTACTCAACTTTTTCTCGTGCCAACCATACAATCTGTCTCTGCGTTTGGACCACAAGACCAAACATATTGGAGACATATCAGACACACAAAACTATTACTAGTCTACTACCACCATTCAGCTGTATGGTGACACCAAAATATCGTCTTGTCCCTTACCTGTAAGTTACGGCACTACTTCCATTGATAATACTAATATTTTGGTCCAAGTTAGTGTTGTGTGTAGTTATGATTTTTCAAAGTCTATCTGTAAACTTTTATGCAAATTGCATTCACATTATAGACATCGAAAAAATACTGATTCAAAAGTAGTTATAGTAAAATGTATTATTTTGGTTTGTCAATTTTAGAATTAGCCATCATTTCATATAAGCAGGCAAATTGCATTCACATTTCATGCACTTGAAAAACCGTAGATATAAAGCTAATTATGTTATTTAGTTGAGTTTGGAGATTTAAAATTAATAAGTTTAATCCTAATATGCCACTTGCCCAAACTGTAGAAGACATCGCTTCTTTCCACCGTCTCTTTTATTTTTTTTATACATGTATATATAGTGCTTATGACAGATTGCCCTTGATACAGTACATAAAATCCTACAGCAGAACCAGAATGCCATATTAGACCTAACTACCTACAAGATAGTTAGCTTACGAATCAGTCATTTATACTAATCTAGTTGTGATGTAACAATCTAATATTTACCATTGTACTTGCATAAGATGTTGAAAACTTTGATATAAACAACATATATTGCATTCACACTACTGAAAGCAATTCAATGACAGTCCAGTTGTATCACTAGAAAGCAAAGTAGGTTCTCCGAATTTTTTTTAAAAAAAAATTGTGATGATGGGAACTTGCTTAATGATCAGCGCAAAAAAGGGTATTGTTATTATTGTTTGAATTTTTGTCGACAATGTATAGAATATTATGATGCAGACAACAATCAGGTTCACACTAGGATAGCTTAGGTATTCTATCTTTTTTTATCTTAGGATAGATAATTAGGAGTGTTAGGCCGAACTTCAATTTTAATTTATTGGTTTATAAGTTGAAATTTTGGTCAAATATTCAGCTTATTTCAGGGTTTTTTTCATAAGTATAAGTCTTTTTTGAACAAAAAAGTCGAATGAGTTGAAGATAATGGAAAGAGATTTCTCATGTTTATAAGCTGAAGGTTCAATAAGCCGGTTTACTTAAAAAACTTAAATTTGGCTAAACACGCACTACTTACCTAAGCACCGTGGGTTGTACGTTGCATGTGTGATTGGTAAAAATCTCTTATTGCGGGACAAAGATTGGAAGATATTTTTTTAGATAAAACTATAAAAATAGTTGAAGTTTTAGTTTGAAAAAAAAACTTTTTGGCCTTGGGAAAAATAAGGAGGATGTCTTGTTTGAAGTGGAGTATAAGTAGTGATTTAGCGAAGCATCATGTGTAGAGAGAAAGGTATGATTGGAAAGTTAAGATTGTATGAAAGAACAATCTAATGGTTATTAAAAAAGATAATGTGGCACCAATATGATGCTCCTAGTAGGAGTGAATAGTAGAGAGAAGAAAGACATGCAATTCTTTTATATGGTTTCCTATGGATTTGTATCCCCTATGTTCAGGGAGGGAAGGCAAAAAAAAAATGAAAAAAAAATAAAAACTTAACGTAGTGCATATTTGGAAAGATAGTTTTTGATCTATTTCTAGCGAATTTTTATAGCCCCAAGTTTAAAATACCAGTTCAATCAAATATCAAATCCTAGTGCGATTTACTTTCTCAAGAAAAAATTTTCTCTTACCCAACTAGGTCCTTAAGAGAATCTGAAACTCCTCATAAATATTAGGGGGTTTTATGTAATTTCCCAACAAAGCTTAAATATGCTACGACTTGTTCCAACGTAGCATAAATTAAAAAAAGGTAAGTAGGTATATATGCAATTCTTTTATGTGATTCCTGTCTATATATATGAAAGAATTCACGTTTGCTCACTACCACAGAAACAGACATCCTGTACGGCACATCACAGACGGGTATGAACTGTTCAATGGAAAACCGTCTGTGAAGGCCTGGCGGGAGAATATGTTCAGATATCACAGACGGTTCTGACGTCAAAAACAACTGTGAGAGTAAACCAGACGGTTCTGAACACAAAACCGTCTGTGATAGTATACTTATCACAGACGGCTCTAACCTAAAAACCGACTGTGATATATACAATCGGTTCCCAGCTAAGAACCGTCTGTGATAGTCTAATTATCACAGACGGTTCTAACCTAAAACCCGACTGTGATATATACAGACGGTTCTGAGTTCCGAACCGTCTGTGATAATTAGACTATCACAGACGGTTCGGAACGCAGAACCGACTGTGATTTATACAGTCGGTTGTAAACCACGAAGCGTCTGTGATAGTGTAGTTATCACAGACGGTTCTGATGTATGAACCGACTGGAAAAGTACCGGCGCTTCGAATTCTCAACTGTGATCATTTCTGTCTCCGATCTTCGCGCGCGGCGCCTAGGAGAACACGAAGCATCGCTTTGGAAGTTCTATAAATTGACAGTGGAAAAATTGTCATTTACTTTACAAGTTTTTATAGTTCTCAGACTGTTTGACTCCTTAGCTTCTCTGCGCCAATGGCATCCTCGATGGCATCGTCAGCCTCGCCCTCCCCGGTATGAACTCTCAATCTTTTGGACTTACCCCTGTATTGTTAATCCATGTTCAATACATTCTTGACCTGTTGATTTGCACAGGGAAGGGGAGCCGTGGAAGACACTGCCAAAGTCAAGGCCGAGCTGAGAGCCCTCCAGGAGGAGCACAAGCTCCTCACGGAGAAGCACACTCGGCTACGGCTTGACCTTGACGATCTCTTCCAGCGCATTCAGCGCATGAAGACGGATGGTGACAATGCTAGGGCGAGGACGAGGCGTCTTCGCGAGGAGAAGAAAGCCGCGGATATGACCATCGCTGGCTGCGGTTTGACAATGAAGGATACCATCGCGAAGCTGAGGGAGGTCGCAGGCCTTCTCGACGCTGAAGTAGTTGATCCTGAGAAGGACAACTTGTCGCTGGAGGAGTCCTGCGTCCTGGCTGCAAGTCAAACTGACTTTATTCTAGATGCAGCCAGGACTAAGACCACTCCTTGACCTAGCATTCTGTATTTTTACTTTTTTTTTGTAAGTGATGAAACAAATTATTGAAAACTTTGTTCTTATGTGAACTTTCTAATTTTCCAGCACATTCTTGGACTGCATGCAATCTTCCCTCTTTCTTTATCTTTCGTTGGCTTTTGTCGAACATTCGACCATACAAAGGTATGTACACTGTGTGCGATCAAGGAACGACTATCGCGATCTTTGGCTTGTGATCGGAGCCCTTGAAATAATATAGAAACAATATAGAGGTCGCAGGTCCCATGCAAATAATATAAAAAGAATATAGAAGTTATATATCAACGTGCTTTGAAATATCACAAACGGCTCTGAGGTAAAAAACATCTGTGATAGTCACATTAGAGACGGTTTTTACGTAAGGCCCGACTGTGATGGTCCCAACAGTGTCCTCGAGTCGACTCGAATTCTTAACCTCTATCAATATCACAGATGGTTCTTAACTCCAAACCGTCTGTGATAGTAAACGGACATATTAAAGACGGTTCGGACATCAGAACCGTCTGTAATATTAAAGCAGACGGTTTTGATCTCCCAACCGTCTGTGATAGTCCCAACAGTGCAATTCTCTACATGCAATTGTTGATAACCGCACATAATAACTGAGCAGATGAAGAGACTTAATTATTTACTTCAAATTTAATTTGCATCGAATTATGTAATCTGACTCTTCAACTTCCTCGCCTCGAATTCTCGACCTCTATCAATATCACAAACGGTTTTTAACTCCAAACCGTCTGTGATAGTAAACAGACATATTAAAGACGGTTCGGACATCAGTACCGTCTGTAGTAGTAAAGCAGACGGTTTTGATCTCCCAACCGTCTGTGATAGTCCCAACAGTGCAATTCTCTACATGCAATTGTTGATAACCGCACATAATAACTGAGCAGATGAAGAGACTTAATTATTTACTTCAAATTTATTTTGCATCGAATTATGTAATCTGACTCTTCAACTTCCTTTGCCGTGTTGCAGTTTATCTCCCGAGAAATTGTATATCATGAATTTATTGGCCTTGAAAACCAGTACTAGTGCGCTTTTTAGAACTCGAGGCACCCGTGCATATGAACCGTCACCTTCTGTTTCTATAAATAGCGAGGCTCCTAAATCCCTGTCTTTATTCCCTCCTCAACTCCCACCTTGATGGCGAGCTGAGATTCCAGTGAGGTTATTGAAATTGAGAGTGATGAGGAAGAGATAAGGAATGAACTCGATCAGGATCTTCAGAAAGTAAGTCCTCTCTGAAACTCTAATGCAAATCTTTCTTTTATGACTTGATTACCTCGAAACAAATGCATTTCGAAATCCACAGGTGCTTGAGGAAATGCTCCCTCCAAAGAAGAGACTTAGAAATGATGAAAGATCATACAGTGGAGCTGCAGCGAAGACTCTAGAGGGTGCTGAGGCCTGTGTTGCCACATTGCCCCTTGCAACCCCTCCAGTTGCATCGACTCCACCTTTGGAGATCCACAATAATCCTTCCAATATCCCCTCTCCAACACCTTTGTATCATCAGCTTTTCTGGGGTAAGGCTCACACTTCCACGTCCAAATCCACTCCGAAGCTTGGCAATCATCTTCACCCTCCCAGCATACGCCCCTAGGAGAAGCTGGAGAAGCATATGTGCAGGAGGAGAAAGCTGCCTTGTGCAGAACTCTCCAAAAAAAAAAAGAGGCGCTGGAGAAGCATTCTGAGGGGATGTCTTTTGCCATTCTGCACTTGGTAGAGTGCATGCTTTGAGTTGCAGCTTCATCTCCACCTTGGTTGTATCAACTTTAATTTCTTGGATGATCCTACTGATGCCAAATCCACTCCTTTGGTGAGAGATGATTGTTGCATCTAGGCCTTTCATGCCTAACCCTGATGTGTTTTGATGGTTGATGATAATAAGTATTTTTGGACTAACTATGTGTTTGAGTTATTGTTACAGATTTCAGACAACCGCACAAAAAGCGAGGGCTTGTGATCAAGATGTTGAAGTTCAATTTAAGTTGTTCAAAAGTATAAGAAGACGCAAAAAGAAATTGTTTTTGCTGGACTAAACTGATGCATCGAGGTATGTTGTAGTTCTAGGTTTACCGATCTCAGGGTGCATGAAGATCGATCGGTTTAAGGATTTTATTCTTAGTTTAAACCGTACTATAAAGAGGGGACACAAGTTCTCTCTACATCTCCAATCATACCAAGAAAAATCTAGGTCAATGCACGCATATCATTATCTGTGGTTTTTCGACAATTTGTTTTGATGTATTGAATTTTGTCAACAGTTGAGGTTTTTACTTCTTGAGAAAGATCTGAAAAGATCTAATTTTTGTTGCTGTTGTCAAAAATGTTCTTCTCGAAAATATCTTCAAAACAAAACTGAAATCATTTGAATCAGATCTCTGGATTTTGAGTTTTCTCTGTTTTTATCCAGACTGACTGTCAGTCTTTGTAACTGACTGTCAGTATGAATGTCAGTTAGTGCAAACTGACAAATCTCCAGAGAGCATGTTTTTCTGTCTCAGATTTTTTGTACTAAACTGACTGTCAGTATGAGTATACTGACTGTCAGTGTGGGTTTCGACCACAGAGAGTTTTTGAGTTGATTTTAATTAATTCTGTTTTTCTCTGTGAGACTGACTGTCAGTTTGGAACACTGACTGTCAGTTTGGGCAGTAAATTTTTGCTGTTATAAAGTTTTTAGCCGTTGGTTTTCACTGTTGATTTTGTGGACACTGACTGTCAGTTTGGACTGTTTCTTTTTACCGTTTTAGTCCACAACGTTCGAGCTGTTGTGATCCTATTTTTACTCTTTCTGGTGATACACTAGACTGACTGTCAGTTTGTGAGACTGACTGTCAGTCTTAGTTACTATTTTTCAGCTCGAGTGCAAACGGCTCTTTTGACCACGAAGGCTATAAATAGAGGTGTTGAGCTACTGTTTCAATACAAGAAAAACACAGCAACACAGCCTTTCTTACTTTCTCACTAGTGCTTCTTCGTTTTACTTAAAACTTGATCTTTTGATCGAGTCGTGAGAGTTTTAGCCACATCGAGCATATTGTTCTTGCATTCCATTTCTAGATATTTTCTCGGTGTGCATTGGAGGTCTAGAGTAGACCTTGCTTCTTATTACTCTTGGTGAGCGCCCTCACCTAGACGGTTCGAAGGCGTAAATCGCTGATCTCTCCAAATCGGAGATTGTCGGAGAGACGCGATTACTTGTAAAAGGCTTGGTGCTCGCCTTTCCGGAGGGGACAAGGAGCAACCTTAGTAGACAGTGTCCTGTGTGGATACTGAAGCTATACTCAAGGACTGAGTGCTTCAACGAGGACTAGTGGAGACTGGGCGTGTCTCCGATACCTCGGGATATATCGGTTTCAATCTCTTATCCTTTTCTATTACTTGTTTTATCTGAATTTTTCATTTGCAAAAACAAATTTTAAAAGTCTCCTATTCACCCCCTCCCCCTCTAGTCGACATCCTGATCCAACACGTGGTATCAGAGCTCGGTCTCTCATTTATAAGCTTCACCGCTTAGAGAGAGGATGTCGTCTACTGATGGCTTTAATCTGGGTCATACTAGCCGTGCGCCTATCTTTGATGGGACTAACTATCCCTACTGGAAAGTGCGTATGTCTGTATTTCTAGAAGCCATGGGATTGGATGTCTGGTTGATTGTTAAAGTTGGTTTTTCTCCTCCGGATGATCCGGAAAGCTATACTGAAGATGATAAGAGAAAACAACATCTAAATGCTCGTGCTTTAAATGCTTTATTTACTGGTTTATCTCTAAATGAATTTAATCGTGTAAGCAATTTGAATACTGCTCACAAAGTTTGGAAAACTTTAGAAGAAATATATGAAGGAACTACTAAAGTAAAAGAGGCTAAACTTTTAATGGTTAGACAAAAGTATGAAACTTTCAAAATGTCTTCTTCTGAAACTGTTGATTCCATGTTTACTAGATTGAATAATATTGTGAATGAACTTAAAGGTCTTGGTGTTATCTTTACTGATCTCGAAATTGTCAGAAAAATGCTTCGAGCTCTCCCAGAAAGCTTTGACACTCTTGTAACAGTTTTGACAAACTCCGATCTTTCTACAACTTCACCTACTGATCTCTATGGAAATTTGATTACCCATGAAATGCACAAAAAGGAGAAGAAGGAACTGAACGAAACCTCTGATACAAAGAAAAAGACGGAGGCTTTCAAAGCAAATTCCAAGGACGGCACAAGTGAAGGTTCCTCCGATGAAGACTTGGCTCTCTTGGTAAGAAATACTCAACGTCTTCTTCGCAGGTTACACAAGAAGGGAGTGAGCATCGACACTCGTCCAAAAGGTTCAAGACCAACAAACTTCAAAGATGTGATATGCTATGAATGTCATGAAAAAGGACATATAGCATCAAGATGTCCGAACAAGAACAAATCTACGGATAAAAAGAAGAAGAACTTCAAGAAGAAGTTTAACACTCCTAAAAAGGCATGCTTTGGCGAATGGATGTCTGGAGGTGAGAATTCCGACTCCGACTCTGATGATGAGAGATGTACAAAGAATTTAGCCGGAATTGCCCTCAAAAATTCATCAAGCTCTCCAGTTTGCCTTATGGCAAAAAGGAATGAAAAGGTAACTTCTTTTGATCCCTCCTATGATGATCTAGTTGAAATGCTAAATGAAATTAATGAGGCCTATGGCAAAACTAAAAGAAAATATAAGACCCTTAAGGAAGAATTTTCAACTCTTTATAATCAACACTCTGAATTAAAGGAATCTTATGAAAATGCTCTTATGAAAGATGTCTCAAATTTGTCTTGTAAAGCTAGCATTGGTACTTCTTGTGATGATATTGATAATTTTCAACTAGATACACCATGCGCTTCAAATGAATCCACTCTCTGTGAAAATATTAAACTTAAATCTCAAGTTAAAAAATTAGAAAAAGGGTTAGAAAACAGCTATAAAGGTAAAATATCTCTTGACCTAATTTTGGGTAGTCAAAGATGCACCTTTAGAAAAGAAGGTCTAGGATATTTTCCTAATAAAGATAAAAAAGATAAAAATTAGAACTGTTTTTACAAAAGCATGTAACCTGTTTTGTCATAAATGCCATGAAGTAGGTCATTCACATGATACATGCCCTCTTATGACATCTGCATATTTTGATGCTTGTTACATGCTAAAACGGTCAAAGAAAGGTTATGCTATTGCAAAATATGTTGGTGCACCAATGATGAACAAAAGAAAAAAATCTATTTGGGTGCCCAAAACTTTGATCGCTAATATTAAAGGACCCAGAAGTGTTTGGGTACCAAAATCAACTTAAATTCTTTTGCAGGTAAACTACAAAAATGGTGGACGTCATTGGGTGCTTGATAGTGGATGTTCCGAGCACATGACCGGAAATGTCAAACTGTTCACCACAATAAAAGACAATTCCGACGAACATCAAAAGATCACCTTTGGAAATAATCGTCAAGGAAGCGTGACAGGTTTGGGTAAAGTTGCCATTTCAAATGATTTAACTATTTCAAATGTTCTTTTGGTTGAATCTTTAAATTTTAATTTGCTTTCAGTTGCACAAATTTGTGATCTTGGTTTCCGCTGTATCTTTTATCCCAATGAAGTTTTGGTTGAAAATTTAAAAGACAATTCTTTGATTTTTAAAGGTTTTCGTCATGAAAATTTATATCTAGTTGATTTCTCTTCAAAAGATGCATCTCTTGCAACATGTCTAGTCTCACAAACATCTAAAGGATGGTTATGGCATCGGAGACTTGCTCATGTTGGAATGCATCAACTTAAAAAGCTTTTCAAACGTGATTTGGTTATTGGCTTAAAGGATGTGGTCTTTGAAAAGGATAAACCTTGTAGCGCTTGTCAAGCAGGCAAGCAAATAGCTACCACACATCCAACTAAGCGAATACTTTCTACAAGCAAACCTTTGGAACTTTTGCATTTGGATTTATTTGGACCTTCAGAGTTCCAAAGTATTGGGGGAAATAGTTATTGCTTTGTTATTGTTGATGATTTCACTCGTTTTACTTGGGTTTTCTTTATTTTTCAAAAATCTGAAACCCCCGATGTTTTCAAAAGTTTTGCAAAACGTGTTTCTAATGAATTCGAATTATCCATCAAGAAAATCCGTAGTGATCATGGTGGAGAGTTCGTTAATTCAACTTTATTTGATTTTTGCGACTCTCTTGGAATCAAACATGAATTTTCCACATCCTACACTCCACAGCAAAATGGAGTTGTTGAAAGGAAAAATCGAACATTAATAGAGATGGCAAGAACCATGTTATGTGAGTATAATACACCTATTCGCTTCTGGGCAGAAGCAGTTCACACAGCTTGCTATTCTATTAATCGACTCTATTTGCATCCTCTTTTGAACTTGACACCTTATGAACTTCTTTTTGGAAGAAAACCAAATATTTCATATTTTCGTGTTTTTGGTTGTAAATGTTACATCTTAAGAAAAAGAAACTTTGGTGGAAAATTTCAAAGAAAAGTTGATGAGGGTTTTCTAGTTGGTTATTCTACCACTAGCAAAGCCTATCGTGTTTTTAACAAAACGTCAGGTTGTATTGAGGAATCTTGCGATATTGAGTTTGATGAATCTAATAACTCGCAAGAAGAGCAAGCTGTTCATGACACTTCAGGTGAAATTCAAGAACCTTTGAAAGAACTTACCATTAAAGAAGCTGAGGAAGTTGATCTAGATAATGATGGAAGTGAAGACAACAATGAACAACCTGGACCTTCTGTGCAAGTTGAGTCTACTGCAGAAGAAGCAGCACAAGAAGAAGCGCCAAGCCAGCATAGAACAATTATCAAGGATCACCCTTTGAACCAAGTTCTGGGTGATATTAGTAAGGGTGTTCTAACTCGATCTCGTATTGCTTCTTTTTGTGAACATCATTCATTTGTTTCTTCTTTAGAACCAACATGTGTTAGTGAAGCTCTAGATGATCCTGACTGGGTAAATGCTATGCATGATGAACTAAATAACTTTACTAGAAATAAAGTCTGGAACTTAGTAGAAAGACCTAAGGATCATAATGTCATTGGAACAAAATGGGTTTTCAGAAATAAGCAAGATGAAAATGGACTAGTAATTAGAAACAAGGCTCGTCTTGTTGCTCAAGGTTTCACTCAAGTCGAAGGTTTAGATTTTAGTGAAACTTTTGCTCCTGTGGCGAGACTTGAAGCAATTTGAATTCTTCTTGCTTATGCTTCTCATTTTAACATTAAACTTTTTCAAATGGATGTTAAAAGTGCTTTTCTAAATGGTGAAATTTCAGAACTTGTATTTGTAGAGCAACCTCCCGGGTTTGAAGATCCAAAATTTCCAAACCATGTTTTTAGACTAACGAAAGCTCTGTATGGCCTCAAACAAGCTCCTCGAGCTTGGTATGAACGCCTTAGAGATTTTCTTCTTTCTAAAGGTTTTAAAACTGGAAAGGTTGACACAACTCTGTTCACCAAGAAAATAGATGATGATTTATTTATTTGCCAAATTTATGTGGATGACATAATTTTTGGATCTACTAATGAATATTTTTGTCAAGAATTTGGAGATATGATGTCTAGGGAGTTCGAGATGTCCATGATTGGTGAGCTGAGCTTCTTCCTTGGACTTCAAATCAAGCAACTCAAGAACGGTACGTTCGTGAGTCAAACAAAGTACGTGAAGGACCTGCTCAAGCGCTTTGGGATGGAAGAAGCTAAGGCTATCAAGACCCCCATGGCTACAAATGGACACCTTGACATGGACAGAAATTCAAAATCAGTAGATTCTAAACTCTATAGGTCTATGATTGGTAGTCTTTTATATCTTACAGCATCTAGGCCTGATATCATGTTTAGTGTGTGTTTATGTGCTAGATTTCAGTCAGATCCTAAGGAATGTCATTTAACTGCTCTTAAAAGAATCCTTAGGTATTTAAAATGTTATCCCAGTTTAGGCCTTTGGTACCCTAAAGATGCAAATTTTGAATTAATTGGGTATTCTGATTCTGATTATGCTGGGTGTAAGATTGATCGAAAGAGCACATCTGGTAGCTGTCAGCTGTTGGGGAGATCATTAGTATCATGGTCATCTAGGAAGCAAAACTCTGTTGCTCTCTCAACAGCTGAAGCTGAATACGTGTCTGCAGGTAGTTGTTATGCTCAATTATTATGGATGAAACAGACATTTTTGGATTATGGAATTAAATTTGATAAAGTGCCACTTCTGTGTGATAATGAAAGTGCCATTAAAATTGCTAATAATCCTGTTCAACATTCTAGAACTAAGCATATTGAAATACGGCACCATTTCATAAGAGATCATGTGGCAAAAGGAGATATTGATCTTAGTCATGTAAGAACAGATCTTCAACTAGCAGATATCTTCACCAAACCACTAGATGAATCCAGGTTTTGCTTTCTTAGAGGTGAACTAAATATTATAGATGTTTCAAATGCTAGTTGATAAAGTGATACTTCTATTAACTTCATCATACTATTGATTGCTTATCTTGATTAATGAAGTATAATATACATCTATATATATATATTATTATTAAAATATTTTCTCCCTTAGAGCTCTCTCCTGGTCGAAGTCATAACTGACAGTCAGTTTTTAGAACTGACAGTCAGTATAGTGTTGTTTCTTGGTCGTAGGATTCTGGTCGTTTTGAAGTCTCACACTGACTGTCAGTATTCAACACTGACTGTCAGTCTCAGCACTTGATTTTATTGAACTGACATTCAGTGTACCACACTGACTGTCAGCTTTTGAAATTAAGTGACTAGACTGACAGTCAGTTTGTGAAACTGACTGTCAGTTTGAGTCCTTAAAACCCTAAACCGATCTTTTCTTTTTATCTTCTTCGGCCGCCGTTTTCTTTTCTCTTCGCCGTCGCCGTCGCCGTCGCCGTCGCCGTTGCTCCTCCTCCTCGTCGCTGTCGCCGTCGCCGTCGTCATCCTTCTCCCGCCGTGAGCTCTCTCTCTCTCCTCTTTCTTCTTCTTCTTCTTCTTTGTTTTTCTTTCTTTCTCTCTTTAATTCCTTCTTTTCCTTCTACTAATCCAAAAATTGCTTTGCTTTTTCCTTTCCTTGATCTGCTATAGCACTCTTTCTTCACAATCTTTGCAAATTCCCTCTCAATCCCCACAAAAATCTCGTCCTTTCTCAGTTCGCCGGTTCCAGGTTGGAACTGACAGTCAGTCTCTCATACTGACTGTCAGCATCAGGTTCGAACTGACTGTCAGTTCATAAGACTGACTGTCAGTCTGAACCCTGAAAACAGAAACTTTTGTTTTCTCCACCCTTGTTCATCCTTGCATTCCTTTAGCTATCCACTATGTCTGATCAGCCTCATCGCCGCGTTGCTCGACGCAAGACTGTTGCGTCCAGCAGCAGGTCTTCGGGCCAGTCCTCTGGGGCTCGGCGTTCCCCCTCTCCAGAGCGTGTCCCCGTGAACTATTCGCGGTGGAACACTAGTCGGCTTCGGACTCTTCGTCAGCCGAACCCCTATCTATCTCCTCGTCCTTCTGGCACGGATGCCTCGCCACGTACCACCTTCTACACCATCACTCAGTTCGACATGTTTGAGAGCATCTACTCTCACATGCCCTTCTTCATTCATCGTTCTGTCTCTTGGCAGACGATAGTTTCTCGCACTGGCATCGCTTCTCTTTCTGATGCTTTTGCCTCTGTAGGGATCCGAGACTTAGTCTCTGATTCTTCTTTGACCTGGGCAGAGGAGCCCATTAGGCAGTTCTATGCCACCCTCCACATTTCTTCTCAGCGTGACTCACTGACCTTTATGACCGGTCTCCAGGTATACACGGTCACAAAGGAGCAGCTTGAGGCCGCTTTAGGACTGGTTCGTCCTGCTTCAGGGAGCCAGCTCCATACTTTACCTGATCTTGAGCATCGTGAGGTCGCTATGCTCTACTCCGGCGCCTTTCAGGTTCGTCACATTGCCGGCATGCGCCGCGATGTTGACCTGGCGCTGAAGATTCTTCGCCTCACTCTTCTTCCGATTACAGGTGACCGCGCCAGGGTCACCTACATCACTCTCCATGCTCTCATCTCGATCTTTCGAGAGGAGCCCTTCGACATCGCTGATCTCATCATTAGTGAGCTTCAGCACGTTCTTCTCTCTCCTCGTCGTCGCCTGGTGTATGCCCCATACATCATGGCACTACTGCTCCACATTCGAGCAGTAGACACCGCTCTTCCTCGCCCTCATCAGCTTTTGGCCTTCTATCCCCCTGGCCAGGCTGATCGTCGCCTTGGCACTCGTCATCCAGCTCCTAGTGCTCCCTCCTCAGCCTCTGATGATGATGAGGATTCTGAGGACGCGACTGCAGCTCCAGCTTCTGCCTCTGCTCCTGCCCCTTCTAGCAGCTCCCGCACAGCTTCCTCTCTTGCATCTCTGCAGGTGTCTCTTGACCAGGTCATTCAGACACAGCAGGTGATCCAGAGTACCTTGGCAGCTCAGCAGGAGATCCTTCAGCAGATACTGCAGCGACTTCCAGCTCCTGATGCTGCGATGGCATCTGCTTCCCTAGCTCCTCGCAAGAGGGCACGGCCTGCAGTTTCTTCACCAGCATCATCTGCCGGCACCGCTCCAGTTCCAGCAGGACCTGCATCTCCCGCTGTCGTACCTTCCGCGTCTCCTACAGCTTCTGGAGGCACTGAGATTCTAGGAGACTCAGATGACCAGGAGTAGATTAGGTTTAGTTTCTCTTGTTAGGCCTCCCTTTTTGTGCTTGATGCCAAAGGGGGAGAGATGGATGATGTTATAATATTTTGTTTAGATGGATGATGTTATGATATTTTGTTTAGATGGATGATATGATATGTTTTTGTGGTTCTCTCTTATGGTTCTCTCTTATGCTATGATATGCTCTGATACATCTTGAGGGATGTGCACACTTTCAGGGGGAGATTTTTGCACAAAATCAGGGAGATTATTAGTTGATTAACTTGTTGTCATCAATCATCAAAAAGGGGGAGATTGTTGCATCTAGGCCTTTCATGCCTAACCCTGATGTGTTTTGATGGTTGATGATAATAAGTATTTTTGGACTAACTATGTGTTTGAGTTATTGTTACAGATTTCAGACAACCGCACAAAAAGCGAGGGCTTGTGATCAAGATGTTGAAGTTCAATTTAAGTTGTTCAAAAGCATAAGAAGACGCAAAAAGAAATTGTTTTTGCTGGACTAAACTGATGCATCGAGGTATGTTGTAGTTCTAGGTTTACCGATCTCAGGGTGCATGAAGATCGATCGGTTTAAGGATTTTATTCTTAGTTTAAACCGTACTATAAAGAGGGGACACAAGTTCTCTCTACATCTCCAATCATACCGAGAAAAATCTAGGTCAATGCACGCATATCATTATCTGTGGTTTTTCGACAATTTGTTTTGATGTATTGAATTTTGTCAACAGTTGAGGTTTTTACTTCTTGAGAAAGATCTGAAAAGATCTAATTTTTGTTGCTGTTGTCAAAAATGTTCTTCTCGAAAATATCTTCAAAACAAAACTGAAATCATTTGAATCAGATCTCTGGATTTTGAGTTTTCTCTGTTTTTATCCAGACTGACTGTCAGTCTTTGTAACTGACTGTCAGTATGAATGTCAGTTAGTGCAAACTGACAAATCTCCAGAGAGCATGTTTTTCTGTCTCAGATTTTTTGTACTAAACTGACTGTCAGTATGAGTATACTGACTGTCAGTGTGGGTTTCGACCACAGAGAGTTTTTGAGTTGATTTTAATTAATTCTGTTTTTCTCTGTGAGACTGACTGTCAGTTTGGAACACTGACTGTCAGTTTGGGCAGTAAATTTTTGCTGTTATAAAGTTTTTAGCCGTTGGTTTTCACTGTTGATTTTGTGGACACTGACTGTCAGTCTTTGTAACTGACTGTCAGCTTGGACTGTTTCTTTTTACCGTTTTAGTCCACAACGTTCGAGCTGTTGTGATCCTATTTTTACTCTTTCTGGTGATACACTAGACTGACTGTCAGTTTGTGAGACTGACTGTCAGTCTTAGTTACTATTTTTCAGCTCGAGTGCAAACGGCTCTTTTGACCACGAAGGCTATAAATAGAGGTGTTGAGCTACTGTTTCAATACAAGAAAAACACAGCAACACAGCCTTTCTTACTTTCTCACTAGTGCTTCTTCGTTTTACTTAAAACTTGATCTTTTGATCGAGTCGTGAGAGTTTTAGCCACATCGAGCATATTGTTCTTGCATTCCATTTCTAGATATTTTCTCGGTGTGCATTGGAGGTCTAGAGTAGACCTTGCTTCTTATTACTCTTGGTGAGCGCCCTCACCTAGACGGTTCGAAGGCGTAAATCGCTGATCTCTCCAAATCGGAGATTGTCGGAGAGACGCGATTACTTGTAAAAGGCTTGGTGCTCGCCTTTCCGGAGGGGACAAGGAGCAACCTTAGTAGACAGTGTCCTGTGTGGATACTGAAGCTATACTCAAGGACTGAGTGCTTCAACGAGGACTAGTGGAGACTGGGCGTGTCTCCGATACCTCGGGATATATCGGTTTCAATCTCTTATCCTTTTCTATTACTTGTTTTATCTGAATTTTTCATTTGCAAAAACAAATTTTAAAAGTCTCCTATTCACCCCCTCTAGTCGACATCCTGATCCAACAATGATGTTGATAGTCTTAGAGCCATTGGTAGTTCTCCTGGGGCGGCCAGTGTAGATCCTACTGATGCCAATACGTCCCTAGGAGAACTTTGTAAATTACTTTCGGAACAGGTCGACACTAATCAATTGGTCGCTTAATTAATAGTATCTCTTATGTATGGAAAGATTGTAAGAAATAAGAAATTTCTTTTCCTTATATATCTGGCTTTCGATTGATTATGTAACTGATAATTACCAAATGATGTTCTGTGTAAAAATGTTAACAAGAAAATACTGCTGCGATCAAGACGGTTTTTAACTCAAAACCGTCTCTGCTTGAAAGATTACAGACGGTTTTAATTTCAGACATATATATAAAACAAATATGAAAAACAAGATAAAACCAAACAGTCTGAACGTTCATTTTTGTAAATACTAACATTGAAATAAGATAGAACCAAATATGAAAAACATGTGGAACAACTGATGACCAGTAGTCGAATGCAAACAAAAAAACCGGGATATTAAAAATGGTTCGGACTTTAAAACCGTCTGTGTTATCACAGACGGTGCTGAGGTAAAAACCGACTGTGATAACAACATACACAGACGGTTCTGAGGTAAAAATCGACTGTGATAATAACGTAGACGGTCGGATGTGATAACACAGACGGTTCAGATGTGAGAACCGACTATCATAATCAAATACACAGACGGTTCTGATGTAAAGCGGACGGTTTGGAGTTCATAACCGTCTGTGATATTTCTTTTCTTCAATAATGCACCGATATTACCGACGGTATTATATAGAACCGTCTGTACTGAACCTGGTATAAAAGGTCTTTTGGCGGATGTTTTGAGCTAGTCGTACTCTCTTGCTCGACCTACACTGTCCAGTTCGAAGAGATTTGGGGCAAGGAAGAGCGAAATCTCGAAAGGCCGGGGGAGCATTTGGGGGCAAAAATTTGAGGATCGAACCAAGGTTGGTTACTTGCTCCCAAGGCGTACACATTACTTGATTTCATCATCAATATCGATCTCCATTGATTTACTAATTAGCATGTGTATGAATTTGATTTATTGCAGATGGTCCGAGACTGGATGTATAATGACAACCGAGTGGGTGAGGAATACATGAAAGGTGTTTTTGATTTCGAAAAGGTTGCTGTGCAAGACATGGCGAAGAAGGGTTTACCATATATGTACTGTCCTTGTGTAGACTGCCAGAATATTAAGATGTTCACCAACTCATCTCAAATTGTCGCCCACTTGATCCGACGTGGTTTCAAAAAGGGGTACACGTGTTGGGTCCACCATGGAGAAGAGCCAACTGCAGAAACAACTGCCACTCAGGTTGAGGAACAGGACATGCCGGATCCAAACAACGACTTCGACGAGGATATGCCAGAGGATGACCATTTAGATGACATGTTGCGTGATGTGGAAGGAAATTACAGTGAAAGGGGGTTTGGCAAATTCAAGCGCTTGATTGAGGACTCAGAGAGGCCGTTGTTCCCTGGTTGCAAGTCAAAATACACAAAGTTGGCCTCTGTGCTTGAACTGTTAAAATTGAAGGCAAGCAACAGCTGGACCGACAAGAGTTTCACAGCACTGTTAGATCTTTTGGCGGACATGCTCCCGGAAGGAAACGAGTTGTCAAAAAACACCTACCAAGCGAAAAAGCTGTTGTGTCCTTTGGGAATGGAAGTAGAAAGGATACACGCATGCCCTAATGATTGCATCCTTTACCGTAACGACTACAAAAATATGCATGTTTGTCCGGTGTGCGGCGCATCCCGCTATAAGCGTACTAAGGACCGAACAGACGACGGCGACTGCACGGAGATAAAGGAAGGACCTCCTGCTAAGGTGTTGTGGTATTTGCCAGTCATTCCCCGCTTGCAGCGTTTGTTTGCAAACCGTAAAGAGGCAAAATTACTGCGTTGGCACTCGGAAGACCGGAAGAAGGATGGAAAGTTCAGACACCCCGCTGATTCTTCGCAGTGGAGAAACATCGACAGGGAATTTGTTAACTTCGGAGCAGAATTGAGGAATATAAGGTTCGGGTTGAGTACCGATGGAATTAATCCTTTTGGTAACATGAGCAGTCGGCATAGCACTTGGCCGGTTCTTTTGTGTATCTACAACCTTCCTCCTTGGTTGTGTATGAAGCGCAAGTACATCATGATGTCTCTACTTATCTCAGGACCAAAACAACCCGGAAACGATATTGATGTGTACCTAGCACCATTGATAGAGGATTTCCTAACAATGTGGAACGAAGGGGTGCAGGTATGGGACGCATACAAACGAGAGAACTTCATCCTACGTGCTATGATATTCTGCACCATCAACGATTTCCCAGCCCTTGAAAATTTGTCGGGCCGTACTACGAAAGGAGCCAAAGCCTGCCCCCACTGCGAAGATGACACTGAGAGCGTGTGGCTGAAGAATTGCAGGAAAACAGTGTACATGCGTCACCGTAGGTTTCTTCCGAAGAATGACGCGTACCGTAAGAGGAAGAGGGAATTTGACGGCCACAACGAAGATGGTTCAGCCCCGAAACCTACGCGCGGGAAAGATGTTTACTCACGGGTGAAGGACATAGACGTTGTGTTTGGAAAGGGTGGTAAATTGAAACCCCGCACGAAGAACACTTGGAAGAAGAGATCGATATTTTGGGACTTACCGTATTGGGAGCATTTAGAGGTTCGTCATTGCATTGATGTCATGCATGTAGAGAAGAATGTTTGTGACAGTTTAATCGGCCTATTGCTGAACATTCCAGGGAAGACAAAGGATGGCATCAATGTGCGGCGTGACATGATCGAAATGAGAATCAGGCCCGAGCTAGCACCGAGAGAGGACGATAAAGGCCGTATATACCTTGTGAGACCCCCATTTGAGGATCACCTTGGTAACCGCCCAGGTAGGTTACACACAGCAGGATGTCACATGAGCTCCAAACCACACAAGCATAGTAATATCATTAAACAAGTATCAGGCCAACATGGCCAATATTACATAGCCAAAGCACCAAAAATGGCGCTGAGTAGAGTTGCTAAGAAAATAACAAGTTTGTCAGAACCAGAATCGGTATCCAAGTACCGAACACACAACATAAAGCACAAGGCAACGACGAAAAGCTTGACTTCCATCCGCAGCGGGGTTGGAGTGGCTCCTCCCACATCTGACTTGACTTGGTGTGCAATCCTTCTAGAACGTGGGCTCGTCCGGGGCACTTCCATCTTCTGCCGGGAACTCATAACTGAAGGAATCGGGATCCTCGAACCCCTCTTCTACAGTTGGAAGTAAATGCAAGGGTGAGCACTTGGTGCTCAGCAACACTCATTCCGGGGATTATAGTAATTGTACTTATATGAGGGTGAAACATATGATTCAAGGGTTTTAGTTTCATATGGATAGAGATATATAGATTTCCAAGTTATTTGTTCAGTAAACAGTACTTTGTCATGAAAATAGTACTTTAAACATTAAACAGGTTTTCAATAAAAACCTTAGATGTAGTGGTCTCCCATGAGTCACTACTTTGTTAATCGCATTATGAAAACATTCCAAAACATTACTTGTGCTATAACCCATGGATAACATCCATTACGAAAAGACTCCTGAACCTGGGAGTACAGAGTATCTGATACTTCTTTTACACTTTGCAAAGGTGTACCTCTTTTTAAATCCACTGGTTCACTCGGCTTTCAAGTCGGATCACTCCATGTGACTTATACACATGTGACAAGGCCGAGATCACACAACGCTTTTACAATTCAGCATTAACAGCATCCCTGCCCGGTAAATAGACAATTAAGTCTCAAGTACCGTTGTGGGTCTTCCCCACTGCCTTACTTCCTAGCCTCTCTGGTCTATGTTCCCTCAGGACACATAGCCTTGGTCTATGTCCACGCGAGACATACGACCATTCAAGATTACAGCCGCTCACGGCTTAATCAGGTCTAGGGCGCCTTCCTTCATTTACGCCTTTTTCCTCTCATTATTTTTCTGAACTCACATCACTCATGGCCGAACCTTGGCCTTCCAGTTTCCACGCGAGAAACCAGATCGTCAAACCATGCAGGGAGCTGCTAATACCAAAAAGCTACTGAGTTGTGCCTGTCCCATACCAGGCAAGTGGTTGGTACGTTTACAATTCGTATAGAGACACAGCACAAGGTTCTCGTCCTTATGAACCAATAGTGAGGAACATTCACATACCCTGGTGCGCACCGCACCCTCTCCATACAATCCAATCCTCACTACTGATCCCTTTTATCAGTTTTCTTGTCAAAACGGTTTTCATTATAACTTCTCATGTATTTGACCATTTCAAGTTTAATGTGGATATTCAGTATATGAGTCCTAGGGTGACAAAAGCATATATATGAAGGTTCAATAGCAAAAGGGGTTTCGTAATCCATTAGGTAATATCTACTCATGTCATTCAAACATAACTTGTATTTCAAATAAGCATGCATAGTAAGAAACAGTGAATATACTTCATATGAAAATATTGGGCGAGACATGATCAAAGGAATGAGGCTTGCCTTGCAATGTTGGGTCTAAAAACTCAGACGGATCTTCAAAGACTTCTTCCGCTCCTTCAGCTTCTGACTCTGCGGCAATCAACCAACACACAACACATACCATAAGCATACAGAAAATAGTTTCTATAGAAAGTATTAAGTAAATAAGTCATGCATGCAGGGGAAAAGGTTAGGGCAAGGTCACAAGGGCTCTGGTCGAAGAAACGGCTAAAAAGGATTGAACGTCGAAGGGTCGACATTCAGTTCATGGCTTTGGCATAACTTCAAACTGATCTTAGGATGGTTTTCTGGAGAAGTGATAGTAGAGAAAGTTGTAGAACACAACTCCAGGAATCTAAAGGACAAGGTGGCATTTCAATTGCTCAACCAGAAGGGGTCAAACAAGGCTAATGCCAGTGGCTGACATGCACTGACATAGTGCTGGACATGGCCAGAAACTAGGGCATGGCTTAACTTTTGATCCAGGGCTCCAATTGATGTACCACTTTGTCTGGGAGGTAGGCATTACTAACAGGAACAATATACTCAACAGGCACTAGGGCTGGAAATGGCCGGAGGGTGGCCAAATCCGGTGATGAACTACGGTGGCCTGGACATGGACTGAGCTACTGGACAGTGACCTTGGCATAGGCATAACTCACAATCTAGGCAGATCCAGGTGTCGAGCTAGTGGAAGAAATTGCTCAGGGAGGTGAGGCGAAGCTAAGGGACAAGGTTTCAGGGCTAGATCGGCCGGGAACAAATTCCGGCGACCGGCGCTGGAGAAGACGACACTGGAGATTGGGGATTTTTGCTACAAGGCGATTGAACTCGATTCTTTGCTCAGGGAGTGAAAGGGTGGAGTTTAGAAGCTACTGGTGCAGTCAATTTGGTCGGAAATTGACCGGAGAAGCTTGGCGCCGAAGTCCGGCGAACGGCCGAGGTTCTAATTTAGGATTTCTTCGATTTGAGCTCAATTGGGGATTCTGATTCTACAGGCTTGCTCTACTAAGCTTACTGATCAACTTCTTCTACAGGATTGAGGGTTAATTTGGGCTGAATCGAACGGCATTGGGGGAACAGGGTAAATCGGGAATCCGGCGATCACCGGCGATGGGGATCGATCTGGTGCAATTGGCTGCTATGACACAGAGAGGGGAACGAGGGGAACTCACTGGTGAACTTGGATTGAAGAAAGGGGCTGTGGAAAGGGCTAGCACCGTGAGCTCACTCACTGGCTCGCCGGAGAAGAAAGCGAAAACGGCGAGAAACTGGAAATTTGGCTAAGTCTTGAGGTTGTGCTTCTTCACAGCACTGAGGAGGTTTAAATAGGCACGGGGACGGAGCTTGCAAGGGAGAACGCGACAACGGTTGCTTGCGCCGGGGAGAAACTTGTCGGGCGCAGGCGCAACGACGGCGACGGCGACGTGATTTGCTTCAGGCGGTGCTGCAGCTTTGCCAGTTGCGTTGGAACTTCGTCCGGGACGGCGCAGATGCGGAGGCAACAGCAAGGCTCCGGCGGTGACACGTACACACATGCAACTGCCACGGCAACGGGAGCGCGCGCGAAAACGCTGCTGGAGCGCGGCCGTTTATCCGCTGGGCGAGGCGATGCTACGGTGGCTAGCACGTGCGCGCGGGGTGGCTTGGTTGCTCACAACACAGGTGACAAGAAACGGTGGCCGGCGGCGAGCAAACGCGGCGAGAACGCGGCGCGGCAACGGTGGCTCGAGCACTGGTCGTGGCAACGACCAGGCGCTGGTCGAAAGGGCCTGAAAATAATATTTGGGCTGTTCTGCAATTTCTGAAACTTGTTCCAGGGGCTGTCTTGTGAAGAAAACTTGAATAGAACTTGGGCCTGTTTTTAAATTTGGAGATCTGAGGGTCCGATCTGAAATCTGATTTCGCAGCTAAGTTGCAAAAGATTAATAGAACTTATCTGGCCAAAGTTTGGTAAGATCGGGCAAGATCTGAAGGGTTTCGACAAAATTGGGGAAAACAGTTTAGGGTAAAATAGGGTAATTAGGGTTTTAAAATGGCAAGGCTTGAAACTCAGCTTTAGGGGGAGATTTTGGAGATGGTCCCGAAGGGAAAAATACTCTGAACAACATTTAGAAGGGAATGGCTGAAGCAGATTAGGGTTTGGGGTCCAGATGTGGATTTTGGCTATTTTAGGGTTTAGCAAAAACAGGGGTGTTACATACCTCCCCCCCGCATGCTACACTTTGTGCAAGGCTGAGAGGACAGAACTCTGTAAGTGTCTCCATGGTGTTAAAGTTCCATCGGGTTACTCCGCAAATATGAAAAAGCTTGTGTCCATGGGCGATTTGAAATTGCTGGGTATGAAGTCTCATGATTGTCACGTGTTGATGACACAAATGCTTCCTGTTGCCATCCGGAGTATTCTGCCGCATAAGGTCAGAGAGACGATCACGAGGCTATGTTTTTTCTTCAATGCAATTTCTTCCAAGGTCATTGATCCCGATGGACTGGATTCTTTGCAGAGCGAGGTGGTTCGAACTCTCTGTCAACTTGAGATGTATTTTCCTCCATCATTTTTTGATATCATGGTCCATCTCACCGTCCACCTTGTCAGAGAAATCAAGATATGTGGACCCGTGTTCCTACGTTATATGTATCCATTCGAGAGGTACATGGGTGTACTTAAGGCCTACGTGAGGAATCGGTCCCGGCCCGAGGGTAGCATTGCCGAAGGTTATGCAGCGGAAGAGGTTGTTGAGTTCTGCGTCGATTACATGGCCGAGGTAGAAGCAATAGGAGTTCCTGTGTCTCGTCACGAGGGGAGGCTTGATGGTGTTGGCACTATCGGACGGAGAGCCATCACTCCTGATTTCGATATGTACTCAAAAGCTCATTTTTGGGTCTTGCAACACATGACGGAGGTGTCTCCGTACATCGACGAGCACAAGGAGATGCTACGACAAGACAATCCTCGCCGATCCGAGGTTTGGATCACGGGACAACATAACAGTCGATTCAACGCGTGGATGAAGGTGCGAATCACCGGAGAGTCCGCAAGTGAGAACCTTAAATGGTTGGCAAAAGGGCCCACGTTTACTGTACAGACTTGGCAGGGATACGACATCAATGGGTACACATTTTACACGAAAGCTCAAGATCGAAAGGGCACTGTGCAAAATAGTGGAGTGAGCGTAGAAGCTTTCCATGAGGGGTTCACCAAGACAGGCCCAACAAGGGTAGTACGTGGATTGAACTCGTACTACGGGTTCATTGAAGAAATTTGGGAGCTCGATTACGTACTGTTCAAGATTCCCCTGTTTCGATGCCGATGGGTCCAAATCCCACAGGGTGTGAAGGTTGACAGTTACGGTTTCACTTCTATGGACCTGGATCGCGTTGCTTATAAAGATGAGCCATTCATACTTGCAAATCAAGCAATTCAGGTCATTTATGTCACTGACCCGGCCAATAAGAAGTGGCACATCGTCCTTCATGGCAAGAGAAGGATTGTTGGAGTTGAAAATGTCGTAGACGAGGAGGAATACAATCAATTTGATGAGATTCCTCCATTTGGAGATGGCGTACAGGTCGATACTGAAGACACCGACGAAACCAGTTACGTGCGTATGGATCACCAGAAAGGGTTATACTTTAAAGGTAATCAACTGTACGTCTTATCTCTCTGTTTCCATCGGTATAGCTTATATCTCCTGTAATTCTCGTATTTGCAGGGCCGCGGCAAGTGGAAAGTTGAGGATAACATGGCTGTGTACGTGCAAATTGTCGGTGAAAGTTCCCATTTGTAAATTTAACATACAATATTACGTGGAGCATGCTCAAGTTACAGAGCATTTGGACTACATTGTAATCAATTATCGGATATACGTACATAGTAACCAATTTACAGAGTATTTGGACTACATTTGAAATATCTGAGTGTTCATTTAAAACATGTTTTCGAGCATTCAGAGTTGAAAGCTACAGATCAGTTTCAATTTGTAAAACTAACGTTCAATAGAGAGATTATCAAGGACGGTTTTGACCTAGCACAGACGGTGCACAGTCGGTTCTAACCTCACAACCGTCTGTGATAATCTCTCACTATGTAGATTACCACAGACGGTCTTTATTTGAGAACCGACTGTGATAATATTATCACAGACGGTTATATATATAAAACCGTCTGTGATATTTTCAACAGTGTCCGACTCTTCGAGTTCTTAACGTGCACTGTCGGTTCTCAATTCCAAACCGTCTGTGATAATCTCAGGCACAGTCGGCTCTCAACTCAAAACCGTCTGTGATAATCTCTCTGGTAACTACGATTATTATAGACGGTTTCGATGTGAGAACCGACTGTGATATATACTATTATAGACGGTTCATATGTGAGAACCGACTGTGATAATACCGACGCGGTACATAGTTCAAGGCGGGCTTTATCCCGCTCATTCTACTTCGCCCTAGCTCTGTTTGCCCTAGCTCTCTCCGCCCTCGCACCGTCCGTCGCGATCACCTCCATCGCCTCCCACCTTCTCCTCTCCGTCCGTCGCGATCACCTGCATCGCCTTTCCACCGTCAGGCGCGATCACCTCCATCGCCCTCCCGCCTCCGACGCGACCACCTCCATCGCCTCCCCACCGTTTCTGTCATTCTTGTATGGGTTTTGTTATAGAATTATTAGTTGCATATTTACTTAAACTGTTCTCTCTTTCACTTATGTTAGGAACTATGTCTGGTGACGAAATGCACCACTCGGGGACTCAGGGTGACCTCGCTGGCGATGAGACGCCTGGGCCGGAGGTCGCCTCGTCCGCCGTGACCCCGCAGAAGAAGGGAAAGGGCGAGGCCGGACGACATGCGCGCGTCTGAACAAGGGGGAAAAGCAGCACGTCCAGTTCGACGACAATGGTGTGCCGGAAGCTCCGCCCAAACTTGTCGGTCAGTACCGCTCACTATGCGGCAAAGTGGCAAGGGAGCGGGTGCCCATCACCACCTCCGACTGGGGTCAAGTGCCCCCAGAGTGCAAGGATGCGCTGTGGGAAGAAGTGCAGGCGGCGTTTCACATTCCGGAGGATCGCCACTTCACCGTCCGCTGGAGGACACTTATGTCAATAAACAAGGCGTGGAGGAACTTCAAGAGCGAACTTGTCAGGCACTATGTGAAGGAGTCGACGACCCCCTTCAATGACTACCCTTTCGTGACTCCCGAGGCATGGCAGCAGTTCGTAGAGATGAAGGGCAAGCCTGAGTTCCAGGAGCTTAGTGCGAAGGCCCAGGCTAACCAGGCCAAGAACACCCACCCACACATACTAGGCACCGGTGGGTATGTGGGGAAGAAGGCGCTGTGGAGGAAGCAGGACAAGGAAGCTTCACAGTCTTCGGCCGGCAATCCTTATGCGGGCATAACGGACGTGCGCGCCCGCAATTGGTGCCGAACTAGATCGACGATGGACTCCTCCGGAAGCGTCTCCGTGAATAACCCTGCGGACAGGGAAGTGATCGACCGACTGGTAAGATTGTCCGATCACGTACTATCCTCATAACACGCATGCAATGGGCTGTATTGCTAAGTTGTCCTGTTGCAGGTGACGCTGAGTGCGCAGGCGGCATCCGGAGAGTTCAACCCGAGGAGGGACAGGGATATCCTCACAACGGCGCTAGGAAACAAGGAGCATCCAGGCCGCGTGCGCGGCCTCGGCGCCACTGTGCCTTGGAGGCATGGTTTCCCCGATGATGAGGACGCGGCTAAGAGGAGAAAGAGATCCCACCAAGCCCGCGATGAACGGCTGAAGGAGGAGATGCGATCGGAGTTCGCTGTTCGGG
This sequence comes from Pharus latifolius, assembly GCA_019359835.1. Taxonomy (NCBI): domain Eukaryota; kingdom Viridiplantae; phylum Streptophyta; class Magnoliopsida; order Poales; family Poaceae; genus Pharus; species Pharus latifolius. Next base: position 18,405,306 of record CM033326.1, on the reverse strand, counting down.
ACAAAGCACTCCTGCAGCAGTTGTCGGAGATGCGGTCCATGTACGAAGAGCTAAGAAAGGCGACCCAGGGCACCCCTGTTCTAGCAGCTGGCGCAGACCCAGCGGAAGTACCGACCCCCATTGGCCACCGTAGTAGCTGCGCGTCTGCGCCGGGGTCTTCGCAAACGGAGCCCTCTCCTCCAAAGTATCCGGTGGACTCTCTGCAGGTAATGACCGTTAATGCGCACTGTTTGTCTATGTTAATTCATTCGAAAGTGAGAAGCGGTGAAATTCAACATGTTAATGCGCACTGTTTGTAGGAACCCGCCTCCTGCAAGCTTATGGTGCTGGCCGGTGTCTTCCCGATCGAGGCTGCCCGTGGGATGGCGCAACCATGCACGGCGGGGGCCACAATCCACGGTGCCCCTCTATGTGAGGGTTTTGCACGTGTCCAAGTGGACAGTGTCTTTGACCATTGCAAGAGTTTTCCATTGGAGAAGCCGCCGAACGACGAGATTACCACTCTCGGGGATGCGGTGCACACGTTCGTGCAATGGCCCAAGAAAGACATCGTCCTGTATGAGATAATTCCCCCACCAGTTTCATAATTTGTACTGTAATAATAGCCCTCAGAGTTAGTGTCCTAATACGTAGGTTCTTACATCGCAGACATCACAGACCGAGACGCGGCCTACTAGCCAGCATACCCCTTCGACGACGAAGCTGACTCCGAGTAAGAGGCAACCATTCAAGAAGCTGGCTATGAGGGGAAAAGCAAAGAAGAGCCCGTCGAAGGAGAGCGAGAAGAGTGCGCCAGCTCTCATGCCGTTCTCTCTGGGGATGCCCATGGCCTCCGATACCGCAATTTCGAGCATGGGGTTAGTATGCCAGAACCTGCATGCATGGTACACGAGGAGGACAAACCAGACCAGGACGCAGCGTCCGACGCACATCATGGTCAAGTACACCGTGGCAGAGTTCCATCACGACGTTGGGACCTACTCGGTGACCTTCGAAGACCTGCACAATTTGCTAAACAAAGATGCGCTCGACTTGTCAATCCTACGGTCTTGGGTGCTGTAAGTATCCTACTATCCGTGCATATACGGATATATGTCATTTATTAATTGGTTACTTCCGTGCAGCTGCATGGCCAACTATGCCAAATCCAAGGGCATACCTGTTGGTTTTTTGGACCCCCAGATGGTAGCCGAGGTGATGTTTAGGACCGACACAGACTTCATTGTCGACTACATCAAAAGAGGGTTGCTTGCTCAGGTCGACAAGGAGTATATACTTGTACCCTACAACCAGAGGTGAGTGCTTTCATCAGTACTTCACCCGTAGATTAGTGTCTCCATGTGCACACCCCCAAATTTAGATTAAATTTTTAATTCTCTACGTGTAATATGTAGCTACCACTGGATCCTGCTGCTACTTATTCCGAAAAGCAACAAGGTGTTCTACCTTGACTCATTGCAGAGGAAAGGGTACTCGTATTGCGGCGCACGAGATGTATTCGGAAGGTGATGTGGACCTGTCTTGCATGCATCTAGATTTACTGTCCTCAAATTGTCAATTTCGGCTATCCTCAAGCTGTCAATTTTGACTATCTACAGGGCTTTCACGAAGTACTTTGCCGAGGTAGGGAGACAACACGAGCGGCGAGCCGATAAGTTTCAGTGGTTATAATTTTCGGTACAAATTTCAACTGAATCTGTTTTATTTTATAACTTGTCCCCACCTAACTCTCGGTCTGTAAATTGGCAGTGCCATCAGCAGCCGGACGACAATACATGTGGGTTCTACGTGATGCGCCACATGTATGACCTGATCATCACCCCTCACCGGCCCGATTTCCCCGAGGTATTACAACTGCTCCCTTTAATTTGTCTCGATTTGACAGAATTTACAACTTAATTCAGCTAATTTTTTATGTACCAACTCTTGCTGCAGGGGGTCGACTTCCCTTCAGAAAGCCTTGACCCTCGGCAGATTGGTAATGTCCGAGGGATGCTCGCTGAGTTTTTCCTTTCGGAGGTCATATCACCCAAGGGGAAGTTTAGGGACCCGCAAGGTTCGTATTAGTGCGGCCTTACATTTATTTGTACATCTAACACACTTTAATTGTCGATTACATTTATTTGTTCAATTGTACATATTTCTGAGTTCTATGCTGTATATATGAAATGCTATACAGAGAGGGGTGCAAATATATTTGAGTACTGCATGTGCATATGAAACTGTATATATTTGAGTACTGTACAAATATAATTCTGAGTTCAATTGTACAAATATATATGCATGAGACTGTATATATTTGAGTACTATGCATGTATGAAATTCATGAACTGTATATATGAAAATGCAATTTGTACAGAGGACATCTGTGAATGTTATAATCTCAGACGGTTTGTAAGATCAAAACCGTCTGTGCATGCACAGACGGTTTTGATCTTACAAACCGTCTGAGATTATAACAGTCACAGATAATAACACATCGCAGATGGTTTTGACTTCAGATCCGCCTGTGATATCAGACTATCACAGACGGTTCTGAGATAATAACACTATCACAGACGGTTTCAATATTAACACCGTCGCTGATATCGCAGATTGGTTTAACCTCCAAGCCGTCGGTAATAATATGAGTATCACAGACGGTTGTGAGATCAAAGCCGTCTGTGAATTATGACTATCACAGTCTGTTATAACATCAAAGCCGTCTGTGATACTCATACTAACACAGACGGTTCTGATGTCAAAACCGTCTGTATATACTAAAGTATCACAGACGGTTCTGTTCTCACACCCGTCTGTGATAGTACAAGTATCACAGATGGTTCTGATGTCAAAACCGTCTGTGTATACTCAAATATCACAGACGATTCTGAGAACAGAACCGTCTGTGATAGTGTGACTATCACAGACGGTTCTGACATCAAAGCCGTCTGTGATACTAATACTATCACAGACGGTTCTGATGTTAAAACCGTCTGTGATAGTACAAGTATCATAGACGGTTCTGATGTCAAAGCCGTCTGTGATACTCATACTATCACAGACGGTTCTGATGTCAAAGCCGTCTGTGATACTCATACTATCACAGACGGTTCTGATGTTAAAACCGTCTGTATATACTAAAGTATCACAGATGGTTCTGATGTCAAAACCGTCTGTGTATACTCAAATATCACAGACGGCTTTGAGAACAGAACCGTCTGTGATAGTGTGACTATCACAGACGGTTCTTACATTATAACTGTCTGTGAAATATGAGTATCACAGACGGTTCTGACCTAATCACAGACGGTTCTGACTTATATCAGTCTGTGAATGGATATATCACAAACGGTTGAAAACATCAAAAACCGTCTGTGATAGTGCATGATTATCACTGACTCGAATATCACTGACGGGTAAGAACCGTCTGTGATGTCTGTTTTGACCCGACTGTGATGATGAATTCTGTAGTAGTGGCTTGTCTCAGATGAGATTAGAAAATTTTCAAGCACGTACTTGAATTTATAAGTCCAACTTTGAATAAGGGAAGAATTCCACTGTATTGCAATTCCAAGCATTTCTTCAACAAAGGGAAACCTTTGTTTTTACCCCAAAGAAATTTATTTGGCAAAAATTAATTGACAAAATAATCACTTCCTCAAAAAAATTGACTCATAAAACCATGATAATCAAAATCACATTGAGAAAGTCTTACATGCATTACGCTTAGCGAGGCAGTAAGATGTTATACAAATCGATCTCCCCTTTGGCTTAGGAACAAGTCTGTAAAGTCATTTTGTTAGAGTATGGTTTGCCTGTTTTTTTTTTTCTTTGTTCAAATGTGTAATTTTCTCAATAGAATACGAACTAGAATATTTGGTGTAAATCATGATAGATCATAAATTATAGAGAAGAGAGCATGAAAAAATATAAAAGAAAGAATATACAAACCTCAGACTTAGTTGTCATCCAAATACGATTCCTACCTGTACCATATATGAAAAAAGGAGGATAAATTGTTTATGCCAAAGTTTTTAAATTTTATATATGCTGCTAGATATTCTATTGATATATCGGTCCAATCTCACCTTATTAGTTTCAAAAATCACAATCTGTTATATGATAAGAAAAATATAAATTTGGAAGCATGACTTTTTATAAAGTCTAGAACTTCTCAAATTAATTTATATAAAAAAAAAAGATCTACACTGTCTATTTGTTTGATCTGAATTATAATAGTGTAGATCTATCAAACAACTTTTAATGATTATAATAGATACAAGTTTGGTTCAATACGCAGAAACACTCCTTCAAAATTAAAGTATTAATGTTTCATATAATTGCCAGTGACTTTAGATTAGTTTAAAAACTTGACAATGACATAAGACAAAATTTCTCGGGGAAAAAACCTGCCAAAGAAAGCCGAACGGACTGGAATTGATTTTCTAAAACTTAATTTGGGAGCAAACAAAACTATGTTTACACTAGGAAAACGGCTTTGCTTAGTGCACGTGCCACTGGCCATCTCACTGCAAAGTGGGCCCTATTAATGCTTCGCCGTGTCATCATAATTATGCCCGCTCACAAAGCAACAAGTACGTAATCAAAATCTAATGGATGATGCTCTCGGGGGTTGGCCTTCAAGCAAAAAAAACCGGGTCACACGGATGGGATTCTCTACATTAGTGCAGCCGCCTTCTCCTCACAAACCGTTTAAGAAAAGTCATACTTCGATCATGTCTGAGAAGACTTCAAGTTTAAAGTTGACAAAAACTTCCATCCTCTTAAATAAGATCTTAATATCACACTTAAAGATATTTTTTTTAGAAATTAGTGTTTCAAGAGTATTTCTGGTCATACAAAGTTCAGATATCGATCTAAAATTTTTTATTTATATAGTCAATTATACAATTTGTATGTTTAATGAGTAATTATTTTTAAAATCTTTATATCTTTTAAGGATTTTCGTCCAAATTTTTATATATTTTGTGTTTTTCTAAACAAGTGTGGGATCAAATGATCTTTTACTCTACCTTGTGGCTCCAAAACGGTCCAGGTTTTTTTAAGCCAAAACATGGTGATGCCAAGCATATTATCAAATAGTTTAGTTTGTAGTCAGATTTTGGTTAACCACACTGATTTGATTATTTTCTATTACTATTTTTTTTAATAAATTTTGACTAAAAGTATATTGTGGAATTTGCCACCATCTCTCTCACTTTCTATGATAAGTTAATCTAACCTTCTTCTCACACATTCAACAAGAAGTGGACCTGGCATGCATTTAGTTCTTGACAAGATTTTTTTGTCCTACCATGACCAAAATTTGGCTCACTAATTTTTTGCAGCAATCAACATACACCCTAAATTTTCATAAGAAATAGAAATCTTTCATCTAAATATGATCTAAACATAAATATTTATTTCCAGTCCGAGAGTTTCTTAAGAGAATATTACACATGCCTTAGAAATAATTAACTCTATACCATCCGAAGAAGGTTAAATTAGTAAAATACCACTCAAAGTAAAATTTTTTAAAAAATTACAAAACTAACCCTCCTCTTTTATTGGTGACCACCTAATTCCACAAAACCACCACTGCTCTACCACCGCGATGAGCTCCGGCAACTAGAGCCGCCACTCGACTCATTTGAATTCCTCGTCACACACACTACCGACTCTGCCAGCCGCCTCACCGCCACAAGCGAGCTCTAGTCACTACTCCCAGGGCATGAAGTCCAAAGTCCAACAAGGCTACGTTGTGTTCGACCGCCGCTTGACACCACCAATAAGGTCTAAGGCGTAGATCTGCGGCTATATTGTGCTTGATTTGCATGACTCACCGCCTGATGTCGCCGGCAAGTTTGGGAGCACGAATCAGCCATTATGGCTCGCTGCCTTATGTCGCAAGTGAAGTGCGGCCACGAATTAGCATCCTCACCATATGCAACAGCCGGCAAGGTGGGGGTCGAGGAGCAGACCTTCTGGAGAAGAAGCATCACCGAAAAAGATGATCAACTGAAGAAGAATCACAATCAGATGATAAAAGTGAGGAAGACAAGAATAAAAATATCTAAAGTGGTAAAAAAGTAAATAGTGTAAATTTTAAGAGGTGTTTTATTAATCTAAAATTTTAGAGTGGTATTTTATTAAAATAATCTTTTTTTTTAAAGGTGGTACGAAGGTAATGACCCATGCATTACTACCATCTAGTTATGTTCACACCATGCAGCCTTTACCCGCGCCGTACAGTGTGGAGAAGGACAGGAGGTTTGGAGACGGACAACAACGGTGGGGCCCACACATGCATGCAGCCACTTGGTTATGGACACCGTGGGCCCATGCTACCATTCACACCTGTTCCTTCTTTCCTTCCTTCTAGTCCTATCTTCTCCCCGTGTCTATATAAATACCATGGAGAGGTCATGTGAATACACACACATATCCATCTGTCTGTTGAAACAGCAATTCGGCAGCACTTTGTGTATCCATGGCTACTGCAACTTGCAGCAACATGTCATCTTCTTCTCCTTTTGAGAAGAAGACAGCCATGGTGATGGAGGAGAAGAAGATGAAGCAGCTTGGTGATGATGATGGCTACTTTCTCTCTCCTCAGGAGCAGGCGATGAATGCCAAGGGGAGGATTGGAAGGTACATGAAAGAAAAATGAATCTTTGTTCATGGACAGTTTCATATCACTGTTATGCAATCATGGTGTATTGTGATACATACATGGAGTGTCAAAATAGGAGAAACACTTTCGTGTGTGTGTATATATAAAAAATCCGGTCTTATAAACGTGAGTAAGACCCACTTTTTATTATTGAATTATACGATAAATTATTAGAATCAAGCATGATTATCTCATATAGGGCATAATTATATCTCAAAGACTTAATCATATGATCCAACAGATGAAAAATATGACTATATAATATGAAGCATAAATATATCTCGATGATCTAATTGTATGATCCAACAGATGAAAATGTGTCTTATATCTTTTATTCTGAGATGAGATCTTACAAAAAATTATCTTCTTAAAATATTTTTACGTTGTGAGAACAGCATCACAGGTCAATTATAAATATAAATCATGTATATATGTGTATCTCCTGATTTTTTTTAATGTTTGGTAGGGAAAATGCTGGAAATGATGAGCGGTGCTTGAAGGAGTCGCGGATGGTTGTGCAACAGCTGGGGTCCAAGCTTAAGCCTCTGGGTGAGGGGTTTGCTCTTAGGAGGACAATTGGAAGGTATTTATCTTTATATTATATATATTATATATATATAATTTACAACTTAAAAAAAACTCTTTATAATCTTCAAAATAATTCACTTTTTTATAAGAATCACTATTGTTGGAGTCCTATACTCTTTAGACGAATAAGTTTCTATATTTTATTAGTGTTAGCTAGCCTGATAAAACTAAAATAATGTGTAATAGTGGCCCGGTTAGCGCGTAAAGAAATAAAGTTTATAAATTAATATTGATTGGGGGGCTATTTTGAGGTCTGTGTTATGTAGTTGAATGTATAAAAACCTAATCGACTCATTCAAAAGAAATCAATAAAATCCTAAATAGGAACTCCAGACATTACAGAGACTTGAGCTGGAATTTAGCCTACAGTTTCATAAATACGTACTTTTTATATAAAATAAGTCATTGGTCAACCTTTGGTGTTTCCAGCTAGGTTTACAATTTTTTTTCCTCTCGAGCTCTTCATGTACTACTTGAAAAATAAATTTATAGGAATTCGTAACATCTATTTTATAATTCAAAAAATATGTGTTTGTTCCTCTATTTTGATTGATTGATTAAAAATAGACACTCCAAATTAAGGTGGGTCAGAAATTCAAAAAACCTTAAAAAAATGTGTAACTATCTTTATTCTCTCCCACATCAATATAAACTATTTATATTATAATCAACACTTGAGACAAAGAGAAAGACACAACAATGCCTTTAGACTTACAAAGCAGAGGATATGCAATTCCATTTCTCTATAGTTTCCTTAGCTTTTTCAGATTATTTGGAATTATTGCACAACTTTTTTAGCCTGATTTTTTTCGTCAATTGCAGGCCTGAGTTGGAAAGCTTGGATCCTTTCCTTACGTTTGATGAGTTTGAATGTACGGAGCTTTTGGAATAGAATTTAATCTTTTCTTGTATAAAATCATATGATTTGTGAGAGAATTTATGAGATAATTTTTTTATTGTATCTGGTTAAAAAGGGTTTTTATGTTGCTTTGTATGCCACATTTTTACATCACACTCTTTTCTAGATGGATATAATTAAACATCTTAATTAATTTGTGTGATTTAGTTCTATCAACTCAATTACTAAAATCAATAAAAATAGAAAGGCTTTTAAATTTTTTTATGTTCAAATGCTATAATTTGAACCAGCTATTAAGGCAGCAAAATGTTGTGCCTAAAATTTTTCAAATTTGACACTTCACTTTTGAATTCTATTAATTGAATGCTTCAACTAAAGGAATCACATAAATGCTTTCTGTGTCATACATAATTAATTTCTCAGTAACTCTGCATTACCTTCACAAAAATCACACCTTTTCCTTATTTTGTTTCAGTTTCTCATCCAGCTGGCTTTCCTGATCATCCTCACAGAGGTTTGCTTTCATTTCTTTCATTTAAACTTTGTTTATTTTCATATCTTCTCTTGAAAAATTTAGACGAATCTTAAATGGTTTCTAACCTTTATGCTTTTATTTCATCCAGGATTTGAGACTGTCACCTACATGCTTGAGGTACTAAACATAATTTTCATGTGCATTAATTCCATGACAAATACAGTATATCTGCATTTCTTTTTTGAAAAAATAAATTGCTCATAGACTTTTCTGAAAATTTGTAGTTTGTGTTGCTTTCAGGGAGGCTACAGTTACCATGACTTTTCAGGCCATAAGGGTACCATTAATGCAGGAGATGTTCAGGTCAAAACTCTATGAACTATACAATTCAACCATAAAAAAGGAAAAATAAATAAGGGTCGAGAAATGGACCTCCTAAATTCAGTTCTTATCCTATATCTCACAGAAATAAAAATATTTGTTTTTCTCTCTATTTAAATTGTTTTATTGGAAAATAATGATTCAAACTAAGGTGTATGAGATGTTTAAAATTTCTTACGAGATGATTAATCTACCTCGATTTCTCTTTCATATCAATCTAATCTATTTCAATTTTGATTGAGTGTCTGAGGCTTTATTTGAAACATAGAAATTCCGTAGAAAATTTTAGATGAAATTAAACATTCACTCTTACTGAGATTCTTAGAAATTGAGGCACCCTCTATCTTTGTTTTATAAAGTAGAGGGTGCAAATCCTCTAAATTTCATCATGGACACAAATCAAATTTGGAGTGTTAAAATCTAAATTTGTAAGTAGATTTAGAGGGAACTTCAATATATTTTTTATGAAGTTATCTTTATATATTATAGTATTTATTATATTAATAACATCTTATTCATCCACACATACTAGTATAATATATTAATTAAACACATACATAAAATTATAGAAAATATAAAATTGAACTCATGTGCGACCTTTATATAAAGGTACCCTGCACATACTAATGCAACTCTAAGATGCTTCTAGAGCATCGATTTTGGAGCTCCAAATAGATGGGGCTAATGTCAATATCTAGGAAGGGACGGACGTGACAATTACTAAATACAGGCTACATCGCATTAAACCTTCGATGAGTTTTTAATTGTTGTTTCGTCGCTGCCGACCGGTTAACAGCTATTACCATCAAATGCGGTTTTGTACAAATTACAAAGTACAGCGTGTTGTCTATCAGTATTAAAAAACTGTTTATTTATCTTTCCGTCAAAAAATGATTGACTTAAAACTTACTTCGAAATAATTGATTTAAAATTTACTTAAAACTTGTCTAAAAATTATTTGTTTTCTGTTCTTACCATACTCATGTACAGGTCATATTTAAAATGTGCCGGAATCCAATACTCAAATTTAACATCTAAAATATTTTATATACATAAATACGTACTAATATATATGTATGTATCCACAGTGGATGACGGCAGGGCGCGGCGTGGTGCACGCAGAGATGCCCGGCGGCGACGGCGTGCAGCGGGGGCTCGTCCTCTGGATCAACCTCTCCTCTAAGGACAAAATGTATGTACAAACATAACCCTAACATTTATAGTTACAATATAACCATGTATATAATTACATTATTTTTAAAAAAAGATATCACTTAACGAAAACGAAAATTTGAACTACTTGAGACATGACTTTTAGGGAGAGATCGTCAGCCAAACGATCCTATATTAATGCAAATAACACTTAAAAAATCACAAATGTATCCATTTATGCAAAACTCAGCCTCAGGCACCACACAATTTCATAAATTTCACCTGTTGGGCCGGCCAACTAGCCCACTATAGCCCATAAAATGCTGAGATCTAATTCATAGGTATCGCATTTGTTTACGTGGACACTAAAAAACTAAAGCAAAAGTTACAGAGGAAAACAACTACACCATCACTTCTGTGCAGCGGACTCCTTTATTTAAAATTGGTACTGTTAAGTCCTGTACTATTCAAACAGATACATGCCATCAATCCATCTTATTCTTCACTAATTTTATATAAGAGCCACATCCATATTATAGCAATAGTCACTGATTAATAATGGATTTCATATGTCACTCCTTGTGGTCTGCCTATATCATATTAACTTATTATATGAACTAATTAACCGAAAACTACATTGGTTCGAGTATTAAGGAATTTTATCCACTTGAAACTATGCCCAAACATTTTTTAGACTTAATTCAGGGTCTACCGCGTCCACTTAAATTTGGTCTAATATAGTCCAATAAACATGTTAGATCATCCAGTTGGGTCATAGATCTAGACAGATAGAGTTCATATTTAAAAAATTAGGCTGGGTATGATTTTAGTAGGGATTTTTGATTTTCGGGGCATCTCAAGCCTGCTATAAGAAGACTTGAGTCCAACTTCAATCTCAAGTTGGGTCAAGTCTGTTCGAATCTGGATGAGTTAGTTAAACAAATTGGATTTTGCTATGGTACGGAGGAGTCTAATGTGAAATGGTGATAATAGAGGTTTCTTCGTTGCAAGATTGCCAAAATTAGTAAACTGTGCGGAAATCGCAGCATAACTAATATCACTTTTATTTGCAGGGTGGAGCCAAGATACCAAGAGCTAGCAAGCCACGACATCCCCCGCGCTGAGGCCGACGGCGTCGCCGTCAAGGTCATCGCCGGCGAGGCCCTCGGCGTGCGCTCCCCGCTTCAAACGCTCACACCAACCTTGTGCCTCGACGTCACCATGCAGCCAGGCGCGCGCCTCCACCTGCCCGTCTCTTCAAGCTGGAGCACCTTCGCATACACCATCGCCGGCGAGGCCGTCTTCGGTAGCGGCGACCCCGTTGGCCGGCACCACTGTGTTGTCTTCGGCGGCGACGGCAGCGGCATTGCTGCGTGGAACAGGTCTGACAAGGAGCTGAGGTTCTTGCTCGTGGCGGCGCCGCCGCACGGCGAGGCGGTAGTGATGGAGGGGCCGTTCGTGATGAACACGAGGGAGGAGGTGGAGCAGGCCAGGGAGGATTACCGGAATAGGAGGAATGGGTTTGAGATGGCCGAGAACTGGAGCTCCGGCGAGGCGGTGCCGGTGCCACAGTAATTAAACCTTGCATGAAACTTCTCTTGAGGTTGTTGGGTGACACTCAAAATCTTGACTAGACATGTCAGAAAATCGAGGTGTCAAAAATTGAGTATCTGAGAAAATTAATTTGATACATGATTAACTAGGCGAAAAAAAAATCCCAGAAACTCCTATATGTCTCGGATACACTTGAAAATCTGGCTATTGACGAGGATTGTAAGCCAAATGGCTTCTACGTGTTTCATGCATGTTCGAATGAATGTTTTATCATGAAATAATGTATTTTCTAGTAATTAAGGGGCCTACATGCAAATTTTCATGTACTGGCGTCGGCAAGTGTTATGAAATTTGTAAGAAATTTTATTTGTTTGTCTTAATTTGTTGCTTAAAAGCAATGTAAATATGTGTATAAATAAGTGGAGTACGAATTACTCAATCTTTTCATATTTAGTTTAAACTTTGAATCTAGAGTTTTTAAATTCAAGGACTATGTATTAGTCTCAAAGAAAGTGGGGCACAATGAAGATGTTGGATTGAGTGCCAGCTATAGTAGATCTCCTCAAGTTTATCTTACTACTATCTATTGTCTCTATTCCTCTTCTTAGGGAGGGAGGGAAAGAGACTGCTCTTTCAATTAGTATTGTGGTAATTTTAATATAATATAAAAATCAAAAATAGTGAGTATGGGTTAAAGCAAAAGTTAAGGCATTCACCCAACTTATTTCAGAGTGTATTCTATAAATTTAAACCTTTTTTTTGAAATAGCAACCTTAATAATTTGAAATTGGTAGAAATGAGTTTATCGGGATTATAAACTGAAACTCCAATAAATCAATTTATTAGAGAAAAATTAAATTCAACCAAATACACCCCTTCGACAATGCAAAACTCTGCTCCAATGCTCCTCAACTTCTTTAGCCCCTCTAACTTGAGTAGCTTGGGCATTGACAATTGTCCAAGAGTGAGGAGATGCTCACAGTGATTGCTATCTATGAACTCTAGCTCGGTAGTCCTCCAATTCTATTTAGTCATCCAGGTTTAGGTCCACAAGTAGTGACAATCACCTTACAAGACTCGTTTTTGCTATAACTCCGGTGACTTCTGTTCCGATTGCCAAGTAGGAAAAGACATTGCTCGATACCAAATAACTAGAGATGTTCTATGCAAGTATGAGGCCGCAAAAAGTCTAGTTGTGCACGTGGATAAGTAGTTTCAGATGCTGTAGAGAGAGATGAGCACGTACACTAGCGACAAGTGAGTTAGCCTCTTCTTACTCAAATTTGCCTCCACAGTTTTTGGTAAGTTTTTCTTTGTGATGTTCTAAAGTTGAAGGATGTGAAATTCTCCCTGCAACCTATCAAAATACCTCAATTTCGACAGTATTGTGTCGTTGCCCTCTCTACTCACGATAAATACCGTAGAGCTTGAAGATTCACCAATCTTGGTAAGCTTTTCTTTGTGATATTCTAAAGTTGAAGGATGCGGAGTTCTCCCTGCAACCTATCAAAATACCTCAATTTCGATAGCATTGTGTCGTTGCCCTCTCTACTCACGATAAATACCGTAGAGCTTGAAGATTCACCGATCAGTCCATATGCCGCAAGGCATTGCATTTGGAGACGTGTGGAAACAAGAGATTGCGAAGGCTATTTATCAATTCTGATTACAAGCTACAAACCCTAATAAAATCAAGCGATAGATACATTGTACCTCTCGAGGAGCATAGGGAAACTTCTTCACAAATAATGTCTTCCGATCAACTCAGCTACAATAGCTCCAAGTATTGGACATATCAAGTGACCATGCATAGATGAAGTGAAACTATCTATCCATAGATGACTTCAAATCAAAAATGATCTCAAGGAGCAATACCCAAGGTGCACCTCCTATCCAATGTCAAGAGAGATAGTAAAATGAATAACACACGAACCATGATGTGCCACTAAAAGGTTTTCTTCTCTTGCAATTGATTGAGCTAGGTCATACATTAGATCATGCATCAAAACCATAGAAAACCTTGATTTATCAAGGAACAATCTCCGAATTAGTTCATCTACATATGACTGTGCAATATTTTCTAATTCATGCAGGCCATCTTCACAAATAAAACCGAGAGCACATCACATCCTCACCAACTCTTCTACTTGAAACTCATGAACTCAAGGATATGCTCCACAAAGTATAAAGCATGGCTTAAGATGTGCCAGCAAATAATCATAGCTCAGTCTCAAAATTGGCATGATATGCTCTCTTCCCATGTGTAGCTCCCATAGATCACTAGTCGATATGTCTTCCCAATACTTCGCACTGGTGTTAGATGATAAAAGTGCTCCCATCATCCTCACCACGAATGACAAACCATTGCTAATTTTCTCAATGATCTTCCAACCAATTGCCTCAAGCTCTAGCGGTACATCACGAATGTCGTGGTCATCATCAGGAGGAAACACAAATCGGCAGAACAACCTCCAACTATCTCTTGCCGGCAATCTCTCCAAATGGACGAGCAAATTTGCACCCATGATAGTGGCGACACTCCGATTCCGAGTAGTGATAACCACGCTGCTTCCTGTTGCAGCGACCAAGAGCGGTTGCTTTAACTCTCCTATTGTGTTGAATCCTCATTTCAAACATCATCTAGAACGAGCAAGACTTTCTTGCCGACAATTTCTGCCTCTAGCCGCCTCTGAAGCGGCTCTAGCTCCACAAGGTTGCATGGTGCATCAGTGACGGACTAAATTATTACTCTTATTAGTCAGACAGTGTCAAAAACTTGAGAGACCCAAACCCAGGGCCTTACCTAAAAGTAGTCTTGGACTCTCCGATCAGTATACACGATCCTAGCCAAGGATGTCTTCCCAATGCTACCAATGCCAGCTATAAACAAGAGCTCGACACCATTTGAAACAAAACCACTAGCTCTCCCATCCAAATCTTGTTTTCGTCTCTTTAGTGGTCGATCGGCAAGTTCATTCTCCCCCAACAACATAGCTATAATCTTGTTCTTCTCATTCTCTCTACCAAACACTTTGTGATGATCAAGCAAGACGAGGTATGCCTTGCATGGGTGTCATCTCCTCTCCTCAGGCCATCTTGCTGGGTTAGAGGGAGGTTCCTCCGGCCAGTCGCAATCTCATCAAGGCATTGCATAATTGCATTCTCTCTTCGCAATATATTTTCTTGAAAGGAGAGGCCAAGTACCTTACACTCTTGTGCAGCTCGAAGTTGCTCGTACATGAAGTCTTCAAGCAATCCTTCAGCATCATAAGCAACTTGTTTGTGCTCAACGAGCCAGAGCTTCATTGATGTGTCTCTAATCACCCTTTTCCTCCTCATCAACCAATGTTGCACATATCCGATGTGTCATCCTGTCGAGCTTCGCGATCACCTCGTGTACCACGTCTGGTGACAAAGAGGAGGATGACCATGAGAAGAATGTGTTGATGTTGTTCTTACCAAATGAGATGATCAAGGCATCCATTTTTTTGCTTCCTTGAATTTTAAGAATGGTTTACAATTAATCTACACATAGAAACCTATTGCAAACTTTCTTGTAAGCTACATTGTCTCAAGGGGTTTCTTTCGAGTTTTGTTGTTGTTGTTGTTGTTGTTTCTGAAAATGATAATCTATCCTACTCATTGTATTGCCATGTTCATTCTTGATATTAATGAAAATATAAGTTTTCCATTAAAATGTTGTCTAGGACTTGTTTATACAATGGACAAATAAATAAAGGCAAAATTGCACTTCAGGTCCCTATAATTTTACCATATATTCATCTGATCATGTAATATAAAAAATGCAAGTTAGATTTCTGTACTTAGCGAAAATGATTCGATTTGGATCCTTCCTTCAGACATATTTAATAGATTGCTTATGCTCCATTGTGTCAGTTATATTATCGAAATAGCAAGTTGTGTTGGTGGCATGCACATGCAGTCGTGCCTATAAAAATAACATAACTAATAAGATGAATAAAGGAATTGGAGACCACACAGATTGTACTATGGGTACTTGTATTTATAATTTGCTTAGTGCCGTCAAACAGTAAAACCAAAATTACAGCACATACGCTTCAACATGGGTTCTGAGGGTAACTCTAAACCACACCTTAGCTAATGTAAAGGTGAAAGACCAGGATTATTGCTAAAGACTAGGACCTACTACAATTGAACATGATTATCACAATTGTTACAAACAGCGAGGCTAAACTCTAAATTGAATTCTAATAGCTGTTGGATTTAGGTCGATTTAGGTTTTGATGATCAATGATGATTTGGCTAAATCCCTGATGATTATTGTTAATTTGGATAATGATAGTTTTGATGATTAAATGACAACTTGAATAAATTCTGGTTTAGCACAAGTATATTGAATTGTTATTTGTTAAATATTAGAAGTCGATGACTCTCTGTTGTGGTTTAATATTGATGCATATGTTGAAGGGGAGCTCTATGGTTGCATCAATCTTGTGCTAATTGTAAATTGAAATGTCATGCGTTAGATCTGAAAGTTTGATGACTCCTTGTTGTGAATTTGATACCGATGCATATGTTGAGGGGGAGCTCATCATATTAGTCATCTGTGCTGATTGCTATCATGACATGAGTAGTATAGATCATGTGTTCATTTCTTATGATATACGAATCTATATGATTGAATGTTTCATCTCATACTCATTTGTTATTTGTTGAAAATGGTTTTGTCATTTCACCGAAAAGAGAAATTGTCGAGTTAACTCCTGTGTGGAGTAATTTCTCTGGTGATTAATGACAACCTAAATATGAGACTAATGATGTGTGCTGAGTGTATGTGTTGTAGTCTTAAGGTGTATTGTGAGATGAAAGCAAGCAAAAGCGTATGGAGGTTGATGCCGATATGAGTCATTTTGAGCGAGGTCAAGCTTAGTGAGGACAAGCTTTGAGGGGTCAAGCTTCACAAGGTCAAGCTTCACCGAAGGTAAAATCCAAAATTAAGAATTATTTTCTTAGGATTTTATTGGTCTCAGTGTTTGGAGATAGATTGGTTTGACATGACTTCTTTTTGCTAGTTTGACCGTACTATTAAGAGAGGTCGGAAACTAGTAGCTTGAGTCTATCTAGTGTGGAAGCTCAAATGCATTCATATCATCTTGCACTAGTGATTTATCACATCTTGCATTGCTAAGAAAATCTAAGTGAAGTTGTTTGCATTAAAGATAATGTTTTGAAAACTGCACTTAATCGTGGTCACCAGCTAATGCAATATGTTTCATTACTAGAGCTGTCGAGATCATATTTGCACATTCTGATCGTATCCTTGCTTGGAGTTTGGTCGTGGTCGTGTTTGTCGAATTGGCTGTATCTTTGTTTGGAGTTTGGTCGTGGTCGTAGGAGCTCAATCTGGTCATACCAGTTTTCAGCTCAATTGCGTACGCTCTACCAAATTCACTCGACCATCTGTTTTCGACCAGATATTCGACCTGTGGCTTTAAGTTCCTAAATCATATTGGTCGTGGTCGTTGCTGAGTGTCAGCTGACTTATCCGCCAGAAAACAACAAATCTGCATATGCAAATAACCCTAAATTGAGTTTAAAGTAAAATTGGTAAAGTCCTGTTTTCGGTTTGCACAGGTCAGATATTGTCCGTGACGGCCGGACATTGTCCAGCTTGTACAAAACTCTAGTGGCTTTTGCAAATCTTTAACAGACAAATGGTTTTGTCCGGAGCCTTTATCAGGGGTATGCCGGACATTGTCCGTTGTGGCCCGATATTGTCCGGCCTGTATAAATCTTGTGAGGATTTAATTAAAATGAAACCACAGACGTTTCAACTGTCCGGAGGGCTTTTGTTTGGGACGGGCCGAACTTTGTCCGGGCATGGCCAGACATTGTCCGGCCTATACAAAGGGTTGTGAGCCTTGTTTGATATATGAAACAGAGACAAATGCATCTGTCCGGAGCTTTTGTCCGGACATGTGATCATTTGTCCGGCCTTCACAAATATAGCCCAATGATAACTGACACATTTGCAACGGTCGTATTTTGTTGTACTGGTCGGACAGTGTCCGGCATGGTCGGACAATGTCCGGCCTGTACAAATTTTCATCATGATGTTGCAAACGGCTAGTTTTCTTTGACGGGCTATAAATACCTCATGTTGACTTTCATTTAAGGTTGCTCAAGAAGTTGAAAACACAGTGTATAAGCTAGCCAAGTTCTTGCATTTGATCTATTGCATCTAGAGGCTAGAATTGAGCCAAATTCTTTAGTGAAGTTGAGGAGAAAGCTTAGAGAGAGGCTAAGAGTGCTTAGTGCACTTCATCTCAAATTTGCAAGCTAGTACTAGAGTGTTGAGCATCTATTTGCATCATTTGAGTTTCTAGCACCTGATTCATTCAAGTGAGTGTGATCAACTTGTTACTCTTGGCGAATCGCCTTCGCCTAGACAGTGTTGGAGGAGAGTCGCGATCTCTCCGATTGAAGTTTGTTGGAGAGGCCGACAAACAAGTGTGAAAGGTTTGGTGCTCGCCTATCCGGTGTGGAGAAGGAGCAACTCGAGTGGAGATATCTTTTATGGATATAGAAGCGAGACTCATGCGTGGGCGCTTCAACAAGGAGTAGGGGAGACTGGACGAGTCTTTGAGACCTCGGTAAAAATCATTGTGTCAATTGTTTCTTTCTTATTCGTTTCATTTCTACCTTGACACAATTGTTTACATTACTCTAGTTGCAAGTTGAATTGCATATTCCATATTGATTAATTGCAACTAGATGTTAGATTGTTGATAAACTCTTTGCAACTTTAGGTTATCTTAAACGTCTTGCAAAAATTGGTTAATTGAAAAGAATTTTTAAAAGTCTCCTATTCATCCTCTCTAGTCAGCATCCTTGATCCTACAATAGTCACCCTCAATCTCAACAAGGTGAAACCAAATTGAGATTGTGCCGAAGAGTTGTAAACTGAAAAACAGCTTTATAAATATATGAGCAACTTCTTGTTATTTTCTCTCGAACAAAGTGAAAATCTACTTTAATATGCTTGGTGCGCGCATGAAACATTGGGTTTGCCGAAAGATACGTAGCCCCCAAATTATCACACCAAAGACATAATGGCCTAGATTGAAAAATTCCAAGTTCACCAAGAAGAGATTGCAATCAAACAATTTCAGCCGTTGCATTAGCTAGTGCTTTGCACTCCAACTCGGTGCTAGATTGTAAAACCATAGCTTGTTTTCTAGAGCTCCAAGATTTCAAGTTTGAACCAAAAAAACACAACAAAACCTCCCGTGGACCTTCTTTCATCAGGACAGCCAGCCCAATCACATAAAGCACTCACAAGTATAGATGAAAACTTACGGATTGATAGTCCAATGTTAGTAGAGTACCTCAAGTACCGAAGAATTCTTTCAACTGCAACCCAATAATCATCGGTTGATGATTGTAGAAATTGGCACACTTTATTAACTGGAAAGGAAATGTCAGGCCGAGTGATGGTTAAGTATTGAAGTGCACCCACTATACTCCTATATCTAGAGACTTTAGATGTAGGTAAGAGCTCTCCTGAGGTGCATGGCAATTTCCTTGAAGTTGTCATTGGTGTAGTAATTGGTCTACACTGTGCCATATTTGCTCGACACAAAAAGTCTTAAATGTACTTTCGTTGTGTCGAAGTAATACCATCTGAAGACCGATTCACCTCAATGCCAAGAAAATAATGCAACTCACCCAGATCCTTAATCGCAATATCCTTCTGAAACTTGCAAAGAAGTTCATTGATTACTTCTGGAGACAAGCTTGTAACAGTGATATCATCAGTGTAAATAAGCATATATGTGGTGACATCATGTTTATTGTAAATAAATAGAGGTGTGTCTGCCTTTGAAGGTATAAACCCCGGGTCTTGTAGTTTTGAACTAAGCCTTGAATATCATGCTAGAGGGGCCTGTTTTAGACCATATATTGCTTTGTCTAGCTTACAAATATAATCAGAAAAGTTTGAACTCTCATACCTCGGGGGTTGCCTCATGATCACCTCCTCATCAAGAACACCATGTAAGAAGGCATTGTGAACGTCAAGTTGTTGCAAACTCCAACCACGGGAAACAACAATGGAAAGAATGAGCCAAATTGTGGTAGGTTGATGATTGGGCTGAAGGTGTCATCGTAATCAATTCCATATCGCTGCTTGAATCCTTTGGCTACAAGGCGTGCTTTATAGTGATCTATAGTGTCTTCTGCCTTTTCCTTGAGTTTAAAAACCCATTTACAGTCAATGACATTTAAGCCATGCTGAGGAGGAACCAAATGCCAGGTTTGGTTGTTGATGAGTGCAGTATATTCAGTGTCCATGGCTTGTCTCCAATTTGCATCATGTAAAAGCATCGATGTGTGAAACTGGTTCCACTTGACTGAGAAAAGCACATCGATGAAAAGAATATCTGAGAGTGTCATTGGTGTACTCTTAGGCTTGCGAATGTTGTCACGAAGACTTGTCCTCATACCATGTTGCGAAGCTTGCCACTGCACAATTTCTTGTGAAGAGGAGGAGTTGTTGCTTGTAACTGTTCTTGCAGAATTAGTGCTTTGCAAAATAGCAAGCTCATTAGTGTCTAATTGGTCACCCTTGGCTTTAGGAATTTCACAGGATGTAGGACTCGAAGAAGGGAAAGAACCACGACAAGGAACAACTAAGGGTAAGTAAATAGGAGTATTGGGTGAGTTAGAAGATCGTTGAACTGTGAGTTTTGAGAAAGGAAAAACATTTTCATTAAAGATTACATCTCGTGAGGTGTAAATCCGCCCTGTAGGAACATGAAGACACTTTTTACCCTTGTGAAGACTACTATATCCAAGAAAAATACATTGTTGAGACCTGAATTGCATTTTTTTGAGAATTATATGGTCTTAAGTTCAGCCAACAAGCGCACCCAAAAGTTTTTAGTAAATCATAACTTGACTTTGCCGAAAATATGTTCCATAGGAGTATTAAAATTAATGACTTTGCTAGTAAGGCAATTGATGAGAAAACATGTCAAGAAGGCTTCATCCCAAAATTTAATTGGCATGGTAGCTTGAGCAAGCAATAAAGTCCAACTTCAACAATATGCTGATGCTTGCATTCAGTCGAGCCATTTTGATGGTGAGTATAAGGACATGAAACACGAGCAATGCCAATTCGTTTGAAAAAGGAATGAAGATTTTGATACTCACCTCCCCAGTCACTTTGAACACACATAATTTTCTTATCAAGACTAATAAAAAAAATTTTCTTCTAATAGTTCAAAACACACTTCTACTAACGGTTTTTATACCGTTAGTAATAGACACGATATAATAAGATAAGAACTATTCTAACGGTAAATAATTGTTAAAAAAAATAATCTTTTCTAACGATTCATTACTAAAAATTTCTAACGGTTCATTAATATAAAACCATTAGAAAAAGTGATATTTTCTAACGGTTCTATAATAATGAACCGTTAGAAAGATCACTTTTTCTGACGGATATTTAGTAATAAACCATTGGAAAAAGTGATCTTTTCTAATGGTTTTTTAGTAATGAACTGTTAGAAAAAGTATGAACCGTTCTTTTCTAACGGTTGAGCGGATTCTAGTCCTTTTCTAACGGTTCTTATTAATGAACCGTTAAACTGTTAGAAGACAATAACATTTTTGTAGTAGTTTATACCGATCCAATCATTCACAGAATAAGGCATAGAACTGGAAAAAAAGTTCCTACAAATATTTGTACTCTGGGAGGTACATTGTTTACATTCAAAAGTCTTTCACTGATGTCATGTTCAAATAAATGATAATTAGCCAAATATAAAATTTTTACAGTGTTCTACTCATCTTTAACAGGTGCAGAATATTAATAATCACACCACTAAAGAATCGACAAAAAATATCCTAACAAAGAAAATTGAATAGGAAACTAGCTCAAATGCCTGTCTCCTCCGCTCCACCCCCGCTGACCACCGCAAACTATGGCCGATGATGCCATCATCGCCTTGCCGCACCACCTTTCTTCTTCTTTGCCACCGCCTCCTCACCCCTGATCGCCACCTCTCACAACCCCTACCTGTGGCGAGTGGCACGGCTGCCCCGCCTTCATTCGTCGCTACCGGAGAAGTTAAAGAAGAGGTTAGGTAAATTCTAGAGAGATTAGATTTAAGAAGAGTGATTTGATCCAGAGATAAAGATATGTATACAAGAAAAAAAAGTGTCTGCTCATTAACAAATCTGGAATTCTAGGGTGAAATTTTGTCTTCTATGTCCATCAAGAAGCTCATAGAATTACTGAACTAGATTCATGGCAGTACTGTAACTTACTCTTTGAACATTTTCTTTTCTTCCCAATTTGACAACGCTTCCAAATTAACCTGTGGCCACATTAAGAGGAAAATCTTATATCACACATCAGTCACCACACTTGGAAGCAAGCTTGAAAAGATTGAAAAGCAATAAGCTTTTAATAGATCATTACAAAAACAACTCATAGTAGCACTCAGGTAAACAAATGCCTAGCCCACTCTATGCAACTAGAGTCAGAACTCAAATTGGGGCACTAAAGCTAAGAATGAACGTGGAATGTTGATTTTTGTTAATTAGTTGGTGCACATCAACTAATAGTTGTTCAAAAGAAACCTAAGACTGTCATAGTTGCTCTACTCAGGGCTATTGCCTGCAGGCCGACAAGAGGAATTAAAAAATATAAAAGCAAGAGATAACTGGATAAGTACCACTCTTGTCCCTAAATTTTAAAGTCAGGTCCATTCAAAGATCCAAATTTATACGGCACTAATTAACTTATGAGGCTATGCCACTCAGTTTTGCTAAAAGATGGGGAAAAATATGGGTCCAACAACAATGAAAATGTCGAAAGTTGGAGGGCTGATTGTTTCCATGTGAAAGTTTGGAACTTAAAATGGACTCAACAACTAAGTTCAAGAATGAAAGGTGCTTATTAATAAAAGAAAATATGTAATCCTGGAGACTGGAAACTGAAATAACGTTTAGGCTGATATGCTTAAACCTCTACCTGAAGGCTGAGTTCAAAAGTCCAAATATACAACCTCTCTAGATAAGCACCCAGTAAATTTTCTTAAGCCTACTTTTCCGGCAAACATGCCAAACAGTATGATGAGGACATCACTGCTATCGATCATACAACTTCTATTGCTCCTAACCGATCAATAGGACCGATCACTAGAGCACACGCACGTTAACTTAATTGTCAAGTAAATTCGTTTATTGGAATACATTCATATACTTTGAACTTGATGTTGCCTGATGCGTGTGATCTTATTCTTATCAGGAACCTCGGTGTTGCTTTGGAGGATCGAACGGATCGATGGAGTTGCTGTTCGACCAACTGATTGGGATAACGGTGCTGCCGCTTGACCATCGATCATACCATAATTATCTAGATTTATTTTAGTTATGTTATGATGCTGCGTCACCTTTTGATTGGGTCAAGGCCCATATATCGAGTTAGAATCCGAGTAGGGAAAGAGTCCATGTCGGTTTCAGATTTCCTTATCTGGCTATCGACCTCTTTTACCTCCTCTTTATAATCTGACCGAACCATTAGGATTCCGTGGGTTTTGTTTAGTCGTAGTCTTTCCTTCGTGAAGCTATTAAGATATTCTTCTTGGTCGGCTAGATCAACATCAATATCTGTATTCGAAATCCCAACTCTCTATCATGATTCAATCTATATTTATAATTTCAGATTGTTTGTTTATTTTGTTCTTGCTTGTTCTTCAATCGCTTGCAGGAATAGATCTTCGTGATTAGGTCGATCGTGCTTCTAGTTCGGTCGATAACAATCCGAAGTTGGTTCAGTGATTGTTAAGGCGTATCAGTCGTGTACGGTTGATAGCCGAATCGTGAAAGTCATCTTCACAAATCGATAATTGTTGTTCTCATCAAAGATCGGACTACCTCACGTCCCATCACAATACGAGATCAGTTTAGCCTAGATTACATTGATTGACAGGCAACGCACATGTTGACAAGTTCAGGTCTAAATGCCGGTGAGAGAGATGTACAGCATCTAAGTGTATTTTCAGTGCTTCTAACGCCGTATGTAAGATTAAAAAACCTAGTTAATGTTGACCTAGAGTGGATTTCTGTGTGGATCCAAACCAAAGGGACATGGTACATATCTGCTGCCCTTTTAGGATAATAAAATCCATAAGTTCTAAGCACTCTTAGTCAATTTGGAAAGAGTAGAAGAGAAAAAGCAGTGGAAAAGAAAGTAATTTTCTCAGCCTTTTTCCCTTTGATGTGGATGAGGAGAGAGGCAACAAGAGAAACCATGGATGGCCATTGTAGGCCATGACCCATGATAATACTTTTATCTTTTCAACAACCAAAGAAGAGAGAGATATTTTCTATCTTCTCTAATGATGTGTTCTTTTCTCTATATTCTCACCCCTTGCTTCTGTCCAAAAAAAAAAGGAGCTGCATTACAAAAACACAAATCATGGATATGGTAATGGATGATCCAGAAACTATGTCTCTTTTGTGGTCACTTATTAACTATCCCAGGTGTTAACAATCATCATCCATCAACAGATGATCCAGAAACTAGGCTTTTCCTTTTTAGTCACTTGTCAACTACCCTAGGTGGTAACATTTCTCCAATAAAAATCCTAGGCGCTCACTTGAGTGCAAAATGAACTGTTTTGTTCAACACCATTTAGAGCTAATCGGTTCAGCTATTTTCCTTGCTTTATACAGTACCAAGTCTATAAGTACATTGGAATGATGGTTTCTTACCTGCAGATGCACTTTGTTGATATGATTTTTTATTGTGGGCATATATTATGCGTCCTTTTTCCCTTTTTGAAAAAACAACATAAAGAGCGATAGAAACAAGTGTACCTGCTTGACTTCTGCCAACCATGCAGTGAACTCTGGTCGCTTGTTCCTACAAAAACACATGGCATTATTTCATACATGAAGATGTAGCAGAAAGATTCTTGCAGTTCATATAAGCCCAGACTCACCACAACAGGTTCACCAAACAAACAACTGAATGTTGGACATGCCACTAAAATACCAACTTCATGATATTTCGAAATATGATGATTCACAATTCAGAAATTGATGCATATTATTAAATGAGTTTATGTTAGCTAACATTCTAGCAATTCAAGTCATACTTGTACTTGAGACAATTTATAACACATGAGATGAATTAAATGACTATATCTTAGCTCCTTGTTACTCCCAACTCCTGTGGACAAGCGAGTGTGGAATGAAATGTAGCCCAATTATAACAAACTATGAAAGGATTAAGCTAGCATCATCCTATAATATCTACCATTAAATATTGGAATTTGGAAAACATAAGCACCATTCTCAATATAATATCCCTTTGAAAAATGGAGTTTGCAATCCTTCTCACAAAGCTAACCAAAGCAGCCTTCTAAATCAAGTCACTCGGACTGAATATCCGCTCACTTAAGCGTTAGCAGTAGATCGGCAACTCTGCTATGTCACTCGACCATTTATATGTTGTTTTCATGTAAGTAATACTTACTTTTGATGCAACTATATAGTATATTTAAAATATAGTTATATATCTTGGTATAAAACAATATTTCTAGACACATTAGTAAAATGTAAGCTTTATTTGTTTATTGATTTAGCACATATGCTAAAGCATTGTACCTTTAAATGTATCTATTTTCTAAAAGTTAAACCGCACAAAAGACCACATACCGCATAAACACTAAGCAGTAGGGTGTCCACTCGCTCACCACTATTTAAAATATGAAGTTTTGATCGCACAAACGCTAAACAGTCGTCTGCTTGCTTACCGCTATTTAGAACACGAAGTCTTGATCGACTAACCACCCTGATCCTAGGGCTTCATAACATATTCCATGCCAACGAAACCAAAGATTTTGGAATAAGCTACACCTTGTCTCAAGTTTCAATGAGTTATGGGATGTACATTCATCTTTAATTCACAAATTTTGCAACTGCAACTAGTGAAAGCTAGAACCATATGCCTTAACCAATGAATCTTATAAGAGCTAATTAGTTCAACCGCTAGGCTTTCGATGAAAACACATTAGAAACACAACTTAATGTTCCTTCCATTCGCATTAGTAGGCTATTTCATGCACCATAAAAATTCAGAATTTGCATGTGCATTCACTGGTGAAACATCAAACCAAGAACTAGGCTCCTCACCACATATCTACCTCGCGGATGATGCCGTACTTCCCCCACGAGTTGGTCACGGGGCCCTTCTTCCCCAGATCCTTCTCCTCCTTCTTCTTCTTCATATCCTTCTTCCTCCTCTCCTTCTCCCTCTCCTCCTTTCTCCTCCGCCTCCTCTCCTCCTCCCTCCCTCTCCTTCCTCTTCATCCTCCGCCGCCGCCTCCTCCTCTCCTCCTCAGACTCGCGGGCGGCGTGGCGCACCCGTCCTCAAACTCGCGCAGCAGCTCCACCGCCTGCCGCCACAGCGACCGAGCCACTGCCCACCACGCCACCAGCGCCGCCGCGATTGTGCACGTCGCCAGATCGCAGCGGGCAGATCTAGGTGGCGGCGCACGCGGGGCAGAGGCAGCGGAGCGAGACGGAGGCACGCGCGGGATCGGCCCGGGCGTAGGAGTGGATTTGGGGGACGGCATGAGCAATCAAGGCAGAAGAAGAAGGAGAAGAAGAGAAGGAAGGAGGAGGAAAAAGGGAGAGCGGCGGCCGGTGTAGATCTGGGCGGCGGGTGGCGAGGGAGACGGCGGATCGGCGAGAGTGAGAAGAGAAACAGAGAGCGCGAAGTGTGATAGTAGACTCAGAGTTTGAAGACTATTTATTAAATTACGTACAATCTTCTAACAGTTCCAACAAAATGATTTTTTCTAACGATTCTCAAAAGTTCTCTAACGGTTAATATATTTTGAACCATTAGAAATAATCATACTGATTTTTCTAACGGTAATTTGCTTCGAATCCGTTAGTAGAAATGCTTACAAATGTCTTTGTCCACTCCGTACTATATACACTAACGATTTTTTTAGATCATGAATAACCATTAGAAGATATGAGTTAAAAGACTGTATTTTTGTACTAGTGAAGTGTTCAACATGAGTTTGAACTAGAACAATTTGTTTGACATCAGTCTTATTTTTCAAAAGATAAATTCAAGTAAATTTACTGAAATTGTCAATAAAATTTACATAATATTTAAAACCTCCAACGAACATGGGAGTTAGACCCCAAACATCAAAAAAGATTAACTCAAGAGGAGAAGAGGAAATACTATCTGAAGAAGGAAATGGAAGCTGATGACTTTTGGCCCGTTGACATGCATCACAAACCAAATTGTTATTTTGATTTGTGGAGCAAGGAAGCTTATTGGCTTGAAGAACTCGATGAACTACCTCCATAGAAGGATGTCAGAATTGGCAATTCCATTGTACATGAGAGGGAGTGGTGCTGAGAAGAGCCCTCTAGGACAATGCACTGCAATTTGGTGTATTCCTTTACATTGGACTTGAAGAAGAGGTATCCTTGTGGCTCAATCCTTGACAACAAAATAATCAGGTGAAATTCAAGAAAAACGTTGTTGTCAGTGGTGAGATGATACACAGAAAGAAGATTTCTACTGATTTTGGGCACACGAAGAACATTGTTCATTTTCAATTCTTTATTAGGGGTATGAAGCTTAGAGTGACCAATATGAAAGATGTGCAGACCTGAGCCATTTGCAACTTGCACTTGATCTTTGCCGTGGTATAGCTCTTGAATTGTCAACTTGTCGAGGTCACTGGTGATGTGATCAGTGGCTCTAGTGTCGGTATACCAGTTTGGATCAATGTTGTAGGAGGGTGTTGTGGCAAGTGCAGCAACACAGATGTCCTCTGGTTGATAAGAGTGATCAAATCTATGGTAACTGTTGAGAACTAGACCCTATTAGACCACTAATTTAGGGTAAAAAGGGTAAACTGACTAATGTATTGTGTACTATATATATATAGTCCCCAAAAGCAATGGAAAAGTGAGATCCCTTTTGTTTTCTATTTTCAATTTGGTATCAAAGCTACTGACCCTAAACCCCTCACTTCCCTTAGTCAGCCGCCACCACCACTTTTTCCAGTCACCACCCCCGCTGCTTGTCCAGCTATCACCGGCCAACCCCGGATCAGGGCACCATCAACCACACCAGAAGCCAAGCGCATCTAGGGGTCACACAGCGGCTTCCTCCACTCGCTGCGGGCCCAGTGCCCTCACGGCCGATCCGATGGTCTGAGGTGGTGCCAGAGAAGGAGATGGAAGGGGAGTAACCCTACCGCTAGGCGAGCTGGAGAGGATGGAGATCGCGCTGTCGTGAGCCATGAAGAGGAGATTGTGGTGGTTGAGATCGCGGCGTGAGGGACTCGCACCACCAATAAGGGCTCACCATTGGCCAGGAGGAACTCGCGCCACCAAGAACTGGAGAAGGTTGTCGCTCGATGCTTGTCTGCGCCATTTGAGAGGAGTACTCCGTCGCAGTGGAGTTTGCCGTTGACCAGGATTGCTTGCCGCCGGTCATGCTAGCTCATTGCCCGCCGAGGAAGGTCACCGTCGGCTGAGAATGGTTGTGGTGGGTGTGTTGGCGAATGTGGAGAAGGTATAGTGAAGGGTGACTTAAGTAGAGGTGGAGAAATACACTTTCCTGTGGAGAAAGAGCATTTTGTCTGAAGACATCTTTATTGTTGTTGATGTGCACTGCTGTAGTGCTATTTTGTGCTTGCTGAGGCTGGGGATGAAGAATTGAGTGCTCTTGTTGAGTCAATATAGTGGAAAAGGAAGGTGTTAGATCATGGAGAAGGAGGCAATGCACAAGTTGTTCTTGAAGCTTGATCCGGATGACATGAAAATGCTTGTGAAAATGATTAGGCAAGGGGATTCTTCATCCTCTTCCCCGGCACCCTTGCAGCCACCGAGAATGGAGCTCATGCCGGTGGATCTGAAACTTGATGGTCCAGGCACTTACTTGAGTTGGTCTCGGTGGGTCATAGGAGCCTTGGCAGTGAGAGGGCTTGAGGGCTACCTGACAGGGAAGTTGGAGGAGCTGAGTGATAGTTTGTCTAGTGTGTGGCAAACATGGAGGTGTGCACACATGGCAGTATACACATGGCTACTCAACTCCATGATTCCGTCAATCGCAGTCATAGTGGATGGGATTCAGCGGGTGAGCGATATATGGGAGAAGCTACAGAGGACCTATGCTAGGGGGGGAGAACACGATGAGAGTGTTTCAAATCATGAAGGAGGTCAAGGCGATCTCTCAGGGAGATCGATCTGTTCAGGACTACGCTACAGAGCTTGAGCGTCTTTGGAGTGACCTTGATCACTTTTGTCCTTTGGCTTCATGCAAAGACCCCTAGTGTGAGTGGGGGAAGTTCTTCACACATATGAGGACTATGTAGTTTCTGGAGCATCTCAATCCTGCCTTCGACCAGAGGAGAGAAATTCTTCTTGCCACAAAGGTGATTCCTTTCCTTGATGAGGCAATTGTAGTGATGATGTACGAGGAGAGTAGGATGAAGCTGCTGTCTGACGCTACTGGACTCCTAGGGATGCGATCTGCTTTGGTAGCATCAAACCTAAACCCTCCAGGGAGTCGTAATGAGACTCGTCCATGCTTCCACTGTGGTGGGATTGACCACTTAATCAAGAACTGCCCAAAGCTTCAAAGGGAGAGAGAGGCTAGTGGATGAGGACAGCCTAGTGGCGGTGGACAAGTCTGTGGTGGTCGCTGAGGAGGCAGGGGAGACAGAGTTGGCTCTTCAGGAGATTATAGAGCCAATCTGATAGTGGCCAAGGAGTCTAACTCCACCCCTTCAGGGGAGGTAACCCCTCAGGAGCGAGAGCTCCTAGAGATGTGGCGGAGGATGAAGCTAATAAATGATGATAAAAAGGGGGCTGTAGTTGTGGGAGCCTCTTCATCTTCTACATCCAGGGGTAACATTGCCACTTATGCCCGCTTGGGCACAGGTATTCATGCACATGCACTTGCATCCACACCCACCACAAAAACATCAGATTGGATAGTGGACTCTGGTGCATCCCGACATGTCACAGGATCTGACCATGAGTTTTGCACGTACACTCATTTATAGATGCCAGAGAGCATTCAAACTACTGATGGCACTACCTAGCCTATAGTGGGTAAGGGCACATTTAAGGGCACTCCATCTGTGACTCTTACAAATGTGTTGCATGCTTCTTCCTTTCTTGTGAGTTTATTGTCTGTTAGTGCAGCCATCATTCAACTAAAATGCATTGTTTGCTTTGATATTCCTAAGGTGTTCTTTCTAGAGAAGAGGACAGGCAGGAGACTTGGGACTGGCACATGGAGTGATGGGCTGTGGCACCTGGACAGGGAGGTGTTGGACAAAGCTTTTGGATTCTTGGTGGACAGTATGGAGGCAGGATATCTAGCTAGAAGTGTGGAGGATGAGCTCATGTTATATCATCAACGTATGGGGCACTCTTCATTCAACGTATTGAGTTAGCTGTATCTGTCTATGTATGAGAAAGATGATAAACCAAAACTTATGTGTGATGCATGTGAACTTGGAAAGCTTACTAGAAGCTCGTATGTGAGCTTAGGTTTCAGGAGTACTAGAGTTTTTGACTTGACACATTCTAATGTATGGGGGCCTTGCTCCACAACTTCTTTTGATGGTTATAGATGGTTTTTCACTTTCATTGACTGTCATGCTCGTGTTACCTGGTTGTATTTGATGAAAAGCAAGAGTGATGTGTTTGCTTGCTTCAAGGATTTTCACAAAGTTGTTCAGACCAAATATGGGGCCTCTGTAAAAGTATTGAGGTCTAACAATGGAACCTAATACACCAATAAAGCTTTGCAAGAGTATTTATTAGCCCATGGGATACTTCATCAAACTACTTGCCCATGCATCCCAGCTCAAAATGGTTGGGCTGAAAGGAAGAATAGACACTTGCTGGAGGTAGCTCAATGCATGATGATATCCATGAATGTCCTAAAATGTCTGTGGGGTAAGCCGTTTTGACTGCTGCTTACCTAATCAACAGAATGCCCACAAAAGTAATGAGGTGGAAGACTCCATATGAGATGTTGAATGGGGAGATCAAGTATATTGTTCCCTTGAGAGTCTTTGGTTGTGTGTGCTTTGTGAAGGACAACAAACCGCAGGTGGGAAAACTAGACCCTCGGGCTGTGAAGTGTATCTTTGTGGGGTACTCTCCTACTCATAAGGGGTATGTTTGTTGGAGCCCAGTAGAGAGAAAAATTTTTGTAAGTATGGATGTCACCTTTTGGGAGCAGTTGCCGTATTACTCGTCAGTTGTGTCACCATTCGATGACTCCCCTACCATAGAGGATGTTAGGCAAGAGGGGGAGAAAAAGGGTAAGGGTGAGATCCAGGATCAAGTGGTTGAGTAGATTGATGTGGGATCTATTCCTTGCCCTATGGAGTAGCAGAGTGAGCCTGAGCTGGAGGATGAGCCGGAGAGTGAGAATGGAAATAAGACCCAGGGTGAGTTGAGGGTCTACACTAGGAGGCCACAGAATGGGGGTTCCCTACTTGTGCCTGATGAGAGGCTAGTGCCAAGTCAAAGTCTCTTGGCTGATGAGGACATTTCTAGCACAAGTAGCGCTAGAACTCGACCCGATGAATATTGAGGACCAATCACTCGAGCAAAGGCCAAACAAGTACATCAACAGGTGAGTTTGTTCCTTAAAAAATTAATGAGAATATGCTGCTACTTTATAGCTCTTGTTTAACATTGATTAGGAATAGAGAGGGGGACCATAACAGAAAGAACATAGCCACATATGGGCCAAATAACTTCATCGAATCTGGTCGTACACCTACTGAGTGGAAATATGATTTCTTAAGCTTTCCAATGAGCTCAAGATCACTCGATTCCGTCAAGGATTGCAACCGCTACAACCAAAAGAATTTTGCTCGGCATGCAGCACTAGTACAGAAATGCAGTCTTCTATCGGTAAAAAACACCCTTCTACTATCGGTTTTTGTACAGATAGAGATAGACACGATAGAACAAGACTGGACATTTTCTATCGGTAAATAACCGACAGAAGAAGTTCACTATTCTATCGGCATATTATGAATCTACCGATAGAAAACCCGTCGTAGTCTTACGTCCAGCTGCAGGGAAAGTACCATTATTCTAACGGTTAATTACAAGATTACCGACAGACAAAATCATAATATTCTATCGGCATATTAGGAGTGTACCGATAGAAAACTCGTCGTTAGCGGTTGGAAAAGTACCACTATTCTAACGGTTAATTACAAGTTTACCGACAGAAAAAAGCATAATATTCTATCGGTATATTTGGAGTGTACCGATAGAAAACTCGTCGTCAGCGGTTGGAAAAGTACCACTATTCTAACGGCTAATTATAATATTACCGACAGAAAAAAGCTTAGTACTCTATCGGATATGTATGAGTTCACCGGCAGGAAAGGTCACATTCTTCTAACGGTTAATTTTGATTGTACCGATAGAAAAAAGTAAAGTAGTCTCTCGGTTGTTGATGAATTTACCGATAGAGCATTCACATATACAGTACTTTATTTGCATTCACAATACAGTACATTCACATATACAGTACAGATGCAATACAGTATAGATTGGATACACAATACAGTACAGATGCAAGGTAAATTCACAGAACAAATTGACATATTAGGCAGTTATTCACATTTATTCACATATGTATGGACAAATACAGATTGCAATCCAATGTGGACATTTATTCACATATATATATTTATTCACATGTATATGAACAGTCTATGCAGAGTACACAAAAAGGAGAAAATTGTCATGCTGGATGGTTGGGCGCTACTTCCTCCATGACATATTGTGCCCAGATTTGTCGAAGATATATAATCTTTGCATTTTCATATTGGTCTTTCGACATGGCGATCTGCAAGCATGTGTGCATACTGAGTAACTAACTTCGATCCTAATTTAGAACGTGACACCCATTTTTGAAATTTGAGTTAGCTATCGATGCTTACCTGGGGGAATCGGGAAAAGTTTGTCCGCACTAGGTCATACATGTAGCGCAGCACATAAAACCCGCATTCCCACGATTGCGGCTGCTGATGGCACTGAGATAATTGCATATGCGAAGACATGTTAGCTATATATTGTTTCCATAAACTAATTAAGCATAAACAAAAAGTCTCGTGAGTACCTCATATTCTTTCCAAGTTAGTACGGAGCCCTGCGGTGCGGCATGCCTCCCTCCAGCGGACACATATTTATCAAAAGCCCTGCATTTCAGTTAGTATTGCCAGTTAATGTATTATCATTAGCTAGTGAGGTCAAAATATAAATCAAACATATAAGTTACTTACGCCTCCATATTCCCCTTGAGCACATATTCCATCGATAATCTGTCACGCATCGAATCGAGGTAGTACACCTCGTTCCTCGGCGGACATATCACGATGAGGATCCAGTGGCCCCTGCATTGTACGTAAAAGAGGACCGCTAGCTCAAAGTACATCTCAGGTGTAACATACAAGATTGAGTTAAATTAGTACGAAATGCACTAACCTTTGGTGGTACGGCACCAGAATGAAGTCCCTGTCCTGCTGCGCCATCAGCGCGCTGGATATGTACTGCTCAGCGTGCGCGGCGTCCTGCTCTAGCATCGTGAGGCTTATTTTCTCTGGGTCGAGGAAACCCACCTTGTCACACGCAGCCTCCGATGCTAGCCTGTACATGCACCTGCATGCGAAGGACGAGATTAATATTAATTTCACAGAAAGTTACTCAGTATTCAAATGAACTGCAACATTAATGCAGAGTTAGCAAACAGAGTTAGAAAACAGCAATACATAGCATCAGCAAACTCACAGGACTCCAGTCCGTATGATGGACATATCGAGCTCCCGCCAGTTGTAGAGGTCGAACAGATCCTCGTGTGCCACGGATATAGTCCCGGGCTCACGGTGGAACTGCCCAGGCCTGTAGGGAACTAAGAAGTTCAGGCTGCGCCGAGCTCGATGTAGGTACCAGTCGTGGAGGTCTCTGGTTGATCGATCCAATTTCCGCAAAGATGCCTCCGACAGGAGTGGGAGCGCGTTCGTGAACGTCCGCGGCAGTCCCTGTCGCCCTTTGCCCTTGCCTTTGCCGCCCTTGCCTTTTGTCGGGGACTGAGCGCGTACCTTCGAAGGCAAGGGCGAGGTGATGGCGGCTTTCTTCCGAGGTGGAGGCGTGGATGCGCTGGGTGGGGTCGAGGCCGTCTTTGATGTGTCCAGGTTCGCACGAGATCGGCCCTCATGCCCTGAGCTGGGGGCGCAGTCCCCTGGTAGCCCCGCGGCAGGCCACTTCAATTAATGAGCATGTATGTTAGATTATGCAAGTTGAGTGTACTGAGTAGGATGTAATCTAAAATGTGTAGGATTTACCGGTTGTATTACAAGACACTTCTTGGGCCACTGTACGTAGGAGTCCACTGCCTCAGCAAGTGTCTGCAGTTCCTCTGTTGGGACTGGCAACGGAGAATCGTTGTAGCCCGGCATGGCCATGTCCACCTGTACCTTTGCGAAACCCAACCGCAGAGGTACACAGTGGACCCGGACATCCGGCCCAGACGGATATACGAAGCCGTGTCCAACCACTTCCTGCCCGGCGCCTACGTGATTCTGTAGGATGCAGCCCTCCGGCCCCTGCAAATTTGTAACAATTAAGTGCACAGATGAAGGTTTGCATCAACTTAAGTGCACAGATGAAGGCTTGCAATACCTCAAGTAGATCCACTGGATCTGCGAGTACCTTCGAAGCGCAACTGCTTATCCGACCCCGCGGGGTACCGTCGTCCTGGGGATCCGCATCTGCACTCTTGGCCAGCAATGCTTGTCTCAACCGTGCAAACTCTTCCCTCATTTGTGCGACCTCGGTCTGCACCTCAGACTGTACCTCAGCCCGTATCTCAGCCCGCATCTCCGCCCGTATCTCCTCCCGTACCTCAGCCCGTATCTTATCGGAGAGGTCAGCTTCCTTTTCCTTCCAGGTGCGGGCCTTCTTCCTCGGTGGAGCCGGATCTACGAAACCGGCCTTCCACGACACAATGGCTCTCACGGCCCGTGTCCGCCCGGGATGCTCCTTATTTCCTAGAGCCCGGGTGAGGATGTCGTTCTCCCTCTGCGGGGTAAACAATCCCTCCGCTGCCTCCTTCTCAAAAGAGATCTGTTACATTTGAAGGTACCTTGTGAGACAAATTGCCTTATATACACTTGTGCGCACACAGTTTACGAGGTTAGCCAACTTACCATTCGCCTCACAACGTCGGCGTCCCCAGGGGTTGCGAACTGCACAGACCCCGTGGACGACACGGACCCCCTCCCCCTCCACCATCGCTTGCACCTCTCATCCCGGATCTCGGAGAGCGGCAACTCAGGGGTGTTGATGACAGGATTTTGTTCGTCTTCCTTCTTCCACTGTTCCTCCTTCCCCGCATAGCCCCGGGATCCGAGCCGATGCGGGTGGTCGTTCCTCTTCTGGATTGCCCTATTCTTCTCGCTAAGGGCCTTGAACTCCTCAGTCCCCTTCTGCTTGGTGAATTCCTCCCATACCTCCTCCGATATGAAGGGGTACTTCTCGCAAGGAGATTTCCCCGCAGTTAGGAAGTTACTGACGAGCCAGCTCTTAAAGGTTTTCCATGTTCCGTTCATGTCCTTCAAGCAGGCAGTCCTAGGTGTATCGTCGGGGATGTTCCACTTAGCCTGTTTCCGAAAAATGCATACAATTAATTAATCACGAGTTAGTTAAACTTTAGTATAAGCCAAGAGAACGTGATTACGAAAGAGTTCAGCGATTTCAGTTCATTTAACCTTCACTTCCGCCCACAACCTATCCCTCTCGTCCGCCGTCACGTCCTTCCAGCTCTGGACGGTGATCTTCACCCTTTCTTTCGCCAACAGCCCAACGTAGGCCGCGTACCTCCCAGCATTCTTTCCAATCGGCCTCCCAAATTGGTTGAACTCACAAGAAAGATCAGTGCGTTTGGCCAAACGCCCCAACGTCGTCGCGCCTCGCCCCACCCTCTTGCGCTGGGATGTAACAGCCCCATCTTCAGTAGTTACGATGGGGTTGGCCCTAGTCGAACCACTAGTACCATCCGATGAAGACGACGACATGTCTTCCCCTACAAAACCTTCAACAAACCATATATATGGCAATTAATTCGCCTTGGAGTTCCATAACTCAGCCCAGGACTGGAGACTAACTAGGGCGGCAAAAGGGAAAATAATACAAAAAGAAAGACATGCATAAATTACTTACTGAACTCTTCAGAAATATTTTCTATCGGTAAACACATGAGCTGCCGATAGACCATAACAATTACCTCCACACAAGACAATTTTTCTATCGGCAAACACGTGAGATACCGATAGAACATAACAATGTTCTCTACATATGGAATTTTGTTGACAAGCCACCATTCACTGTCATCACATAACATTCTCGATGATTTGCTACACTAATATTCATGGGCCAGCATTATTATTTCACACGTAAATATGCACACAAGCATCTAAGTGCCACTGTGCATAATCTTTAGCCTAGCCTGTATGTGAGTCATGAGGACTTCACAGCTATTAGGTTGGGAAAAGTCATGTATATAGGCATTTGAAACATATACATCGAAGACCCATCCACATTGCCATATATTCATACGAAGTGAGTAAAAATTCCCAACCAAACTAGTACATTGCATGGCTCATGTCCTTCCAGATCCAAATTAAGTTTTACTACTTGTGCAGAAAAATTTTCTATCGGTAAACACATGAGCTGCCGATAGAATATGTGTAAGAACACCTCCAACATATAATCTGCATTACATGGAAGTTGGATACAATTGATCACACATACAGCAGTATAGAGAAGTTAAAATCTCAAAACAGGTTCATTACAGCACTGGAACATATTATGTAAACCCTAATTAAAATCAACATTGCCTGCGGAATGTACATAAGCCAACACAATAGGGAACCCTAGTGTAATTGCAAAACTCGAAGAATTAGTACGTGCAAAACACTAGGATCAAATAAAGAAGATGCTGGAAATAGAACGACGAATTAGGGTATTTACGGCGGCGATCAGTTCTGGTGATGGAGAGGCGGTGTAGAACGCAGCAGCGGCGGGCGAAGGACGAAAATAAGAACCGGTGGCAGTGACGAACCAGTGTCCAGCCGGCGATCGTCGTGTGGGAGAGAGGAAGTGAGTGCTCACGGCGGAGGTTGGGGTTTTCTTCGCTCTCGAAGAGACGCAGTGCTCTAAGGTGGAACTGTTCGAGTGGAGGGAAACTAAAGGGCCGTGTACGAGTAATAAAGTAGCGGAGGAACTTTTCTATCGGTATAACAAAATGATACCGATAGACTTATGTAATTTTCTATCGAAACAACAAAATAATACCGATAGAAAAAGTAAATTTCCCGGAAAAATATTTGAATTAGTGGATGCATTTTTCTATCGGTATAAACAATAAAATCCCGTGAGACCAATTTTCAACAGAAAATTTTTTAAAATGCTTGAGATTGGGTGCCATTTTTCTATCGGTAAAAACAACAAAATACCGTGAGAGTAATGAAAAGGTGCCCTTTTCTATCGGTATAAACAAAAAAATCCCGTGAGCCCAATTTTCCCCAGAAAATTTTTTTGATTAAGTGCTTGAGATTTGTGTGCCCTTTTTCTATCGGTAAAAACAACAAAATACCGTCAGAGTAATGAAAAGGTACACAATTTAACATCAAACAGACCGTGGTTGAAAGCTGCAGAATGTTAAAGAAAGAGGGAAGATAGCCGAAAAATTGGAAAATTGACATAAAAAGAAATTGTTCATTCATTGTTGTTTTATCACTTACAAAAAAAAATAAAACCCAAAATGCTAGGTCAAGGGGTGGTCTTAGCCCTGGCTGCATGTAGAATAGAGTCAGTTAGACTTGCAGCCAGGACGCAGGACTCCTCTAGCGACAAGTTGTCCCTAGGATCAACTACTACCGCGTCAAGAAGGCCTGCGACCTCCCTCAGCTTCGCTATGGTATCCTTCATAGTCAAACCGCAGCCAGCGATGGTCATATCCGCGGCTTTCTTCTCCTCGCGAAGACGCCTCGTCCTCGCCCTAGCATTGTCACCATCCGTCTTCATGCGCTTAATGCGCTGGAAGAGATCGTCAAGGTCAAGCCGTAGCTGAGTGTGCTTGTCTGTAAGGAGCTTGTGCTCCTCCTGGAGGGCCCTCAGGTCAGCCTTCACTTTGGCAGTGTCTTCCACGGCTACCATTCCCTGTGCAAATCAACAGGTCAAGAATGAACTGAACATGGATTAACAATACAGGGGTAAACCGAGGAGATTTAGAGTTCTTACCGGGGAGGCCGTGGATGACGATCCCATGGAGGTTGCCATTGTGAAAGAGAAGATGAGGAGTCGAACCGTTCGAGAATTAGAAAAACAACAAAATACCGCGACGCATGGCGAGGTACTTATAGAGTTTCCAAGGCGACGCATGGCGACACGTTTGAGAATTCAAAGCGGCAGAGTCTTCTTCTATCGGTAAAAACAGGAAAAAACCGTCAGACAACAAATACCGTGAGACAAACGAATTTATTCTAACGGTAAAATAGAACAATACCGATAGAAAACGTTTTGAAGTGCCTGAGAGAAGATGTCCTTCTCTATCGGTATAAATAACAAAATACCGTCAGAAAAAAGGGATTTTTGCTGAACTTAATTTGAAGAGGCTGCGATGAGATTTTTGCAAGTGCTATTTGAAGGGAAGAATTAAATATTTACAGGATAAAGGTACTGTACATGTTAGAACTCATGCTGTGGAGTAAAATTGAGATGTATTAATGCTGTGAACTAGCTTATCATTAAATTCTAAAGAAAAATGTACTACCTGATGTATTAATGATAAGGCCTCACCTTGCTGCAGAACTTGTGGGCTGTTTGCTTGGCATTTATCCCTGAAATAGAAATTAATCATCAATGGTTCTCAACCCATAATCCTTCTTCGTGGTCATCTCGTAGATACGTTGTTTCGTCGATATCTTCAGTACGGATAGATTGAATGTCCTCTAAAAATGGAGGTATTTCATCGAATTGGTTATACTCCTCTTCGTCGACAACATCTTCGACCCCAACAATACGTCTCTTGCTGTGGAGGACAACATGCAAGTTTGGATTGGCCGGGTCAACGATGTAGAATACCTGTGTGACTTGCTTTGCAAGTATGAATGGATCGTCTTGGTGTCCGACTCTACCAAGATCGACGAGAGTAAACCCGTAACTGTCAACTTGAACACCTCGAGGGATTTCGACCCATTGGCATTGAAACAGGGGAATCTTAAGTAATCCGTAATCGAGCTCCCATATTTCGTCAATAACACCGTAATATGAGTTCAGCGCCCTTACTGACCTGGCATCCTCGGAAATAGCAAACAGTGTCACTCCGCTACATTGCGTGCTACTCTTGGCGTCTTGAGCTCTTGTGTAAAATGAATACCCATTGATGTCGTACCCCTGCCAAGTCCCTACAGTGAATCTTGGGCCTCTAGCCAACCATGTCACAGTTTCACTTACGGAGCCCTCGGCAGCTCGCGTGACTCTTTCTTGGATCCACTCAGCAAATTTCCTGTTATGTTCTCTGCTTACCCAAACGTCTGACTTCGAAGGATTCTGTGACCGTAACATTACCTTGTGCTCGTGTATGTATGGCTCGACCTCCGTCATGTGTTGTAAGACCCAAAAATGTGATTTTGCGTACACATCACCAGCGGGGACGATAGCTTTGAATCCAATCGTTCCAATTCCCTCAAGCATACCCTCGTGTCGGGACCTAGGAACACCAATTGGGTCAACCCCGGCCATATAATCTGTGCAAAATTCAATCACCTCCTCGGCGGCATAACCTTCCATGATACTCCCCTCGGGTCGACGACGAGTCCTTACGTATCCCTTCAATACACCCATAAATCTCTCAAATGGATACATGTAGCGCAGGCACACAGGTCCACAAAACCTAATTTCTCTGATAAGGTGAACAATCAGATGGACTATAACATCAAAAAAGGATGGAGGGAAATACATCTCGAGCTGACAAAGAGTTGTAACCACGTCGCGTTGCAAAGCGTCCAGTCCATCGGGATCAATTA
The DNA here is from genome assembly GCA_019359835.1 of Pharus latifolius. Taxonomy (NCBI): domain Eukaryota; kingdom Viridiplantae; phylum Streptophyta; class Magnoliopsida; order Poales; family Poaceae; genus Pharus; species Pharus latifolius. Next base: position 18,365,464 of record CM033326.1, on the reverse strand, counting down.
CCTACGAGGACACAGTTGCGCCAAATATTCATATCAGAAAAATCTTCTAATTAAGCTCCACAAATGGAGGTAGTGAACTTATAGTACGAGTGCACGTACTTACCTTGTAAGATATTGCGTTGAAGAAATAACATAGGTTTGTGATTGTCTCTCTGACTTTAACTGGGAGAATGCCTCTGATAGCAATGGGAAGCATCTGTGACATCAAGACATGACAGTTGTGGGACTTCATGCCAACCAGTCTTAGGTCCTTCATAGACACAAGTTTTTTCAAGTTCGCGGAGTACCCACATGGAACTTTAACACCGTGCAGGCACCGACAGAGTTCTGTTTTTTCGCTCTTGGACAACGTGTAGCAGGCCGGGGGGAGGTATGTACGCTTTCCATTCTCTAAAGGTGCAAGCTCAGTCCTTATCCCCATTTCCACCATGTCACGACGAGCTTTCACACCATCCTTTGTCTTTCCCGGAATGTTCAACAACAAACCAATCAAACTGTCACAGACATTTTTCTCTACATGCATGACGTCAATGCAATGTCGAACTTGTAAGTGCTCCCAGTACGGTAGATCTCAGAGAATCGATCTCTTCTTCCAAACATTTTTTTCTCGAGGTTTAGAATGCTTACCGAACTCAACTTTGATGTCGTTCACGCGTGAGTAAATCTCCTTACCGGTCAGAAACACTGGAGCTGATCCCTTCTCAGGCTTCCCGTTAAATGATTTCCTCTTCTTACGGTACGTGTGATGCACCGGAAGAAACCTACGGTGACCCATGTACACTGTTTTCCGGCAGTTTCGCAGCCACATGCTCTCAGTTTCATCTAGGCAAATAGGGCAAGCCTTGGCTCCTTTCGTACTATACCCCGACCAATTGCCGTAGGCAGGAAAATCATTTATGGTGCAAAATATCAGGGCCCGCAAGATGAAATTCTCTTTCTTGTATGCATCCCACACCTGCACACCCTCACTCCACAATTTCTGTAAGTCCTCGATTAAAGGCGCTAAAAACACGTCAATATCATTTCCGGGTTGTCTGGGTCCTGAGATTAGTAACGCCATCATGATGTACTTGCGCTTCATGCATAACCAAGGAGGAAGATTGTAGATGCATAAAAGAACCGGCCAAGTGCTGTGCCGGCTGCTCATATTACCATGTGGGTTCATACCATCTGTACTCAGCCCGAACCTTACATTCCTAAGTTCGCCGCCGAACTCAGCAAATGTTCTGTTGATGTTTCTCCATTGAATAGAATCAGCTGGGTGTCTCAGTTTTCCGTCTTGTTTCCGGGCTTCAGCACGCCAACGCAAGTGCTTCGCGACTTTCGGATTTGCAAACAGCCGCTTCAATCTAGGTATCACAGGCAAGTACCACACAGTTTTTGCCGGGGGCCCTTTCCTTACCTCGTGACGTTCACTGTCAATCCGGTCCCTACGCGTATACCTCGATGCGCCGCATCTTGGACAAACATGCAAACTGGAGTACTCGTTACGGTACAACACACAATCATTTGGGCATGCGTGTATTCTTTCGATTTCCATTCCCAACGGACACAACAGTTTTTTGGCTTGGTAAGTAGATCTTGGCAACTCATTTCCCTCTGGAAGCATGTCCGCTAGAAGATCTAATAGTGCCGTGAAACTCTTATCACTCCAACCGTTTCCTGCCTTCAAGTTATATAATCTCAGCACAGAAGACAGTTTTATAAATGTTGCACATCCACGGAACAGAGGCTTCTCAGAGTCAGCAATCAGTTTCTCAAATTCACAGAAGTCATTTTCGTTGTAATCTTCCTCTACATCACGTAACATCTCATCTAGATTGTCATTATCATCATCTACGTGCACATCGGAATGAACATTACCAAAATTGGGATGATCATCGATATTATTGCAATCCACATCCGAGTCGTGCTGATTGGTAGTAGTGGTGCTAATTGTTTCCTCAAGATCTTCGCCATGCCATATCCAACGGGTGTATCGCGTGTTAAAACCACGACGAATCAAATGACTCTTAATTTGATCAGAGTTGCTAAACCTCTTCAAGTTCATACAATCTGTACAAGGACAGAGCATATTTTTCTCTCCCTTCCTCTCCTTTTGTTGCTCAGCAAATTTAATAAACTCATTCACACCATCCAAATATTCAAGAGTAGTACGTTTTATTCCATACATCCAATATTTCCTGTCCATCTACAATTAACAAAATTTAACGAGTAAGCCATGCATGAAACCTGCCCGATTAAGTTATGTATATGTACATGTACAGCCTCTTACAACAGATACATGTGTTGAACCCTAGCCTGACGAAATTAACACTAATTAACCTAGCTAACTACACAATACAAGCTAGTTAGCTCCTAAAACATGACGCATTTTCGGCTACCAAGCTCCCAAGCTTAGAGATACAAACTTGGAACTACACAATACAGCTAGCTTGCAAGTAGAGAGGAAGGGAGATCTAGAGGGAGAGAGAGATAAGTGTCGACGATTAAGCATACCTTAAAGAGAGGGGCGCAATCAACTTCCCTCCAGCCTGCGCTGATCACCCTAGCAGTGTAGCTGGAACTTTCGTCACAAACAGAGGGACACAGAGTGCAACAGAACAAATTAAAGAGCAGCTCAGCAATGGACGAGTGGGGTTTTCCTTATAATGGACATTTTTCTAACGGTAAATACATGAAATAACTGTCAGACTAACCTAGGTAATTTGCCGCTCACATATTCTATCGGTAAAAACACACACATACCGTTAGAGAATATACATACTGAGCAAATATATGTGTTTTCCTATCGGTAAATATGCGCATTTACCGTTAGAATATGCATGACTAAACATGCTTCCTATCGGTAAATATGTGCATTTACCGTTAGAATATGCATGACTGAACAAATATATGTATTTTTCTATCGCTAAATATGCGCATTTACCGTTAGAATATGCATGACTAAACATATATATGTGCTTCCTATCGGTAAATATGTGTATTTACCGTTAGAATATGCATGACTGAGGAAATATATGTATTTTTCTATCAGTAAATATGTGCATTTACCGTTAGAATATGCATGACTGAACAAATATATGTGCTTCCTATCGGTAAATATGTGTATTTACCGTTAGAATATGCATGACTGAACAAATATATGTGTTTTCCTATCGGTAAATATGTGTACTTACCGTTAGAGGAGGTACTGTTACCAAACTGGGACAAACATGCACATGCCATTTCTCACATTCAAGGAATCATATCAATGTAACATCAAACAGATCTTACATCAAACGGATCTTAACTAGAAGATAAAGCAATATATTTCAAGAAATGCTAATTTGTGGATTAACTAGGAGACACAAAAATACTTTTCGTAGGTAGTTGGGACTTCATCTTGCCAAAGAAATTACAGATGCCAGTTCACAAATTCAGGTACAAACATACACATGCCAGTTCACCAATACAAATTCAGGTACAAACATACACATGCTATGTTCACAAATTGAAGTGCATGTCTGAAACAGCAGTACAAATACACACCTACCTACCAATACAATTAAATACACAAATGCTCCCTGCACATTCAAGTTCATGTCCCAATTAGCAATACATGATACACAAATATACAACAATATACAAATACAACAATTCACACATTCGATGTATATTACAAAAGCCACGTCTGAAATTAACAACAGATCACGACGAGGACCCAGTGGCCCATACATGCATTTTACATAAAAGGGAACCTTTGCAGGTTGCCACAATGCAACTACCGACTACAAGTTAGACCTGATACATCACAAATCCATTCATCCAAAACAGCAAATGTCTGAACCACATTGGACTTAACCATAGGAGTTCAGTTCGAAGACGCCCGGGGAGCTGGAACTGCCGTCGACATACATTTGTACGTATTGGTGATTTCCTCGGACTCAAACTCGATCAACTCAACTCAACTCAACTCAACTCCATTAACAAAAAGAACCTATCTTCCAAGATGTTGTTCTGTGTAGTGATGGTGTAGAATGGCTGTGCAAATAACAACAATTCTTCTTCTCCAAGCAGGTAAGCATCTGGCCACAAGCTGGTGCATGCAAAACATGTAAGATGCTTTCTATAGGTCCTGATTTGAGAAACACGCCGGGCTTAAGCATCTTCTCGACCGAGCCAACCAAGATCTCGCCCTTCACGTCCTTCCAGCTCTCGACGGTGATCTTCACCATTTCTTTCGCCAACAAGCCAACGTAGGCAGCGTACTGCGATGAAGAACCATGAAATACGTTGCCCCTCACGAGCATCATCCAAGGACCTGAACAGATCATAATCATACTGAAAAGAAGACACATCAAAATGAAGGATACAAAAAAAGCAGAATTATTGCCATAATCGGATTAGAATAATCTAACAATATTGCAGAAATTTTACGTACCTTCCTTGGGATGCCGACGTCTAGAGGGCGTCGATGGAGGTGCGGAGGTGCAGCGGTCCCCTGTAGAGGTACGCCGGCCGTCCATGGAGCTTACGGGTTAGGACTACGAGCCCCAGATGAACTGTGAGAATGAAAGAGACATACCCGTGTATTTATACATTTATATATTTTCTATCGGTAAGAAAACAGAATACCGTTAGTAATAAAAACATCTGTAGAAGGCGAATGTTTCTATCGGCACAATAAATATTACCGATAGGAATTTTTGTACATACTCTATCGGTGTGTACGTACATTGCCGATAGAATATTACTAGTTGTAGAAGGCCAACAGTTCTAAGATATTTTGTGCAATATTCTACCGGTATAAACATTCATTACCGATAGAATAAAACTATTAGAAGACGAACAGTTCTAAGCAATTTTCTATATATTCTAACGGTAAAAGAATCCATTACCGATAGAATAAAAATATTTGTAGAAGGTCAACTATTCTATCGGCGAACTACATATTGCCGATAGGAATTTTTAATATACTCTGTCGGTATATTCATACAGTAGCGATAGAATAAGTCTAGTTGTTGAAGTCGACCAGTCCTATCGGCGCACAACATTCTTCCGTCAGTACTTATGCATCTCTTCTAACGGCAAATATGTTCATCACCGCTAGAGTAAATCATACTATTTATTCTATCGGTAAGTTTCTTAGAAACCGATAGGGAAAATACATCCGTCGGGCTTTTATGACCGCGTGGCACATTTTCTATCGGTTTTGTGCTGTTTCGCTAATAACCGATAGAAGATAGGGGTTAGTAGACTGCATTTCTGTACTAGTGCAGTCTGCCGAACAAACAACAGTCCAACTTCAACCAAGAACCATTCTTAGCACAGATATCCAAAATTTGGTTTTGTGTATACTTTTTGGAAAGGTATTTGAAAGATCTTTCTAACGCATTAAGAATCATTAAATTCCGACATTGTATGTAACCAGGAGACCCAAAAGAGTAACAACTGCACAGAAGAAAAAAGTCTCATCTGAATCCGAATCCAACTCGGAGAAGATTTATTTCGAACTTCTTTTATTTTTTATAGTTTGTTAGAATTTTTATTCCGTTTTGAATTAGATTTAGATTAGAATTCTAGTTTAATTTTTCTATCTTTTGTACATACCACCCTCTATAAAAGAAAGGCATGGGCATAATTTTTAATATACAAGATATAAGACATTGATATTAAAATTTCAGATTTAAGCCTTAGTTTTAGTTGAGAGTTTAATCTCTTCATCCTTTGTTCTTGTGATTTCCTCCGGAATTGCTCGAATGATCTTTATGATCACCTATCTGTGTGCCAACTTCGTGCGTGGCTGTGTGGATAGGTAATTAAGAATGTGGTTGGGCGAATTCATTGATACGCAGGTCCTTGCTCTGCAAGTGGTTGGCTATCTCGTTTCGTCAGATTATGCTAGTTATCCAGGTATCTTCAGATACTAGTTATCTAGATCCTACATCGTGAAGATCGGGCCACCCTCCGTGAACGCGTCCTTCATCGGTGTGTTCATATCATTGTCTCTGCCTGCCTTAACTCCTTAAGCACCTTTCCCCATGGATCCTTCTGGTGATATAATCTACCCTTTTCCACCTCATGCTACTTTGAGACTAACTTATCACAGTAATGCAGGCAAGCCACCTTCTCATTATCATGATTTTGCTCATTTGTTTTGTACTCTAACATATCCCTTGCATATGGAGCTTTCATTGCATCTTTGGACACAAGTTCTATAACTAAGTGTTGGTAGGTAGCCAAGGAGGATCCTAAGTGGAAGGTTGCGATGCTGGAGGAACTTGAGGCACTTGACAAAAATGGCACATGGGAGCTTGTGCCACTACCAGCAGGGAAGAAAGCAGTTGGGTGTAAGTGGGTTTTTTCTATGAAACAGACACCAGAAGGGAAGATTGATTGCTACAAGGCACAATTGGTGGCAAAAGGGTATAGTGAGACCTATGGCATCGACTATGATGAGACGTTTGCACCTGTAGAGAAGATGAGCACTGTCAGAACCCTTATCTCGCTTGCTGTAAATGGTGGATGGTAGCTACACCAACTAGATGTGAAGAATGCATTCCTTCATGGGGATTTGCAGGAAGAAGTGTACATGGAGATACCTCTAGGGTTCAACACAAGCCAGAAGGCAGGCAAGGTGTGCAGGCTGAGGAAGTCACTGTATGGACTGAAGCAGTCTCCTCGGGCTTGGTTTGGTCGCTTTAGGAGGGCTATCGCCTATCATAGGCATGTGATATCAACAAGCGAATGCCGATCACACAGTGTTTGTCCAACGTAGGGGCACTCACATCACCATACTAGTTGTCTATGTGGATGATATGATCATTATGGGAGATAATGAAAAGGAGATAGCTGAGCGGAAGGAAAAATTGACAAGAGAGTTTGAGGTCAAGAATCTAGGACAGTTGAAGTACTTCTTGGGGAAAATGCATTATTCTATCTTAGAGAAAGTATGTGTTGAACTTACTCTCAGAGACAGGTATGTTGAGATGTAGGCCTGCTGTCACTCTCATTGATCAGAGGCACAAGTTAAGTGCAAATACTAGAGAATAAGTGGATAGGGAAAGATATCAGAGGCTAGTGGGCTGTCTGATATATTTATGTCATACCCGCTTTAACATTACCTTTGCAGTGAGTGTGGTGAGTCCGTACATGCATGATCCAAGGAAAGGTCACATGGATACTGTCTATCACATATTGCGATATTTGAAGGGTGCCCTAGGGAAAGGATTGTTATTTAAGAACAATGGTCACCTTCGTGTCGAGACCTACAATGATGTTGATTGGGCAGGTTGTGCTGATGATAGGCTTTCTAGTTCTGACTACTGTGTATTTGTGGGGGGCAACTTAGTCTCTTGGAGGAGCAAGAAGCAGTCCGCGGTAGCACAGTCTACAGCTGAGGCTGAGTACAGAGCTATGGCACAGGGAGTGACAGAGTTACTGTGGCTAAGGACCCTTTTGACAGAGTTGAAGGTACATCAAAGCATACCTTTGAAACTTCTATGTGATAATCAGTCAGCCCTCAACATAGCCAACAACCATGTTCAACATGATAGGACCAAACACATTGAGAATGACTGATTCTTCATCAAGGAGAAGCTGGAAAGTGGGCTGCTTAAGCTTGAACATATTCAGTCCAAAGATCAAATAGCCAATTGTCTCATTAAAGGTCTTAGTTCTTGAAGTCTGTTAAAGCTTTGTAACAAGATGGGGATGATAGATATCATCACCCATCTTGAGGGGGAGTGTTGAGAACTAGACCCTATTAGACAACTCATTTAGGGTAGAAGGGGTAAACTGACTAATGTACTGTGTATTATATATATATAAAAGCAATGGAAAAGTGAGATCCCTTTTTGGTTCTATTTTTTAATTTTAACATTTGAGAGCTATATGTCCAGGTACCACATACCTGACATACTGGTCTGGAGTCATTATGATATCCTTGTCGCTACATGTTCTGTCTGCCACGACTGCGTCCCCTTCCTCGTGGTGTACCTTTGCCTTCATTATTGCGCACAACAGTGTTAGCCGAAGAGTCTAAAATATCTACAAAGTAGTATTGTGGTGCTCCATTCTCATCTCATGGCTCAAGAGGTGAGCATAGAAATCATTAAGAGTGATAGGCACAGTTCTTGTACTGATGGATGTGACAAAGGGATCAAACTTTGAATCTAGGCCAGCAAGAATGTATGAAATGATCTCTTCATCTTGAAGAGGTTTACCAATAGCGGCTAGTGTGTCTGTTAATGTTTTCATTTTGTTGAAATAATCAACAGCTGTAAGATCTTTCTTTTTCATATTGGACAATTGAAGCCAGATTTGCATAATCCTGGCCCTGGAGCAAGATGAGAACATCCACTCTAAAGTCGTCCTGACATCAAAGGAAGTAGTAAGAAATGGCACCTGTGATAATACTTCTTCTGACAATGGTGAGAGGAGAGCACTTAACACCAATTGATCTTGTTGCAGCCATTCAAGATACGCCGGGTTCAGAACTTGAGTTGCACCCAATGTTATGGCTTGTGTGATCGTATTGGAAGGTGAAGTAATCGTGCCATCGATGTATCCTAGTAGTTGCTGACACCTTAGATACGACATAAGCTGGGCCTTCCACAAGCGGTAGAGGTATTGGCAATAGAGATGGAACTATGAGAAGACAATTTAAAGTGAAGAAGATAGGTTTTGATACCATGAATAAACGAATTGGAGACCACACAAATTGTACTGTGGGTACTACGGGAAGTCGATGTGGCCGTGTGTGGGGAAGACTTATGCTCGAGTTTTATATCAACATATGATGTGCTTAGTGCCATCAAACAATAAAACCAAAATTACTGGGCATACACTTCAATGTGCACTACTACAAAAATGCAGTCTACTAACCACTATTTTCTAAAGGTTTTATGCAATCTGGAAGAAAACACCATTAGTGTACTGGTGCGCAGTGGTGAAGAACATTTATACTAACGGTTGAATTGTGAGAAACTGTGGGGAACCCCGTCCCGTACCGAACACCACGGTACGGAGTAGCACTCCCCTGTCGCAACTTCCCAGGAGTCAGTTGCGAACCAGAAATGAATATCACAACAACCAGCACCATACATAAATAATCCACAAAATATTACAGGGTCCACAGTTGACGGCACTAGGACTTACAATAATAGCACAACAGGGTACCAAAATAACATTTTAGTTTTTACCAAAACGTGGAAGGAGCGGAACGCTAATCTTCGCCCATAGTCGCTCGACCGGGGTACGCGACGCCTAGAAGTTTGGGTCAAACTCAGAGAAATCTTCGAAAGGCTCAGGCTCACACTCGTATGAACCCAAGTCGCTTGGCTCTTCAGCTTCTGACGGAGTAATTCAGTCACGGGTGAGTACAGGGTACTCAGCAAATCACCACATAACAAATGCAATTATGTATATCACATGTCATGGAATTCAAGACAAGTATTCAAGGTTCTTTTCCAAAAATGTTTCACAACCTAGCAGTTGGTAACCATGAAGAGCATTCGAAACCTTCTTTGAAAGTTTACACTATATACATATGTAGTTCAAGAGTAAAGAGTTTAAAGCAATTGATAAAATGATTCATGAAAACTACTTGTGCCTTGCAGCATGGATAAATCCAATGACCATAACACACTCCAATTTCAGGAGCACGGAGTATTTAAATACATTTTAAACTCTGCAGAGGGGTACCGCTTTACCCACAAGACTTCTCAACTACCACTGTTGACCACGAGCATAGGCTTTTTGCCCAACACGCTACTTTAAGCATATGAGTCTCCTATGCCAGGTTCGATCACGCTGCTTTAAGAGCGCCACTGAGTTGAGAATAACACGCTTTTCACCCTGCCTTGCCATTATACTAGCTCTGCCCTGTAAAAGGTTCATCACCGGTCAGTGATCCGGAACTCTCACCTCCGGTTGGGGTTCCTAATACAGTTGTGAAGCATTGTAGGGATCTTCCCTCTCATACCTTCACCCTACCCCTCACTCAGTATTGGACCGCGCCTCCAATAGTGAGCGGACACACGAGGGGTTTTGTGTTGGGGACCACGCCATCCAACACTCGTGCCCTGGAACCACATCAGTTGCACGATCTTTCTCCCAGACGATGCGGCTGGGCTCACCCATATCCGCTCGTGTAAGTGGGCCAAGAGGGATCTTCCCTCCCTGACCAGTGACGATTTAGTGCATCTTTATTATTCTATGCAGAGCTAGGGCAATAGTTCGGCGAGGATACTTGGTCGTGCCCGTCCCATACCAGGCTTGTGGAGGTACGATAACATGTTACTAGATGTTCAACACAAGGTTGTTAGTCCTTAACTATTCTAGAGAGGAGTTTTTCCTATTCGACTTTATGCACAGGTTTCAACATTAGCTTGTTAACAATCTTACCAGTTAACAATTTCCATGTTAACAATTTTACCAGTTAACAACGTTATCATGTTTCCAACATCATCATAATTTCAATATTCAGACTGACATACCTCTCCTCCCTAGGATAGACATTTTAAAAGTATCTTTGACTTTGGAAAACCATTTTTCTTACTCATGCAGATAGTTTGTGTCACTGCTATTATGCCTTAACATTAACCTAGGGCATCAAGAACATTATATAGGCTTAAGAATCAAGAATGGTCTTTCAATTTGGGACAATAACTAAACAAGCATATTCAAACATACTTAGTCTACTCAATTTAATATGCACAATATTTGCCAAACAAAATACTTAGCTAACTTGAAAATATAGGTTCAATATGATCAAGGTGGTGGTGACTTGCCTTGATTTCCCGCGATAAGATCTTCGGCAACGTCCTCGATCGGCTGCTTCTCGGCTTCCGGATGAGCGGGTTCTAAAAACGAAAAGAGCACCGATCAACCAAAATGCATAAGTATGGGACCAATAAATGCAAATCTAAATCCTAGTAGGTCCAGGTAAAATAGCCTCGGAGTCGGATCTGAAAAAGACTAGAAAACGGAAGTTTTTGAAAACAGCGGTATTTTAGTGTAAAATCGAAAAGATCGTTTTTCGAAAAGAGACGAAACGACGGAACAGGGTTTTAAGATCAGAATCTGAAGAGGTGGCTGAAGGAGAATATGTGACAGGAAGAATTTGTGGTGGGGTGGTTCAGACAAATCTGGATTTGGAGGTCGGACGGAGAAAAACCACTTTTGACGAGATTTTAGGGTAAAATCGAATCTGGAAAAAGGGAAAACAAGATCCGGGATTCGGATCTGAAGAAAAATTTCAGATCTGGCAGTTTTGGACTGAGACAAATCTGATGGCGCAGACGGATCTTCGATCGGAGACGTCAGCAGTAATGTCGACAAAGTCGGGACAAGTGTTCGAGTCGGGTTAAAATAGCGGATCGGAGATCCGGACAGCAGATCGAAGAATAAAATTCACATCTAGAAGGTTGACAGCGAAACGAACAAGACGGCGCGATCGGAGGTCTCTAGAGTATTGAACAATTAAAAGAAGCATTCACAAATGTTGAAATTACTGTAGCAGTCGAGCACTGTAGCAATTCGAGTACTGTAGCATCAGAATTTCAGCACGGTGGCCACGGTTTGAGCTCCGGTGTGGCTCGCCGGAGAGGAGAGAAGGCCGGGGAGTTTGGGAGGTGGTGGAGGGTACAAGGGGGATGCTGGGGTCAACAATGGCAGCAAGAGGAGGCCGGAATCAGAAGAAAATCACGGCGGCTGGAGGTTGAAGAAAGAGATCAACGCCGGCGACAGAAAGAAGGTAACACGCTGATGGAGGGAGCTACGGTAGTCAAAACGAAAAGCTCCAGAAGAGAAAAATGGAGAGGGCTAAGGTGCACACCAGAATGACAAAGCTCAGACAAGCAAACGAAGGCCGGAGGAAGACAAACGGCGACGAGAAAGTGGCGGCCAAATCAGCAGCAGGACGACCAGATTCACCCTCTTTTATGTTTTGTGTGGATTTTTCTTTTTCGCCGAAATGCAATACCTTAATACAGAAGTATCTGAATAAATATGCAAGTTTTTTTTTCAGAATTTTCTTTGTATTATTTTAATTTAATTCAACTCCTTTATGCAATTTCCAAATAGACATTCATTTAATGCATAAAATTATGTTGCCATGAATTTAAAAATGTATATGCATAATAAAAATATTGGGGGTGATTTAGGGTTGAACAGGTAAAAGAATTTCGCTGATCAGAATAAGAAGATAATTAATCAGAATTTCGGAAGATTTAGAGTGGAAGGAAAAATCTGAGAAGAGGAGGGTTTAAGAATGAAATTTTGGGGCTGTTACAGAAACCATTAGTAAAAATCACATAATTTATTCTAATGGTTCTTAATATATTAACCATTAGAAGAAATATACTTATACTAACAGTTATATTTTAGAACCGTTAGAATAGATTTGATTTTATTCTAATGGCTCTTAATAAATAACATTAGAAGAAACATACTTATACTAACGGTTATATTTTTGAAACTGTTAAAATAGATTTGATTTTATTCTAATGGTTTTTAATATATTAATTGTTAGAAGAAACATATTTATACTAACGATTATATTTTTGAAACCGTTAGAATAGATTTGATTTTATTCTAACGGTTCTTAATATATTAACTATTAGAAGAAACATACTTATTCTAACTGTTATATTTTTGGAACCGTTAGAATATATTTCACTTTATTCTAACGGTTCTTAATATATTAACCGTTAGAAGAAACCACATGATTTAATAAATACCCTCGCCGTCATCTCTTGTCTCTCTCTTCCTTCTTCTCGGCCGAGCCGCCTCTCACCTTCTCAAGCTGCCGCCGCTCTTCGCTGACCAAATCCATCAGTAGCTGTCGCTCCTCTAAATCCTCGCCACCGATCGCCTCCTACATCGCACCGATACCACCGCCATTAGATCTGCTTAGATCTATCTCCCCCACCATGCTTCTTGCCTTCGTTTTCCATCGCCACAACTCACGCTGCCGCTTGTTCCTCTCCTCTCCCTCTCTCAGTGCACCTCACCGTCGGCGTGACAACAGCTGGTGAGATGCCGCCTCCTCTTTCTCTCTCGGCTCTCTTCTCCAATCCTCCAAACCCTAAATCTAGGTCATTGACGACTTAAATTGCACCATTGCTGTGTTCGATACGAGCGTTTGGTGAGCTCAAACCCTAGATCCATGCCGTCGGCGACCTCCACAGCAGCGACGACCTCAGTCTCCTCTACTAGACTTCGGTTTCCTCATCCTCGACCAACGCTACATCAATTGCCTCCTTCGTCGTTGACCCACGCTGCGTTGATCATAGCCACAACAATTTCGACCACATTTCTTCCCCTCTGCACCGACAACAATTTGGCAACGATCTCTTTCTCAAAATCTCTCATCTCTCCCTCCTTGTTCAATGTCTTCCTGGAATGTGTGTATGTAAGAGATTTTGATATGTTTGGATGTGAACGAAAGAATAGAAAATTGATTTTCTTGAAGAATTAAATTCTGCTTTTGTGATGAACAAGAAGGTGTAAACCAATTGAGTCGTAATTTACTTTCCTATTTCAATTTCCTTTACAATTTAGTTTTATTTTCCTTGCTTTAATGGGATCTAGAAGTACTCAAATAAGCTAAGTTGTTCTAATGGTTCACTAAAAAGAACCATTAAAATATTGTAAATTATTTTAACGGTTAATAATTAGTAACCGTTAGAATATAAAAAACTATTCTAATGGTTCACTAATAAGAACAGTTAGAATATAGTTGTTCTACTGACGATTTTAAACTGTTAGAGTAGTGTTAGACTTCTTCTATTATGTCAATCACTAGCAGTTGAAAAATCATTAGTACAGATGTTTTAGAACCGTTAGTATTCAGTATTTTTGTAGTGGTGGTGGGTTCCAAGAATAACTCTAAACCACACCTTAGTTAATGTAAAGACGAAAGACTAGGATTATTACTAAAGACTAGGATCTACTGCAGCCGAACATAATTATCACAATTTTTACAAACGATAAGACTAAACTCTAAACTGATTTCTATCCGTGCCATATTTGGGTTTTGTAGTTTCCAATAGAGGATGATGATTTGTTCTTCCACCTTAAAAAGTAAGATATTGTCACTTGTCACATAGACAATGTTATATATATTTTTTTATCTTACATTATAATTATCGACGAATACAATGTTATATGACACATTACTCCTCCGGCTAAATTTGGTCGCCAGAAGGATGTATTCGAACTAGTTTTACTTAGTACAAGAAACTAAGTGGTGCTTTTGAGAATATGAGGACTGCGATGAATATTTCCTAAAAGTGAATGACCCAAGGATGGTTTATTATTGGCGCTTTTGTAAAATATAGCAGATGAAAAAATGATTTGGCACTAAGATGGTATCTTAGGTTGTGAAATTCTGTCCATATAAACAGCCAAATCACATCCTAAATTGTTGCTCCATTGTCTAATATCATGTGTCAAGGCTTCACATATTCAACAAAGTTTGCTCACGAGTGTCTCCGTTCACTTCTTTTTATAGCCTCGTCAATTTGAATTCATTAACTTATCAGAAAACTAAATAAAACCACAAATATTTGTAAAAAGTTTAATTTTACTCTGAGTATTTTTGAAAAAAATAATAATTTACAATAATTCGTTATCTACATAATCAATGGTCTTACTATATGAGCGACATGAGAAGCCCGCAAGACACTAGCATGACACTCTTGGTGCGTGTATAAATATATATATATATGGGCCATGTGGCATTAAGTATTTTCAAAATTTCTCGAAAACAAGAATTTTCTATTGTTGAAATTTTTTTTAAATACTTGATATCATACATGTAGCACAGAGCACCGGATGATACCGGTGTCACCGAGTGGTGTGCCAAAACCTTGAAATTTAATGGAGAGATAATTGAAATAGGGTTAGTTGGAATGCTTCGCAAAAAATATTGGGATATAATGCATTTTTCTAGAAAAAAAAAACCTATAGCTTTTTGACACAAATGTCAAACTCTATAGTTTTCTACTCCGTTTATATCTTTTCAAATGCAGTTTCAGGAGATTTTTTTTTTGGAACTAGAAAGTATAGTTCTACCATTTTGAGATAAGAATACACTCATATCCTTCAAAATTATCCTACTTCTTGTTTTATGCATATACTGTTGATAAGAAAATTAATTACTTGAACCATTATTTATCATCTGTTCCTGTGTACTCCTACCAAACCCATTAATCACCAACGCAAATTTAGTAAGGTAAGGTGGTAAAAATTTGAACCATGTCTTTGACATGTGCACGTAATGCTAAATAATATGTGTCTAGTCAGTATTTGCATATTATTTTCTTAAAAAAATTTACACCATTAAAATCATAAATCTAACATAGATTTAATTTTTATCCTCTATCTCTCCTCATCCTCCTCTTTCTCTTTCTATCACTACCTCTGCCACCCACCCAGTGCACCCTCTAGGAGGCCGACAATGTCTATGTCAACATCACCGACTAGTTGACCACATCTTGTTGCCGTCGCCCATCACAAGTATTGACACTGAAAATAGTGCCGGTGCTATTTGCTCCCCTCCTCCCCCATTAGCCACCGCCAACCATGGCCGTTGCCGCCTCGTTTCCATTTCTCCATCGTTGCCTCCCTTTGCTCGGGCCCCATCCCTATCTCTGTCCACCATTGAGTTGCCGTTGAAGAAATTATGATAAAGCTAAGTGAACTGTAGAGAGTTAAAATTAAGAAGATGAATTTTGATTCAATAATGAAAAATGTTATACGCAACATAAAAAAAAATAAATACCTTCATTTTTGTAAAAACTAGATATTAAAAAGATATGGAAGGAGTATAATTTTTTCTCCCATGAACTTTTGCATGACACAATCTTCGTGTGTATCGCCCAGCTCCAACATGCTGTTGCCTACCCTATGCAAATACACTAAGCACTAACTTACATTTTTGTATTCAATTTACATATAAGAGTTAACACATAATTAGTATAATTGGTCAAGTAGTCACTATATATATATATATATATATATATATATGTTTCACATATTTGCACTATCAATGTGGGACTGGTTTTATGCATGATATGCATATGGCCTCATGGGCCACTCAGATGGACTTGGATGTTAGATTATGTGTACTATAAATCTTTAAAAGTTAATCAGTTGTCTCATTGAGTTTGTTGACGATAATCGATAATATTATGCTACTTAATATTTAAAAAAGTAAAGACAAGATTTTTTTAATGTAATCTTCACTAAATTTTATATTTTTTAAGATATATGTGCAATTATAAGCCCTCGTAAACAGATCAGGCATGGCTGAACCCGTGAGACACCAGTAAACCGGGTGTAAAAAATAATAAATATCCAAAATCTAAATCCAAAAGATACGGATTCAATATGGACTTTTGCATCTGAGTTACACTTTAGATTCAGATTCACATTTGTGAAACTTATATAACAATTTTGATATAGATTCGGATTTTGATTATGTTTAATTGGTATATCAGTTTTCAAGCTCTAAGTTTAATCGAGCTCTCTTACGTAAGTTAACAATAAGACTATATTGTTTAGCAGATATTACTTTTGGTTTCTGGTAGTTTCAATTTAGTCCTTTTATTGTAAACTTGTCTAAAGTAGTCTTTACAATTTAAAACCTGTTCTAAATTAAAGGGGTGGATAGAAATTAGAAAATTAAGTTCACTTAACGTGAGGTTGGCTGGTTTGATAGGTACGACATGCAATAGACATTGCTTTTGCCCCTCTTTTTTCATTTCTTCCCTAATTAATACGTTAGTGTATCTTTTCTGCATTGTGCAAAACTTTAAAGCCTAAATTCATATGTGAAATAGTTTGTTTTCACACAAATGATTATTACATGTTAATTTTATCATAACTCAACTTTTTACCGACTCATTTGAATAGAAGAACCGAGTTTATAAATAGAGGTGTTAATTTGGACAGTTTTTGACTAAAAATGTGAAATATAGCCTATAGACAAATAAAAAGATCAAAAATATCATTTACTGTTGATGATGGTTTAAATTTAATCATTTTAATTACCAATAAATTGTATTTAATTGGACTAGATCACCAATTCATCATATCAATGATGGCACAATGTGAAAATCTCATTATACATAACTAAGCCCACATAATTATATACGTCATATTCATATCTATTATAATAAACACATTTATAATTCTAATCATGTCATGTAATATTAATAACTCTAAAAATCTGATTACAACTAAAAATCATCAAACATGTCTGAATCTCCTATAAAAAAATATAGTTGTGGATTTGATTTTCGAATCCGATTACAAGTTCACACCCCGGCAGGTTCGCGCGACAGAAACACTGTAAAACACTCTTCGCAGCAAATTCGTCCCTCGAACCCCTCAAAATTGCTAGTCTTTTCGCATCAAATTTAAAGTCTCAAGAACCAATCCATATTTGGTGGTCATGTTCGCATCTGTGAGGCAAGAATCTCTAACTTTCTCTTAGCGGGACGGATTGCCCGCAAGGTGTTCGATGGAAAGCCTCAATGGGTCTGGTGTGCTTGCTTGCAGGGGTTTATTGGTGCGGCACAGGCGGACGGCGCTGGTCTTGCTGGGCGCCGCCGGTTGCGGCTACCTGATGTGGGTAGAGCACCGGAGGACGAAGCTCGTGCTAGAGGAGGAGCACGCCGCCGTTGAGCTCATCACGAAACAGTAAGGGCCTAACACTTCTTGTTTCTTTTGTGTTTACTTGGATATAAATACTTGCTGCTGCTGCTGCTCCTCTTAAGGCTGAGCAGAAGGCTGACAATAATGCGCACAAGAGTCCGGTGCGACAATACTGCTGATTTGTCGCACTCTCATCGAATGAGCAGCCTGCTCCAATGCCAATTTGGGGGCAAACATAGTCTAGGTTGGCACAAGAAGGGAGCAAAAGATTCACAACGCAATGAAAAAAATTAAAAGAACTTTGATTTGTACTAGTGGGTAATTTTATAGGTAATGTACATAAGTGGGAAGGAACTATACTTGGGCATTAACTATTTTAGAGTTTTAACAGGTGCTTAGGAGATGATCTGAATCTGTTAATTGTTGCCCTCTTGGTATTTGTGGTGTGTCTCTTGATTCTTGAACATTTACTTGCAAAAATTGGTATGATGGGAACTTGTACTTCAATTAGTGTGAGTTTTAGGGGAAAAAATAGCTGCTTTGCATGGTGTATTGAAGAAAAGATTTTTTATGATGAATGCCTTTTTTTTCTTGGCAGATTGCAAAGACACTTAGAAAGCATACAAAGAATCTCAGATACAACTGCATTACCTTTTGCAATGCATTCTCTTCGTTCACGGATAATGCAGGAATTAGACATTTCTAACCTTACTGAGAGGCTACTTCAAGGAAAGGGAGAATCCAATGCGCTCACACCCAAGGAGAAGTATGATACTTGGGAGAAGATTAAAGTTTTGAGTATGCTATTGCTTATCCTGTTGCATTTTCCATAAAGTTCTTTTTTTCTAGTTGTATACTTGGTTGGTCCATGATATTTAATGTTTTGACTCTTTCCTTTCTTAGGTTTCACATGGACGCTGTGTTCAATGTGGGCAATGACATTACTTAGCTTATATGTTAGAGTTCAAGTCACCATCCTAGGTAGACATCTTTACCTCGACTTTGCCCATGCTGTAGATGATGCACAATTACAGGTGAATACAATGTCTGCCCTCTAGGTACTACGTTGGGGCTCTTTGCCTTGTAGATATCTTGTTGAGTGCTTTATTTATTTTGATTTAGGTATTGATGCTTGCATTGCATTCTATATGGTAAAAGGTACAAACAATGCTAAATGGCTGACTTGGCGTGAGCCCAGGCTGAAACTTATTAACATTTCAATTTCTTATTATCATAGGAGGAATATGATGGTTTTAGCAGAAATGGACAGGAAGACTTCCTTGTGATTACTGATTACCTGGCCATGCATGGTATCAGAGCATTAAAATTGCACATGAAGCGTGCTGCAACAGAAATTTTGAAAGAGTAAACATTTCCTTGTCCTTCCTTTCTTTTGATCATTGTATTGCCAACATGTTCCGCATTGAATCAATAGAAACCAAATGCAAGCAAAGTTCTTCTAGTGAAGTCATTGTTTTACGTCTACATGCTGAAGTAGGGCTTCAGCACTGTACATTTGTTGATGAGAGTATTGAGACTTTTGTATTTAACTTGAATTAGCAACATGTTTCTTTTTCCTTTGCTGATCTACATGTGGAAAAAAAATGTGCAGGAAGCAGCTAGAAGACCCTATGAGCTTGGAGCAAGTGTCGCAAACAATAACACAAATATTGGACTTATTCATGAGTCTTGTACAGAAGTATTGGATAAATTATTTAGTACCTGAGAGTGCCATTGACTATGCAGAGAAGATGGCTGTGTCTAGTGGTGCTTTTGTTGATTTATCGTTGCTTAAGGATGTGAGAAAACTTGACAAGCTAATTTCCGAGACGCGCATAGTGCTGTCAAGGTAATGTAATATGATGCATTGACTTTTTGTATATCGAGTTCTAGATAGGTTTAGCAATAGCATACACAATTGAATATTGAGACGGGATTACTACTAAAATGGTAGTAGACCACTAGATAATATGACAAATCAGCCAGAACTTCAATGATCAGAAATTTAACTTTCAAAGGAACAGGTGTATGCAGTCAACCTGGGTTGTAGTAATACATGAAATGCACACTGAACATGTTTCAAAATTCTTGTAGTGATTAATGATGGTGCTGAGTTCTAACTGTTGCAATGAATTATCATAATCAGATCATGTCTTATATAGTCAAGGACAGAACAAATCTCATCACTTAAACACTGAACTTTTTTTACTTATCGTAGAATTGAGAGGCTGATGCTTACAGTATTCTAAACCATTGTAAGTGTGATGAAATGTTTGTATCAAAGAACTTCAACAGTCATACTAGGGCAATATTTTTATCTTGTACATAATAACTAATTTACTGTGTGATGGTCACCATTGCATCTTGAGGACTCCTTTGATAGCTTCAGTTTTCGAACAAAAGTGTCTAGTCTCTACTAGTAATCTTACTTGATAATCTAAACTTTGTGTTTGCAGTGCTGATTTTAGAAATATCACGGAGAGATCACTAAGGAAGGTAGCAGATGTGCTGATAGAGGACTTGGCAGCAGAAATTGGGGACCCAATTCCACCATCAGGATTGCCCTTAGCGAAGATCTTGGCTCGAGTAAGTCAACTAAGTCTACCATTGCTTGAGGAACCGAAGACGAACAAGCACATTCAGATTATCCAAAGTATGCCTGAAGTGGAAACCTTCTACGTGTTACTCTATGCCAATATATCTCCGGAAACATGACATCTGTGTGATTGGTGGCTTCCCAATTTTGGTTCAAATATGTTACCCCTCAGAAGGTCTTGGGGTTTATTTATAGGAAACAATTCAGAAACAGAAAGGCTGATTGAGTGCCCTGTAAATTCTGAACATGTTCATTTATGGTCTAACAAGGATCTGTCTTATCCCAATTTTTTCTTTATTTTTTTTTCTTTTGGGCTAGATGATAGGAGCTAGATCTTTGTAAAATTTCTTTTAACTCATCCACTTTGGTGGGGATTGATCTTGTATCATCTTGTATTAAGTGCCATCTTGTATAAGAACAGGGATCCTTGACAGCTAACTAATCATGTGACCTCCATCTTGCAGGGGATCTTCGATACTGGAATAGCAATGAATCTATATATGCATGAACATAACATCAAGGGAAAATTGATTATTGTTAAGATCGCAAGAACTTTCGCTGTTGTTTATCTTTCCATGATGTTAAAACTGCTTATTTTTGGGGACAAAATTCTGAATTTAGAAAAGGCAACTGTATTCATCGTATCAGTTCAAAGTTTAGTAGAGGAAGAGGATCGGCCACTACGTTTTTTTTTTAGTACACGGTGTCCTAACATGTAGAATACCAGTTTGCTAAACCTGAGGTAAATTCTGTTCAAGTAGAGTAGTCAACTGACTATGTTGAGAACTACTTGTTTAAAAAGGTTTAAAGCCAACCAGAGGAAAAACACAATTTCTAGATGCAAAGATCAGTTTAAAATGTCAACGGTACAAGCCAAATTCCTCTTATAATAAACATACAAATGTGCTTCAGTACATGCCAATTTTTGAATCTGCTGCAGAAATAAGAGATTGGTTACTGCTCCCCTTCTGCCCCACATGCACAGCCAGAAATCAAATTAGCACAAGTTTAACCTCCTATGATCAAATTTTATACGTTCATTACCTCTCATAATCAGCTTTCAAGGGAAAACATTGGCATAACAATTGAACATTGGAGCAAACATTTGAACTGTTACCAGGGTCCTAATCATCTGGATAATTGCTGAAGTAGTATGGACCATATACAGCGCAAGAACATAGATAACCCTAAATCAAAATTTGAGTAATTTTAATGTAAACACATACAGAAATTTCCCTATGATGACAATACTACTACTAATATTGGGGGCTACTATATGGCTACGACAAGGCTTAAAGAAGACATCCTATCAAAGACAAGAATTGGTCTAGGAATCTCTTGTAAAGCATGTAGTTCAGACATGGGAATCCTTAGGAGATGAAACCAAACTTTGCTTCTCCTCGTCTGATTCGAGGCCATCGACACCATCCCTGCCTTGCTTAGCAATAGGCTCACGCTGTGCTGGAGAATTTCCTTTTGCTGTAACTGATTGTTGATAGAGTACTCCACCAGCGAGAGTGAAGAGCAAGCAAACCAAACCAAATGCGCTCGCGTGCTTATCCCATATCATTACATTAATTGCAACTGTGAGGAACTTATTGACAACCCCAGTCACTGTGAATGCTGTGGCTGAGATTGCCTTCCTTGCCGCGAAGCCGAAGAAGCTAATGAGCAAACCAAACACACAGGACAAGGACACTGCCAAAAAGGCATCAAGTTCAAGCCAGCTTTGGTCCCTTGATTCAATTGCTCTGAAAACCGACATGTGCTCCCCGGTCAAAAACCAAAACACGGGGGCCATTATCAACGACAAAAGATTGTTGTAGAACACAAAACCCCATGTATTTAGCCCCAAGTTCGTCACCATGTGCTTTATGTACACCATCTCAGTGGTTATAGTCACCAGATAAGCAACTGCCCACAAGTATGCCGTGAGAGTGAACGCTGAATCTGTCATAACATAGCCAACCGCGCCTCCCAAAATAATTACAAGGGATGAGAATGTGAGCTTGGAAGGACATGGCTGCTTCCGGAAGGTGGTGTCAGCAATAGCAACCAAAAGCGGTGTCAATGATCTGAACACTATAAACGTGTCGACATTGGCATGCTGAAGGAGATTGGTGTTGGTGAATATTGCAAGGTAAAAGACAACAGCAGCTGGCGCAAATTTCTTGGCAGTCTGGAAGTTGAAGGGATCATGGTAGAGGAAACCTAGCTTTCCAAGAATCCAAACTCCCGCCACAGATGTCAAGTACTGTAGAGCAGTCAGAAGACCGGGATAACTGAACTTTGTGATGGCGTACTTGTTGATGATTGCAAGCAAGCTCGAACACAAAGCATATCCAATCACAAGGCTGCTCGTTGCATAGGATTGCTTTGCCATGAGTCAAGATCTATTCACCTGAAATTGTCGATGCAACATTAAGAAACAAATGTTCCAATACTAATTGATGCATAATGCCACACTTAATGCAAGGTGCTCCAAGTATAGATCACATTACATTATTCACCTGAATTTTTGCACGCACACAAGAGTCTGAACGTCCAAAATGAATCATATAGATTAAATTAATTACATCACATTGCATTATTAACAACAACAAACAATCTTTCTCCTTCTTTGCAACTAATCCAATCCAAGCATGAACAACGCACACAAGAGCTGAACTGTTCTTGAATATTGATGGAATCTAATCTAAATTCGCAGAAGCAAAGAAAGAAATATTTGGTTTTGGTTGCTCATAAATTGGAATCCGATTGGCAAAAAACCAAAAGTGAAACTAAACAATCAAGAAAGAAAGAAAGGGTTAGGCTTACCAAGAAACACTTATTAGTCCAGAATAGAATGGATCTCCCTGCAACCCCAGTAGAGGGGGAGGGCAAGAAAGACTCTCTAGCCTTGCGCGTTGGAGGAGATGAGCCCCCTGCTCGCGTCCGATCAATCACCCGTGGTTTTGCTTTTGGGAGAGATCAAGCTAAAAGCTCTCTCTAGGTGGAAGTGGCTCGATGTGGAACAAAGCACGGGGAAGACAGAGAAAGGGTTTTTGACTGTTTGCCCTAGAATCCACCGGAACGGATGGATCGGATTAACCACAATCAAAGGTGAACTTGGGATGTGTTTTGTTAATAAATTTTGCGTTATATTTTAATTATGTGTAATGTCAACATTCTACTTATTGTTTAATTATACTACCTTATAATCATAATACCTATATTAAAATATATTTTTCACTTGAGATAAATCATGTAGTTGTTCTTTCTCTGACAAAAAATCTGCAGGACTGTAAGCAGTTGACAATAAGTGCGAGTATTGGCTACTCGACGAGGGATTGAGTTTGATCCATGGCTTAGGCCTACTGTAGAAGACGTGCAAAACTGGCTCTTAGACCTTCTCCAAGAGATAATCCAAAGTACTGTTCACCCGAGAGAATATGCGCTACACAGGGCGTTTGGGTTTCCGCGGCGGCTCCAACAGGCGACGCATCCCCGCCTCCGTCGATAGAGATGCTACAGCGGCTCCCCAAATGTCGACATTCTCTCTCCGGTTGGTATCCTCTCCCTAAAGGACGGCGAGGCCGTGATTGCGGCGGCGGCGAGGCCGTGACTCGCGAGGGTGGCGAAGGCGGCGGCGACGATGAATGTGGAGACGGGAGAGAGGGTGAAGACAGCGGCGACAACGAGGCCTTGAGGGCAGCGGCGGCGAGGCCTTGAGGGCGAGGATGGCGAGGCCGGCGGTGACGGTGAAGACGGCGGCGGCGGCGAGGGCGAGGATGGCGAGGGCCGGTTGCCCCCGCGAAGCCGGTTGCCCCGCGCCGCGGCTTGCCCACGACGCCGGTTGGCCCGCGCCGCCGCTCCCCGCTCCACCGATTGCCCTCACGGCCGCGCATCCGGTCCACCGCGACGCCGGTTGCCCTCACGGCCGCCGCTCCCCGCTCCACCGATTGCCCTCACGGCCGCGCGCCCGCTCCACCGCGACGCCGGTTGCCCTCAAGGCCTCGCCGCCGCGACGCCGGTTGTCCCGTGCCGCGGCTCGCCTACGACGCCGGCTGCCCGCACCGCCGATTGCCCTCGCGGCCGCGCGTCCGGTCCACCGCGACGCCGGTTGCCCGTGACCCCGGTTGCCCCGCGCCGCGGCTCGCCCACAACGCCAGTTGACAGTTAATTTTTAGGAATAGAGAGATATTTGGAGATTGTTGTTGGAGTTAGTTGAAATATAGGGATGAAATATTTTTAGAGAAGTATGTATATGGAAGTATGGAGATCTAATTTTAGGTATTCTTGTTGGAGAAGGTTTAGCCCTCTTGGAAAGGAGTTCGGAAACAGTGCTGGAATCGTTGGAAGTTGTCTGCTCAAATTGCTCTACATGGCACTGAAACTCGTGAAAATAATGTCTTAGTAGCTGATGCTCTCACACCAACTTGGCATAGCAAATGTCATGGCTCCAAAACAACTCTGTTGTGTTTGCTAAATAAGGTTCGTGGCATTCACGGATGGTAGCAGGAGTTCTTTTGGAGCTGCTGATATCAGTTTAAAATAAGTGTCGCAAAAGAATAAGATCGATACAATAAAACAAGTATGTCTTTTTTTTCTTAGGACTAATATAGAAATAAATCGTGTTGAGACTAAAATAAATTGAAACAAAGACAATCGACCAGCTTCGTAAATATACATCAACTGACACACGACGTAGAAAAAACTGAAGTCTATAATCGCGCTTCAAGTAGGTAGTGAATGGACCTCAAATCCAAAAACCTCCATAACTTAATTCAGAGATAGCTGAAATTTACTCTCCAGCATCTCCCCGACTCAAGCAACACAGGGCAGGAGCACAAATGCCAATGAATTCACAAAAACACTGGTGTTGCCATTCATTAACAAGGTATCAAGTAGCTCAAGCAAATTGAATTGAACAATAATGACAATTGAACCAATATCACTAAACACAAAACCCGACAGCCAACAATATTTACAGAATTCTAAACCAGTCAAGATATTAGTAGCCGGTTGTCATTCATCCACACACAAAAACATGAAGATTGAATTATAGAGCAACAAACAAATCACTGGTTGCTAAGCATCATAGCACAAAGAAGATTGAAGCAATTTAAAG
Organism: Pharus latifolius; assembly: GCA_019359835.1. Lineage (NCBI taxonomy): Eukaryota > Viridiplantae > Streptophyta > Magnoliopsida > Poales > Poaceae > Pharus > Pharus latifolius. The sequence goes on along the minus strand of CM033326.1, from coordinate 18,340,109 downwards.
CTCTTTGCTGTTGCGGTTACTCACTGGACATATGGACAAAGTAGGCACAAAGCTACTGGAATAGAAGGCTCCAGCACATCTATTCTTCAGTCCAGTACACAATTTAGCCATTGAATTGAAACAAAGACAAGTATAGGGTTGTCAGTCCTTCTTCCCAGTGCACAAGTGGCAGCATAGGGACATCAATACACACATCTGTGCATTATCATCTCACTACCTAATGCTCACCAGGAACAACTCAAAGGACATGCATAAGAGCACTAGAAATTAATTCTCCACGATCTCAGTAGCTTCAACCATGCAGTGATCACAGATACAAAGAACATAGCAACACACACTGATATCAGCTCAATGAAGCAAATGGATTCAAGGATCTCAAAATAGCTCAAACCACCCCTGTTCATCACTGGCAGGAGAATCAGAAGACTACCAAAGAAGAAGGCGCACCAAGATAAGTACATAATTAGTTAGCATAAATGAAGCACCAATTTATGTGTTACTTTCTGAGTTATTCGCTTTTGTTCGTAGGATGAAGGACACAGTTCAAGGTCATGTCATTGCAACTGTGGTTTGTTGCCGAACACTATCGCATCCTCTGTTCAAGGTGACTACGGGAGGAGATTTTTCGAGTGTCCGAGGGAAGATGCTCACAAGTGCATTTTCCTGCTTTAGCTCGACCCCGAGTGGAGCGCAAAGGCTGCACGTACGATACTTTGTCTTCTCTGCAAAAAGAAGATAATTTGTGAGTAGCTCGACTTCATGGAGGAGTTGTCGATCAACATGCACGACGTTCAACACATGTATTGCTGTAGACATCCTTGTTATTGCTCTTGCCATGGAGACACGTACCCAACAACGCATCCTGCGGAGGAGTTCAATTGGCCCGACGATGCCTCCGACATAGATGACTTTATATGCAGATGTCGAGGTGATGTCAGAGTAAGTACGTCTTGGGCCTACGACACTGCTGTTAGAAACTACTTACATTGTGGCCGCAGAGAGGAGAGGGATAGATGCAATTACATGTCATGGCTCGACTCAAATGGAATGAGGTAGAGAGAAACACTATAAATAATCTTCTAGGCGAGATTGACACTCTCTACTTGGATCAGGTGGTGCACCGCAGTTTGATCACCTTTTGCTGCTATGGGCCTCGTTCCAATTGTTGTTGCAACTGTCACATATGCATATAACTTTCTATTTTATCTACCGCATCAAGATTATGTATTGAAAACCAAAACCCTAGCCTTTGTATGCTTCTATGGAAACCGAAACCCTAACTTTAAGTCACGAGAGAGGGTTGCAACTGAAACCCTAGCTCATTGGCACTTCGCAAGATTGACGCTTCCAAGAAGAAAAACACACCCATACTCTTCACTGGATAGTACTGCATCGACATGAAAATTAATAAATATCTCTGCGAAGCTTCCTCTATGTTTTAACTTTTTACAGTAATCAAGATACAATTCTAATCCTTATATTTTATAATTATATATTAACAACAAATATATAAAAATAGAATAATATTATGGAGTTAGTTGTCTCTCCGAGGTGCAACTTTTTTATTAAAAATATATCTTTTTACAATCATAGGGGACTTACTACCCGAATATACAATAATATGATATGTGTTGTTTGCATTTAAGAAATTAAGTGAAGTATTAATCTGTGTAATAACAATAATTTTTAGAAATGTGTCCCAGCCTAGCTGGTTTGGAGGCACGAACCCCACCCGCTGGTCCGGGTTCGAATCCCGCTCACATTTTATACAAGATTCAGTGGTTGCGGGTTTCAGTGGTTAGCCAGGCTAGCCACTGAAAGCGGACGTGGTGCACGAGCTGGGCTAGCAGTGCATTGGGCCATGCCACGTCTTCAGTCGCTAGCCCACATAGCGAGTGAAGCTCAGTCGCGCGGCCCGTCTCGTAACTGAAGGTTAGTTTTGAAAGTTTTGGGTTAGTTTTGAAATTTCTTTTTTTATTGGGTTATTCGTAAAAAAAATTCAAGGATATTACATGAAATGGCAATTTTGCAGAAAACTCCTCAGACTTTTTGTATATTATACTTGAATCCTTTAGAATGGTGGCTAGGTTTTGCATTTGTCTTGGCACTTTTGTAATTTGGGGCTTAGGGTTTCAAAATACAATTGGTAGGTCCCTCCACAAAAAGAACTGAGTCTTGGAATTTTTGTATCCTAGCTTATCCCCTTTCTAGAATTCTTGAATAGGTCCTTGGATGTATGACATCTAATTCTGAGCCCTCGGAGTCTCTGATTTTAGTGCAGTCAATTCCTACACAACCGTGTCATTGTGTACTACAAACCTAGATACTCCATAGGTCATGAAGAGCCATGAAAAGCGTAACATCCTCAAATTTTTGATCCGACCCCTATCCGCCAGCTAATTTCTTCATCAACTTTGATGTGCCCAGTCTCTATCTTAGCCTCATTTCATTTGCATAAATCCTATTCATGGAATATTTAAATTTTAATAGCATGGTTTAATTATAAATATTTTCCCTCCAATTTTTCAGGAATTTAAATTGATTTTTATCAAATAACTTGAATTATTGGAATTTTAATGCTACAACAGAAGATCATTTAAAAAGTATTTTTAGAATATGAAAATATACTTAAAGTATTATCAAAAACCAGGAGACAAACTTTTACAAATAGCCCCTTTTGCAAAAACAACTATAGGTTTAGATCAAATTAAAAGGAGGACCATTACTTAGTAAAAACTATAATGTATACACATAGCTTTCGACCAAGCCCATTAAGAAGGTATAATTATGTATATAACCTCACCTACCCCCAGCACAAATGACCAAAACACCCATAAATTTACTACGCATGCAATAGTGTAGTATCTAAAATGCCCCTTGATCAAATGACTAGTATATAAACCATCACATAAACATCTTCACAAGGTTTTTCATTGCATTTCATCTGGTTATAATTTGTTTCTAAGTGTTCTTATTGTTCTCTCACTCTCCCTACTCTTACACTTTGCATTTTGCACTCATACAATCATTTTCATCCACTCAAATCTTAGATTTTAGTTCATTCCAGCAATCTGTCAGGCAGTAGTAATTCCTTTTGGTTTCAACAGTTATTCACTTTGGTTCGAGCAGTAAAAACCTATGGTTGTGGTAGTATTTGTTACTGGTTGACCAATGGATTTGCTTTGTGTTGGTAGTGCTTGTTCTTAGTCAAACCAGTGGGTTTCCTTTTGTGTTAACAGTATTTGTTTCTTGGTCGATCAGTGGATTTGTTTTGTGTTAACAGTATTTGTTTCTTGGTTGACCAGTGGATTTGCTTTGTGTTGACAGTATTTGTTCTTGGTTGACTAGTGCATTTGTTTTGTGCTAACAGTATTTGTTGGTGGTCGAATGATGGATTTGCCTTGTGTCGAACCAGTGGCTTGTTTGTGGTCGGAATAGCTTTGGTCGAAATAATGGTTTCTGTTACCTATGAATTGTTTTTGGTCGAATTAGTTTGGTCTTGTCAGTAAATTGCTTTTGTGTTAGCAGTAACTGGTTGTGATTTTGACATTAATTTTCTATGATTTTAATAGTAATTCCTTATGGTCATAGTAGTAACTTCTCTTGATTTTGGCAGTAATTTTCTTTACTTGTAATAGTGATTTTCTTTGAGATGGCAGTCATTGTCTCAGGTTTTGATGGTAATTGCCTTCAGATTTGACAGTTATTTCTTTGGTTTTGATTGTAATTTTACCTTGCCTCAACAGTTATTTTCCCCTATCTCAATTGTGTTTTCAACAACTTTTGCAGTAATTTCTACCTTGTTTGATAGCTTTTGACCACAACATTGAGGGTAAATCATCATGTTTTAGTAGCCATTTTCCTTGACTTTTGTCAATGTCTATTCAGAACGTGTCCAGTGTTTGTTCACTGACATGTCGAGATCGTTTTTAGTTTCTTCTGTCCTTGTTCTTTCAGGCTAGTGCCCTACCTTCCTACGTGTGCTTAGGACCCTTGGAATGGAACATCGTGATGAGATCGTCTTCATTCTATTCCTAGTGAGCTATTGCGGACCTCTCATATGACCCACGTGCATAAAACTTATATTGTGCTTCCATCTCCATGTGTGCTCCCATTTTGCGTGTGTTGCACATGGACTGTGCAACTATTTAAGCTTGGGAGGATGGAAGTGCATTCTTTTGCTTTGTGCTGAAATTACTAAAATTTGTGTCAAAATTTTCAAATTGGGCCATTTTGAGTAATTCTGAGGTTATATTCTATTTGTGACTATGATGTGTTGCAATTGTTCTATATTTAGCCTTGTGACCCTTGTTGTGTATTGATTATGACTTATTTTGTGTATGAACTGTTCAGACAACTGAGTAATTCTAGATAGGTCATGTCAAGATTTTCTAAAAATCTTGCTTAGACTTGTGCAAATTAGTCTTGTTTTGAATGTGGTGATTTATGACTAAGTGTGTTCTTAATTATGTTAACTACTGTTGATATTCGGCTATGAGAGCCTTCTTTATATTGTGATGAGTTATGTGCATGTGTTGGTGGTTCGACAATCTATTATGGGTTGATTTGTGGCTAATGTTTTCTAATTATGCTAAAATTCTTTGCATCTAGTTTAGTTGTGGATAATGTAGAAATTTGAATGTTTACTAATACCACATTCTGTCATGTATACTGAAACATGAAGTTTTGAGTTTGATCTCTGCACACATGTTTAGCATATGAGTCTCCTAGACAATCATTTAAGCTATCTAAACCAGTTTCTAAAAAATCTTTTTACTAATAAGACCGCAACTACTCGCTCTCTACCTTGTAGACATTATCATTTCTTTCTTTTGCTTTAAATAAAAACTCTTCTATTTCATACTCTGAATTTTGATATGAAAGCATGGTCTGCACAATTCTTAATCTAATAAGTGTATAAACTATCTTGCTACCTATTTCAACTCATGAGCATACGTAGAACACTCTACAGACACAGTACCTTGAGTAGCGGACCTAGGGCGAAGTACAAGGAGATCCGTATTAATCAAGTCGAAGGGTAGAAACTCACATGAGCGCCAATTTTTACTTTAAAATAGTAGTAGCTCAAAATTCATAAGGTTGAAGTGGATTACTTGATGTCTATGGAGGCCATAACTCTTTCATCGCCTGTGCATTGTTTATGGTCTCTTGAATTCTTTATGCATGCATGAATGTAGGTAATATGGATATAAGTATGCATTCTCGTTTCCATTGTACCTAGAACTAATATAGTCATTTACAATTTTTGCGTAATTATTAGGCTGTTGAGCACTAGATAGATATCTTAGTTTGCTAAGTATACTACTTATTGATCTCAACTCTTTCATGTCATTCTTATGTTTGTTTGTCTTGTTATTTTTTGTGATTTAATTGCTTGAGGACAAGCAAAGAATTAAACTCGAGAGGATCATATTTGTCCAATTTGCATGTTTTTTCCATCTATTTAGCCATATGCCTTGGCATTTACATAGGTTATTCTATATTTATTTCCAAATCGATCAGATTATTAGCTTGCTGATTTCTAATTACAAGATGACACAAATTAAGCAAGATTGGCTAATTGGACACACTTTATCAACCTATTCTAGCCCCAAGATATCAACCTATTCTGGCCCCAAGAAGACTCTGGATTGAAGTACATGACGACACGGTCGTGTAGGAGTTGACCGCATTGGAATTGGAGTCTCCTGGGGCTCAGAATAAAACAAATCCTAAGCCAAGGACCATTTTGTAATTTCCCTAAACTCTGAACACTCATTGCAAAACTGTCAAGACACAAAAACCCTAACCCTACCTTGGAAGGACCTATTTGCAATTATCTGAATACTCAAGGGCGTAACTGCAAAAATACCAAAATTAGTGTAGAACCGCATGCCACTGTTCAGATCTCAACCTGATTTTTCTCTTCTTTTGCTTCCTCTTCTGTCCAAATTTTCCACATCTCCTTCCACCACGCCATTGACAGTGATACAAGTCTAGAGCGTGTTCCACAAATGAATAGGGACGAAGCAATAAGACAAAATTAGAGTAGTGAAATATGCCTAGTTAAAATCGAATTGAGCAACATAAACGAAGGGAGAGAAAGGTTGCTTGCTTCGACGAGCCTCACCAACTAGAACGTAACTATTAGAAATAGGCTTCTGTAGTCGTATCGTAGGCCAGCATTGACGAACTTGAAAACCATAACAACGCTGCTTCTTTTAAAACACTTCACAACAAAAACTCGATTAGGCTTGCAGCAATACACTCAAAATAGTCGCAACCAAAATACCTCGCGATCTGAGCATCAACAAACAAAACTAACTCTAGGACCCCACCTCACAGCAAACAACACAGAAAAGGAGTACTCAGTTCAGATTGATCTAGCAAAATAAAGACATTGAAGCAAAACTCCAGATCTCTTTCTGTACTTAGACCATTGATCAAAGCAGCTATTTAATTGAGCAAAAAGAACAGCAGCTCTCTCAAAAAAATGCTGACAAGAAGTTTCATTCACAATTGAAAATAATTCCAATCAAAATCAACTCAGTCTAGTTCGATACAAAACATCTTAAAACAGGGAATTGATGAACAGAGAGTTACAATAATTCTATTTCTCTCCTGGAGTCGGCTCAGCTCTTATCCAATGTTTGCGCGAGAAACAATTCAAAATCACTGTCACAAACTAATTTCAATCCAGAATTAACAATCCCCTAGAATTACTCAGTTCTAGTCCTGTACAAATTATCAGAGGTTTAACAAATTTCATCACAAGCACAACAATAGCTCAAACTCCTCTAACTGGCTGCTGCAATCTCTAAAAAGGGGAGAAAGTTCAAAACTCACCGTGTCACAACTAACCAATCATTCAGAATATGTGGTGAAGCAAACATCCCTGGCATCACATATACTACACTCTAGGCTCATATACAAATAGATGAATTGATTCGGGAATGCAGACCCAAGGCGGTACTACCCACAAATCAGCAGAGAGATAATTAAGGGTTCTCAACCATGCACAATAAGTATACACATAAATTAGGGCAAAAAAACCATCAACAAGAATTCAATCACTGGACAGATACTACAATTACTCAAATTGCAGTTTGGAGCACAAAGATAGAACTCAAAGTAGCACAGGAGAGAACTCAATCATGTATGAACATCTACTCAGCTTATCAATTTGAAGTTGCAACTTAGTGATTGATTCAACAATTCATTCAAATCGAATGTAACAAAATGTTATCCATCTCATACAAGCATTTCACAAACATAGTAGCTAATTTGAATGAAGAACATAGAAGAAAGGAGTTGAAATTTTTGCCCAAATGGACGTAGAATTGGGGTAGAACGTTGGCGAAGCAGTGGATCATACGAGAATAAGCCGCAACGACGGTTCTGTAGCTGTAGCTGAAGTCGTCGGGGCGAGTGAACTGTGCTGGCGGCGTCTCTTCACAGCTACACCGGTGGCGAGGAAGCAATGGGGCTGACGTACAAGCAAAGAGCAAGAAGAAAGAAGCTCGCCATCCGATTCGCTGGTAGAACTCGCTGCCAACGACACGGCTCAAGTGCGGCGGCTCGACGACGTGTCATGGCGGATCGGGCTTGGGGTAGGCGAAACGTCGGCGGCGAAGGAGATGGTGTGGCTCTAGGGTTTCATGGCGGCGGCTGTGGTGTGCAGTGGACTAAGAGGTGGCGCGGAGGTGGTGCTAAGGAGCGGCGGCGCGACGGCAATTGTTGGAGCAGATGAGGCGGCGACGGCGAGATGGGAACGCGGCGGCGGTGGAGTGAATGGGGGCGGTGTGGTGGCGTCGGGTGTGAAGCAAGGGAGGAAGCAGAGGCACTGAGGAGAGGAAGAAAGGGTGGGGCTCGCTGCCGGGCAGAGACCTGACGCCGGCGACATGGAACAAGAAGGGGCCCAATGGAGTAAGAAGCAAAAGGGTTTTGGAAGAAGAAAGGGGTGGCCGGGCTGAGGATTAGGGGGCTTAGGATAAGTCAAATGCATGGAATCCTAAGGTTCTGACACAAATATACTGTTTATATTTTATGTCACACGTATGAAATATTATCAGAAATATCTATCACTCTAATGCAAATACTCCTGAGAGATAGTTCTCGTATGGACCCACATGCAAAATGTCTTTTTAAGGGTGAAGCACTCTAATATATTAGCATTTGAGTGGCGTTTCGTATGAGATTCGCATATAAAATATTTATATAATAATTTGTTGCAATATATGATAATTAATTATTAAAAAATTGTCAAAATTAAATTCAAATAAATCAAATAAAACAAAAAAATTATAAAATTTAAGATAAAGATTATAAATTTTCTTGCTTAAATTGTACATAAAAATAATATTAAACATAAAATTCAGATATATTCAGCCATTAACAACAACATAAACGTACTAATTAAATTTAATTTAACTATTAATCGGTATAGTTGCCTCCGAAACGGTGCCAAATATGCTCAATATGATCTCGTTTGAGTTGCTCATGTGATGGGTGAGCATAGATCGTGTCATTTCGAGCGAGTAAATCGGCAAAAACTGGCAGAGCACAGTTGTGAAAAGTAGTCGGTGATATGGTAGATATCCCTTTACCTTATACGAAGCAATGAGTAGGCCACTAGAGTCTCGTCCATCCTCAATTATCATGTTGTGGAGGATAGCAAATCGAGATTGCAAGACCCTAAAGGCTCGCTCCACATCTTTTCTTGCACCTTCTTGTTGTTGTGCGAACAACCTAAATTTCTCCATTTAGCGCAAGGGTATGGTCTTCACAAAGTCAACCCATTCGGGGTAAATACCATTGGCCAAATAGTATCCCATATTGTACTGTGTCTCATTCACGGAGTACTGAACATGAGGAGCTTAGCCTCTCAGCACATCCGTGAAAAGAGGCGACTAATTTAGCACGTTAATGTCATTATTAAATCCAACAACACCAAAAAAGACATGCTATATCCACAGGTCCTTGCAGGCGACTGCTTCTAGTATTATGGTAGGGACTCCGTGATCACTGCGGGTGAATTGCCCCTTCCATGCAACTGGGCAATTACTTTATTCCCAATGCATGCAATCGATGCTTCTCAGCATTCCTGGGAAACCACGAGCCTCTCCCTGCTGGAATAGGTGCTACATATCATCAATAGTAGGTTTACAGAGATATTATCCCGCGAACTTGTCGATGATTCCCTCAACGAAGAGTTCCAAGCATTGGATTGTTGTGGACTTGTCTATTCATACATATTCATCGACGGCATCAACGGGGGAGCCGTACGACAACACATGCATGGTCGCAATGCATTTCTGCAAAAGAGATAGCCCTTATGAAGGAAAGCATCTCTCCTTTCGTTGAAATACGGAGACCATTCCCCCAGAGCTTCGATAATTCAAAGAAAGAGAGATCTCCCCATTTGAAACATTCTACGAAACAAGTAGGCGGGGTAGATCGGATAGTCGGAGAAGTAGTCCGCCATTAGATGGTTATGACCACCTTCACTATCTCTGTCAATGTAACTTCTAGTACATTGGCGACGGCAGCGCAAGGTACCAACGTTTATGTTGGCTTGAATATCGGTGAGAATGTGACGGTATAACGGTTGTAGGGCCAGCCTGCTCTCTACGAATCTTATCACAAAATCTTCAATTTTGTTGATGGCTTCCTCCTCCGCATTAATTGTGCTTGAGCTTGAACTAAACGACATTTTTGTGGGTAGTAGTAGAATAGGGGTTTGGTGATTGAAGATGAGAGGATGAGGGGTCCAAATATATAAACAAAGAAGAGAATATTTTAATGCAATCTTTTAAGTAGCTAAATCCAAAAGAATATATTTCGAGCCTCAGTTCCAACAGCTAAATCCAAAGAATATATTCCGAGCCTCGGCTCCAATGGCTAAACTCAATAGGAATTAAAAGAAAACTACGAGTACATTTCTTGAAATAAAAAATTACATGGTTTATCCTACTACTTATTCCTCATCTCGTTTATCATGTCATTCACATACTCCAATGCAGCTATATGCGCCGCCCTTTGTGCATTTGAGAAATTGGATGTCTTTGCTATCACCAGTTTTGTTAACGACTTGAGAAAGATGGCATTTTCTTTGTTTTTAGCCATGTCCTACAACTTTCAAGACGCAACAATAGTTTGTTCATCCACCTTAGCGAGATCTGCGTTTGCTTTGCCGATGCTCTTTATGCTTTCCTTGACAGTCATCGAAGTTTCCTGAAGTTTGCTTTTCTCCTTCTGCTTCTCCTTCGCCGCATCCCGACCTTCCGATCGTGTAAGCTCAGCAGGGACATCGTTTGTGTTCGATGACGACGTGTAGACACCATCTTCATTCAGTCTCACTCTTTTGCAGGCATCAAAGTAGGTCCTACACCACTTCGGTTGACCTTGAACGGCATTCCTCCAATACTCCAGGACGAAGGGATGACCCATCTCCTTCCTGTACATTTCGTGTGCCTAAGCCATCAATTGGTCGTCTAAACAACCACTAGTGTAGACATCCCTCAACCTGCAGTAAATACCATTAAACTGAACAAGTGTTCTTGTTAGTTTTTTGCCGATGGTCTTTACAGTGCTTCACGTTTCTTCTGTGACTTTTTGGACTACCCGCGTTGTACGTCGCAGTGACCTTTCCCCAATACATGTCGAATTTTTTTGTTGTTGCCGTCGATCAGGACGAGGGAGTTATTCAACCATGCACTAATCTAGAAGGCGGAAAAATAAATTGTTCACAAATTTTGAAATAAACAAAATTTCAAATTAAAATCAACACTCACAAGTCAAATGTCATCTTGTTGCGACCAAAGCAATCGCTTAGGCCGAGCTCCTGCGGTTCCTTTGTCATTGTCGTCGTCGTCATCCTTAATGACAACCTGGGACGCGGTACGTGAAGTTCTGTTATCCAATACAAACACGAAGGGGGAATTTTTGGTAGGTGTTTCTGGAGCTAAAAATTGAGGATTGACCAGCATCCCAATGAAATGAAAATTTTGGCCGTAAAGGCCATAAGCGGGTTGTGCATATGGAGGAGGCTATGCATACAACTGTATTTGCCCAAATGGAAGGAGCAGTGTGTATGGTGGATAAAACATAGGATATGGGGGGAGGATGAAATTTGAGTGGATTTTGGCTACTAGCCCCTTTAGTGTTTTCTTTATCTAAATTAGACTCGTTAAACCAATTAATAAAACCATCGGGGGACTGTTATCTATAGAAAAAAATTTTGGAAATAAAAGAAGGCTTCGAGAATGAATAGTGTGAGATTTGTGAGTGAATATGAGAGAAAATGAGCTCAACTATGCTCATATTTATAAAGAGAAGATGGTAGAAATTTTTGCAATTTCTCCTAATTTTTTGTTGAATTTTTGGTATTTTTTAGCCTAGAAAATAGTAAAATAATTGCAATGGTTATTTTTAGTGACTATATTGCAACGATAATTTTTTGAGTCATTGACATGTGGGTCCCATAGAATAATTACTCCCAACAACTAGGTTTTAACCTCACACAACAATTCACACTGATATGTGGGTCCAGTTGAATTTTGGGTCCACTGTTAGCTACATTGTTCTACTACAACGTGGTAAAATGAAATTAATTCAATTCATATCTTAGTGCAACAAAAATAAACCAACTCTCAAATTGATAGGTGAACCCAAATTCATTATAGGCCCACCTGTCAGTGACCTTGGGTCATTTATTGCAAGATGCGCACGACACGCGAGGCGAGCACACCCACAACATCTTCACGCATATTGTGGAGCCGCTACTGCCGCGTCGCTTCTCGCCCCACACACGCTAACTTCGCACAGTGCCACTGACAAGTGGCCCCCCCAAATTTCTAGCCCCACCTGTCAGTATGTTTTCCATAGCGGGTTCACCAAGCACAGTTCACAAACGGTGGGGCTCACAAAACGCGTCGTCAGGTGCCATTAAACCCTCCAATGCTGCCACTACGCATACCCGGGTGTCGGTGGGAACTACCTACCAATGCTCGAAATAGCTGCTGCCTCGCCACGCGTTGCCGTAAAACTCAGCGTTCGCGCGGGGCCTACGTGGCAGCCGGGCACGGGTTCAAGTGGTAGGAGTGGACTTAGCCTAATGGTTTGCCATTTTGCGAAAAAGTCCCCTAGCTTTCGGATATTGCAATTAGTTGCTTTGGGTTAGGGTTTTAGAGTTGAGTCTTGGGAAAATATGAAAAAAGGGGCTTAGATTTTTGGAATATTACCAAATGGCCCTTCCAATTGAATGGATGACAGCATTGGAAAGTTTGTATCCCAGCTAATCCTCTTTTTGAAATTTACAATTGAGTCAACTAATGTTCACTATCCTATTCTGAGCCCTACGAGCGTCCCATTTCAGTGTGGTCAAATCCTATGTGAGTGTGTCATCGCATACTAAAAGTCAGGAAAATCCGTGGGTCATGACTGGCCAAGGATTGCCTCTGATTATCCAAAAACTCCCTGGGTTTCATTGACCTACAATAGAAAATAAAGAAGAAAATAGTCCAGTCGATTGGTCAATAAACCACATATAATTCATGTAAATGTGAGTAGTTATGGCTAGAATACGTAGGTAATGGGGCGATAATATTTAGCAATTAAATGCAAATTAGATGATTGTCACACTCCCAAGCTTGAACTTTTGATTGTCTTCAAGAAAGTAAAATCAGCTGAAAATCTAGGACAGTAATGAGAGCATCAATGCGAAAATCTAGTGCATTGTAACAGTTTTTTCCACAAGCACAAATAAACTTAACGAGGTGTGTGATTAATCAAGAACTATGAATAAATCATCGCAAACCAATCAATCTCGAGTATCATAAATATGAGTGAAAAATAATATTGAAACCACCTATGCATATACATGAATATCAACATGCAAAGACGAGTTTGAGGATCTGATAAATACGATGATAAAATGCTTCAGCCTCGATAAATATTAATTTAGTCACTTTCCAATTTTATTGATTTTAGGTAAACCTTTTTATTGTAAAGTTTTTTTCTCAAAATAGATTCCTTTGGTAACTCCTACCCATTGAATTATTTCAGGCGGATCTCCTTGTACTTCACCCCAGGTCCAGTACTCAAAGTACCATGTCCAGTAGAGTGTACAATGCATGCTCGTGAGTCAAAATAGGTCACAAGATGGAAAGGGCATTTATTAGATTAAGATTTATGCAAACCATACTTAAACACCGAAAATTCAGAGGAGCATGAAGCAGGGAAAGTTTTTATCAAAGAAAAATAAAAATAGAGGAGTGTCAACAGGGTAGAGAGCTGTAATGCAACCTTGATTTGCAAAATTTGTATTTTAGAAAACTGGTTCAAATGACTAACAGAAATATTTAGGGGCCGATAACATTATCATGTAGTTTCCAGTTAAAAGATCTCAACCCAAACTTTTGAATATTGCATAAACAGGCTAAGCATGGTAGTAAGAATGCAAAAATTTACTCAAATTTAAACTATACTCATGATATGTCTAGTGTAGGCGATTGAAACAAGGTTTGACGAGGATTGTTACCCGAGCTAGTTCAGAATAAATGCACGTCTAGTTCAAGACAGATTCGAACCAAGTAAGTGTCCGTTGATATGATCTCAGCTGTCATAGGAAAAGCGGACACATGGTCACAGGATCTACGCGATCAGGCTGCAGATAGTGCACGGTCAGAAGCCCGTATGCGATGCGCGGACAGAAGATCGCAGATAATACGCGGTTAGATGACTACAAACAATACGCGGTCAGAATACCCTCGACCAGGAGACGCGGGGTTGCTTAGACCTTACAACAAGCATATCCCGAGTATCCCGAAGATTCCTCCACGTATGGAGACAACCGTCAGGAGGTTAATATGTGCAGTTATTCCTTAATTGCATGTGTTAAGCCTGTGAAGAAGTTAAATGCAGTTACCAAAACTGCACCTGAGCAACTGTTCGAAGCCGTTATGCATTGGTGCCCTTTCGACCAATATAAAAGGGTGGGCTAATGCACCAGACGAAGATATGAGATGACACATCAATAGAAGACATTGGAACAAATCAACTAACTTTCATAGGCCATTTTAGCAGTGTTTTACATAACCACACGGAAAAGATCTTTGCCTATAAAGATCCTTTCCATAACCTTGTAATATTTTTTTTCTTACACATAGTGAAATCCCAACAGGACGTAGAGCTATTACTCCCACCATCGAGGGCCCGAACCTGTATAAATCTCTCTGTGCTTCAACTGACTTTGGTTCATCATCCCTTCCTGGAGGGACACCCTGAAAGGTCTCACAACTCACAAAATTCTGCATAAGTTCGACTAAAAACTCCGAGTCCGAATCGTCGACAAGGTTCAAGAAAAATTTTGGCATGACCTCTCTTGTAAATGGCTTCCCAGAAAACAGTTCAATACAGGAGATATATCACAAGCATGGAGTATAAGCCCACACGGTTAGATAAACAACAAACACATACATAAGCAAGCACAAATAATCATATAGCTGACATCTACACAAATATAAGGAATTGAAACTCAATCATACACAAAATCCACAAAAATTTTACCCCGAAAAATGGAATGCACTCTCCCTAAGTTTAAATCATGCATAGTCCACAATGCATATAAATAGTGATAATACAGAATGAGGTGGAGGCAATAATTAAGTTTTTGTGCATAAGGGGGAATGGGAGGTCCGCTATAGCTCACTGGGTAAGGGAGGAAGATGATCCTGTCACGATAAGCCATCTCGAGATCCCATGTACATATGAGGAGGATTGATGAGCACTGGCCTTGAAAGGAGAAAAAGAGAAAAGAAACTAGAAAATTCTACCAAAAGGAGATAAATGAAAAGAAAGAAAGAGGAAAGGAATGGTTCAGGTTGCCTCTCGAGAAGCGTTTATTTTAGGTCTTTAGCTCAATCCTCACAAAGAGTATATCAATCTGACTCTAGAGTGGGAGGAGGGGCTAGATCGGGACCATGAGCAAGTCCAAGTCAACCCTCCTTGTCATCAAGTGCTAGGATGAGCTCTCCTGCAATTTAGTGCTTTAAACACTGCCCATTCACCATGAATGTGCCTCCACTGTGTCTCTTGACTAGGATGGCTCAGCTAGGAAAGACCTACTTGACAATACAAGGGCCAAACCAATGTGATTTGAACTTCCCTGGAAAAAGATGCAATTGAGAATCAAAGACAAGAAGGAGCTCACTGGGGTGGAAGCTATGTCTTTCTGCTAGGAGAGACCTACTTGACTATAAAAGGGCCAAACCAAGGAAAGGAATGTGATTTGGCCTTCTCCTTATAAATCCTCAAGTTCTCATACGCGTCAAGGCGTATCTTGTCAAGCTTGCAAAGCTGAAGTTTCCGATGATGTCCTGCATCTCCTATGTCCATGTTGATCTTTCGAATCACCTAATGTGCCATGTGCTCAAGCTCAACAGGCAAGTGACAAGCTTTGTCATATACTAAGAGAAAGGGAGTCATACCTATGGGTGTCTTAAGTTGTCTGATAGGCCCATGGCGTGTCATGAAGCTTGAGTGTCCAATCCGATCACAAACTTTACATAGCCTTCTCTAGAATGCACTTGATCTCCCTGTTCGAGATCTCAGCATGTCCATAAACCTACGGATGATACGGAGTGGTAACATGGTGGTAATGGACCCCATACTTATCAAGAAGGGCTTGTTTGAGATCTATTTTCCAAGATTTTACTGGTCTTGGTGTTTAGAAATGGTTGGATTATTAGATTTTTATTTCCTAGTTTTTGTTGTACTATAAAGAGGGGCTCGGGGTTAGTAGTTTGATAATATCTCATGTGGGAAGCTCAAATGCATGCGCCATTTATTTACTAGGTCATCAAACTATTTTGAGTTGATTTGGATGGCTACTAAAGGCATCGATACTTAAATTTGCAAAATTCAGTTCAGGTGGAGGCTTTGAAGTGGCAACTGTGAATGTTTTTATATTTTCTAGAGTAATCAAGGCCGAACTTGGTCTTGTTCATGTTGAGAAAGTTGAAGCCCTTCGAGTCAGCTTTCGAACGAGTCAAGGAGCACCTAAATCCAATGTCTCCACCAACAAAGATTGTCAGAGATGCCCGGTAGTGTTGTAAAAGACTTGATGCTCGCCTATCCGGAATGAAAAAGGAGAAACCTTAGCGGATATCAAAGTGAGACACACGAGTGAGTGTTTCAATGGGGAGTAGAGGAGACCCGATAAGTCTCTGAGATCTCGAAAAAAATTCACGTGTTTACTTGATTTATTTTCTTGCTCTTTTTTATTTATTGCACTTGATTTAGTTTGCATATTTTCTATTGTTATGATATCACTCTAAATTTACAAAACTTATGTGATCACTTGAACCACAAGTTTCATTTAGGGTGATTGCAAAATGAAATTTATTTTCGTAAGTGCAAAAATCGATTTTTAGCTAGAAGGTTTTAAACCACCTATTCACCCCTTCTAGGTCACCACCCTTGATCATACAATTCCGAGTTCAACCCAAATACGTTTTTTAGATGAGCCGAATTATTTTCCAAATAAGATTTAATTACCATTGAAATGGGTCAGATCTTGGCCAATCCTGACCCATCCAAATAACATGCATGCACAAGTTTTTTAGAGTTTTTGGGAATATTCTAATAAAATAAATAATCGCAATAAAACTGAGAGCCAAGTTTATGCTTCATAGAAACTTTTCTACATAATAATTAGCCTCGACTTGAACCCGCAGCAGCGCATGAGCATTACCCAAGTAATATATATTTTACCTGCTCAAAAAGTCTCTTTGTAGGCATGATTCAATTAGAATTCTTTTCTACCAAGTTTTTTTTCTCTTTCTTTCGGCGGATAAGGAGAGATGCACCAGATGACCATAGAAAATTCGTCATGAAGTCTCGTTTTTGAATCATTAAATAAAACTGTGCGCGTTTGATTCTACAAAATCTAACCAAATATCAACGATGGTATGTTCTTTAGAGTAATGATAGCTCGGGGAGAAATTTACAAAGACAACGTCTCTTTTATTGTATTTATATGTCATAAAATCCTACTAAATTAAATATCTTGAGATGTATAATTTTAATTGATGATCTATTTGATACATTAGCTTTGTACCATACATTACATTGACAACATTTTTTTTTATTTTGTGTACTAGATGTATCACAGATATTTTTTTCTTGCATATATAACCTGTAGCCGACATCCCATTATGTTAACCTCTTGACGCTTCGTGAGACGCTTCAACAGAATATTCTCTAGTATATTCTATATCACTTGCGCAAACCACTCCTCTGCTCCAATACAAGGCGCTTCGCGAGACGTTTCGTATGGGCCCACGAGTAAATTAAATTTAGGTGATTTAGTAAAATATCAATAACTTTTAATTTAAAAATCGAATATATGTGATGTTTGGTCTCTATACGAAGATAATTTAAAGATCTACAACTTTCTCAATATAATCAACATCTAATTTGAACTAGATTAATCATAAATTAAAAAATAAAGATTATATGAATTTGATCACACGTAAACCAAGACGACGGGCCTAGAACAAAATTTCCAACACCTTAGCAGGCGTCTTCTCTCCCTTCCTTCAGCCGAAAAACTATTTTTTAATTGGTGAGACCCACGCATAGAACATGAAAACTCCAGTGTTGGAGTTCACCTATAACCTGATGACCATAGCTCATGGATTAGAAAACTCATCCTTAAGTTTGTTGTTTTATCATTAGAAAAAAACTGTGCTCGTTTGATGCGATATGGAAAAACCCAAGACTAACCGAGATTTTCCCCAAGAAAAGTAGACAACATCTCTTTTCTACACCAGGAAACCATTGAAAACGATAACAAAGACACCAGAGCAAGTAAAAGAAAATTCAAAGTTTCAATTCTTTCTCACATATTTTAATTGAGTCATACTTTTTTCCAGTTTCTAAAAAATAGGTCTAATACTTTTTAAACTGTTACAATTAGATCCTACCATTCAACGACAATTATTACTGGAACTAATTAAATGATAAGGTAGTGCGAAAAAAACAAATAAAAATTAAAACATATTATATAACCATTAAAAAGCTAAAATAAGTTGTTAAAATTTCAAATTATAAAAAAATCACTAACAACAAGTAGTCATGAGATTCAGATTGAAACAATCTAAAAGGAAGTGGAAGCAAGTTACAAAAGTAAAAAGTTGGAATTAGTTGAAATAGATATGGGAAAAGTGGCCTAACTACTATATAATTAGACATGGTAAATTGGGGGCCATTATATTTATTTTGACGTTTAGAAATTCTTAAATTAATAAGGAAAAAGAGGTCTACATTGTAAATTTGGTGAATTAGAATTATATGCGTAGATAAATCATAAATTTTTAGACTCTATAATGCATACAAGTCATGATCATATATAGTGATTTTTGAAAAAGACAAATGGGAGAGAGTTGAAATATTTGAGAAAAGATAAGATCATTTGTGAAATTCTTTTGAAAAAGTCAAATCCAGGACAAAGGCAGCTGCGTACAAATGGAGGCCGTGGGCGGCATGGCCATTGCATTGTATCGGAGAAAGCAACTGTGCGACATCAAAAGAGGAGGCGATGGGAGATGAAGAGGGAATGACACCACGGTGGAGCTGGCTCTATGTGTTCGTGGCCCTGGTGCCTCTATGGTGGGCCTGGCGGGTTCTGGAGTGGGCCTGGCTGAGGCCGCGGAGACTGGGCCAGAGCCTGTGGGCCCAGGGCCTCCGCGGCACCAGGTACCGCTTCCCATCCGGCGACCTGACGGAGGAGGCACGTCTCGCCGACGCGGCCCGCTCTAAGCCCATGCCTTTGTCCCACCACATCGGCCCGCGGGCGCAAGCGTTCTTATGCAAATT
Organism: Pharus latifolius; assembly: GCA_019359835.1. NCBI lineage: Eukaryota > Viridiplantae > Streptophyta > Magnoliopsida > Poales > Poaceae > Pharus > Pharus latifolius. The sequence goes on along the minus strand of CM033326.1, from coordinate 18,321,230 downwards.
TATCAAGGAACATGGTACCTGCACCATCTCTCAACTTGTGTTACTTTCTGTGCTCCGATATTTCCATCTTCCCATCAAATTTTAACTGTGAACTACCGAAACTCCAAACCTTCAAACCGACGTAGGATGCCTTGTCAGAGACACCGGAAGGCGATGCAACTCGTGTCCAGGGCGTGTAAAAAAAATCAATTTAATTGAGACATGATTCAATCAAAAACACACCTCACCCTTGGTGCCTCCCCACATCAACTACACATAATCTCGCAAGACAAAGAAATGCATGACCAAATTCTATTATGTTTAATGTAAACAACTAGTAGTCTTTTTTTCCCTTATATTGCTGATCAGTATGATACTATAGTAGGATTGAGATTCAATAGAATATACATATATAACGTTTTCTTTTTTTAATTTGTATAGTAGTGTCAATATTTTTGAAAAAAAAAATGTTGCATTGCCGTGTTTGTATCGTGTCATGTCCTGTGTTTGTATGGTAACCTTCGTGGATAACATGAAATTGCAGGTAAAAATTTTGTGACATGGATAGGCCCAAAACCAGCAGTGATCATCAATGACCCTAAACTGGTACGGGAGATCCTATCAAACAAACACTTCAAGACAATCCAATTAGATGAAACAATTTCGAAGCTGCTCGCTGATGGGTTGACAATCCACCAAGGTGAAAAATGGGCCACTCATCGGAGGGTCATCAACCCAGCCTTTCATCTCGACAAGTTGAAGGTCTCTCTCATACAAGTACAATAACACATTGGATATTGCAAACTTACTCAAGTCCCCTGTGCCATCACCTCGAGGACCATCAGGCCCTCTACTTAAATTTTAATTTAAATTAGATAGACTCCTCTACTACTCGAATGGGTGAACTTGAGCTTTTGTTTTTTATAATTTTCATAAATTTTGTGAGGCCAACCTATCGATTCAACACGAGGTTCACATGTTAGTTACTACCAATTAATAGACATTAACGAACAATTAGAATAAGGGTTCTTCTTGGAACCATTCAAATAACAGAGAGGCCTATTTGCCCAACTTTTGATTAGAAGGGTTTAGTTGTATATAAAATTATAGTAAAATGGGTATAGGTGTAATTTCTCAATTTTTTTTAAACTTTCTTCTTTAATTCAAAACTTCTCATATGGTCTTAGGGCCTAACCTCAATATTGTGTAGCTCCAATAAAAAATTGAGGTATTTTTAAAAATTTTAGTATGAAAAATAAAGATATGTTTGGATAAAAAAAATAGAGATAAAAATACTACAGTTTTCTCTCAAAACAAAGTTTTTTCACTGTATCAAAAACTTTGTTCCAACCCAAAATTTTCGAAACCGAGAAAGAGACTACGTGCGTGCGAACGAGTGCAAAAACCCTAGGAAAAGAAGCGGGAGCGCCATCTCGCACATGGAGGGACGTCCGCCACCGACGCTGGCACCGAAGAAAGGTACGAGTCATCCCTCACCTTCCTCTCAGTCATCGTCGTGGCCACCGTCCGGCCGATCGGCACCTACGGTCGATGTCCTACCCAGTAGGCGGCTGATTGCCGTGTCAAGCCGACATCCTGGCCACAGGCGTCGCAATCGTTGCCTGATGTCGGTCCATAGCCACCGGCCGCCCTGGTCCCCACCGACTGCCTCACCTTGCTCCCCACCGGCGGCGACACGATTGAGCGGCAGCACAATCGACGACAGGCGGCGGCACGTGAGTGTGTTCCTCAATGGGCTGCAGCCCAATCGACGTCCTCCTTCTATATGGGTAGCGACGGCAACAACAAGGGTTTTGGGTGGATTGTGGGTGGTCGGAGTTGGCCGGATTTGGCTGGATTTTTCCTAGGCTCTAGGATTAGGAGTAGTGGAAGTTGCCTCTATCTATGTCTCCCTTGTCGGCGCGTGGCGCTTTGGGCTCATAATTCTTTTTTGTCTACTTTTTCTTGATACTGCAATTAACAGATTTCAATCCAAACACCTCTAATACTTTTATTTCAAAAACATAAAGTCTTAGTATTCTCTTTTCAAAATTCTGATTTCACAATACCAAAATTATATAATACCAACTCTCTCAAACAGACCCTTAGTTACTTTTTGGATATTGCCATACAGGAAATGCTACCGGCTTTTGCCGAGTGTTCCAGCGAGCTGATAAGCAGATGGGAGAATTTTGTCATGTCAGATGGAGTGAAGGAGATAGATGTCTTTCCAGAATTCCAAAACCTCACCGGTGACGTTATTTCCCGCGCAGCGTTTGATAGCAGCTTCAGTGAAGGGAGGAGAATTTTCCAAATACAATCAGAGCAAGCTAAGCTTGCTAACCAGATGATTCACAATGTGTACATCCCGGGTTTTAGGTGAGAGCTCATATTAGCCGGCCAGAATATCTAACAACGCACCTGATGTGCTAGGGCAATATCATATTAGTCTGTTCATAAATACTTTGTCCCATTTTTAGACACTATTTAAGATTGTGGAGTAATTTTGTGCTATGTGGTAAGATATGACAAGTACAAAAAAAATATTTATCATATTTATGAAGATATCATTGTATGTTTCTAACTATTAAATGATCTTTTAAACCAAGTTTCGAGAATGCACCCTAATATCAAACAAATCTAAATGTCATAAGGCAATCCCTTTTTTGTTTTAAACAAGTCAAATTACATCTAATAACTTTGGGCAAGTTAATCAATCTTATGCAATTAATGAGTCTTTTACATTGGCCAACATTAAAGTACCACTTAATTCAAGTCTTTTTGAAAGTTTGAACTACGGAGTAATATATACAATTAATGAGGGAAGGCATCAACAGCTAATGACAACTATTTTTGAATAGAAATTAATCCAAACTTGTTTTTTCTTGTACATATGTTAATGTTTTCTTATAAAAAAATTATGATGTACAGTGTCAAATCCATTTCGATATATCATATTAAAAAGTAATGGCCTAAAATGTATATAGGAGACCTTGTGTGAAAAAAATGACAAATATTTTGGACTAGACGTAATATCTCACTGTTTGACCTTATGATGCTCTTGTTTATTTGATTTTTTTGCAGTTTCCTGCCAACTGAACTCAATAGAAGGATTAAAGCTAATGCACGGGAAGTGGACGGGCTATTGAGAGGCATAATCACAAAGAAGGAGAGGGCTGTGAAAGAGGGCCGTCGCAAGAACGATGACCTACTAGGTTTTCTGATGGAGTCCAACACTGCCGGAACAAGAGACGGTGGAAAGTACTCCGAATCAATCATGACAGTAGAAGACATAATTGGGGAGTTGAAGCTCTTCTACTTTGCCGGAATGGAGACAACGGCGGTGTTGCTCACATGGACCATGATCACATTAAGCATGCACCCTGAGTGGCAGGACAAGGCAAGGAAGGAGGTCCTGCGTGTGTTTGGAAAGAGCAAGCCAGATTTCGTGAGCATAAATCAGTTGAAAGTTGTGAGTACTCCAGATATCTAACGATTAAATTCCATCAAGTGTCTATAAACTTGTGAAGTCGTGTCATTTAAATCTTTAAATTTTAATTTAAGCTCACAAGTCAATATACTTCACTTTCAAAAATTTTGGTCTGAAAACTTGTCCCTATTAATAAATCTTTAATTTGGTTAGTTAAGTGTTGGATTTAGTTATAAATTTCATATTTTAGCCCACATATTTTAAATTATTGATTTTTTAATCTTATCTTTTCTATTAACTTTGAAGTATGCAATCAAAATAATGTCAAGTCATTTAGCATGACATATCATCAATGAGTTTATGTGGCATATCACGTGATACAACATTATGCTCGGAATGATGATGTGGTATGACACGTCAATTTAGATGTACCATATCAAAATGCCACATCATTTTTTATTAGTTAAACTGATAATGGATAGGGCTAATTGAAATGGTCGAACAAGTTAGGGAACCAAACACCGAGTTAAATTTTAAGTTTAAAAACCATGGCACACTTGATCAAGTTTAAGAACCAAGTAGGGGTCGATTCAAAAATTCAGCCTTGGAGCGCGAACTAATATAACAACATAAAAGTCTGTTTGGGAGAGTTGGTATTGTATAACCGTGGTATTGTATAATTGTGGTATTGCAAAACTAGAGTATTGAAAAGGGGATACTTAGACTTTGTGTTTTTAAAACTAAAGTATTAGAGGTGTTTGGATTGAACTATGTTAACTGCAGTATCAGACAAAAGTGGAAAAAAAAATCTGAGCCCAGAGCACCACGGACCGATATCAAGCAAACTTCCACCACTCCGGCTGTCTGCTGTCGCTCATCCTGCGCCGCCCGCCGGGCGCTGCCGCTCGTCCCGCGCCGCCTATCGAGGAACACACTCGCATGCCGCCGCCCATTGTCGATTGTGCCGCTGCTCAATCATGTCGCTGCCGTCGTTGATTGTGCCGCACCGCCGCTTGTCCTGTGCTGCCCGCCGCAATCATCGATCGTGCTGCCGCTCGTCCTGCGCCACCCGCCGTCCACCGCCAGTCGGTGGCAAGGCGAGGGGGCCGATTGTGGCCAGTGTGAGAGGCCCGGTCGGTGGCAAGATGAGACGCACGAAGCACCAGTAAACGAAATGGATAAAAACCTTATCCTTTCAAGGTTTAGAAGTAAAAAAAAAAAAAAAATTGAATTCTTGGACTTTGAACCAAGACCCTACGCAAAAGGACTCAACCTACTAAACAACTAGACCAGCAATACCAATTATCTATATTGTTATGGATTTGTGGGTAGAATTGTAGCCCCATGCACTTAAGTAGATCAGCACTTGGAACCAACGGAGTAATTTACGTACACCAAATCATATAAGTTCTTTTTTCATTTTGATACAACTCTAAATTATTTTTAACAATGTTTGGTAGGTGACCATGATATTGCATGAGGTTCTTAGGTTATACCCGCCGATAACAAGAAATCAGCGAGAAACGGACAAGGAGGTGGAGGTTGGAGGTGTCACATACCCACCTGGAATGATATTTGAGGTGCCGATTTTGTTTATTCACCATGATCCGGACATATGGGGAGAAGACGCCGGCGAGTTCAATCCGGAGAGGTTCGCCGAGGGTATCTCCAAGGCGTCCAAGGACTCGCCGGCGTTCTTTCCGTTCGGTTGGGGGCCACGTATTTGCATCGGTCAGAACTTCGCGTTGCTTGAGGCGAAGATGGCTTTGAGCATGATCCTGCAGCACTTCTCGTTCGAGCTCTCACCGTCCTACGCACACGCACCGTTCCCGGTGTCTACGTTGCAGCCGGAGTATGGTGCCCAGATTATTATCAAGAAACTCTCATCCAACTAATAATGATTTCAGCATCACCGTTGGGTTGTATGATGATATTGTATAGTATAGACATACACCGTTGGATTGCATAATAATATAGTAGTATACATATCCATACATGCGCGAATATGGTTCGGGAAGAAATAAAGGTCACGAGGACGCTAGCTAGATGCACCTAGGTGCTTACTAGATGGAAAAGTTTGTATGTTAGGATGCCTGCGTGTTTCATGATGTTATATTTTTTCTGAATAAATATGGTAAAAATATGTTGTTTTTAACATTTTTACATCCACTTGTTCGGGGCCTTCGTTAATTAATTAGTCCATTGTGGTGCAATGTCCTGCTCGGACATACATTCCTTCCGCAAATATGCAAATCCAAATGAACCCACGAGTGTTTAAACAACAAAAGTCGGCAAAAATTGAAATTTAGAATTTGTTAATATTCCGACTATTCAAAAGTTGATCTGCAAGTCGATTCAAAATGTGTCAACTTTGGTAAATACAGAGCAAATTAGGAGCATGCTGGGGCTCAACGAGAAATTCGTAGAATAGACAAGAGAGGGCTTGAGCTCAATAATTTGACAACTGAGGATAATTACCTCCTGTTTCACTTGTCAAACAAAGCCAACTTACCTACTGTGCGGACCATAAAGTTGGTCGACAAATTGTGGTCACCAAGATGGTCATGAGTCACGGTATTGATGAAATCAAAGTCAGAGTTAAGTTATTTGAAGATTTTGCTGTCAGACTAGTGTAGTATTTGTTCAAGAGGTTATCATTGTAGCTACTTGTCAGCTCTTAAGTGAGTACCACTGCTCGTATATATAATTGCATGTCTTCATGTAGCATTTAGAAAGCGGGTTTTTTAAGTCATTGTGGGTTTCAATCAAGTGAGCGAGCAAGAGAGGTAGAGAGTTAGAAACCATACCTACACTTACTTAAGGCGAGTTGGCCAGTGCGGCATCCACAAGCGCAAATGACTACCAACTTGTGACATTTATATGACAAATTCAAACAGTGTCTCAAAATGGGTTTATCTAAAATTATATTCTCCAACATATATGCCCACATTATTAATATCTTATATCCATGGTCCGTAAAATATAATCATCAACTAATATATGTGCTAATCCATTAAACAATAATGTTCTATTTAAAGATAAGGGATCAGAAACTTTATAGAATAATATCATAAATAAATTTAAAATTTCACGAACAAGTTACACACTTGTTGATCGAACCAAAATGATAATTTATTCAAAAACAAAATAACATATCATTCAAATATTCATAAATATAACAAAGATAAATATATATATGTGATTTTCTCTAAGATATATCACTAACAGACTTTGCTCAAGAGGCCGAGATGAATTGAATCATAGAAAGTCGACAAGATGCACGGTTAAAGTTAACCATGCGCAACAGTGCAGTCCCAAAATGGCGTGGTGACTGCTGGTCGTGCGGCTTTGACTATGCACGACAATGAAGGGGCGCGGTTGTGCGCATGGTTAGACTTAACTGCGCGACTTGATTGTTTGCAGCAATAGCTCGTCAAATGGGCACGTGGTTAGATGCACGGTTGTACAATTTAGTTGTTTGTAGTAGAAGTCCTCCAAAAAATTGCACAATTAGACTTAACCATTGGACTTGACCATGCTCAACAATGAAGCTTGATTCTTCTATCTTGCGCTGATTTTCATCTGATTTTGAGTTGTTTCTTGCAAAAGGGCTAGTAGCACACAATACAAGGTTTAGACATTAAAGCACACAAAATCCAAAGATTCCAACACATTTGTAGGGTAAAACTTAGAAGAATGATGAGTGATTTTAAGGTGAAATAAAGTTTCAATAGCAGGGCACAGCATGGCACCTGCCACTTCTTGAAGATACACTTGGAGAAGCACATAGGGTTAAAGATTCTGGACAAGATCGCTGATGATCTCCATGTTTATGGCTGCACGATTTTCAATGCCATGCCCCTGGTAGTGGAAGATATTGTGGTGCAAATCCGCAAGAATGCCGCTCTGCTTGTGCAAGGAATCTTGGCAGTGTTGTGCGGGTGTCCGTCTCATATTTTAATGAATGCTCACAAGTGCACTTGTGTGATGTAACTTTCATTCTAGTAGAGTATGGTATTTCCTACGAGATGCGAATAGCATTCAACTCAAGAAACTCCAATCAATTCCATAAAAAATAATGTCACGTCCCAATTTTCAGCGTTACACCTTCTAAGTTTCCACTAAAACTTGGTCTCTGCAAGATTCTTGTCCAAATTTTTTCTCAATCCTAATCTAAATCTTAACTGTTGCCCAAATCCCTCTTACTTCACTTGGCATTTTAGTGCTTGCATGATTTTCATGTGCATACATTAAAATGCACCCAATTTCTCTTTATGTTATAGAAACTTAGGTAGCATCTCAAGGATAATAGGAATTTAAGTATTAATTTGCACCTAGGTCCAGAGTGCTAAGTGAAAGCATGGTATCAAATTACATTTTGTAAATTACTCAAAATTTAGAGGTAAATTGCAATTTTGGCTCTAATCCTTTTAAATCCTTGGGAATTATTAAATTGAAATTATCATTTGCTTAAAAGTAGACAAGTATCGAATTATATTTGCAAATGTTCTGAAGTTTAAGAGTTAACTGAAATTTATTAAAAATTTCTTCCAACTTAAAAAGGGCTAATTGCATCTAGCCCAAAGTATTTGGGGTTGTAAAGTTGTTAAAATGTATTATAATTTGGTTAGAATTCAGGTTTAGAAGAGAATTTATCCAAATAGTTCACAGACCCTAGTAAAATGGTATTTCATGCTTAGGTATAAAAGTGGAGTTAGAAATTGGTAGCTAAAAATACTGATTTAATCCTTGACTCAACTAGCATAAACAGTGAAGGATATGTTTTACCCACCTCAACCACTGCCAACGTAGCAGACAGTGCACACCTCCTGCTTCTGTAACAGTACAAGGAGCTGTTCATCGTTTTGCTACAATACTGAGCAAGTGGAGCTAAACCTACTACGTAGAAGCAGCAGCAACACACATTTGCAAACTACTACAGTAGCAAACCAAACCAGTAGCAGTAGCAATGTATATACCCACACGCACAGAAGAATACACGCAACACCAGCAATAGTTTACACACATGCACGCATAATCCAGTTCCTGATTGCTTCATGTTGCCTCCAGCCAGTTCTTGATCTCCAGCAGCTACCAAACAAATCTTCCAAACAGAACCGGTGAGGAATTCGGCCGCGGCAACGTTTCTCCTTCGGTTGGCGCCCAAGTTCCAGTTTTACTTGTTTTACCTGTACTGTAGCGTGCTGGGAAATTTTCGTTTTATTGTTTCTTCGTTGATGTCGCCCCAGTTAGTGCATCGCACTCCCAGACTAGGTATCTTACACTTCCAGAAGGACCATTGGCCACCGCCGGCGAGGTCGATGTCATTCTGTTCAGCCTTCGTGCTCCAAAAGTTAGCCAATGCCAGCCGTAGACAATAACTTTGTATTGGATTTGCCAGCGGCTGACATTCGTTGTGTCAGCCGACCACTTTTGGAATTCCAAATTGAATTCTACTCATGTCACTTTATTTATTATATCATTTGGAATCCAACCATATAATTTTTACCTCGTATCAGTCACCCAATGGACCATAAATTACAAAAGACGCCACTATTCTTATTCAAATAGCCCTAATTCCCGTAATTTTAGGTCAATTAGGGTTTTCAGCATGTATTTTACTTACATTTATATTAATTGAAACGTTAAGAACCTATATTCTAATTGATAATGTATTTCATGTGTATTTGCATTTAGAACCTAAAATTCCTGCCGCAGAGAAATTAGCTGCCGAGGCCACATCAGAAGGTTCCATCTTCGAGGAACGAGGGAAGTCAATTACTCTTGATGAACCCATTTAACTGCAATATTGAGATATTTTGTTTAAAATTTGCCTGTACATGATAATTTCATATTACCGTTATGTTCGAATAACAAGATCAGTTAACATTCCATAATCGGGGAGCTTATCCTGTATAACGAATACTACATGGATCTTAATGCTCTAGGATAGTAGAGCCAATATAAGAATTTTAGCAATAGTTATGCAGTTTAAGTATATAATAAATTAATAACTTGTTCACTTTAAAAAGGTAACTTATGCGCCATTTCGCAAATGAAGGTATAATGGTGTTTGGGTGAGATTGGAAAGTGGAGTGATGGTACTGCATAGTGCACCAGGGGTGATGTGGTTTGCTTTCCACCTAGACTCTTAAGAACTAAACAATTGTGTTTCACTTCCAGTGACAAGTTTATTATACTAACCACAAGGCTGATATAGGACGAGTATGACTCAGTAACTTTGTTGATTACTTAACTCAGCTCTACATGGATAGTGATGTGTTTAGGTAAGAGAGGATTTCTCTTCCACGGACCAACATTGAGAAGGGGCCAGGGTGGTGGTTTGGCCCGCCACAGCAGTTGTAGGTCTATCAGATGATTGATAAACTCTTCTGTTGGGCAAAATTAGAGTTAATATGAGACAATGTGAAAGGCATGTGATATTCGACTTAGTCGCATACAGTATTGTTGCATGTATCTTAAAAGAAATTCCAGTTTAAATCCCCATCACTTGTATACTTCTCTTCCGATTCCTAGTGTACCTTGGGAGGATATTCATATAGATTTTGTTCTTGGATTGCCCAAGACTAAGAGGAGGAGAGATTCTATATTCATTGTGGTTGATAGGTTCTCTAAGATGACTCATTTATATTTTGCCACAAGAGCAACGATGTTTCACACGTTGTTGATTTGTTTTCAGGGAAGGAGTGCACTTGCATAGAGTTCCAAACACTATTGTTTCAAATCACAATGCCACATTCTTGAGCTACTTTTTGAAGACAGTGTGGGATAAGCTCAACACAAAGTTGCTATTCTCTACCACTTACCACCCACAACCCGATGGGAAAACGAAAGTTGTCAATCGTACATTGTCCATAATGCTACGAGCTATTTCAAAAAAGAATCTAAAGATGTGGGAAGAGTGTTTTTCACATATGGAGTTTACATATAACAAAGCAGTACATTCAACCACTAAATTGTCCCCTTGAGATTGTTTTTGGCTATAAACCACGTACTCCCATAGATTTGCTGCCTTTACCTTCGCAGGAGAGAACAAATATGGATGTTGCAAAGAGAGTTGAACATGTGAAGAAGATCCATGAAGAAAAAGAAGCAAAATTGAGAAGATGACCTTACAATATGAGAAACGAGCTAACAAAGGCAAAAGGAAGATTATTTTTTTGAAGAGAAACCTCATATGACTCTATCTATACAAGGATGGCTTTCTGAATAAGCGCAAAAGTAAGCTCCAATCATAAGAAAATGGATTGTTTAGGGTGTTCAAAAAGATCAATGACAATGTTTACAAGATCAAGTTATCAGGTGACTACAATGATGTGAGTGTAACATTCAATGTTATGAATTTGTCTCCTTTCTTTGGAGAGTTGAGGACAACTCTTCTTCAAGAGAAGGAAACTAATGAGGACATCTCTAACACTAGTATTTCAATACCATCACATGTAACTGCTAATGAGAATGATGGAGACGATCATATAACTGAGAGTTATTCTAGACCTATTATGAGAATCAAGGCAAAACAACTACAGAAAAAGATGCATTTTTAGGTGAATGCTTACTTTATTTTATTTAATTATGAGATTTCATATCATGCTATATTTCAGAGTGCTTGTTTATGATTCTCAGGTATGAGGGAGAATTTGGAGACTTTTGCTGGGAAGATGAAGATGTTGTGGTAGGAAATGCCATGAAAGCCCAATCAGCATGCGCATCCTAATTTCAATCCAAATAGGAGACTTCAATCCGAGCTAGACACCAAATCCAAGTAGAATTCAAATTTGGATGAATCTAACTTTAGCACTAGCTGCATGTAATATGAATTAGGATGGAGCACCACAAACAAGTTTTAATTTAGTTCAAATTTTATATTTATGGACAATTATGTACTTATTTGGAAGAATACATATTGATTAGGTTTCGGAGTACTATAGCATGGATACTGTTCCCGTAAATAGTAATCCGAATCATACATAATTTAGAGATATATTACATATTTAGTATTAGGAATACTTTAGTACATATTTTAATAGGTTTCGGCCAAACTCTAATCAAGCCACCGGCTAAATAATGTCACATCCCAAAAATTTAACCCCTATTAAAAGTTTTTATGTCAATGATGAGTAGTGCTAGGTATTTTTGTAAATCGTCACTAGTCAAATTTTATATATATATATGTGTTGGGGGAAAATACTAGCCAACACCAGAAACGTCACCACGGGAGTCCTGTCTCCGGGGTCGAGGGAAACTTCCCCCGGCGCACCTTCTCCGGGTTAGGGAGAGCCCCTCTCCCGGAGCCCCTTCTCCGGGCCGGGGAAGACGTCTCCCGGAGCACTCCCCCGGGTCCGGGAGAGACTTCCCCCGGCGCACATTCTCCGGGCTAGGGAGAGCCCTTCTCCCGGAGCCCCTTCTCCGGGCCGGGGAAGACGTCTCCCGGGGCCCTCCCCCGGGTCCTGGGGAGACTTCCCCCGGCGCACCTTCTCCGGGTTAGGGAGAGCCCCTCTCCCGGTGCCCCTTCTCCGGGCCGGGGAAGACGTCTCCCGGAGCCCTCCCCCGGGTCCAGGAGAGACTTCCCCCGGCGCACCTTCTACGGGCTAGGGAGAGCCCTTCTCCCAGAGCCCCTTCTCCGGGCCGGGGAAGACGTCTCCCGGGGCCCTCCCCTGGGTCCTGGGGAGACTTCCCCCGGCGCACCTTCTCCGGGTTAGGGAGAGCCCCTCTCCCGGAGCCCCTTCTCCGGGCCGGGGAAGACGTCTCCCGGGGCCCTCCCCTGGGTCCTGGGGAGACTTCCCCCGGCGCACCTTCTCCGGGTTAGGGAGAGCCCCTCTCCCGGAGCCCCTTCTCCGGGCCGGGGAAGACGTCTCCCGGGGCCCTCCCCCGGGTCCTGGAGAGACTTCCCCCGGCGCACCTTCTCCGGGTTAGGGAGAGCCCCTCTCCCGGAGCCCCTTCTCCGGGCCGGGGAAGACATCTCCCGGAGCCCTCCCCCGGGTCCGGGAGAGACTTCCCCCAGCGCACCTTCTCCGGGCTAGGGAGAGCCCTTCTCCCGGAGCCCCTTCTCCGGGCCGGGGAAGACGTCTCCCGGGGCCCTCCCCCGGGTCCTGGGGAGACTTCCCCCGGCGCACCTTCTCCGGGTTAGGGAGAGCCCCTCTCCCGGAGCCCCTTCTCCGGGCCGGGGAAGACGTCTCCCGGGGCCCTCCCCCGGGTCCTGGAGAGACTTCCCCCGGTGCACCTTCTCCGGGTTAGGGAGAGCCCCTCTCCCGGAGCCCCTTCTCCGGGCCTGGGAAGACGTCTCCCGGAGCCCTCCCCCGGGCTCGGGAGAGGCTTCCCCCGGCGCACCTTCTCCGGGCTAGGGAGAGCCCCTCTCCCGGAGCCCCTTCTCCGGGCCGGGGAAGACGTCTCCCGGAGCCCTCCCCCGGGCTCGGGAGAGACTTACCCCGGCGCACCTTCTCCGGGCTAGGGAGAGCCCCTCTCCCGGAGCCCCTTCTCCGGGCCGGGGAAGGCATCTCCCGGAGCCCTCAGGTGGGCACTGATTTCGAGGGCCGCCACGTGTCATAAATCGGTGTCCTGGACCTCGTCAAAAGACTGTTTTGCCCCCGATCCTACGGTTGTGGCAGGGGTAGTTTAGTAATTTGCGTCTTTTGGGGTCTATTTATACCCTTGTAACACTCTTTTGTAACCTAAGACATTCATTTGTACTCAATCCAAAAGGACAAAAAGGCATGTTCCGGAGCCCTCTCTCCGGGAGAGAGCCCCCTAGCCGACGCTCGTCGGGAACACGTCGACAGGACTAGGGCCTCCACTGAGGCCCGAATCTGTATAAACCCCTGTGTCAATCTCTGGGATTGTCCAACGTGGGGTGACCCGTCGCACGGTCAGTTCGCGTTGAGGAACACGTGTTGCACACATCATCAAATCTGCCGAGGTATTTTTTATACCACGACAATATGTGTGTGTATGGATACATGCATATATGTATAAGCATAGGTATGTATGAAGGTGTGTATATGTATAGATGTATAAGAGAATAGTAGACTGAAGAGAATAACCTTAAGGTTATCTCCAACCCATCGGTGCTTCGTTAGACGCTTCAACTAAATATTCTCCAGTATATTCTGTGCCACGTGCGCAAAGCACCACCCGAAACACCCCTTACTCCAATACAAGGCACTTCGTACGGGTCCACGAGCAAATTAAATTTAGGTGATTTTAGTAAAACATCAATAACTTTTAATTTAAAAATCGAATATATGCGCTTTTTGGTCTCTATATGAAGATAATTTAAAGATCTACAACTTTCTCAATAAAATCAACATCTAATTTGAACTATATTAATCATAAATTAAGAAACTTAATATTATATGCAATTTGATCGCATATAAACCAAGGCAAAAAAAAGGTGACGGGCCCACATCAAATTATATGCTCAGTAGGTGTTCTCTCTCTCCTCATCCGATTTTTTTTAATAGTTTTTTGGCGCGGGCCCACATGCAGAAGTTGGATGCGCCAGCGTTGGAGTTCGTCTAAGGAAGTAAATATCTGAATAAACTAAACCTAAAGAAGAGGTGTGAAGGGAGCTGAGATAAGGATGAAGAAAAGAGATGGAAAAGAAAATCCTCCCTGAAGAAGCCTGGAGAAGCTTCAGGACTGCATGTGCAAAACAAAAGTTTAAAACACTGTCTGGTAAACAATATTGTTACGTGGAGTATTGTACAGCAGTGAAACAAAGAGGTGAATATTTATACATGCAGTTGCTTGGGACTTTGGTGTAGAGATATACATGTATGCAGTGAAAATGCATACACACAGCAGCCATAGTGATTCTTCTCTCCCTCTCTGTTCCTGTGTTGAGCAACAGCAGTAACAGCTAGCAGACCACCCCAGGTAGGAATTTCAACTCAAATCTTATGCATTATTTGATCATCATGTTCCCTAGTAGCTGTGAGTTCAATCTTTAATGTTCTCTGGTGAGTCCTCTGGCTAGGACGACGACGACGAGCACCACGGCGGCAACACAAATATTCAGTTTTACCTATTTTACCCTACTGTAGCATGCCAGATTGGTTTCAATTAGTTGAATCTTTAGTTGATGCTTCATAGGACTCCAGGGTTGGGTATTAGAAATCCATAGCAACCCTTTGCGCAGACGCTGACAAGTTGCAGCGGTGGAAATCACGCCGACGACAAGTTCTGGGAGCCCGAAGCACCGCCACGGTTGGGTAAAACCTGAATCCATCAATTTAGCTAGCTATTGTTCGAACTAGTTGCGTATCGATTTTCTCACCACCCTAGCAATCTCCCGGTCAAATCTGGTGAAGTCCGATGGCCGCTCTCTGGTGAAGTCCGATGGCCGCTCGCCGATGAATTTTGAAGTCCTGTCTCCGACGACGGCGAGACGTCGGACTGGTAAATTGAGCATCTTTATCAAATTACCGGCGCATAAACCCAATTGAGGTCATCCTCAACATCATAGAAGTATCCGTTGATGATTTCACTACTTCGTCTTCTCCAGCGCCGGCGAAGTTGGGGAATTGCCCTATTCCCGGGACCGCATTGTGGAGAGAGGTCTCAATGGAGCCATCGTTTGATTTGCCACTTCGATTACGTTCTATAGGTGCTGTAGAAGCTCATTGCCATATCGTCGACCAGATTCCTGTCGTCGCCGTCATTCTCGACGCCGGCCGTGCCACTCCAGTAACGCTGTTCATGAAATCTCGTCGTCGGTCAACAGGAACCACCCAAACTAGTCACTGACGAAGTTGGTGGAGCCCTCTGGTGCAATGGCCTCAAGATGGACCCCAACCATAGACGAAATCGCCGCCAGCGAAGACTTCACCGCCACTGACCATCGCGCGCTCCAAATGCCAACCAAAGCCAGTAGAAGACATTTGTTTTGTATAGTAAATGTCAGCCGCTGATGCTCGTTAGGTCAGCCGACCAATTTTAAGGCACTATTTCAAATTCCAATCATGTCATTTTGTTTATTATATTAATTAGAGTCTAACCATATAATTTGTATTTCATAAAAGTCCTCTGTTAGCCCAGAATTGATAAAAGTGTTAAAACCCTAATTAAAATATATATATTAAATCGATATATAAATCTTAAAAGTGTCAAATCACTTTAGAAAGTTAGAAATTTGATTTAACTTGAATGTTTAAAACCTCTTTATTTATTCTACACTTAATTGCCTTCAGGATCTAGGTCAAATTCGGCTTTTGAGACCTACTAATCAACCTTTTACCCTTTTCGAAAACGTCGTTCTTATTTTACCTTGTTTTCATTTTGTTTTCTTTTTTATTCCTAATGAGACCCTTTTACGATTTGATTTTTTTAATTAATCCTCACAACGACTTAAGTATAAGCATACTAGACCCTCGGCATGCATTCTATTTTATCCGTTGAATACTTAATCATATTTTGATCAATAGTGTACTTTAATTATAAATAGGACCTGAGATACCTACTTCTAAGGAGCAAGTCACCGAGACTATACCAGGAGAACCAATCCTAGAGGAACGAGCCAAGTCAATTGACCTTGATCATTTAGATTTAAAATATTATATTACAGTATTGAAATTAATAAAAGAAATTTTAGTAATTGCATTATGCAATTCAAATATATGGTAAATAAATAATTATTCTATTCAGAAATGGACTGTGTGCCATGTTAAAATTAAATTAGAAAGGAAAAATGTTCGGGTAGAGTGGATTGAAATGATGATGATGCATGAGGCACAAGGGCAATGTGGTTAGTTCTTTACCCGAACACTTAAGGACCAAACCATTGTGTTTTAACTTCTAGTGGCATGTTACCGTACTAGCCACAAGCCTGGTATTGGACGGGTATGACTTAGTAACATTGCCAAATACTTTACTCAGCTCTGCATGGATAGTGAGGTATGAAAGTGATGTAGATGTGTTAATGAGATGTGGTCCCTCCATTGATCCACTGCTAGACAGAGGGGAGGACCCTACCACGGACTAGCACTAGAAAGGGACTGGGGTAGGGGTATAGCCCGCCACAACCGCTATAGGTTTTGTTCGATGCATGATAAAACCTTAGCCGGGCAGAGCTAAAGTTATTATAAGATAATGAGAAAAGCGTGTGAGTTTCGACTCAGTCGCATGCAGTATTGTTGCATGTATATGCCCTGACAGTAGTAGTCGAAGTAAATTATGAAAAAAGTAGTACACCTCTGCAGAGTGTAAAGAATGTATTCGAATACTTCATACCCTCGGATTAGGGTATGTCATGGTCAATGAATTATCATGTGGTTAAGCACAAATAGATTTACAAATTTTATTTTAAACTGTTAAGTTCAATCTTGAAAAATAAATCAAAAATGGATATGTTATATTCTTGTTAAAGTAAATAGTAGAGTAAATTTTTGCAACTACCATATTGCAATAAGAAATCATAGGCTGATTTATTATGAGTACCTTCTTGAACATTCTATCCTGTTATGAATCCTTGAATATGTATATTTGTGCATTTGCCTCAATTGGCTTGCTGAGTACCCTGTACTCACCCCCGAAGTTTCAAATTATTAGAAGAATGTGAAGCCGACCAAGAACCACCTGAGGATGAACCAGCTCTGCTTGAGGGAGAATTTGATCAGTTCCTTTAAGGTCGCGGTTCACGGCCAAGTTCGACTGTGGAAAGGGTTGTTGTACGCATGTAACATGAATAAATTGTGACCATTGTATTCTCTATTGTGAGACTGTACTGCATCGTTATATAATTAAATATTTATGAGCTGTGGTTGTGATATACATTCTCTGTACAATTATATCCTGGGGAGTTGTACTCCATAGGGAGATTGATTGCCCTTATGGGACATTTCGTCACGGGATGGCCAGGGGTGTCTCAACATGAGCCCCGGGCGGTCGGGACGGGACATATAAGTCTTGTATGGTGCAACACTTAGGCCCCCAATATTATTTTTGAGAATAGACACTTTCATCATGAGTTGCTTATTTCCTTTCTTGCGATTTCCTAGATTGGATTTGTGAGAAGAAACTTCGGTTTCACCCAATCAATGATGCTCCACGTCTATACAATATGGTTGTGTGGATTAGTTTCTTTGGCGTATGAAAGGGCTTTGTCTTAGTAACAGGTGACATATAAGTTGTGTATACACTTTCATTGTTGGGTACCTCATCATTCGGTTACAAACCACCAAGTTATCCAAGTCCCCACATCGTGAAGGCTAGCTTACCATTGTGCTTGCACATATGTATGCATGCTCAAGGATATCACCATTAGTAGGCTAACGGCTAAACCAAAAATCTAGTGGAATAAGCTAAGCCAGTTAACTCTATTTATTTATCTCATAAGCTCATACCAAAACCTATAACCAAATTGAATCTACTGATTATAAGGAATATATATAGGCTTAAGATAAAAACAAATATATGTTTTTATCATTTTAGCTGATATCCATTGGATACTGATGCAGAATCGAATATTATTTTTCCCGTATCCTAACCCTTGTCCAAAAAAAAAATCAAATCAAATCAAATCTGGATACGGATACGGATATTGTTTGAATCTCAAAATTACAACCCACACTAAGAATTTTACGAATACGGAATCAGATTTAGCGGATATTGTCTGCCTAATTTTAAACCCTTAACATATTTTACATCTATTTAACACAACTAATTTGACCCAACAAAATATTCTAGGCTAACAAGGTTTGTTGACAAAAAAACCTAGGTTAAACTAATTTATCTAAGAATAAATTAACTTACTTATTTTAAAGCCCTGTTGGTTTAGTCAATCTGTGGTATAACTACCGAAAAATTTTCCAATTCTAAGCATAAGTTTTGGCTTGTACCTGAAAAATGAATGTTTGTTTCCATGCCTATACCTGAGCATATCTGGACACAAACCAGGCTGGCTTGAGCTCGGTCCGACCCAAGTTCAATACACATATCAAGCCTGTAGATTCGTGACAAGTCGGGTAGATTTGATCGAACCATATTCAAATATTTGAATGAGGTCTTTTAATTTTCTGAGGATCTCAAGTAGACCTGAGAAAGTTAGACCAGGCCACATAAAATCTAGATCCTTTAAGACTGGGTGTGACTTGCCCAAACCCAACCCTATAAACAACCAGGTCAGGCAGTAATTGAGTCAGGCCGTGCTGGGCCAACCTAGTGCAGTTGCACTAGCGACTGGGCCGTGGTCAGGCCAAGTAGGGCCCGACCCAATTCAACTGTCGGACCTCAAATTCAAATTCTGACCTATTTTGCACAAGTCTAGACTCAGACTGAGTAGAGGATGGTCCAAACTTGACCCTAATCTCAGACTAGACAAGTCAAATGAGCCAATATTTACTCAAATCTACCCATACCAAGTGACCAAAATTCCTTTCCTACAAATATTTTCCATGCCACTATAAATTTCTAAAATGATAGCTTATGAAACTGGCAAAGTAAAGTCGAACTCAAATAATAGTGTAATATTTAGTGACAAATATAAAATATAAAAATCTTTATAACAATCTAAAACAATTTTCCAAACAAATGATCACGATTTATTGAGAATAGATCTATCGTGATTCGTGATATATGTAGTGTTGAACCAAGCGCTCGAGTGGTTAGAAAGGACAAGGTTATTTTATTCATTGACCTGCGGGCCCAAAAAAAATCAAGTAGGGACATCACAATGTATTTATTTGACTAGCTCTCAAAAGAAACACTTAAAAAAAATGTGTGAGTTGGATTTTAAAGACAAAATGATACGATTAAAGAACTCCAATACAAACCAACTCAGCTACTAGTATCGATGTGTTAATTAACGAAAGCTAACTAATATATCTACATATTGTCTCAGGTCATGCCGAATGCTAGAATCAAACAGCTATCATGTTCCAGACCTTAACTCCAATAATTGCCTGACATACCCACTCTAACCAACAAAACTCTTAAGAAGAGATATTATTCCACATCCATAAACACTCCACATTCAATTACATATATTTTTAAAATAAAATACAAGATAAAATCTAGAAAATTTACCCTTAACTCTTATATCACTGACAAATGACCTCACGAACTCCAACTCCATATATTAATGACAGGACTTAAACTGTGTATGAATGAGCATTCGAAGCAAGATAAGAACACCCATACCGAATACACGTTTAATAAACCCCACAAGAAATTAACAATCACAAATATACACAAGATGCAATACACAACGGACCCACAATTGGAGATGACCTTAGTTGGGCGGGAGCCATGCTCCCACTTCACCAAAAGGGATTTTTTTTTTTATATATATCATTGCTTGCTTTGGCTGGTTTTGCATACATCAGCATGCACAAAATTAGTATTTTCATGTTACCGGACAATCCATTGAAACAACATCGATGAGCATTTTGAAATGGCAAATACGTGCTTGGAAGTCTCTTGACCAATTTTAATTTTTGTAAGAGTTGCTTACTTCCAAAGTTAGTATTATTTAGCAACCTTTGGATAGCTTGGCCTATTTACTACATTATTTTCTCTTTGGAATGATGTTTTAAGAATTTTTGCTGTACATGTAGATGAATCCGTATGTCAAGAAGCTAGAAATATTTACTTCTATGGAAAATTTGAAAAAAAAATTCCACATAATATAATTATTTTAGAAAAGCCTCGGTTTTAAGTTTATGTACCTTGATTATTAGTCCTTTTTAAGGGTAATTGACTACATATCACTACAAAGTTCTCAGTTCTAGAGAAATACCATTGAAAAGTTCACTCTTAGAAAAATACCACCGCAAAGTACTTCTGTTAAGATTTATCACCACCATCACCTTTCGTTAGGTTTTCATTTTTCAGAACTGATTTTGTGCTGAATCTTTTAATGGCAATGACAAAAGTAACCCCTATATGAATGATCCAAGCCATACAACCCAGTAGATTGAGCCCAAGTCAAAACTCAAAACATATCTTCTGTGAATGCAGCATCGGATGAAACCAGTGATGAAAATTATTCTGGAGATATGTAGACCTCCATGAAGATCACCATTCCAAACTAGACTAACTAGTGTACCAGAGAGCTCGAACACTCAATACTATCTTGGTACTAATTTCCTATGCAATCCTTTTTCAAGATGGTAGCCACATATTTTGGGTCAACACTCAATATTTTCTGAATTTTCTTTTCCAAGCATCAATAATGTCTGAAATTTACAAGAACGTTTCTTGACATAGTTCTCTATCTCCAACCGTGGAGGTGTAGATCAAAAAGTTCTCATTTTCATAATTCCTTTGACAAACAAGTATCTGGTGCATTGGGAAGTGGGAACACCTTGTTACCTACCCAACATGAGCATAAAGCCATTCGGACCATCAAGCCCTCGAAAATGCATGTAGTTGCCAGTATCTGTAAGCCATTCCCCAGTCCCACAGATTACAGCCTTCGATTGTTCAACCGACGCATAATATTCATCACCCCACGGGTATTTGTATCATTGGCCTGAAAATGCAGTGGAGAAGATGAAGATCGAAGTTAAATGCTATCAGAGGTCTAATATTTCAACCTGCCAAATGTTACCATTAGAAATAGGATGCTCAAAACACTTAGTGTACCATTTTCTGAGTCATCTTTCTGTCCAACATCAAATTTTGCAATGAAGAAACCAATTGTGTCAAGGGATGATGACGGATCAAACCTCTGGACAAGTTCTGCTTCATGTTCTCTCAGCCATTCCCTGTAAGGGCAATGCTGTTAACGTATATTCCATAAAACCACATGAAGTTTCAGGAGTAATCAGACATAGATAACCTAGAAGATACAACTCACTCAGCCAACTGTACCTCATTAAGGAGGTATAGACCAATAGTATGACTTAAAAATACTGCAAAAATGACAAGATAGCTCTTTAAGTAATAAATTTCTGATCCAAATTTCAACAACAAATGATTAACTTTGTAAATCCTTGGGTGGCAAAGAACTCTTTTGAAGGGTCTCAATCATAATATGACTTGTATGGCCAGGATCATAAAATCCTTGGCCGCGCCCACCAGCATGTTTGGCCACCAATACACTATGCAAAAGCACAGTGGATTGAACAAAAGATTGTTGATGCAAAGTTATCTGTATCACTTCTTATGCTCTCATAGTGTTCACAGAAGAAACAAAGTTGGTTTGTGAAGCATGTTAGACATATGGCATCTGGCTATTACCAAGTCCATTCCAAATTTCGATATAGTCAGTGTCTCCAAACCAAAAAAAATGTGCTATGCTGTTAACACAATCCGAACAAGGACAGGTTCAGGTGCCAATTCCAGCAAAAGTATAAACAACAAACTTACTCAGTATATGTATTGTTGAACAGCTCACATGAACCAATAATACCAGGTCCTCCAACTTTTGGGTGCTGAAAATTCAGAATAAAAAAACATGTAAGAAATGCAGTCAAGGCATGGGTCATACAAAAAAAAAAGTCTAAATATCCAGAACTACATAGATTGAGGCAAGCACTTCCTTATGTTTTCATTTTGTCATGTAAATTAGAAGTGTTCATGAGTATTTGGAAACAAAGAACACACACCAAAAATGTGCATGTAGTTGCTTTAATACTCAACATGTCTAAAATGGCATGTCATCAGTCCAGAATCAGGCATCGATCTCATTAAAATTGAATCAAGACTACTGTTTTTCAGATATATGCCTTCAATCGAGTTTTGCATTGGTATCTCATTGCTTTTTAGTAAAGTAATGTAAACTCCCATTCCAAGAGCCATGACATAGTTCAAATCACAAGTGATGAAATTTTTGAGCAAACATACAGGTAAATGGCTTATGCATCCATCACCCCACCCCCAAAGGTAGAAATTGCAAGTGCTGTAAAATTTGGAACTTACCTGTGCTCCAAGTGACAGAAACTTGTATGTATCCAATGCATATCGGACCAAAGCCTCATTTTCTCCTGGATTTATAGTACACCTGAAAGCACAAAAAACAAAAAGTGTATCAATACCAATCAATGAA
This sequence comes from Pharus latifolius, assembly GCA_019359835.1. NCBI lineage: Eukaryota > Viridiplantae > Streptophyta > Magnoliopsida > Poales > Poaceae > Pharus > Pharus latifolius. The sequence goes on along the minus strand of CM033326.1, from coordinate 18,298,818 downwards.
ATGTTCACGAGTTCCCTTGTTTCTCACTTATACAGTAAAAGGCACATATCAACAGATATGACATGTTGATAGAATAGCAGTGAAAATTATGCAGTTTCCAAGACAACTTCAATTAAACATAAAGGTCGTCCATCTCACAGCTGTCAAGATTATTGCCTGCTACAACTACCAGATGACAGATGGAATAAACAAGCTAAATATTTTGCTTCTTTTTTTTTAGAGAGATTCTGTTTCGCTTCTTGAATACAGCAATGTACCCACATGATTAGATCAACCACAACTATTATATTTTTTTTCCCTTTTCGGTACAGGTACTGTAATGAGAATGAATGTATCGTAGTCTCGTAGATCACTAGTTCCAGTATAACATAAAAACCAAGATTCTTTTCTTTTACACGTACTGGAGCAGGAGGTGCTTAGGAGCTAGTAGCTATGTCCAATCATACTAACAGTCAAAAGAAACACTATTTACCGTCGTCAACAGCGCTGTTTAGCACCAGCCTTTTGACCTCTCTATTTTATTAACAGTACAAAAAGTTGAAAAATAACTCACGTGGAATAAACTATCACCCCACCAGGACGAACTAGCTTAACAGCTTGATCAAACATTCTCCTCTGATATTTTGCATGATTTCTCAGTGATTCCAGTGTTTCCTGTCAGAGAGTGAAGCATGAAAACATTAACCGTGGTTCTAAGTCACACTCTAATGATTAGTACTTCGGTGACAAGGTGTAGGGAAAATTGGTAGCTAAGTTCAAAAGGCAATTTCTTGTTATCTGAAAAAATATATATACACCTCAGAAATAGTTACTTTCAGGACAGACTGGTTCAACTCAAAGAATAATGTCAGGTTTACAGAACAGAAGACGGATAGTTACACTAAAAAAACATTGAGGTTTACATAATTACATCATAGGACGGTGCCAGAATTGGTCACCAAAACAAGCAAGTTATCATTCAGCAGGCAGTCCAAATTATGAGTCAATGTAGCTCTCCTGTATGGTCTCCATTTTTTGAGGAAATTGGTAGGAGAGAACCCTACTGCAAATTTATAAATATATGATGTATTTACAGGTGTGAAAAAAAAAAGAAAAGAAAAATTTACAATATTTACCAGTGTTCTAAATAGCATGCTATTGGGCTGCTATAGCGGACAAGTTGCAACAGGCGTTACATTGTGATTGTTGTGGTGTTTTGGTATAATAGCGGCACTATATCTGACCACTACACACTATAACCTGTAGTGGTGCTACTACACAAAAGCATTTCAACTGTCTCTTTAACAACTATTGAGTGTCTTTTTTTTTGCTAACAACAATTTATACTGACCAATCTAGTAAATGACCTTCATATCCTCTATATTCCACTTCAATAACCTTCCTATCTAGCCTCTCCTCTACTGGTTTGAATTCTCTCAAGTCTCAACAACAGAAGAGGGTTGCGCACATGACCTGAAGACTGGCAAAAAAAGCTTAATTCTTGATTTGTTACCTTATATGATTTATCTTTTCTTCATGTGACATTTTTCATTCATGTACTATTTGTCATTCTCTCCTGCACTTATTCATCTTATTGCTCATTTTTCCTATTCTTTTCTTAATATAATTTTAGAACTCATAAATTCTTTGGTTTGGGAACAAGAAAGCACCACAAATTGTACTTTTAATTCATGTAATGTTCTCCATTCTTTATTGCACTTGTTCATCTTTTTTTTTTTAATTTTCCCACTCTTTTAATATCATTTCAGGACTTATTACTTGTTAGTTCTCTGGTTTCAGAACAAAAGAAACACCATAAACTAGATTTTAGGTTCTAGGTTGAAATCTTATCCAACACCACAAACTCATTTTGGATCAAAGTAGTAATTCAAATAAAAAAAATCATGGTAAAGTTCTACTTCTGTTACTTCTATAGTTTCAACAAACCACTCATATTGCAATGTTTAACAAGTGGCAAATGACACTATATTAGTTGAAATATCTACATATTTGGGATGTTCTATAACCCAGAGTGTTGCACCCGCTATATCACCGCTATCCGCCATAAAAGCACTCCGCCACTACACTTCCGCTACCTGTTATTTAAAACATTGATATTTACACAAAGATCAAGCCATCGGTTCCAACTATCCTTTGTGTACTCCATTGCAACAAAAGGCCATCTGAGTCTTTTATCGACAATACCAAAATTAAGTCAAATATGGAGACATTAAAATGTAATCTAATTTCAACATTTTTACAAAATGAAGTACAAGATATTGATAGAGAAGATGGCATTTCAAATCTAGTAATTTTGGTATATGCTTTACTTTCTCGATCTTAAATTCACATACATAAAAGAGATAATGGCATATTTGGTCCCTCTATTTTGCCCAAAGGTTCATTTGATTCTACTTTTAAAAAAGTCAAAATGGTCTATCTACTTACTAAACTAGTGCAAAATAGTAGTGTTATCAAACCTGGATGATTGCGAAGGTCTCGATTCACTCGCTCACTGGTCAGACTAGGTCACTAGTCAAACTATGGGTTTTTATTTTAAATTAAAATAAATACATATGCCTCAAAAACATGTAAATATATTCTTATTATACAAATACGAGCACTCTTATCAAACAACCAACACATTCAAATGATCAATTATAATTGTTGTCTGTAACAGTGATAAACCATAGAAATCAATTACATATTCATGTTTTCAGTCCAAACTCAAGTGTTCATGCAAGGAGAGCCACACAAGAAGCTCAAATGTTCATTCCAAACTTTGGAATAGCTTGATTGTTCAGCACAAATACACAATAGCTCAAGTGCTCACTTACATTGCACTCACAAAATAGCTCAAGTGTTTACTATTGAACTCAAGATTTATCTAACAATGAAAAGTTGGAATTTAGAAAGTGTGAAGTTTGTAGATACAACTTATGTTGTCGTTTGCACTGGAGGAGGCTGACAGAAAAACTCTGCCAAAGGCCGGTGCACAGGAAGACGACACACGAGCTCCATGGACAGAGGGACACGCCGAAGAGGCCAAAGGCAGCGCATGAGACAATGCCAGGTGGGGGAGGGCACACGAACAGCAAGGAGGCCTTGTGAGACTTTAGGATGGCAGGGCCAAGGAGGCTGCATGGTCGGTCAGACGCGTGGACAGCAGTGGGAAGCTCACATCTCTCTCAATCTCTGTCTCTGGTCTCCCTCCATTCTCCCCCAAAGCCAAAGTGTCAAAACAAAAAAACTAGCCACCGCCAAACAAATGGAAACCCTAAAGTTCTAGGACTTGGCTAATGTGTGACCCAGTGGTTTTTTTAAAAATCGGCCGGGCCAGCCAGGTCATAACAAAACCGACCAAGTCAACCATTTTTTCTAGGCCAATTATTTCTCTGGTCTTGTGAGAGTACCCAGCCCTGTCTAGGCTTCAAGCCCAATTTTTTCCAATCCGACCGCCAATCCAGTCCGGTCTAGGTTTGATAACACAGGCAAATAATACTTTTGATAGAAAAAAGAACAGGTTTTAAAATCTGATTTTGCATATGTCCATAGACAGTGGTGGACACATGTTGCAACGAGAAAAGACTAATCTCTTGGTAAAAAACACTAAGCTTGACAACACAGGTTTGGCTCATATTTACTCAAGTTGAACACCCAAGTTTGGCCTAGATATTTTACCATATTGACCCAGAGATGTCTGCCGGCTCACTCGTATACTATACCGTGTCTCCCTTTCAACCTAGTAAAAATGGCAAAAAAGAAAAGAAACAAACAATGTCTCCTCCCATCTCAATCATATAGATCTCTTCGCTGTGGTTCCTCTCACACCTGGCAGCAGTGGCTCTTTGGGCTCCAACATCGACTCTCCTAGTCCCCTACGCAACAGCAATGGCTCTCTTTCATGTTGAATTTTTACTTTTTAGATTGTTAAACACAATGATTGATTCATGATACAGGCAAAATCACATCCTAAAAGAACCAAAGTTTTAAGTTTTCATTTCTTAAAAGCAATCAATGTATGTCAACAAGCACCGGAATTGACAAAGATTTGGGGAAACATTTCATGATTGCATATTTGCATCACACCAGAACAAACCTGACCTGTACTGCAGCCAACTCATGGTCATTTTTCACATAAACTTGGAAGCAAAATGACAAATGATAGACAAATACAATTGACACAATGTTGATGTCGCAATCACTATATTGCTAATCAACTTGACAAATTGTTTTTAGGACTTAAGTTTTTAAATGGATAAATATATCAAGAGATCCAAAATCAAGGGTCATCTCAAGTTTTTTGCAAAATTCACATATTAGTTGAGGAGAGGGGATAGAATAGGTGACAAATTCTTATATGATTGTATAATTACATACGTTGAAAATGATGTTTACAAGACTATTACCAATGATGCTGCTATGCATAGATTTCAAGCAATTTGAGTCATAGAAGGCAATTGTAATAAAAATGTTTGCCATGCTTTGAACATGTAGATGAATGCATTTCAAAATGTTACTGTGTATAGTGATCAAAATAAAGTTTTCATTGTGTATAATTTGACCCCACAGCGTTAAATTCTTGGATCCACCACTATCCATGGATGATGCAGTGGCTTGACACCCCTTCCCAAAAAAAAAATTTATTTGACATCTTAACTCCACACCTAGGTTTCGCTTGTGGCACACGTGTTTCATTGCTGCCTGGGCTGAGCCTCCCAAATGCATTGGTTCACCCGATCGGCAGTGACTTCATCCAAACATCATTCTTAGGGTTTGGAGGAATGGTTAAAAGAAGACAAGGTTTTGGGCTTTTAGCTAATGTGTGATGCAACCAAGGAGATGCAGGTGGTTATGGTTAGATTCTTGGGAAGAAATAAACTAATTTTTTTTTCATCTAAAAACAGATTTTTTTTTTTTTTTGGTCAAAAGTATTAGAGAAAATTAGTTAGAGAACACTACATAAAATAGGACATTGCCATAACACACTGTATGTGAGGCTAACATATAAGTCCAAGGTCTACATATCATTAACATTGAGACACCAATGTCTTATAACTAAACTCAAAATTTTTAGTGTTACAACACAAATTGCCCCAAAAGACTATTTTGTACAAGGTTTAATAAGTACAGGAGACAATTTGACCATTTTGAAAGTAGAGAGACAAAAATGAGTTTTCAAGCAGAGTAGAAAGACCAAATGTATCATACTCCCTACATAAAATTTTAATAATCAATCAAGAACTCCCACGAGTTCAATGTTTAAAAAATCATAAATTTGAAATCTGTCCAAGTTTACCTTTTTTTTATTGTTCTAATCAGAATATTATAAATTGCTACGGTGCACCATATTCTATGGACAGTAGCAAAGAAATTCTCTATCATGCCTGCCACCTTTCTATTTCCTTCTTTGCTTCCATGGTCTGTATATAGCGAAGGTATGGACATTATTTGTGTTGGTGCCCATGTTATAAACTCATGCAAACTTACTCAGGTTTAATACTTCTAATATTTTTGTCTTATTTTCATAGTTCCGTTGATCATATGGTATTGCACATGTGCAATTTTGAAGGACAAGATGATCAACCGCATATCTAAATTGGGTGAATAGCAGCAACTTACCTCACCAGCAAAGAGGCGAGGCCTCAAGCCAAGGGCAGAACATGGAGCGTCAAGAAGAACTCGATCAAAATTGTTGGGCAGAAAGCCCTTTGAGTGTTCCACTCTACCACCAGAGCAATTATTTCTTCCTGGTCCATTCCTCATCCGCCGTGCATTCTTCCTAAGTTCTGCCTTGCTAACATATCTTCTGGAATCTGCTTGTTGGTCATCTAATAAAAGAGAGTATTCAATTTCTGAATTGTTATAGCCTTATAGGTTAAGGTCAGAATCTAATTAAGGCATATGCATATGTATACCCAAAAAAACCTATCAAGATTATTCTAGTCTTCAAAATATGAAATGCGGAAAAAGAAATAATGGCTCTCACTTCAAAAATCTGACTCAAACTAGCAGCACTACTCAAAGGAGCTATCAGATGTCCACGTCATCTCATCAAATAAAAAAAAGAAAAAAGAAAAAGAGTGTGATCTCAGGCAGCACAATGCATGGAATTAGTTCACGTACTGGATAGAAGTGAAAATAGGTTCAAATTTACATGCTCCTTACCAGTCTGTGTAACTGTTGAAGTTGAGCTGCCTTCATCTGCATTATTAAATTTGCCATCAAATATAGTTTTGCAAGTCTCAGAATCTTCCGCCATTATATCAAATACTTCGGTGTGATTATCTGCCACACCAAGATTTCTTGCCTCATTAGCCTTCCGTACAGATTTAAGAGCGTCAAGTTTATAAGCTTTTATACAATTTAAGTCCATCTCAGCAGCCAACTTCAAAATATCCATCACCTGGAATCTACTTTTATGTTATGAATGCACAATGAACAGCATATTTGCAGAAGAGATGAAGAAAGACACATCAGGCAACATGTGCTAAATACTATAATCAAGGACATACCTTATAGGTATTGAAGTCTCGTCAAACTTTCTAGTTCATCCAACCAACCATGAACTTTGACAAGCATTATCTTGTAACAGGAACATTTAGTTTCTGCCCTACTTCATATGGCTTAAAAAGTAACAATGAAATTTTTTCCCAATATGCAGCACATGTTCATTAGAAGTTACAGCTTCCTAAAAATCCCAACCAACGAACAATGCAAATGTTTAGGTAAAATTTGTGAGTATTAAGATCTCTGTTGAATGGTGCCATTCATTGTGCATTTGAATACTGGGACTGAAGTTCGTGTTGATACTATTTTACCATTCTACCCTTTCTTTCTTGCTGAACCATTTGTAATTGTGCTTTTAGTTCATATGCCAAGACAAGCTATGGTAGTAACTGATAAGCACTATGACTAGCTCTTCACACTAAACTTTTGTTTTCTCTTCTTTAATGGGAAGTTAGAATCCACACACACACACACACACACACAAAAGAAATCTGTAAGAAGCTATATCCAAAACTCAAACCATGACCTGAGGCCAGAACAAGGAAGAAACCTAACCAAGTGAGGTCATCATACTCCATTACTCAGTTGGCAATCATAACTCCAGGCAACATAACAACTAACAAGCTGAATCTGGTATGGAGGGAATTACCTTATTATGAGATCTATCAAGGGCAACAACCTCTCCTCTGTCCCTCATAAGGATAGCAACTGCTGTTGTTTTTCCTCCTGGAGCAGCGCACATGTCCAATATTCTCTCTCCTGGCTGGGGATCTACAAAACAGATCACAAATTTTGTACATTACAAACCAGCCCAGAAATCTCGAAGCTGTGAAGCATGAAATTAATGGAATGTTAGATGTAAAACCGGATACTCTAAGGTGGCAATTGGTTCATGAATTTTGCTCTTAATTCTAATTACACATAACGAGAATACATTACTTGTTGTTTGATTAGGCCGCTTCATAATAATAGTACCCATATTCATAATACATTCCACTACATTCTTCAAATATATCCCATTTGAACGTATTGATGTATTCCAAAACCATTCTACCTCATTCTATTCTTTGTCCGAACCAAACAAATTTTGTATTTACTCATTCCAACTCCAACTCCAAGTATTCTAAACCCATTACAATTATGAATTTACGATTACAGTTTTGAACCAAACACCACCTAAGATCCTTAAGAAGGATAAACACGGGAAAACATTTATGCTTTTGATATTTGGTAAGTCAACCAAATGCAGAAAGGTAGTAGCTAGGAAAATAAGCTATTCACATGCCCCAAGATTCAAGTAATTGGTGTGTAAAAAGAATATATCCAGTCAGTTACTTGTTCCAACAGCTTTTCGGATTGTTTCATTCAGATATATCTTTGATGTGGGGCTAGTTTACTCTCTGCATTAGAACCTGGTAAATTCAAAAAACTCATATAGTGAATGCAAATTGAATGTACTTTTCTCCTAGACTTTCCCTTTGTTGTTCACACTATGTATCATGTGGTACCATCCTCTTAACAGTCTTCAGCATAGTGTTAGTATTTCCAATTTATTTTTTTAGTATTTACCGCTGTTGTTGTTGGCTAAATGTTGCTTCGCTGCCCACATTCAAAACTTAGAAAGTAACATTTAAATTGCATAGTAGATCTTATGGGAATCACGAAGAAAAATAACATAACTTGGAGAAAAGGCTACTTAAGAATTGTAGCGAGCATGCAGCAGCTTGAATTCCATGCAGACAAGAAGCATATTTTTGGTTAGAGATAGTATAGAAGAAAAATCATCTACAAAATACAATACATACCAAGTACACGAGCAGCCACAATACTTGGCAAGTTCTGAAGAAATATCTCGCCTTCAAGCACATCTAGATGATAAAAGCAAAGAGCAGTCAGGACTTATAGCTTTGAAGAGAGACAGATATGTTCAATAATAGAGCTAAGGTCCACGGGATACCCTATCCCAGATTCATAGATCAGATATTGTTTCAAATACGAGCACTGGCGAGAAGCACTTAGAAGACGTATTGACTCAGGTAAAATGATGAAACTATTCAAGTACTTGAATAGTTGAATGAATGTTAGCTTCAAAGTTAATGAAGCAAGATTAGGAATGCATGTCAACAAAATTAAGTATTGGCCTACATGCATATCATATTACTTCATTGAGGTCTTACCATGCAGTCCATGCATCAAGCCAAGCACTGGCAAGATAGAAATTCAATTTTAAATTTACATATGTGTCCATTAGATTGCTACGTTGAGGTGACAACAGACCTGAGCCACAATCAGAAGATAGACAGAATTTAACCATGGATAATTGCAGTTTGTTGTTTATAAACAAATATATTGTATGACTAGGCTCGTTCTTTTGTTCCAGGAACAGCTAAATTAGTACTAGTGAGATAGAATCACACCATTGCTCAAAGGAATTTCAATGCAAAGAGCACACCAAGTTCAGAAAAACTAGTTCAATTGAAAAGATTCAGGAATTGTTTGGTGGATGACCAAATTTAGCCACACGTCCTCCATTGTTAGGTGTGCTTTCTCAATTGTGGTAACCACACTCATGTATGGCCACTACAATTGTTCCTCCCTTACAGAAGTTAGCCACAAATTTGGTGGCCAAAATAAGAGCCACACTTTTGCATAGTCACAGAATTTGTTGCACATTAGACTGGTTAGTAGCCAAGTTTGCTCAGTAATCAAACAGCCATTCAGACTGTATACTAATGGAACAGATGTTCACTGAACTTCAGGTTCTTCTGCTGTAAACTGCAAAGGATTCAACAAGCATAGAAATCATACCATTGAAAGATGGGAGTTTGTATACTCTCTCAGTCATATCTACTGCAATCCCTTCAGAAACACGAAATATTCCAGCCCTTGACATTGAAATGGCCCCTTGACCAATATACAAACCCTTTCTTTCTTCATATTGTGCATCTGCAACATTGATAGATTTTACAACTTTATACATGTGGGTTCCAATTAGACACAAACACTGCCTTGCATTCTAAAGTAGAACAATATAGATCAGCTATATATTCCGAGGAAGGGTAGAAATCACATACAGAAAAGAAATCAATTTATTCAATCATTCCAAAAAACTTGCCTGACTGCAGTCCCTGTAAAACAGTTCCTCGTGTTATACCAACAGCCCAACCACCACCCTCAACAGGCTGCTCAATAGCAACAGACACTGCAACCTTATCACCCTTTTCAACATGTGAACTGCAAGCCAGTACACCAGGGATATATACCTGAAGATGAATCAAATGAGCAGAAAAGGCCAAAATGGAAGGAATTGCAGATTTTTCCAATAGCAATGAACTTGCCAGTTGCCACAAAATAGTATCTATTAATTGAGGCTCTCCATATCCAAAAAGAAAGAAGGGAGAAAGCAAAAGCAAAATCGGAGCATCATTCTCTTTTGAAGGAAAGGAAAATATCCGATCCCAATTAAAAAACTCAATTACATGATACAACGTCCAGTTTACTATTGAAGATCGATGGGAACTCAAGCATTAAATCCTTCATGAAGGTAAAGCAAGAGTTCAAAAAAGCAAAGTCAAGGATAGCAATATGGTATATTTAACAAAAACAAACAAATGTAACATGCATATAGAAGGGCACTAATAGTCTTCTGTAATGTGCTGTGTTTATAACATTAAAAACTAACTAAAGGGAAAATAGCACTAGAGACCCCTCTATTATCACCTTTTGCACAATCAAACTCTCTACTTGAAATTAGAGTATATATAATCCCCTCTACTTGAAATTGAAGCAAATAAACCCCTCTACTATTTGAATGAGAGCAATTAAACCCCTTGTTCCAATTCTCTATTAATCTGTTTAAGATAATAGTCATTGACATGTGGATCCATATATCGATCCTCATATACTAGTCTCACATGACTCAACATATTAACTAATTAATAGAAAATTGGATAGAGGAGTTTAATTGCTCCTATTTGAATATTAGAAGGGCTCCAATTTCACTTGACTGCACAAAAGGTGATAGTAGGTAAAGGGGTCTCTAGTGCTATTCTTCTCATTTTTTGCAGTAGAAGTACATCCAACATGCAACATGCACCAAACGTGTGGCAGGTATATTTGGGAATTAATTAAAATTTAAGAAAGCTATATGTGATGATTATATGGTCACCACATACGACAGGACACAAGGGTGGTGCCAATCATATTTCTACTATCCCTATCAGGATTTTGCTTTGTCTAATCCGCAATGACCAGAATCCAAGATCAGATCAGCATTGCACTAAATAAAGAGCCTGCAACTAGATGAGTTTAACCCTGATTAAATGTCTGATTCATAGAATTCTAAGGTGAGTTCAATCATAAGACACCTACAAATGCACAACAAATGTATACCTGGGCTCCTCGAAGAACTGACTCCGCACATTTTCGACTTACAATTACTTCCTTGACAGGTTGGCCGGCCTGGCTACCATAATGAAGCACATGCGGGCCTGAACCTCGAACAAATAAAACATTTTCGAGGCCAGGATAAGGGCATTTATGCACCGGAGAGCCCCCTTCATGAACTTGACCTGCACCATTCTGCTCAGCAATCTCCAAGCCATTAACTCCGTTGCAGATTCCATTTTCATGCACTATACGCATCAGTTTCTGCATGACATCATCAGTGGAAGACTTGAGAGTATTGACACGAATACAGGAGTAGCAAGAAGGATGCCTGATCAAGAAAGCTATAATTAGTCATACGAAACCTAACCATTATTTAGAGAATAAGCATGACACCACAGAACAAGCTCCTTTTCTGTCAAAATCAATCTACTCCAATGCCCCTGCTGCCGCTACATTACCAGCTTGATCTTCCACAGATCTCATAATCACTGGCCTAACAGAGTAAAAGAATCTGCAATAGTAGAATGTGCAAGAAAAAGGCACAAGTTCTTCCATGAAAACACCTAGTTACAATCATGACATCGTGGAGACATCACTAAGGTTCAGGCAAAGTAAAATGGAGGACAAGAACATGGAAAATGAGAGGGACTCTATCCCAGTCTCCAAGGAGACTCAAACTCTAGAGGAGGACAAACAAGCTACAGAGACATTGCAAGCTGAATATATTGCTGTTGAAGTGGAAAACCTGAAGGTTACCGACACTCCACCACAGTCGAGATCAAAAGAAAAAGTTGAGGCAGCAGGGGAGAAGTCTGAAAAAGCTGGAAAAGAGAACGTGAAAGGCAAAGTTAGGAATCAGATAAATCAATGGGAGGTGAGGAGTAAGAATTCACAAATTTCTGAACCTCCAAGGGTTCCTGACAACAGTGGAAAGAACTGTTGCTTATCAGACAATGGGCCAAACAGAGAAAGTAAAAAGCAATTTACAGTAAACAAAGGTGAGCAGTCACATGCTGATTTCTCAGGATCTGATAGTGGCATTAAGAGGAAGGAGAATGATACCTCTCTCAGCTCTAATCAGTTTTGCCCAGTTGAGAAGGTCTCTGCTCAAATCAAGGAAACCTTCAGGAAAGCTAAAACTCGATCTGCTACTCAGCAAAACATGCAAGTCTCAGTGTTGAGCAAACAAACAGAAGGACACAATCTGTGGGAGGAGAGAACTTGAAAGGCGATTCACAGAATTTGGGAGCGGTACTAAAGAGGGGAAGGAACCTGAGTTCAACTGAAAACCTGGTGGGCTCTCACATTGAGGCCCACCAGGAGCAATGAATCTCTTCTGTTGGAACTGGCGGGGGGGGGGGGGGGGGGGGGGGGGGGGGGGGTGGGGAATCCCCGGACAGTTCACGAGCTTGTTGCCTTTGTACAGGCGAAAAACCCCAAGTTTGTCTTCTTATCGGAGACTAGAACAAAAGGAACTCATATAACTCATATGGCAAATTTGAGATGGAGGCTGGATTTGGAAGGATGTATATCAATAGATAGTAAAGGAAAAAATGGTGGTTTGGCCCTCTTTTGGCATGAAAGCATTGATGTTGAGCTCCTGACCTTCTCAGATAGATATATTGATGTCAACATCAAAGATTGTGCAAATAATACTGCTTGGAGAGCAACCTTTGTGTATGGAGAACCTTGCACAGAATGAAGATATCTCATCTGGAATACCCTACATAGTCTGAAGGTACAATCCACACTACCTTGGTTTGTCATTGGCGACTTTAATGAAATTATGTGGGGCTTTGAGCACTTTTCTGAAAAGAAACTTTCGGAGCGACAAATGGAAGCCTTCCAGGATGTTTTGTTTTGTTGTGAATTGGCAGATTTGAGTTTCTCAGGGCTACCCTACACATATGACAACAACAGAGATGGGAATCAGAACGTCAAAGATAGATTAGATAGAGCAGTTGCTGATTCAGTATGGAGAGATAGATTCAAGGGTGTGACATTACACCACCTAGTGTCGGCAAGTTCTGACCACTGCCCTTTGTTACTTCAGGTTTTAGCTGAGGAGGGCAGGAAAAGCAAAGGCAATATCCTTCGATATGAAATCATGTGGGAAAGAGATGACTCACTCACAAGTGAAATCCATGAAGCATGGGGAAGATGTACAAAGAAAGGTGACCTAGGAGGTATAGCAAATGCTCTTAAACAAGTCATGTTTTCGCTAAGAACATGGAGCAAAAAAAATTTTGGCTCGGTTACTAGAGAATTGAAGCTTAGGCAGAAGCTTACTGAACTCCAATCCCATAATGCTGCTGAGAATCAAATTCAGATCAATGTGACAGTTGACCATTTGAACGAGCTGCTTTATCATGAGGAAATGATGTGGCTCCAAGATTAAACTGGATCAAGGAGGGTGGTAGAAACACCATCCACCAGCAGGCTAAATGGAGGGCAAGGAAAAATAAAATAAAAAAGTTGAAGAAGGCAGATGGGTCAATGGTGCAACAAGGTGGAGGAGATGGAGCAAACGGCTTCCTTTTTTCAGCAGCTTTTCACTAAAGACCTTGGAGTCCAACCTGAGAAAGTGCTACAAGTAATCGAGCCAAAAGTTACTGAGGAGATGAATGAGGTCTTATGTAAGGACAAGAAGATTAGTAATGCTCTATTCCAGATTGGGCCACTTAAAGCACCTGGACCGGACTGTTTTCCGGCCAGGTTCTTTCAGAGAAACTGGGGCTTACTAAAACAAGGCATTACTGCTGCAATAAAGAGGTGCTTCACAAATGGCCAGATGCCAGATGGAGTAAACGACACATCTATAGTGCTGATCCCAAAAGTTAAACAACCAGAGGAATTGAAAGATTTTAGGCCAATTGGACTGTGTAATGTTATCTACGAGGTGGTTTCTAAGTGTCTAGTCAATCGGCTTTGTAGCTTCTTACAAGATCTCTCATCTTGCCAAATAAAAGCACCTTTGTACCAGGCCAGTTTGATTTCAGATAACGCATTGACTGCTTTTGAGTGCATTCACTCAATTCAAACCTGCACAAACAGTAGGAACAGCTATTGTGCTTATACACTAGATCTCCAAAGTGTATGACAGGGTGGACTGGACTTTTCTTAAAGAGGTTCTTTTGAAGCTAGGCTTTCATCGTACTTGGGTGCAGTGGATTATGGAATGTGTTACCACTGTTCGCTATTCAGTTCGCTTCAATGCGGTTCAGCTCGAACTCTTCCAGCCCTCCCATGGTCTTCAACAAGGTGATCCGCGCTCTCCATATCTCTTCCTTTTGTGGCTGATGATCTTTCCACTCTTTTACACAAGGCAACTACTGAGGGTGAAGTTAAAGCCTTAAAGGCCTGTCAAAGTGCACCGTCAATCTCTCACTTGTTGTTTGCAGATGACACAGCTTACTGTTCTTTAAGGCCTAAACTCAACTAAACGGGTGAAGGATTTGCTTGACACCTTTGCCAATGGAACAGGTCAACAAATCAACCTCAGCAAGTGCACTATATTGTTTGGTGATTCATGTGATGCAGGACAAAACGAAGAAATCAGAAACATACTGCAGTGCAACAAGAAGCCCTTAAACCTAAATATTTGGACTCCCTACTCCAGAAGGAAGAATGAAACAATAAGTGTTCCCATCCCTATAAGAAAGATACTACAAACATATGTCCGATTGGGGAGAAAAGCATTGCCAACAGAGGAAAAGAAGTTCTCATAAAATCTGTAGCCCAGGCCCTACCAACATATTGTATGAGTTGCTTTAAGCTTCCAATATCAACATGTGATGATCTGACTAGGGAGATCCATAATTACTGGTGGCATTCAGAAAAAGGAAAAGGAAAGTACATTGGATTGCATGGGAACAGCTCATTAAACCAAAGGATCATGGTGGTCTAGGCTTCAAGGACCTCAGGATCTTCAATGAGGCTTTATTGGCTAGACAGACATGGAGGTTGATTCAGTTCCCTAAAAGTCTATGCAACCAGGTTCTACGAGCTCAACTTTTCCCCACAGGCAACTTAATTGACACTGCATTTCAGGGCAATGCATCCCAAACATGGCAAGTCATCAAATATGGGCTCAACTTGCTGAAGAAAGAGCTAATTTGGCACATTGGAAATGGGGCAAAAGTCAATATATGGAGAAGTCAGTGGATCCCCCAACCCTTTTCTCTTGAGTGTTGGGACAGAAGCAATTCACACGACTAAAGAGAGAGTCACAGCTGATCGATCAGCATACAAGGAATTAGAACCATACTTTGTTGCAGCAAGTATTTTTTCAGCCCGATGTGGATGAAATTGTGAGGCTGAAGTTATCGGCAAACCACTGTCCAGATTTCCTTGCTTGGCATTATGAAAAATCAAGAGCCTTTTCTGTTAGAAGTGACTACCGTCTGGGCAGAGAATTGAAATATGGTGTGGGAAGTGAAGGAGCCAGTAGTACGAGGCCAAATGGTAAAAGATCTGTATGGAGAGGCATATGGGATACTCCTATAACATCGAAAGTTAAGATCTTTGCTTGGAAACTGGCCAATGATGCCTTACCGACTAAGGAAACAAGTTCTGGAGGAAGATTGTTTCTAACAAAGTTTGTGAGGTATGTGGAACACAAGATGAATCTGCTTATCATGCTGTCATTATGTGTCCTCAGGCCAGGAGCCTTCGGGCTGCTATGCGAGGGGTATAGTTGTTACAGGATGAAACCTTCTTCAAAATTTCAGGCCCGGACTGGTTACTGCTCTTGCTTGACAAGTTAACTTTGGAGGAAAGAATGAAGATCTTAATGTTATTGTGGAGAATCCGGGATCAAAAGAACACCATACAGCATGAAGAAGATACTGCAAGCATGGAAAAAACTGTGCAATTTCTAGATGGTTATTATAAGACACAGGTGCTTTGCCCAACAAAATTCCAGCACAGTAAGCAGCAAAGGTAAAGCTCCTATATGTGATTAAGCAAAACCTACATGGAATACTATGGAGTCCAGGAAATTTAAATGGCGAACGCCCGATGCTGGTTGGGCAAAAGTAACTGTGGATGGCGCCTTTGTGAAAGAATCTGGTGACGCAGGTATTGGAGATGTGGCACAGGATGAGAATGGCAATGTTCTCTTCATTTCTTGGCGGGCTCTTTTCAATAGTAGCAGTCCAGAAGAAGTCGAAGCTGTTGCTATTCTGGAAGGTGTCCGTTTGGCTGATGAATGGACTGACCAACCTGTCATTTTGGAATCAGATTGTACCCAGGTGATCCAGTACCTACTGTAGAGCAACTTCAATCGTTCAAACTTGACCAATATAATCCGCGATATTAAAACCGAAGTGCAACGCTTCAGCGAATTTCAAGCCATCCAAATTAGGAGAGATCAAAATAGGGTAGCTCATGAGCTTCCTCAATATGCTAGAATAATGGGTCATTGTACATTGCACATGCACCTGATTTCATTGCAATAGTGATTTCTGATGAGTGTACCCTTCTGCTGCTGAATGAGTAATATATATCTACCCTACGTTTGTGGACAAAAAAAAAACAAAACAACAACAAAAACTACTACATGATCCCATTGATCCCATTCTATAGATAGTCAGGGTGCATATGAAGCAAACTACCATGTTGTGAAATGAAGGTTGTAAATGATGGCTGGGGAAGAAAACAGACTTTAATGAAGAAATTGATTTAAATACGGTTGAGAGAAACACTAGAATGCTAGTACCAGATCAGCAATTCTGAGAACCAATTGCCAAAAAAAGATCAAAAGTTCGGAGTTGAACCAAGAAAGCATTACAGCTATACACTCCAACCACATGGTTTCAACTTCAAATCACCTTGTCTTTCTTTTCTTCTCTGGAGAGTCATTATTCTTCTCTTCACAAAAGATCAAAAGGAAATCATTTCTCAACAAACCAAAAGAATTGCAAAACTAAAAACACAAAGTACTAAAAGAGTACCCACTTTGAGAAAAGGCCTCTTCTTACCAGGGAATCAGAAAGACAAAACTACAAAGCCTCTCAAGTGGATTTACGGGGTGTTTGGCCTTAGCTCAGGCTTATCAAATAAGCTACATTTTTGGGATTATGGCTTATAAGATGTTTGGCAAAAAAAAAAAAATTCGGACTTACCTGATAAGCCTTATAAGATGTTTGGCAAAATTCGGACTTATGGCTTAAAAGGATGAGTGGGAGGAGGGATACAATAAGCCCTGATAAACCGGGGTCAGGCTGCTACGTCTTATCATGCCAAATAAGCTCAAGCCACAGCAAATAAGCTGGGTCTTTGGCCAAGGCTTGAGCTTATATGAGCTCATAAACCACAAATAAGCTCGGAAACGCCCCCTTCATGAAGACTTCCATAGGTATTCTAGAAAAAGATTAAATCTTTGCACTTTTGGTGTTCAAAATATCGCTTTCTTAAATCTTAAAGTCAAATAAGAGCCCTACATCTGTGGACTATTTCACCTTAAATGTTCATATTCTGCTTCTACAGAACCAAACTACTCGCAAACCTCTCGCCCAACACCTCAAACTAAAGACGTACCAACCAAGAACCCTAAAATTCACAGGGAATTAACATAAACAAAACAAAAATAAGAACCAGTGATTAATGGGCTCACGCGAGGACTTCGGAGATGCGGTTGAGACGCTCGCGGCCGTACGCCGCGGCGAAGTAGTCCTCCACCTCCTGCTGCCACCGCAACCTCGGGCTGTACGTGTACCGATCCATAGACGGCGGCGTCGTAGAGGAATCCATCTACGGCAGAGCCACAAATGGAGGAGATGCCCGCGAGTGAGCGGCGGCGGGAGCTCGATAGGGCTCGGGGGGCGCTATGGCTTCGGGGTTTTGTTGGGTTTATGGCCAATTCATCTACTCCCGTGGACTTTGGTGTAAAGTTATGTTAAAAGAAAAAAAAAAGAGAAAATTATAGTAAGTCCCTGCTATTTATAGTTTATTATCACAAAATCTCAAATATTAGAAACACTTAAATATGTATGTTAGGAATTTAAGATTATAATTCCAACTCGATTTGATTAATGGCGAAGAGAGATATATATATATACATGAAGGAGGAGTAGCCTCCAAGAAAACAATAAAGGGGTATAGTACTAATAATCTATACAAAGGTCTATATACTCTAACATGGTCCCTGATGGAGATTTTTACCCAAGTTATTTGTTTGTCTTTTTGTGTTTGCTTGTGACCACGAAGAGGATCATGTGATATTCCAAGATCTTCTAGACTTAATCAAAGTTATCTGTTTGTGTCTTTCTGTGGTCGCACGGAGAAAAATTATGTGATAGTTCAAGATTTTTTGGACTTATATGATCCATTTTGTCAAACAACACGAAGACCCATCACGAATGATCATTACACTAGTGCAGTATCTGTGGTCTCAATGTCTGTGACTGCAACCTCTATGATCGCAATACCTAAGATCGTGGAGTCTGTGACCACTATCCGCGGTTACTATGGTCGCGGAGACATGGTAATCCCCAATACATGGTCGCAGTCAGTACGTGACCATACAATAAGAGAGTTATCTTTAACCTCTTCACAAGGAAATCGATAACGATTTTTTTATCCTTACCATGATAGTGAATTAAGACAAATATTGAGTCTAGAAGTAAGGTTTGATTGAGACTTATATTATTGACCACAGTCTAAGGGTGGTGCAGTTATGCAATTATGTTTGACCATAACTGCTCTTTGACCAAAGCGGTCTGTTATTCTCAGGGTAATATGAGTCTCTTTTCATTATTTAGAAGGATGAACATGCGATTATCCATAACCGTCACATCATAACTTGTGGACAACAACCGCTTGCAACTGCCAAAGCGTCCCATTGATGAAGCAACTGATGCCTCTTGGCGAAATATAAAAAGGAGGCTTAGAAATTGTAGAGGGAGGATCCAACAGAGAGATCCAACGAGGATCGAACAAGAGATGAAGTGAGAGTTATATAATACAAAGATTGCTAAACTCTATTCACTTTTGTAATCCATCATTCTGATGGTGAAAATCCAACATGAGTAAGGCTAGTACTTAGACTACGAGGACCCGAACCTGTATAAACACAGTGTGTCTGGTTTCATTTTTACAGTGATGTTTTTTGGTGATTGATATATACTGTCCCCTTCTAATAACTCAAATCTTTGTAAGTTCGGCTTGGGACATTGTCTCAATCGTTAAGACCCCCTCAAACTCAAGGTGGATCAAATAGCCTAAGTCTGAATAACATAAAAGAAAATTGGTGTCGAATTTGAGCTTTGGTAAGGAGATCAGCAACTTGCATCTCCGAAAAAAGGTAGCGCAAGGCAATGGCATCCTGCTGAACATGAGATCGAGTAAAGAAGGCGTCGGTCCCAATATGCTTCGTGAGCTCATGCTTTACAGGATCATTGACAATCTGAATGGAGCTGGTGTTATCACAAAATAGAGGCGTAGACGTCGTGATAGAAACACAGAGATCAGTTAGAAGCCATCGAAGCCAAACAATCTCAGTTGTAATGGAGTCCAGAGCACAGAGCTCAGCTTCAGCACTAGACCAAGACACAGCGGTCTGTTTCTTGGACTTCCAAGCAAGAAGAGAAGAACCAAGGAAGATGCAGTAACCTGTAACTGAATAACGATCAGTCGGATCACTGGCCCATGTAGCATCAAAAAAGGCTTACAATTGCAATGGACTTGTCCTGGAAAAGAATAAACAATGGGAAGAAGTGCCCCGAAGGTACCGCAAAACACAAAGAAGATGAGCGTAATGGACTGAGGTTGGGGCATTGGCAAACTGGCTGAAAACATAAACAGCATGAGAGATATCCGATTGAGTGGCACCAAGATAAACAAGACTGCCCATGAGTTGCCAATACATGGATGGATCTGGAAGAGAAGTACCATATATAGAGCACAGCTGTAAGTGCAACTCCATGGGGTGATACAGTCTTGTCATCGGTGACACTAGAGCGAGAAAAGAGATCCAGCACATACCACTACTGGGAAAGGGAAATTGCACTAGGTGAATAGGTAACCTCAATACACAAGAAATAGCTGAGTGAACCAAGATCAGACATCAGAAACTACACAATAAACTGTTCCTTGACTAAGGTGATATGAAGAAAATCATCACCCGTAAGCAGCATATCATCAACATAAAGAAGAAGGATGGTCCGTCCCTGAAGGCTCACATGAACAAACATAGCTAGATCATGGTGGTTGGGAGTGAAGCTTGCTGCAACAATCACTAACTGAAAACGCTCAAACCAAGCTTGAGAAGCCTGTTTGAGCCCATATAAAGCTGGTTGCAAATGGCAAACATATCAGATGGACAATCAAGACCCCGTGGTGGACGCATATAGACCTCCTCATGTAGATCATCATTTAGAAATGCATTTTTGATATCCATCTGAGAGATAGTCCAACCACATACATCATTGACAACAATGAGAGTATGAACAGTCGTCATGTGAGCAACTAGAGCAAACGTCTCCTCGTAATCATGCTCATACGCCTACTAAAAACCACGGGTGACCAGACGAGCTTTATAGTGTCAACAGTGTATGATCGAGGATGCCGACTAGAGGGGGGTGAATATGAGGCTCTAAAACTTTTCAATAAAAAACAACTTTTGCAAAGAATAAGATCAAAAACAATATAACATAAATAAAAGAAAGGGAGAAGAAGACAAACACAAGAATTTTTTCCCAGGTCTCAAATGAATGAGTCTTGCTTCAATATCCACGAAGGATATTTCTCACTAGTGGTTGCTCCTTGTCCACTCCGAAAAGGCGAGCACCGCGATGCCTTTTACAATCATGCCGAGCCTCTTCAACAATCTCCGAGCAGAAGAGGTCAACGGTCACGCCACCAAACCGTCTAGATGAGGGCGTTCACCAAGAGTAATAAGCTGCAAGGTCTCTTTTAGACCTTCAACAAATACCGAGAAACTTCTAAGGATGCAAATGATGCAAATGAATGCTCTCAGAAGATCTCTCTCAATCACACTGAATGATACTTGATCAAAAGATCATGATTTTAGCACTTGGGCTCAAGTGTATATAAAATATATCTCTTGTTTCTTTAAAAAAAGAAAAAAAAACTACTCAAAAATTGTTTATAAACAGTGATCAAAAACTGCCCAAATGTGCTTATAAAACTGATCAATGTGAACAGAAACTTCTCAAAAATATGTTCAAACACTGTTTAAAAACTACTCGAAAATGTGAACAAAAACTATTCAAAAATGGTTTTAAAAACTACTCAAAAATAGTAGCAAAAATCTGCTCAAGAGTGTTTTAAAAAACTGCTCAAAAATAGTAGCGAAAATCTGCTCAAAAGTGTTTATAAAAAAAACTGATCAAAACTGCTCAAAAACTCCTCAAAAGTGTATAGAAAATATAGCTCGAGATGTGTATGAGAATGTGGCTCAAGGATGATATAAATACTACTCAAAACACCTATATTTATAGCCAAACCTCTCAGATAGCCGTTGTGGTCGAAAAGGAAAAAAATCAGGCCAGCTAACAGCCAACTTCGACCTCTAACGGCTAGTAAATAGCCGTTGGAACATCTGGTCGAATGAACAGTGTTACTGGTCGAATAAATAGTGTTACTAGTCGTATGAACAGTTACTGATCAAATGAACAGTACACGGATGACCAGTTTCAGTTCCTCTTTGAGATTCTTGACCAAGATTGTGAATGAATGCGAATGCAACATATGACCTAAGAGTTTCTCAGTTTTTGCTGGAACTAAAAGAGATTTTGCAACCCCTCTTAATAGTACGGTTTAAACTAAAAAAGAATTTCTTATAAAATCCGGTTAAACTCCAAACTCCGAGACCGGTAGAATAAAAAGCACTTACCTTATGTCTTTGCTGCTTCCTTCTTGGCGACCTTGCGCTTGCGACCTTGGTTAGCGATCTTGCGCCTTGCGACCTTGGCTCGCGCTCGCGACCTTGCACTTTGTGACCTTGGCTCGTGATCTTGCGCCTTGCGACCTTGGCTCGCGCTCGCGACCTTGCGCCTAGCGACCTTGGCTCGCACTCGCGACCTTGCGACCTTTCTTCTTTTCAGCTAATCTTATTGATTGTATTTAAGGCAAATAGATTAGTCTAAGACACTTGTTGTCATTTATCATCAAAATCAAGATTAAGGGCCTAGAAACAACAATCTCCCCCTTTTTGATGATTGATGACAACAAGTGTTTAAATGAATAAAATTTAATAATGACTCCCCCTTAGTGTATGCATAGGCATTAGATATGCAATAACTCCCCTTGAATGCATGCATATATAAATACACATATGAGTCATTTGAGAATCTACAATGAATAAACAATGAGCATATAAACTATCAATAATGTCATATAAGAATCTCTTCCCAATCTCTCCCTAATATCTTCCCCTTTGACATCAAGCACAAAAGGTGGGAGGACAACAAAGTAGACATTTAACTTGCATTTGATATATCAATAATATTCAATTCACTTCTAAGAAAGCAAAATCTAGTCTCATCTAAAGATTTGGTGAAAATGTCTGCTAGCTGCAAGTCAGTTCTTATATAATTCACATCTATGTTCCCTTTTGCCACATGATCTCTTATAAAATGGTGCCTAACATCAATATAATTTGTTCTAGAATGTTGAACCGGATTATTTGCAATCTTTATGGTGCTTTCATTATTACACAAGAGTGACACTTTGTCAAAAGAAATTCCATAATCCAAAAGGGTTTGCTTCATCCATAAAATTGAAGCACAATAACTAACCGCTGAAACATATTTCGCTTCGGCGGTGGAGAGAGCTACGGAATTTTGTTTCTTAGATGACCAAGAGACTAGTGATCTCCCCAAAAGTTGACAACTACCAGATGTGTTTTTTCTATCAATTTGCACCCCGCATAATTTGAATCTGAGTAACCAATTAATTCAAAGTTTGCATCTTTAGGGTACCAAAGTCCTATATTGGGATAGCATTTCAAGTACCTAAGGATTCTTTTAATAGCAATCAAATGACATTCCTTAAGAGATGATTGAAATCTAGCACATAAGCAAACACTGAACATGATGTCGAGCCTAGATGCGATAAGATAGAGTAGGCTACCAATCATAGATCGATAAAGTTTAGAATGAACCGCTTTTCCGTCATTGTCCATATCGAGATGTCCATTAGTGGTCATGGGAGTTTTGATGGCTTTAGCATCTTCCATCCCAAAACGCTTGAGCAAGTCCTTCACATACTTGGTTTGACTCACGAACGTTCCATTCTTGAGTTGTTTGATTTGAAGTCCAAGGAAGAAACTTAGCTCCCCAATCATCGACATCTCAAATTCCCTAGACATCATTTCTCTAAACTCATGACAAAAAGATTCATTAGTAAACCCAAATATGATATCATCAACGTATATTTGACACACAAAAAGATATTTCTCAACTACTTTTGTAAATAAAGTTGTATCTATATTCCCAATTTTAAAACCTTTTGAAATGAGAAAGTCTCTAAGGCGTTTATACCAAGCTCGAGGAGCTTGTTTAAGTCCATAAAGAGCCTTAGAGAGCTTGTATACATGATTTGGAAAGTTTGAATCTTCAAAACCAGGAGGTTGTTCGACAAACACTAATTTGGATATTTCTCTATTTAAAAATGCACTTTTCACACCATTTGAAATAACTTGATGTCAAAATTTGATGCAAATGCAAGAAGAATGCGAATAGCTTCTAATCTTGCTATGGGTGCAAAAGTTTCACTAAAATCCAAACCTTCAACTTGAGAATATCCTTGTGCAACGAGACGAGCTTTGTTTCGTACTATTACTCTATTCTCATCTTGTTTCTAAAAACCCATTTTGTTCCAATCACATTATGATCCTTAGGTCTTTCTACTAATGTCCAAACTTTGTTTCTAGTAAAATTATTTTGTTCTTCATGCATGGCATTTACCCAATCCGGATCACTAAGTGCTTCATCTATAAGTTTAGGTTCTTAGGAAGAAACAAAAGAATAATGTTCACAAAAAGAAGCAATACGAGATCGAGTTTGAACACCCTTACTAACATCACCCAAGATTTGATTCAGGGGGGGTGATCTTTGGTGAACGTTTGATGAAGTCACGGGTTCTGTGATGCTTGATCATCATTTTCTTCAATCTCTAGTTCAAGGTCTTCTCGACCAGCATTGTTGTGGGTGGTCGCAGGTTGAGCAGCATCAGTATTTGTGGTCGCAGGTCCATGTTTGACATCAGCCTGAGTGGTCGCGGGTGATTTATCCTTTCGACCAGGTGACTTTTGTTCTTCATTTCTGGGTTTGATATCACCAATAGTCATCTCCTTCATAGCTTCCCTCAAGCCACTGTTGCCTACATCATCAAAATCCTCATGCTCTCCTTGAGAGTCGTTAGATTCATCAAATTCTACATTGCATGATTCTTCAATGCATTCTGTTGTAGTGTTGAAAACCCGATAAGTTTTACTAGTGGATGAATAGCCAACTAGAAAACCTTCGTCAACACGTCTTTGAAATTTTCCAAGATGCATGCGCTTTTTAAGAATATAACATTTGCAACCAAAGGCTGAAAATATGAAATGTTTGGTTTTCTCCCTATAATCAGTTCATAAGGAATTTTGTTCAAAACAGAATGGGTATAAAGACGATTGATGGCATAATATACTGTGTAAACTGCCTCTACCCAAAACCGGGTAGGCCTCTTGTACTAATCGCGCATTGTTCTAGCCATTTCAATCAATGTCTGATTCTTCCATTCTACAACACCATTTTGTTGAGGTGTGTAGCGCGCAGCGAATTCATGTTTGATTCCGAACTCATCACAAAAATCAATAAAATCAGAATTTTGAAATTCTCCACATGATCACTACGGATTTTTTTTATGGAGAGTTCAAATTCCTTTTTAGCTCTTTTTGCAAATCTTTTAAAACGAGAGGAAGTTTCAGATTTATGAGCTAAGAAAAACATCCAAGTAAATCTGAAGAAATCATCAACAATAACATAGCAAAAGCTATTTCCTCTAATGCTTTGATGTTCAGTAGGGACGAACAAATCCATATGCAAAAGTTCCAATGGTTTGCAGGTTGAAAGAATGCGCTTGGTTTGATGTGAAGTAGCTACTTACTTGCCCGCTTGACAAGCGCTACAGGGTTTGTCCTTTTCAAAATTCACATCCTTCAAGCCAACTACCAAATCATGTTTTAAAAGCTTTTTAAGTTGATGCATTCCAACATGTGCAAGTCTTCTATGCCAAAGCCAACACTTCGAAGTTTGAGAAACGAGACATGTTGAAAGAGATGCATCTTTTGAGTTGAAATCAACATGATAGAGATTTCCAAAACGAAAACCTTTGAAGATCAAAGAGTTGTCTTTTAAACTTTCAACTAATACATTTTTAGGAGGAAATATGCAACGAAAACCAAGATCACAAATTTGTGCAACGGATAACAAATTAAAATTCAGAGATTCAACAAGTAAAACATTCGAAATTGAAAGATCATGAGATATAGCAATTTTGCCCAAGCCTACCACATTTCCTTGACGATTGTCGCCAAAGTGATCTTCTGGTTTTCGCTTGAGTTATCTTCTAATGAGGTGAACAACTTCTTGTTACCGGTCATATGTTCGGAGCAACTGCTATCTAGCACCCAATGTTTTCCACCGGTCTTGTAGTTCACCTGCATAAACAAAAAAATCAATTCCTTTTAGGTTTTTCTTTTTATTTATCATGGGTACACCAACAAACTTTGCTATAGCATATCCTTTTTTCGACCTTTGAAGCATGTAGCAGGTATCAAAATAGTTTGGAGTCATTAAAAGACAAGCTTCATGTGAATGACCAGTTTCATGGCATTTAAAGCAAAATGTGTTGGATGCTTTTACAAAAATGGTTTTTGCATTTAGTTTCTTTCCTTTCTTCGGAAAGTATCCAAGTCCTTCTTTTCTAAATGAACATTTTTGTTTGCTAAGAATGAGATCAAGTGATACTTTTCCTTTGTAGCAATTTTCTAATCCTTTTCCAAGTTTCTCAATTTGTGCTTTAAGTTCATTATTTTCATTCAAAATTATTTCATTAGAAGCACATGGTATATCGTGACAACTGGTAGGAATAGCATTAGAAGGAGTATCATCTAGATCACATGAAATGGCTACATCTACTTTAGATGGAGCATTTGTAATATCTTTAATGAAAAGACTTTCATATGACTCTTTTAATTCTGAGTATTGAGTGCGTAAGGAAGAATGCTCTTCTTTAAGTACTTTATACTTCTTTTTGGTAATTCCGAAAACTTCATTCAATTCAGTGATCATTTCAACAAGTTCATCATATGAAGGGTCATTGGAATGTACCTTTTCATCACCTTTTGCCATAAGACAAAGAGATGGACTAGTCGAAATGTTGCCTAGAGCAAGTCTGGCCAGCTTCTTGGAGCAATCTCCTTCATCGTTGGTGTCAGAATCGGAGCTCTCTGCTCCAGACATCCATTCTCCGAAGCAGGCTTCTTTGGTTGCACCATTATTCTTCTTGAATAATTTCTTCTTCTTGTCCCAAGTCTTGTTCTTGTTTGGACATCTTGAGGCTATATGTCCCTTTTCGTGACATCCGTAGCATACGATGTCCTTGAAGTTCGATTGCTTTGGCCCATTTGGTCGTGTGTTGATGTTAACTTCTTTCTTGTGTAACATGTGAATAAGTTTTTGAGTGTTCCTTACCATAAGAGCTAGATCTTCAGCGGAGGAGCCATCGCTTGAGTCATTTTTGGAGCCGACTTTGAAAGCCAACGCCTTCTTTTTCGTCTCCGAAGGTTCGGCCGCTTCCTTCTTCTCCTTTCGATGCATCTCATGGGTGATGAGGTTCCCATAGAGATCAGTAGGCGTGGTGGTTGACAGGTCGGAGTTGGTGAGAACCGTTACTAGAGTGTCAAAACTTTCTGGAAGAGCCCTGAGCATTTTTCTCACAATATTGATATCAGTAAAAATAACTCCTAGCCCCTTGAGTTCATTCACAATATTGTTCAACCGAGTAAACATGGAATCCACGGATTCGGTTGACAACATGGTGAATGTCTCGTATTGTTGTCTCACCATGAGCAACTTTGCCCCTTTGACTTTAGTAGTGCCCTCATATATTTCTTCGAGGGTGGTCCAAACCTTGTGAGCGGTGGTAAGATTGCTCACACGGTTGAACTCATTTAAAGACAACCTGGCAAAGAGGGCATTTTTAGCACGGACGTTTAAGTGTAGTTTTCTCCTGTCGTCATCGGAGTGACTTGCCGGATCATCCGGAGGAGTAAAACCAAACTTAACCATGTCCCAAACATCAAGTTCCATGGCCTCTAGAAATACCAACATGCGCACTTTCCAATAAGGATAGTTAGTCCCATCAAAGATAGGCGCACGACCGGTATGACCGAGAGAAAAACCCTCATTTGACGTCATCCTCTCTCTAGGCAGTAAAGCCTAATTAATCGAGAGACGAAGCTTTGATACCACGCGTAGGATCGATGATGCCGACTAGAGGGGGTGAATAGGAGGCTCTAAAACTTTTCAATTAAAAACAACTTTTGCAAAGAATAAGATCAAAAACAATATAGCATAAATAAAAGAAAGGGAGAAGAAGACAAACACAAGAATTTTTTCCGAGGTCTCGAAGACACGCCCGTTCTCCACTACTCCTCGTTGAAGCACTCAAATGAATGAGTCTTACTTCAATATCCATGAAGGATATTTCTCACTAGTGGTTGCTCCTTGTCCACTCCGGAAAGGCGAGCACCGATGTCTTTTACAATCACGCTGAGCCTCTTCAACAATCTCCGAACAGAAGAGGTCAACGGCCACGCCACCAAACCGTCTAGATGAGGGCGTTCCTCAAGAGTAATAAGCTGCAAGATCTTTTCTAGACCTCCAACAAATACCGAGAAACTTCTAAGAATGCAAATGATGCAAATGAATGCTCTCAGAAGATCTCTCTCAATCACACTGAATGATACTTGATCAAAAGATCATGATTTTAGCACTTGGACTCAAGTGTATATAAAATATCTCTTGGTCCTTTTAAAAAAAGAAAAAAACTACTCAAAAATTGTTTATAACCAGTGATCAAAAACTGCCCAAATGTGTTTATAAAACTGATCAAAATGTGAACAGAAACTTCTCAAAAATCTGTTCAAACATTGTTTAAAAATTACTCGAAAATGTGAACAAAAACTACTCAAAAATGGTTTTAAAAAATACTCAAAAACAGTAGTAAAAATTTGCTCAAGAGTGTTTTAAAAAACTGTTCAAAAACAGTCACTACCACAGAAACAGACATCCTGGACGGCACATCACAGACGGTTATGAACTGTTCAATGTAAAACCGTCTGTGAAGGCCTGTCGGGAGAATATGTTCAGATATCACAGACAGTTCTGACGTCAAAAACAACTGTGACAGTAAACCAGACGGCTCTGAACACAAAACCGTCTGTGATAGTATACTTATCACAGACGGCTCTAACCTAAAAACCGACTGTGATATATACAATCGGTTCCCAGCTAAGAACCGTTTGTGATAGTCTAATTATCACAGACGGTTCTAACCTAAAACCCGACTGTGATATATACAGACGGTTCTGAGTTATGAACCGTCTGTGATAATTAGACTATCACAGACAGTTCGGAACTCAGAACCGACTGTGATTTATACAGTCGGTTGTAAACCACGAAGCGTCTGTGATAGTGTAGTTATCACAGACGGTTCTGATGTATTAACCGACTGGAAAAGTACCGGCGCTTCGAATTCTCAACTGTGATCATTTCTGTCTCCGATCTTCGCGCGCGGCGCCTAGGAGAACACGAAGCATCGCTTTGGAAGTTCTATAAATTGACAAATGGAAAAATTGTCATTTACTTTACAAGTTTTTATAGTTCTCAGACTGTTTGACTCCTTAGCTTCTCTGCGCCAATGGCATCCTCGATGGCATCGTCAGCCTCGCCCTCCCCGGTATGAACTCTCAATCTTTTGGACGTACCCCTGTATTGTTAATCCATGTTCAATACATTCTTGACCTGTTGATTTGCACAGGGAAGGGAAGCCGTGGAAGACACTGCCAAAGTCAAGGCCGAGCTGAGGGCCCTCCAGGAGGAGCACAAGCTCCTCACGGAGAAGCACACTCGGCTACGGCTTGACCTTGACGATCTCTTCCAGCGCATTCAGCGCATGAAGACGGATGGTGACAATGCTAGGGCGAGGACGAGGCGTCTTCGCGAGGAGAAGAAAGCCGCGGATATGACCATCGCTGGCTGCGGTTTGACAATGAAGGATACCATCGCGAAGCTGAGGGAGGTCGCAGGCCTTCTCGACGCTGAAGTAGTTGATCCTGAGAAGGACAACTTGTCGCTGGAGGAGTCCTGCGTCCTGGCTGCAAGTCAAACTGACTTTATTCTAGATGCAGCCAGGGCTAAGACCACTCCTTGACCTAGCATTCTGTATTTTTACTTTTTTTTTGTAAGTGATGAAACAAATTATTGAAAACTTTGTTCTTATGTCAACTTTCTAATTTTTCAGCACATTCTTGGACTGCATGCAATTAATCTTCCCTCTTTCTTTATCTTTCGTTGGCTTTTGTCGAACATTCGACCATACAAAGGTATGTACACTGTGTGCGATCAAGGAACGACTATCGCGATCTTTGGTTTGTGATCGGAGCCCTTGAAATAATATAGAAACAATATAGAGGTCGCAGGTCCCATGCAAATAATATAAAAAGAATATATAAGTTATATATCAACGTGCTTTGAAATATCACAAACGGTTCTGAGGTAAAAAACATCTGTGATAGTCACATTAGAGACGGTTTTTACGTAAGGCCCGACTGTGATGGTCCCAACAGTGTCCTCGAGTCGACTCGAATTCTTAACCTCTATCAATATCACAGACGGTTCTTAACTCCCAACCGTCTGTGATAGTCCCAACAGTGCAATTCTCTACATGCAATTGTTGATAACCGCACATAATAACTGAGCAGATGAAGAGACTTAATTATTTACTTCAAATTTATTTTGCATCGAATTATGTAATCTGACTCTTCAACTTCCTCTTCTCGAATTCTCGACCTCTATCAATATCACAGACGGTTTTTAACTCCAAACCGTCTGTGATAGTAAGACATATTAAAGACGGTTCGGACATCAGAACCGTCTGTAATATTAAAGCAGACGGTTTTGATCTCCCAACCGTCTGTGATAGTCCCAACAGTGCAATTCTCTACAAGCAATTGTTGATAACCGCACATAATAACTGAGCAGATGAAGAGACTTAATTATTTACTTCAAATTTAATTTGCATCGAATTATGTAATCTGACTCTTCAACTTCCTCTCCTCGAATTCTCGACCTCTATCAATATCACAGACGGTTTTTAACTCCAAACCGTCTGTGATAGTAAGACATATTAAAGACGGTTCGGACATCATAACCGTCTGTAATATTAAAGCAGACGGTTTTGATCTCCCAACCGTCTGTGATAGTCCCAACAGTGCAGTTCTCTACATGCAATTGTTGATAACCGCACATAATAACTGAGCAGATGAAGAGACTTAATTATTTACTTCAAATTTAATTTGCATCGAATTATGTAATCTGACTCTTCAACTTCCTCTCCTCGAATTCTCGACCTCTATCAATATCACAGACGGTTTTTAACTCCAAACCGTCTGTGATAGTAAGACATATTAAAGACGGTTCGGACATCAGAACCGTCTGTAATATTAAAGCAGACGGTTTTGATCTCCCAACCGTCTGTGATAGTCCCAACAGTGCAATTCTCTACATGAAATTGTTGATAACCGCACATAATAACTGAGCAGATGAAGAGACTTAATTATTTACTTCAAATTTATTTTGCATCGAATTATGTAATCTGACTCTTCAACTTCCTTTGCCGTGTTGCAGTTTATCTCCCGAGAAGTTGTATATCATGAATTTATTGGCCTTGAAAACCAGTACTAGTGCGCTTTTTAGAACTCGAGGCACCCGCGCATATGAACCGTCACCTTCTGTTTCTATAAATAGCGAAGCTCCTAAATCCCTGTCTTTATTCCCTCCTCAACTCCCACCTTGATGGCGAGCCGAGATTCCAGTGAGGTTATTGAAATTGAGAGTGATGAGGAAGAGATAAGGAATGAACTCGATCAGGATCTTCAGAAAGTAAGTCCTCTCTGAAACTCTAATGCAGATCTTTCTTTTATGACTTGATTACCTCGAAACAAATGCATTTCGAAATCCACAGGTGGTTGAGGAAATGATCCCTCCAAAGAAGAGACTTAGAAATGATGAAAGATCGTACAGTGGAGCTGCAGCGAAGACTCTAGAGGGTGCTGAGGCCTGTGTTGCCACATTGCCCCTTGCAACCCCTCCAGTTGCATCGACTCCACCTTTGGAGATCCACAATAATCCTTCCAATATCCCCTCTCCAACACCTTTATATCATCAGCTTTTCTGGGGTAAGGCTCACACTTCCACGTCCAAATCCACTCCGAAGCTGGAGAAGCAATATGTGCAGGAGGAGAAAGCTGCCTTGTGCAGAACTCTCCAAAAAAAAAAAGAGGCGCTGGAGAAGCATTCTGAGGGGATGTCTTTTGCCATTCTGCACTTGGCAGAGTGCATGCTTTGAGTTGCAGCTTCATCTCCACCTTGGTTGTATCAACTTTAATTTCTTGGATGATCCTACTGATGCCAAATCCACTCCTTTGGTGAGAGATGATGTTGATAGTCTTAGAGCCATTGGTAGTTCTCCTGGGGCGGCCAGTGTAGATCCTACTGATGCCAATACGTCCCTAGGAGAACTTTGTAAATTACTTTCGGAACAGGTCGACACTAATCAATTGGTCGCTTAATTAATAGTATCTCTTATGTATGGAAAGATTGTAAGAAATAAGAAATTTCTTTTCCTTATATATCTGGCTTTCGATTGATTATGTAACTGATAATCACCAAATGATGTTCTGTGTAAAAATGTTAACAAGAAAATACTGCTGCGATCAAGACAGTTTTTAACTCAAAACCGTCTCTGCTTGAAAGATTACAGACGGTTTTAATTTCAGACATATATATAAAACAAATATGAAAAACAAGATAAAACCAAACAGTCTGAACGTTCATTTTTGTAAATACTAACATTGAAATAAGATAGAACCAAATATGAAAAACATGTGGAACAACTGATCGATGACCAGTAGTCGAATGCAAACAAAAAAACCGGGATATTAAAGACGGTTCGGACTTTAAAACCGTCTGTGTTATCACAGACGGTGCTGAGGTAAAAACCGACTGTGATAACAATATACACAGACGGTTCTGAGGTAAAAACCGACTGTGATAATAACGTAGACGGTCGGATGTGATAACACAGACGGTTCAGATGTGAGAACCGACTGTCATAATCAAATACACAGACAGTTCTGATGTAAAGCGGACGGTTTGGAGTTCATAAGCGTCTGTGATATTTCTTTTCTTCAATAATGCACCGATATTACCGACGGTATTATATAGAACCGTCTGTACTGAACCTGGTATAAAAGGTCTTTTGGCGGATGTTTTGAGCTAGTCGTACTCTCTTGCTCGACCTACACTGTCCAGTTCGAAGAGATTTGGGGCAAGGAAAAGCGAAATCTCGAAAGGCAGGGGGAGCATTTGGGGGCAAAAATTTGAGGATCGAACCAAGGTTGGTTACTTGCTCCCAAGGCGTACACATTACTTGATTTCATCATCAATATCGATCTCCATTGATTTACTAATTAGCATGTGTATGAATTTGATTTATTGCAGATGGTCCGAGACTGGATGTATAATGACAACCGAGTGGGTGAGGAATACATGAAAGGTGTTTTTGATTTCGAAAAGGTTGCTGTGCAAGACATGGCGAAGAAGGGTTTACCATATATGTACTGTCCTTGTGTAGACTGCCAGAATATTAAGATGTTCACCAACTCATCTCAAATTGTCGCCCACTTGATCCAACGTGGTTTCAAAAAGGGGTACACGTGTTGGGTCCACCATGGAGAAGAGCCAACTGCAGAAACAACTGCCACTCAGGTTGAGGAACAGGACATGCCGGATCCAAACAACGACTTCGACGAGGATATGCCAGAGGATGACCATTTAGATGACATGTTGCGTGATGTCGAAGGAAATTACAGTGAAAGGGGGTTTGGCAAATTCAAGCGCTTGATTGAGGACTCAGAGAGGCCGTTGTTCCCTGGTTGCAAGTCGAAATACACAAAGTTGGCCTCTGTGCTTGAACTGTTAAAATTGAAGGCAAGCAACAGCTGGACCGACAAGAGTTTCACAGCACTGTTAGATCTTTTGGCGGACATGCTCCCGGAAGGAAACGAGTTGCCAAAAAACACCTACCAAGCGAAAAAGCTGTTGTGTCCTTTGGGAATGGAAGTAGAAAGGATACACGCATGCCCTAATGATTGCATCCTTTCCGTAACGACTACAAAAATATGCATGTTTGTCCGGTGTGCGGCGCATCCCGCTATAAGCGTACTAAGGACCGAACAGACGATGGCGACTGCACGGAGATAAAGGAAGGACCTCCTGCTAAGGTGTTGTGGTATTTGCCAGTCATTCCCCGCTTGCAGCGTTTGTTTGCAAACCGTAAAGAGGCAAAATTACTGCGTTGGCACTCGGAAGACCGGAAGAAGGATGGAAAGTTGAGACACCCCGCTGATTCTTCGCAGTGGAGAAACATCGACAGGGAATTTGTTAACTTCGGAGCAGAATTGAGGAATATAAGGTTCGGGTTGAGTACCGATGGAATTAATCCTTTTGGTAACATGAGCAGTCGGCATAGCACTTGGCCGGTTCTTTTGTGTATCTACAACCTTCCTCCTTGGTTGTGTATGAAGAGCAAGTACATCATGATGTCTCTACTTATCTCAGGACCAAAACAACCCGGAAACGATATTGATGTGTACCTAGCACCATTGATAGAGGATCTCCTAACAATGTGGAACGAAGGGGTGCAGGTATGGGACGCATACAAACGAGAGAACTTCATCCTACGTGCTATGATATTCTGCACCATCAACGATTTCCCAGCCCTTGGAAATTTGTCGGGCCGTAGTACGAAAGGAGCCAAAGCCTGCCCCCACTGCGAAGATGACACTGAGAGCGTGTGGCTGAAGAATTGCAGGAAAACAGTGTACATGCGTCACCGTAGGTTTCTTCCGAAGAATGACGCGTACCGTAAGAGGAAGAGGGAATTTGACGGCCACAACGAAGATGGTTCAGCCCCGAAGCCTACGCGCGGGAAAGATGTTTACTCACGGGTGAAGGACATAGACGTTGTGTTTGGAAAGGGTGGTAAATTGAAACCCCGCACGAAGAACACTTGGAAGAAGAGATCGATATTTTGGGACTTACCGTATTGGGAGCATTTAGAGGTTCGTCATTGCATTGATGTCATGCATGTAGAGAAGAATGTTTGTGACAGTTTAATCGGCCTATTGCTGAACATTCCAGGGAAGACAAAGGATGGCATCAATGTGCGGCGTGACATGATCGAAATGAGAATCAGGCCCGAGCTAGCACCGAGAGAGGACGATAAAGGCCGTATATACCTCCCCCCCGCATGCTACACTTTGTGCAAGGCTGAGAGGACAGAACTCTGTAAGTGTCTCCATGGTGTTAAAGTTCCATCGGGTTACTCCGCAAATATGAAAAAGCTTGTGTCCATGGGCGATTTGAAATTGCTGGGTATGAAGTCTCATGATTGTCACGTGTTGATGACACAAATGCTTCCTGTTGCCATCCGGAGTATTCTGCCGCATAAGGTCAGAGAGACGATCACGAGGCTATGTTTTTTCTTCAATGCAATTTCTTCCAAGGTCATTGATCCCGATGGACTGGATTCTTTGCAGAGCGAGGTGGTTCGAACTCTCTGTCAACTTGAGATGTATTTTCCTCCATCGTTTTTTGATATCATGGTCCATCTCACCGTCCACCTTGTCAGAGAAATCAAGATATGTGGACCCGTGTTCCTACGTTATATGTATCCATTCGAGAGGTACATGGGTGTACTTAAGGCCTACGTGAGGAATCGGTCCCGGCCCGAGGGTAGCATTGCCGAAGGTTATGCAGCGGAAGAGGTTGTTGAGTTCTGCGTCGATTACATGGCCGAGGTAGAAGCAATAGGAGTTCTTGTGTCTCGTCACGAGGGGAGGCTTGATGGTGTTGGCACTATCGGACGGAGAGCCATCACTCCTGATTTCGATATGTACTCGAAAGCTCATTTTTGGGTCTTGCAACACATGACGGAGGTGTCTCCGTACATCGACGAGCACAAGGAGATGCTACGACAAGACAATCCTCGCCTATCCGAGGTTTGGATCACGGGACAACATAACAGTCGATTCAACGCGTGGATGAAGGTGCGAATCACCGGAGAGTCCGCAAGTGAGAACCTTAAATGGTTGGCAAAAGGGCCCACGTTTACTGTACAGACTTGGCAGGGATACGACATCAATGGGTACACATTTTACACGAAAGCTCAAGATCGAAAGAGCACTGTGCAAAATAGTGGAGTGAGCGTAGAAGCTTTCCATGAGGGGTTCACCAAGACAGGCCCGACAAGGGTAGTACGTGGATTGAACTCGTACTACGGGTTCATTGAAGAAATTTGGGAGCTCGATTACGTACTGTTCAAGATTCCCCTGTTTCGATGCCGATGGGTCCAAATCCCACAGGGTGTGAAGGTTGACAGTTACGGTTTCACTTCTGTGGACCTGGATCGCGTTGCTTATAAAGATGAGCCATTCATACTTGCAAATCAAGCCATTCAGGTCATTTATGTCACTGACCCGGCCAATAAGAAGTGGCACATCGTCCTTCATGGCAAGAGAAGGATTGTTGGAGTTGAAAATGTCGTAGACGAGGAGGAATACAATCAATTTGATGAGATTCCTCCATTTGGAGATGGCGTACAGGTCGATACTGAAGACACCGACGAAACCAGTTACGTGCGTATGGATCACCAGGAAGGGTTATACTTTAAAGGTAATCAACTGTACGTCTTATCTCTCTGTTTCCATCGGCATAGCTTATATCTCCTGTAATTCTCGTATTTGCAGGGCCGCGGCAAGTGGAAAGTTGAGGATAACATGGCTGTGTACGTGCAAATTGTCGGTGAAAGTTCCCATTTGTAAATTTAACATACAATATTACGTGGAGAATGCTCAAGTTACAGAGCATTTGGACTACATTGTAACCAATTATCGGATATACGTACATAGTAACCAATTTACAGAGTATTTGGACTACATTTGAAATATCTGAGTGTTCATTTAAAACATGTTTTCGAGCATTCAGAGTTGAAAGCTACAGATCAGTTTCAATTTGTAAAACTAACGTTCAATAGAGAGATTATCAAGGACGGTTTTGACCTAGCACAGACGGTGCATAGTCGGTTCTAACCTCACAACCGTCTGTGATAATCTCTCACTATGTAGATTACCACAGACGGTCTTTATTTTAGAACCGACTGTGATAATATTATCACAGACGGTTATATATATAAAACCGTCTGTGATATTTTCAACAGTGTCCGACTCTTCGAGTTCTTAACGTGCACCGTCGGTTCTCAATTCCAAACCGTCTGTGATAATCTCAGGCACAGTCGGCTCTCAACTCAAAACCGGCTGTGATAATCTCTCTGGTGACTACGATTATTATAGACGGTTTCGATGTGAGAACCGACTGTGATATATACTATTATAGACGGTTCGTATGTGAGAACCGACTGTGATAATACCGACGCGGTACATAGTTCAAGGCGGGCTTTATCCCGCTCATTCTACTTCGCCCTAGCTCTGTTTGCCCTAGCTCTCTTCGCCCTCGCACCGTCCGTCGCGATCACCTCCATCGCCTCCCACCTTCTCCTCTCCGTCCGTCGCGATCACCTGCATCGCTTTTCCACCGTCAGGCGCGATCACCTCCATCGCCCTCCCGCCTCCGACGCGATCACCTCCATCGCCTCCCCACCGTTTCTGTCATTCTTGTATGGGTTTTGTTATAGAATTATTAGTTGCATATTTACTTAAACTGTTCTCTCTTTCACTTATGTTAGGAACTATGTCTGGTGACGAAATGCACCACTCGGGGACTCAGGGTGACCTCGCTGGCGATGAGACGCCTGGGCCGGAGGTCGCCTCGTCCGCCGTGACCCCGCAGAAGAAGGGAAAGGGGCGAGGCCGGACGACATGCGCGCGTCTGAACAAGGGGGAAAAGCAGCACGTCCAGTTCGACGACAATGGTGTGCCGGAAGCTCCGCCCAAACTTGTCGGTCAGTACCGCTCACTATGCGGCAAAGTGGCAAGGGAGCGGGTGCCCATCACCACCTCCGACTGGGGTCAAGTGCCCCCAGAGTGCAAGGATGCGCTGTGGGAAGAAGTGCAGGCGGCGTTTCACATTCCGGAGGATCGCCACTTCACCGTCCGCCGGAGGACACTTATGTCAATAAACAAGGCGTGGAGGAACTTCAAGAGCGAACTTGTCAGGCACTATGTGAAGGAGTCGACGACCCCCTTCAATGACTACCCTTTCGTGACTCCCGAGGCATGGCAGCAGTTCGTAGAGATGAAGGGCAAGCCTGAGTTCCAGGTGCTTAGTGCGAAGGCCCAGGCTAACCAGGCCAAGAACACCCACCCACACAGACTAGGCACCGGTGGGTATGTGGGGAAGAAGGCGCTGTGGAGGAAGCAGGACGAGGAAGCTTCACAGTCTTCGGCCGGCAGTCCTTATGCGGGCATAACGGACGTGCGCGCCCGCAATTGGTGCCGAGCTAGATTGACGATGGACTCCTCCGGAAGCGTCTCCGTGAATAACCCTGCGGACAGGGAAGTGATCGACCGACTGGTAAGATTGTCCGATCACGTACTATCCTCATAACACGCATGCAATGGGCTGTATTGCTAAGTTGTCCTGTTGCAGGTGACGCTGAGTGCGCAGGCGGCATCCGGAGAGTTCAACCCGAGGAGGGACAGGGATATCCTCACAGCGGCGCTAGGAAACAAGGAGAATCCAGGCCGCGTGCGCGGCCTCGGCGCCACTGTGCCTTGGAGGCATGGTTTCCCCGATGATGAGGAGGCGGCTAAGAGGAGAAAGAGATCCCACCAAGCCCGCGATGAACGGCTGAAGGAGGAGATGCGATCGGAGTTCGCTGTTCGGGACAAAGCACTCCTGCAGCAGTTGTCGGAGATGCGGTCCATGTACGAAGAGCTAAGAAAGGCGACCCAGGGCACCCCTGTTCTAGCAGATGGCGCAGACCCAGCGGAAGTACCGACCCCCATTGGCCACCGTAGTAGCTGCGCGTCTGCGCCGGGGTCTTCGCAGACGGAGCCCTCTCCTCCAAAGTATCCGGTGGACTCTCTGCAGGTAATGACCGTTAATGCGCACTGTTTGTCTATGTTAATTCATTCGAAAGTGAGAAGCGGTGAAATTCAACATGTTAATGCACACTGTTTGTAGGAACCCGCCTCCTGCAAGCTTATGGTCCTGGCCGGTGTCTTCCCGATCGAGGCTGCCCGTGGGATGGCGCAACCATGCACGGCCGGGGCCACAATCCATGGTGCCCCTCTATGTGAGGGTTTTGCACGTGTCCAAGTGGACAGTGTCTTTGACCATTGCAAGGGTTTTCCATTGGAGAAGCCGCCAAACGACAAGATTACCACTCTCGGGGATGCGGTGCACACGTTCTTGCAATGGCCCAAGAAAGACATCGTCCTGTATGAGGTAATTCCCCCACCAGTTTCATAATTTATACTGTAATAATAGCCCTCAGAGTTAGTGTCCTAATACGTAGGTTCTTACATCGCAGACATCACAGACCGAGACGCGGCCTACTAGCCAGCATACCCCTTCGACGACGAAGCTGACTCCGAGTAAGAGGCAACCATTCAAGAAGCTGGCTATGAGGGGAAAAGCAAAGAAGAGCCCGTCGAAGGAGAGCGAGAAGAGTGCTCCAGCTCTCATGCCGTTCTCTCTGGGGATGCCCATGGCCTCCGATACCGCAATTTCGAGCATGGGGTTAGCATGCCAGAGCCTGCATGCATGGTACATGAGGAGGACAAACCAGACCAGGACGCAGCGTCCGACGCACATCATGGTCAAGTACACCGTGGCAGAGTTCCATCACGACGTTGGGACCTACTCGGTGACCTTCGAAGACCTGCACAATTTGCTAAACAAAGATGCGCTCGACTTGTCAATCCTACGGTCTTGGGTGCTGTAAGTATCCTACTATCCGTGCATATACGGATATATGTCATTTATTAATTGGTTACTTCCGTGCAGCTGCATGGCCAACTATGCCAAATCCAAGGGCATACCTGTTGGTTTTTTGGACCCCCAGATGGTAGCCGAGGTGATGTTTAGGACTGACACAGACTTCGTTGTCGACTACATCAAAAGAGGGTTGCTTGCTCAGGTCGACAAGGAGTATATACTTGTACCCTACAACCAGAGGTGAGTGCTTTCATCAGTACTTCACCCGTAGATTAGTGTCTCCATGTGCACACCCCCAAATTTAGATTAAATTTTTAATTCTCTACGTGTAATATGTAGCTACCACTGGATCCTGCTGCTACTTATTCCGAAAAGCAACAAGGTGTTCTACCTTGACTCATTGCAGAGGAAAGGGTACTCGTATTCCGGCGCACGAGATGTATTCGGAAGGTGATCTGGACCTGTCTTGCATGCATCTAGATTTACTGTCCTCAAATTGTCAATTTCGGCTATCCTCAAACTGTCAATTTTGACTATCTACAGGGCTTTCACGAAGTACTTTGCCGAGGTAGGGACACAAAACGAGCGGCGAGCCGATAAGTTTCAGTGGTTACAATTTTCGGTACAAATTTCAACTGAATCTGTTTTATTTTATAACTTGTCCCCACCTAACTCTCGGTCTGTAAATTGGCAGTGCCATCAGCAGCCGGACGACAATACATGTGGGTTCTACGTGATGCGCCACATGTATGACCTGATCATCACCCCTCACCGGCCCGATTTCCCCGAGGTATTACAACTGCTCCCCTTAATTTGTCTCCATTTGACAGAATTTACAACTTAATTCAGCTAATTTTTTATGTACCAACTCTTGCTGCAGGGGGTCGACTTCCCTTCAGAAAGCCTTGACCCTCGGCAGATTAGTAATGTCCGA
Source organism: Pharus latifolius (assembly GCA_019359835.1). Lineage (NCBI taxonomy): Eukaryota > Viridiplantae > Streptophyta > Magnoliopsida > Poales > Poaceae > Pharus > Pharus latifolius. The sequence continues at coordinate 18,258,747 of CM033326.1, read as the reverse complement.
GGGATGCTCGCTGAGTTTTTCCTTTCGGAGGTCATATCACCCAAGGGGAAGTTTAGGGACCCGCAAGGTTCGTATTAGTGCGGCCTTACATTTATTTGTACATCTAACACACTTTAATTGTCGATTACATTTATTTGTTCAATTGTACATATTTCTGAGTTCTGTGCTGTATATATGAAATGCTATACAGAGAGGGGTGCAAATATATTTGAGTACTGCATGTGCATATGAAACTGTATATATTTGAGTACTGTACAAATATAATTCTGAGTTCAATTGTACAAATATATATGCATGAGACTGTATATATTTGAGTACTATGCATGTATGAAATTCATGAACTGTATATATGAAAATGCAATTTGTACAGAAGACATCTGTGAATGTTATAATCTCAGACGGTTTGTAAGATCAAAACCGTCTGTGCATGCACAGACGGTTTTGATCTTACAAACCGTCTGAGATTATAACAGTCACAGATAATAACACATCGCAGCTGGTTTTGACCTCAGATCCGCCTGTGATATCAGACTATCACAGACGGTTCTGAGATAATAACACTATCACAGACGGTTTCAATATTAACACCGTCGCTGATATCGCAGATTGGTTTAACCTCCAAGCCGTCGGTAATAATATGAGTATCACAGACGGTTGTGAGATCAAAGCCGTCTATGAATTATGACTATCACAGTCTGTTATAACATCAAAGCCGTCTGTGATACTCATACTAACACAGACGGTTCTGATGTCAAAGCCGTCTGTGTATACTCAAATATCACAGACGGTCGAGAACAGAACCGTCTGTGATACTCATACTAACACAGACAGTTCTGATGTCAAAGCCGTCTGTGTATACTCAAATATCACAGACAGTTTTGTTCTCACGTCTGTGATAGTATGAGTATCACAGACGGTTCTGATGTCAAAGCCGTCTGTATATCACAGATGGTTCTGATGTCAAAACCGTCTGTGTATACTCAAATATCACAGACGGCTCTGAGAACAGAACCGTCTGTGATAGTGTGACTATCACAGACGGTTCTTACCTTATAACTGTCTGTGAAATATGAGTATCACAGACGGTTCTGACCTTATATCAGTCTGTGAATGGATATATCACAGACGGTTGAAAACATCAAAAACCGTCTGTGATAGTGCGTGATTATCACTGACTCGAATATCACTGACGGGTAAGAACCGTCTGTGATGTCTGTTTTGACCCGACTGTGATGATGAATTCTGTAGTAGTGAGTAGCAAAAATCTGCTCAAAAGTGTTTAAAAAAAACTGATCAAAAACTGTTCAAAAACTCCTCAAAAGTGTATAGAAAATATAGCTCGAGATGTGTATGAGAATGTGGCTCAAGGATGATATAAATACTACTCAAAACACCTGTATTTATAGCCGAACATCTCAGCTAGCTGTTGTGGTCGAAAAAGAAAAAATCAGGCTAGTTAACAGCCAACTTTGACCTCTAACGGCTAGTAAATAGCCGTTGGAACCTCTGGTCGTATGAACAGTGTTACTGGTCGTATGAACAATAACTGATCAAATGAACAGTACACGGATGACCAGAAGGAACATGAGATGCTAACAAAAGGGTGCGAGCAGTCTCAATGATACAACAGTGTTGGCACTTGGCAACACCGTTATAAGCATGGGCACCTAGACAGGAGAGCTGAGGGAGTGTACCCTGATGAAATTTATCATATCTGTGCATATTTTCTATATATTTCCCCCTCTTGATGCACATTTTAGTCATATAAACCAGCATTCACATAATTATTTATATATTTATCGCTAAATCGACTCAAAATCAGAGTTTCCGGGACTCAGAACTCTAAAACCCAACAGCCAAGGACCTCCAATCAATTCCTAAAAACTTTGAACACCCATTTGCAAAATAGTTGAGACTTGAAGAAACCCTAACACTAGGTGGAAGGGCCTTTTGTAATTATTTGAAAATCTGAGGGCCTCAATACAAAAATGCCAAAACATGGCTTAAACCCTAACTATTAGCCACTCTTTCATTTTCGAGCCTAGTTTTATTATTTTTACTCCTTTTCTTCTTCTTTCCCAAATTCCCCTCCACACCTCCCTCCACCTCACCGTCGGCAGCCGAGCAGTACGCCGACGGTGCTTCGTCCACTACCCCCCACCTCTCTCTTGTCTCTTTCTCCTATTGCCACCGCCATCACTATTTGCTCTTGTTCGATGAAATTTTGAAATAAATTCATCATGTAACATGTAAAAGTCCCAAAAGGTTAAATAAAAATGCAAATGTGTGTTCACTTTTAAAACAATTGAAATTAATCACTGGTCGAAAAGCCATTTGGTCGAGTCAAACTCTGACTTGGACTGGTCAAAACTGGTTCGGACTTGGACTGATCGAAACTAGTTCAGACTCAGTCTGATCGAAACCTTCTCTGAAACTGGTCTGGTCGAAATGACCTTCAAGGCTGGGCTGGTCAAAATGACCTTCAAGACTGGGCTGTTCAAAAATGGCTTCAGAACTGGTCAACATCCTCCCCAAAACTAGTCTGGTCGAAATGGCTTCAGAACTAGTTGAAATGGTTTCAAAACTGGTCAAAATAAACTTCAAGACTGGTTTGGTCGAAATGTCTTCAGAATTGGTCGAAAAGGTTTCAAAACTGGTCGAAATGACCTTCAAGACTGGTCTGGTTGAAATGGCTTCAGAATTGGTCAAAAGGATTTCAGAATTGGTCGAAATGACCTTCAAGACTGGTCTGGTCGAAATGGCTTCAAAACTGGTCAAAACGGTTTCAGAACTGGTCAAAATTGCCTTCAAGACTGGTCTGGTCGAAATGGCTTCAGAATTGGTCGAAATGACCTTCAAGACTGGTCTGGTCAAAATGGCTTTAGAACTGGTCGAAACGGTTTCAGAACTAGTCAAAATGACCTTCAAGACTGGTCTAGTCGAAATGGCTTAAGAACTGGTTGAAATGGTTTCAAAACTGGTCAAAATGACCTTCAAGATTGGTCTAGTCGAAAAGTGGATGTTCGAATTCGAATCTGACTCAGAATAGTCAAAACGGGTCTAGTCGAATTCAACCCGGTTTCAACCTAGTCGCATAGATATTCAGTTTTAGTTTGAACATGATTTATCTCTAACCTTATTTTCTTTTGTTTAATAACAAAAATCTATCTTCTATTCAAATTCAAATCCTCAAAGAGGATAATCTTTATCTTTATCCTTTTTTTTATTAAATAACGAAGTATATCTCCTATTCGAATTCAAATTCTCAAAAAATCTCTGGTTGTTGGATGGTTACAACCAACATAGAGCCTCTATAAATAGAGAGGGGGTGCTAGCCTTTTAGGGAGAACAAGAAGAGAACAAGGGGCAAGGTAAGTAGAAGAGCATGAAAAGAGCACAAAAGGGACATGGAAGGCAAAGAGAAGACCTCTCTGTTCGAACATGAGCAACTAAAGAAGATCATGGGTGAGTTTTGCTCCATTTCATAAGTATGTATCATGCATCGCATAGTTACTCCGATACACTTTGATTGATCGATCAGGAGTCGCCACCTTGATCAATTGATCCGAGGTCTCCACTTAGATTAAAAGATCAAAAGTTGCATGGATGCTTGCATTGCATAGTTGCTTTAATGCACTTAGATCAAACGATCTAAAGTCATCACTTCGATCAATCAATCCGAGATCTCCACTTCGATCAAAAGATCATAAGTTGCTCAGATACACTTAGATCAATTGTTCAGAAGTCGCCACCTTGATCAATTCGATTCGAGGTCTCCACTTCGATCAAAAGATCAAAAGTTTCTCGGATGCACTTAGATCAAAGGATCTAAAGTTGCCACTTCGATCAACCAATCCGAGGTCTCCACTTCGATCAAAAGATCAAAAGTTGTTCGGATGCACTTTGATGAGGACATCACTCCTATGGATGCGTCAACTTCTCCAATACCGCTTGTGCAAGGACCAATTATAAGGGCACGCACACGTCAGCTAAATTACCAGGTGAGTTCGTTCCTAAGTTTATGTGAAACTACCATAGAGGGCGAGTTACTACCTAATGATATTGTTCTTGTACTTAGGAATCATGGTTTGGATCAGCGAGGATGTCACGACTGTGAGACCCCCATTTGAGGATCACCTTGGTAACCGCCCAGGTAGGTTACACACAGCATGATGCCACATGAGCTCAAACCACACAAGCATAGTAATATCATTAAACAAGTATCAGGCCAACATGGCCAATATTACATAGCCAAAGCACCGAAAATGGCACTAAGTAAAGTTGCTAAGAAAATAACCAGTTTATCAGAACCAGAATCGGTATCCAAGTACCGAACACACAACATAAAACACAAAGCGACAACAAACAGCTTGACTTCCATCCGCAGCGGGGTTGGAGGGGCTTCTCCCACATCTGACTTGACTTGGTGCGCAAACCTTCTAGAAAGTGGGCTCGTCCGGGGTACTTCCATCTTCAAGTGAGTACTCATAACTGAAGGAATCGGGATCCTCGAATCCCTCTTCTACAGTTGGATATAAATGCAAGGGTGAGCACTTGGTGCTCAGCAACACTCATTCCAGGGATTAATGCAATTGTACTTACATGAGGGTGAAACATATGATTCCGGGATTTTAGTTTCATATGGATAGAGATATATAGATTTCCAAGTCATTTGTTCAGTAAAACAGTACTCTTGTCATGAAAATGATACTTTAAACATTAAACAGGTTTTCAATAAAATATTAGATGTAGTGGTCTCCCATGAGTCACTACTTTGTTAACCGCATTATGTAAACATTCCAAAACATTACTTGTGCTATAACCCATGGATAACATCCACTACGAAAAGACTCCTGAACCTGGGAGTACAGAGTATCTGATACTTCTTTTACACTTTGCAAAGGTGTACCTCTTTTTAAATCCACTGGTTCACTCGGCTTTCAAGTCGGATCAGCTCCATGTGACTTATACACATGTGACAAGGCCGATATCACACAACGCTTTTACAGTTCAGTATTAACAGTATCCCCGCCCGGTAAATAGACAGTTAAGTCTCAAGTACCGTTGTGGGTCTTCCCCACTGCCTTACTTCCTAGCCTCTCTGGTCTATGTTCCCGCAGGACACATAGCCTTGGTCTATGTCCACGCAAGACATACGACCGTTTAAGATTACAACCGCTCATGGCTTAATCAGGTCTAGGGCGCCTTCCTTCTTTTACGCCTTTTCCTCTCATCATTTTTCTGAACTCACATCACTCGTGGCCGAACCTTGGCCTTCCAGTTTCCACGCGAGAAACCAGATCGTCAAACCATGCAGGGAACTGCTAATACCAAAAAGCTACTAAGTTGTGCCTGTCCCATACCAGGCAAGTGGTTGGTACGTTTACAATCCGCATAGAGACACAGCACAAGGTTCTTGTCCTTATGAACCAATAGTGAGGAACATTCACATTCCCTGGTGCGCACCGCACCCTCTCCATACAATCCAATCCTCACTACTGATCCCTTTTATCAGTTTTCTTGACAAAACGGTTTTGATCATAACTTCTCATGTATTTGACCATTTCAAGTTTAATGTGAATATTCAGTATATGAGTCCTAGGGTGACAAAAGCATATATATGAAGGTTCAATAACAAAAAGGGGTTTCATGATCCATTAGGTAATATCTACTCATGTCATTCAAACATAACTTGTATTTCAAATAAACATGCATAGTAAGAAACAGTGAATATACTTCATATGAAAATATTGGGTGAGACATGATCAAAGGAATGAGGCTTGCCTTGCGATGTTGGGTCTAAATACTCAGACGGATCTTCAAAGACTTCTTCCGCTCCTTCAGCTTCTGACTCTGCGGCAATCAACCAACACACAAACACATACCACATAAGCATACTGAAAATAGTTTCTATAGAAAGTATTAAGTAAATAAGTCATGCATGCAGGGGAAAAGGTTAGGGCAAGGTCACAAGGGCTCTGGTCGAAGAAACGGCTAAAAAGGATTGAACGTCGAAGGGTCGACATTCGGTCCATGGCTTTGGCATGGCTTCAAACTAGTCTTAGGATGGTTTTCTGGAGAAGTGATAGAAGGGAAAGATGTAGATCTCAACTCCAGGAATCTAAAGGACAAGGTGGCATTTCAATTGCTCAACCAGAAGGGGCTTAACAAGGTCAATGCCAGTGGCTGACATGCACTGACATAGTGCTGGACATGGCCAGAAACTAGGGCATGGCTTAACTTTTGATCCAGGGCTCCAATTGATGCAACACTTTGTCTGGGAGGTAGGCATTACTAACAGGAATAAAATACTCAACAGGAATAAGGGCTGAAAGTGGCCGGAGGGTGGCCAAATCCGGCGATGAACTGCGGTGGCGACACGGCACAGACATTGATCTGGACAAAAGCTTGACAAAGGCATAACTCACAATCTAGGCAGATCCAGGTGTCGAGCTAGTGGAAGAAATTGCTCAGGGAGGTGAGGCGAAGCTAAGGGACAAAGTGGTGTCGGCTGAATCGGCCGGGAACGAATTCCGGCGACCGGCGCTGGAGAAGATGACACTGGAGCTCGGGGATTTTTGATTCAGGGTGAATGAGCTCAATTCCAAGCTTGAGGGTGATCTGTGGGGTATGAGGAGGCTACTGGAGGGGTTAATTTCATTGGAGATTGGCCGGAGGGGCTCGGCGACGAGGTCCGGCGAACTGGTGGACCTCCAGATCGGGATTTCTTCAATTTGAGCGCAATTGGGGATCCTGATTCAACAGGCTTGCTCTACTAAGCTTACTGATCAAGTTCTTCTACAGAATCGAGAGCTAATTCGGGCTGAATGGGATAGCATTGAGGGAACAGGGGTTTTCTGGTTTTCCGGCGATCACCGGCGATGGGGAGCACTATGATGCAATTGCTTGCTTGGGCACGGGGAGATGGGTGTGGGGAACTTATTGGTGAACCTGGATTGGAGAGATGGGCTACGGTTTGCTCTGGCGACGGTGGCTCCAGAAACAGCTCGCCGGAGAAGAAAGGGAAACAGTGAAAAACTGGGAATTTGGCTAAGTCTTGAAGTTGTGCTTCTTCACAGCACTGAGGGGGTTTAAATAGGTCCAGGGGCGAAGCTAGCGAGGGATTAAGCGACAGTGGTTGCTTGCGCCGGGGAGAAGCTTGTCGGGCGCAGGCGCAACGACGGCGACGGCGATGTGATCGCGCTCAGGCGGTGCTGCAGCTTTGCCAGTTGCATTGGGACTTCACCAGTGATGGCGCAGATGCGGAGGCAGCGGCGCAGCTCCGGCAACGACACGTACGCGCATGCAGATGCGGAGGCAGCGGCGCAGCTCCGGCAACGACACGTACGCGCATGCAAATGCCACGGCAACGGTTGCGCGCGCGAAGACACGGCTCTGGGGCGAGGGCGTTTATCCGCTGGGCTAGGCGATGCCACGGTGGCTATCACGTGCGCGTGGGGTGGCTCAACCGATTACGAGCGCGGCGACCGGAGAGGATGGCCGGCGGCGAGCTCTGCGGCGAGGCAACGGCGAACGGGGCGCGGTCGAATGGCACAGGGGCTAAAAAGAAGGCCCGGGCTAATTTGCAATTTCAAATCTTGCTTCAGGGACTGATCTGTGAGGAAAAGTTGAATAGGAAATGGACTTGATTGCAAATCTGGAGATCTAAGGGTCCGATCTGAATTCTGATTTCGCAGATAAGTTGCATAAGATTATTAGAATTTATCCGGCCAAAGTTTGGTATGATCGGGTAAGATCTGAAGAGTTTTGACAAAATTGGGAAAAAGCAGTTTAGGGTAAAATTAGGGTAATTAGGGTTCTGAGACGGCAAGGGTCGAAACTCAGTTTTAGGATGGGATTTTGGAGGTGATCCCGAAGGAGAAAATGTTCTGAACAACACTTAGAAGGGAATGGTTGAAACAGATTAGGGTTTGGGGTCAAGATGTGGATTTTGGCTATTTTAGGGTTTGGCAAAACAGGGGTGTTACAACGACGCACTGAGACGAGCCAAGGTTCGAGTTGACTCGAGATGGACGCCGGTTCGGACTGCAGCGACACGTCTGTCTTCAAAAGGACGCCCAGGCCACGTACGAAGTCCGTTTTCGACGTTCTACCACTGCACAAAAATCTTAGAAGATAAGCTTTCCAACGCATCTGGTTCCGCCACCAAACTCTTTCCGAGTCACCAGGAATTGTCCAAACAGTGTGCGGGAGACAGAGTCGAACTGGTGCTGCGTCACCTCTTTTTGGGCCTTCGGCCCATGTATCTTAGTTAGGCTGCGACCTAAACCCTAGCCGCCGCCTGCCTCTCTCTCATATACATACTCCGTAGCCGTCACAGGGAGACTTGGGTTTTGTTTAGATTATTCTGCCTTTGCAGTTTCGCCATAGATTGGTTTGTGGAACACCAACTTGTGAGCTTAATTCAATTTGATTTGCAATTTTCAGATTGCTTCTTCTATGTTTTTGCTTGTGCTCTCGATTTGCTTGCAGGAATTAGCCTTCTTGGCGAGGTCAACCACGTCTTGGTACGGTTGATAACCAACGGAGTAGTGGTGTAGCGATTGATGGGTTCGATCAGTTTTGATTGGAAGCCGGATCGTCAACGTCGAGATCTCTACCAAATCGACTTATCATCTACCTGACGAAAGATTGGGCACTCCGTGTTTCATCACACTTAGATCAAACGATCTGAAGTTGCCATTTTGATCAATCAATCCAAGGTCTCCACTTTGATCAAAAGATCAAAAGTTGTTCGGATGCACATAGATTAAACAATATGAAGTTGCCACTTCGATCAAAGATCAAAAGTTGCTTAAATGCACTTAGATCAACCGATCAGAAGTCGCCACCTTGATCAATTTAATTGGAGGTCTCCACTTCGATCAAAAGATCAAAGTCGCTCGAATGCACTTAGATCAAATGATCTGAAGTTGCCACTTTGGTCAATAGATTTGAGGTCTCCACTTTGATTAAAAGATCAAAGTTGCTCTGATGTATTTCAAAGATCAATTCGATCAACAAATCAGCTTGTCCCACGGGAGAAGATCAATGATAATTTCTCATCTAGAAGTCTGATCGACCCCAAATTTTTATGGTGAATAGAAGACTTGAAGTGAAGCATGTTTACTAAATTTCAAGTCAATCAGAGATCTCTAAGGTTTAATTTGACGAGAGGAGAGGCTCTATCCAAAAGAAAATTCTAGTTTGTCCCATAGAAGAAGATTGATGATCACTTCTCATCCAGAACTCTGATCGATCCCAAATATTTATGGTGAATATAAGACTTGAAATGAAGCATATACACCAAATTTCAAGTCAATCAGAGGTCTTAAAGTGCAATTCGACCAGAGGAGAGGTTCTGTCTTGAAGAAAATTCCAATTTGTCCCATGGGAGAAGATTGATGATCACTTCTCATCCAGAAGTCCGATCGACCCCAAATGTTTATGGTGAATAGAAGACTTGAAGTGAAGCATGTATGCCACATTTCAAGTCATTCAGAGGTCTCTAAAGTGCAATTCGACTAGAGGAGAGGCTCTATCCAGAAGAAAATTCTAGTTTGTCTGATGGGAGAAGACCAATGATAATTTCTCATCCAGAAGTCCGATCGATTCAAAATTTTTATAGTAAATAGAAAACTTGAAGTGAAGTATGTCCACATAATTTCAAGTCAATCAACGATCTCTAAGGTCCAATTTGACCAGAGGAGAGGCTCTATCTAGAAGAAAATTCTAGCTTGTCACATGGGAGAAAATCAATAATAACTTCTCATCCAGAAATCCGATCGACCCAAAATTTTTATAGTGAATAGAAGACTTGAAATGAAGCATGTCCACGAAATTTCAAGTCAATAAGAGATTTCCAAGGTGCAATTCAACTAGAGAAGAGGCTCTGTTCAGAGAAGAATTCCAACTTGTTCCACGATAAAAGATTGATGATAACTTCTCATCCACAAGTCTGATTGACCCCAAATTTTTATGAAGGGTAGAATAGTTGAAGTGAAGCATGTACACCAAATTTCAAGTCAATAAGAGATTTCTAAGGTGAAATTAGACTAGAGAAGAGGCTATGTCTAGAGAAGAATTCCAGCTTGTTTCACGGGAGAAGATCGATGATCACTTCTCATGTAGAAGCCTGATCGACCACAAATTTTTATGGAGAATAGAAGGTTAATGCTGAAGTAAATCCTCCAAGTTTCACCTTGATCAGAGGGCAAGAAGATCATCAAGACTATTGCAAACAGCTCTGCTCACTGAATTCTAGCTTGACGTACGAGCAATACATTGAAAATAGTTTTTAATCTGACGGTCTGATTAATCTCAAATTTTGATGAACAATTGAAGATCTGTCCAAAAACTATTCCTTAAAGTTTTAAGCCGATCAAAGGCCAGAAATGCTCTCATCCATTTAGTCGAAGAAGAGCTAATTTCCAATCATGTTCGAAGATGTCAAAACAAGTCAAAATATTATTAAGTGTTTGATGGATATTCTAATGGCTGTCTACCGTGCAATATGCATTTTCTTGAAGCTAAGGAAGTCAAGTTGTTATCACAAGTCATTTTCCTCCAATTTTCCATGTAACTGGGTACTGATGAGGCAAAGGTGACATGCTTTTTGTCTGCGACTGACGAGCCAGACACTACTCATGCCGGGTACTGATGAGGCAAATGCATCCATTTGTTTGCGATCGACGAGGCCGAACAACCCCCTGGTCGGGCATCGATGAGGCGATGGCCACATTTTGTGATAGCACCATAGATTGAGGAAGTTATGGATTTGCATACTTGCATGCATATGCATACGCATTGCATACATTCATCAAAGGGCAAAGTTATTTTGAAACTTGAAGACAACGACCATCAGCACAGCTTAATCAGAGGTTTTCTGTGGACTTGTTCTGCAGACGTAATTAACTAGGAGTTTTTCAAAAGACCTGAGGAATCATGAATCATGAAATCCTTTGAAACTAAGATGTACTTTTCTTTGGCGCAATGAGAGATTGTAAATCCCATAAGTACTTGTAACTTGTAATTCTTTTCAGAATTAATGAAGTGCATTGTTTCCTCTAATATTATACATTCTCTACCTTTTATTTGTATACTTATGTATATTAGCACGCCCGCAACACGAAAAGGAGCCAATTTTCCAAAAGAGAGATCTTCTTGGTGAAACAAAATGGCACGCCCAGTGGGACATAGTTCTCCTCTCATCTTTGTTGTGCTCCGATGGTTGTCTGATTCGCTTCCACATGCCTTCAGTATTCCATCCTTTATGCATATGGCTGCTCGTCTATGGAGCGCCTACACAATACTTGTGATGATGTTTCTCCTCAAAAAATACTTGTGATGATGCATAAGTTGATCAAGGAACCCCTTTTTGCAGGTGGATCCTTCCTCGACAAGCTTGCTCACACAGACGAGGAAGTTTTGATGGTTCAGTTTGGGATATTGCCTCTAGTGGCAATCTTTAAGTACAGCCATACGACGTACTTTCGCTAGACTCAAGAGCCTGTAGAATTTCTTGCAATGGAGTCAAAATGCACACATAAATGTGCTTCTGCTAAAGTTAAGAAGGAGCGCCGCGCCTTGATGGCAGAAGTACGCAACCTTCTGAAGAATGTTGTCATTGACATCCAAGGCGATGTTCAAGTTGCTCAACGGCTTCTTCAGCAAGCCACCAACAGGCAACATCATGCCACCTCTCTTCATGTGGATGCCCCGCTCATCGGTGCTGCACTGCCTACACCCGGCATGCAGCGTGCTGAGGTTGAGCTATTCAATGCACTGGAGTGTGCCTCCTATACTCTACGGAGGCAGATGTCATTTGCCCGCCGCGCCTTCAATGCCAACAAGCTGCACAATCTCAGAAGAAAATACTGCAAGGTGAGTGCCTTGCAGGAGCAACTTGGTGCCTGCATCGCCCGTGTTGCTATTCCTGAAGAGGACTGGTCACTCGGCGCTAGTGATCTCATTGACAGGACTTGTCGGTACTCCTACATAGTGACGCCGCCCTATGACTTGTTCCTTGACGAATGGGTAATTCGGAATAGCAAGATCAAGAACTTATTTAGACTTGCCATCATGAGGGAATTCTAGAGGCGCCATTCGACTAAGCGAGTAAGAATGTTCGGTCTGATGGGTTCTTTCACCCCCGAAGTTAAGATGATTGGTTGGGAGTCATGCTTCCATGTTTCTACAGAAGCTGGCCCATCCAGTGCTGATAACAAGTTTGCAGTGTTGCCGAATGAAGTATTCGCTCCCGGTGTTGATGAAGTACAACGACAACTCCAACAACTGCGAACACAAATAAAAAGTCTAGAGGAGCAGTTGCGAGGTTGTGACATGCCTGACTCCTCCTCTCAACTTAGAAGGAGTTCAAGACATGACATCTCAAGACACCGTCCTCAACACATGAACCAAACTTGGGCGGCTCGTCAAAGCTAGCCCTTCACTTACATTGACTTACCAGCCTAGACAAGCACCACTTCCACCTCGTTGAAATCAATGGTCTCGTCAGCCAGAGCAGTCACCATGTGTCCATCAACAATAGCGTGTGCGGACCACTCCACCTGCATCGACTTCATCTTGGCAAGGCAGGGGCCCTTTGCAGGCACCTACTTCGCCTAGAAAGTAAGTCAACTCACTATCTCAAGAAAGAAACACTTGGATGCCTCCTTCTCAGTCTCCTCCTCTTCTTCCAACACCACCTGACCTACACAAGGCCTCTCATGTCCCTATGATCAATCAATGCAAGCATGATCGGCATAGGAGGAACCATCGCGTGCTACGCCAAGACTTGGAGGATCTTGTACTAAAAAATGTACAAGTTCGTGTCCAACCTGATGTCAGCATCTGTCCCGAGGATGAATTCATTATGTTCCGCATCTCTCCGACGCTAGAATAGAGTCAGAGGTATCACTACCTTCTTAACTGTCTAGCTCGAAGGCCCCATCATGATCAACCAGTTGGAGATGTTCCAAGCCGAAGCAAGCAAAAGGAGAAGGTATTATCTCTATCATCTCCATTACCCTTTGCAGGAGTTCTCGAGCAATGCTGCGATCGGTCATTCTCTCCCAGGGAGCCATACAAGTTAAGGCCCCTTCAACCGCTTCCATGTTTCTACAGAAACGTCTCAAGTCAGCTCGGCTCAGAAACGGCTCGTGGTTTGGCTCGGCTTAGCTCGGCTCAATGCAAACTAAGCAGAGTTTTTAAAAAGGGAGGGGGGTTTAGATTTGAGGAATTAGATATGAGGTGGCGGAGACAAAAGGCGGCGACTTTGGTGACATTGGTGGCTACTTTGGCGACGTCGTCTGTGACAGTAATGGTAGTGACAGTTTTAGCAACGGCGGTAGAAGCAGCGGTGACGGCGCAACTGAAGCGGAGGCGGCGGAAGGTAGCGGAAGCAGTGACGGCGCAGCAGTGGCAAGGCTCCACAGATCTACATAGATCTGATGCGAGGCTGTAGAGATCTGATGACGGCAGCGGTGATGCAGAGGAATACTGTGGCGGCAGTCCAAAGCTAGCATAGATCTAATGCAGATCTGAAGATGGAAGCGGCGGACCAGACGCCGACGACAGAAGGAGACGCCAGTAGGACGTCAGTAATGGTGAATGCCAGCGGCACCGACGAGAGATTGGAAAATCCAAAATCTAACCCTAACCTTGCTCTAATACCATGTTAGGAATTTAAGATTATAATTCCAACTCGATTTGATATACACCAAGGAGGAGTAGCCTCCAAGAAAGAAATAAAGTAAGGGGTATATTAGTAATAATCTAGACAAAGGCCTATATACTCTAACAAATACTAGCTATTTTTTTTGTTTTTCACTTCACCTATTTGCACGACTATTAGAAATCATAGAAAACTGAAAGACAAGAGTCACCTGTCAACTAAAGGTGATTGCTTCTCACCATCTCCTCCACCGCTATCTCCTACTTCGCCACCTCTCACTGTTGTAATATCCCAGACTGATGCTAAAATATATTTATAGCTATATGGTGTTGTTAGTCTATCAACCATAGCAATAAGAAAAAAACCAGCATTGATTGGACAATAACTCTATGAGCAATGTTGAATCTACTATATGGTTGAATTTAGGATAATTAGCTGAAAGATACGACAAAAACTGGGATGTCGTGGAAGAACAATAAATTATGGGATTAACATTAAGGGCAAGTCTCTAACGACATTAGGCTACTAGTATTTTATAGTTAGACCGAAAAAAATTTTGAGTGCTGCAAAACAAATTACCTACTTGTGGTAAGAATAGAAATTTTCTGTTAATAACTATACATGTTGTTAAGGGATAGAATTTGAGTTATCTATTTCTTCAAGAATAGAAATTCTAATCGTCTTCCTATTGAAAAAAAACACAAACTGGCTGACCAAGCAACGTGTTGACACACTTCACTTAGCATTTATGCATATTCACCATGTAGAAGGTTACATGGTATACCCCCTGAAAGATAACCATGCTATACATTGAAGCCATGCTTTCAATGGTTCTACACCAATTGTTGACAAACCAAAAGAGAAAGTAGTAGTTAAGTTGAAGTACTATAAGAATTAAGTGTCAAGATCAGGAAGTATAAGACAAGTTGTGCATATACTATTATTACTCTGTCTTTTTTAAAGGTGTCCTATTGTAATTATTATGAGCTATATGCTATTCTATTATCTACACTTTTTTACTATCTTGATCTCCTTTACACTGAAGTTTTATAAAAGTAAAATGATCTTATTTTAGTGGATATGGAAAAAGGATAAGCAAATGTCCTATAAGGGTATATAGTGATGGATCTGTGAGAGCCACTTATGCCAATTGGGCATGTAGCAATAATGCTAGAAATATGATCAAATGATTGATTAAAATATTTTTCATATTTAGTTCTACTTTATTATCAGTACTAATATTAAAAAGAATGGTGTATTATTATCTTCATTCTTTTTACTTTGTTTTTTTATTGTACTATAAGAGGAAGACCTATCTTTCCATTTTACTTCACCTTTTGTGAGAAAGATAATGGTTGTTTTATTATTTCTATTTTTCTTTTTATCTTATTGGTTGTAAAAAGAGACACAATGGTGTTATTACTCTCCTTTCTATTTTACTTATGATATGTAAGAGACGGTATAAATTATTATTTGTATATTTTTCTTTTAAAAGAGCTACTATTGTAATTTTATTTTTAACTGGTGCTGCGACGACAAACGTATTTTACCGGTCAAAGTTCATGTATGAGACTATCTGATCTCTCCCTTAGGGACAACTCTTGTCCAAATAAGGTGCGCGATGATAGATTTGTGAGAGCAACCGGTACTAGTAAGTCAAGAATGTAGTTCTGGGTGAACCAAAGAATTTTACTCTTTTAGAACAAAAGTATCTTACGAGAGACTATGATGTCGGAGTCTCCCTTTATAGAGTTTAAAAGTGTGAAATTTCACTTCGTTAACTCCTAGGATTATGAATCTTTGTGGTCATGTATGGCATCAGAGTTGTATTATTATTACTGTTACTATATTTGTGCCATTTTCTTTATGTTTTAGCTTAACAGAAATTCTTTGTAAATAATTTTGTAATATTTGTATACAAGACCTCATTATTTTCAGTATCTATTATTGTATATGCCAGTTTTCTGAGTATGATTTGTCATAGTTATCCTTGTTGATTTTTTTTAAATTTTGCAGCTTTTGAAGTTGGAGACCATGTTGCCGGAACATCATCGGAGCATGAGTATGAACTGTAGACTAAATCAGTTGAGAGGGATGCGGCTAGAAGTTTTATATTTTACTCCTTTCATATTTTGTGCTGATGTATTCTACATATATAATGAGTAAAATCAACTTTATGATACTCTTTTGATTTGAGTCTACTTTGTACAAGATTTTACATGATTATAGACTCTACTCTATAAACATGTGGTGACTATTATGTCTAGACCCTATTTATAGGCGTGACAACCGTGACCTCCCCTTCCACGTAGCAATTGCCCCATCCCTCGCCACTGCCTTCTCCTCCTCAATGGCCATGTCGGCCCTGAAGGCATCGACGACTTTCTTTCTCGACTGCCACGAGTCCAAGCAGGCCCTCCATGTTATCAAGTACCACAGTCTTATCAACGATTTCATCATGGTAATTAATTTTTGAATCTTACTTATATGCTTGTTGCTAAATGTTTTGTTTAATGCTTTTATGTCCATTTTGTAGGTGGACAATAAGGATTTGGTGGTGCGGAAGGTTTTTCCAGAGGAGGCAGTAAAGTTGTGTGACTGGAACTTTGGTGGCGGCCGAGGTCATGGCGAGGGACGAGGTTGTTGCAGTGTGGAAGGTGGAGGCTGAGGCAAGGGGTGGCGACTAATGCGGCAATGGAGGGGACAGTGAGAAGTAGTCATCTCTAGTTGATAGGTCCGTTCTGTCTGCTAGTTTTGTGTTGCTTCTAACAGTCATTTAATTGAAATGGATAAAATGTAAAAATAGTTTGTGTTATGTGACATCGTTTCTAAAATCTAGGATTTTTGTGATAATAGGATATAAATACATAGGGTTTACTATAATTTCCTCAAGAAAAGAAGAGATAATTGCATTTTTGTCGTCAATTTGCACTAAATCTCAGTTTGGCCTCTCAACCCTCTAGTTTCAAAATGTTAAATTAGTCTTTGTATTTTACGAATCGATTCAAATAGACCCATTTTTATTATCCTAAAAAATAATCTGATATTGTATATGTGCATGGATGACATGGTGGACTAGTAAGTGTACTGCGGTTAAATTAATGATTATTAGAAGAATTTATCACAATTTTTTTGTTAATTGTGAATTTGTGAGCCACTTGCTAAAAATGGATGATACATGTAGTGATATGGCTTTACACTTAAACAAACATGGTACTTGATTGCGCCTCGAGAGGGGTGAGATTGATGTAATACCGCAAGTGAACGGTTGAACGTTGAGCACTTGAGAGTCGAATTCCACGACGAACAAGTGTATTCATCTTTTAGCTAACAGATTACTGATTAAGTCTGAACGATTTGGGTGGTTGTTTTTCTACCACTAATTCTACTACTAAGGCTATCAATCTAGGGTTTAAAGCAGTAAAGAGCAATTACGAAAGCTAGGGTTTAAGGAACAGAAAGAAAAATGTAGGGTTTCGGGAATTTCATAACTATCAGGCGAATCCAAGGTCTGAGAATTGCAAGTTAGTTTCAAGTGTTTTCCTAGGCAGATTAAGTTGCCAGTATGGTCACTAGTATAATGGTCAGAGGACCGCTTCCACGGTTAAGTTTGGCGAGAGCCTCTCTCCTGTTCAGGGTCCCGCGTCAAGGCGCAAATGACTCAAGAACTCCCCTAAATTCTTGTTAAGACTCAACTATTACGTCTGTTGCCAGAATGAGAATTTAAGGTTTAAAGGAAGAAAATATAAGAAACTAACTGCAAAAATTAAGATGGAGACTGAGGAGGAATTACACCTTTCGGATTAGGTCATCCCTAACCCTAGAAGTGAATTACTCGCAAAAAACCATAAAAATACAGAAATAATAAGAAATTTTTGAAAACTTACTTTGTTGCATCAAAAAATTAGGTCTGCTGTCCTTAGCAGCTTACAAACACGGAAACTAGAATAGAGAAGGGAGCTCTAAAACTAAACTAAACTAAACTAAATTAAAAATGGAGAAGGGGGCTCTAAAACTAGTTGGAAACTGACCTGGGCATGACCTGTGGCATCGGTCGTGCCCTGGGCCGAGGACGGGTCATGCCCGCAATCGTGTCAAGTAAATCGACCGAAATCGAGCCTAGTCATGTCGAGCAAAACAATCGCGGCTAGTCGTGAAAAACGACTGTGACTGGTTGTGCTGGTGATTGTACCGAGCATGGTTGCGGGTGTGCAAAACAAATGAAACCGAGCCTGGTTGTGACCGTGCAAAACGGCCGAAACCGAGCTTGGTCGTGATCATGCAAGCCGACCGGAACCAAGTTTGGTCGTGATCGTGCAAAGAAAAACAAACCGAGCTGAGCACATGTCATGCTCGTGGTCGTGCTAGGCTCGGTCCGGGGTCCTTTTTTGTCCGATTTTCGTATCTTTAGTTGAAGCTGTTCCAAACGAACTCGAAATGCTCCCAAATTTTGTAGGCATGATTCCTGAAACATAATGAACACAACTGTTAAAAAGCCAATTGTAAATTGGATACAAAAAGTTATGTAAAATGTCACATCAAAAGAGTTTTCAACACATTTTTACTAGCAAACCTAAGGCAAAAAAACTACCAATTTAGCACTTATCAGTACTAGCCGCTGTTGAGGCTAATGCTAGCCATGTTCAAAATGTGTGTGTGTGTGTGTGCGTGCGTGCGTGCTTGGGGAGGGGGGCAAGACTTGAGCTGGGCCATCAAAAAGTTTGGGTTTATTCGGGGTGGGTGGACTTTATCCTAGTTCGGCCTTATAAGCACTCGGGCCTAAGTTTAGGCCCCATATCAAGGCAGGACGATATGGTGCATTTTATACTAAAAAGGCAAATGAACTATCTCAAATTCAAAGCCTACCTTGCCCTTTGGGCATCGAGCTTAGAATGAAATCAGGTCAGGTTGAGGCTAGGTCGGGCTAAGCCAAGCCCAATATTTCTCAATTCTAGCTAATGCTACTCCTCACTAACCAACATAAAAGTGTGTAGTTTTAAAATTTTGCTAAATTAGGACTTAGTGCCAACACCATCTTCTATGGCATTAACCATATCAATACTAATGGTATCATTTGTGTTGTTACTTGTTAGCTCCTCTCTTTTTTTTCATTTGAGAAAGAGATTTAAGCTCTTTCTAACCTATGTAGAAAGACAAACACTCCATATGATCTTACATGGCAAAGGCCAGGAGGCTAACACCATCAGTAGTTGTGTTCTCTTCAACACCCATACCACCAAGTTCATTCAATAGAAATAAACAATGCTAGGGTCTAATTTTTAAAATATTATTTAACAAGATTATATTCAATTTAAGGAAAAATAAGTTCCATGCTATTTAAAGAATAACACTTTAGTAAAATATCGCTCAAACGTTGCATCATTAGTGTTTTTACCACTTCACTTAAACTTTTATTAGGGTTTTGTTTAAAAATTTGAAAATTCCAATTTTGTCCTTGGTTCCTTTTCCCTCTTCCTTCCTCCTTCCTTTGTTTCCGCCAGCCTCCTTTGCTACTACCAATCTCTGGTGAGATTTGAACCAGTCTCGACCTCTTTTAGCACTGTGAGATCTGCATCGTCCTCCTCTACCACTACGAGCTTTGGTGTTGCAAGATTCGTCACTGCTAACCTTCGGCAAAATCTGAACTAGCCGTGAGTTTCTCCTTCACCATTGCCAAGAGAACTGCATTGGCCACTACCACCATCATGAGCTTCACCGCCACGAGCTGTGCCACCACGTAATTTGTCTACTCTGCTCAGCAAAACCACTGTAACACTATGCAAACGTCATGTGAGATCTACCCATGTTGTCTCCGCGAGCTCCTCTATTCTGTAATGCGCTACCTTGCCACAACTATTGCCTTGTTGTGGAGGAAGAAGAAGAGGGACAAAATTGTTCAAAGTATTTTCCATAATTCAAAAATGGTAAAAAAACAACCATATAACTTTTCAATTGTTATTTTACTGATCTAAGATATATGAGTGATATTTTTTTCTAAAATGGTGTTTTCTGAGTGATATTGAGCTAATTTTTCCTTAATTTAAAAAATCACTGCCCCAGTCTACCTGAAGTCCTTCCGGTTTAGTTCAACTTTTCCAGTTTTGGAGTTTCTTCTTGTTATGTATATATATGTATAGCTGTCTGTGCAAATGGCCCATTAGACCCATTTAGTATGTATCATATATATATTTAGTTCCAACCCTAATACAATTCATTAGTTGAGTTCCTAACGTGGTATCAAAGCCAAGGACAAAACCCTAGCTGTCTTCCACCACTCCCAATCCCGGAGCCGGCTATTTTTGGCCAACTCCGACCACCCAAAATCTACTCACCAATTTCGGCCTTTTCTTGTGTGCGTCGTCATCGATCGCTACCATCCAGGTTGCCGTGGATCTGCTTCAAATCTTGTCCTATGTGCGGCTCTGCCTCCAATTATGTGTAGATCTGCTTCTCGTCATCGGATTCAGTGTCACCGTCGAATCCCCGTGAGTCGCCGTTGAATTCCTCGCACAGATCTATCTCCTGTAGTTGCATTCAGTGCGTCACCATTGATCTATCTCCCGTGTGCGCCATGCCGGAGTGTCGCCGCCACCTCTTGCATTGAGCACCACATCCCGCACCACTGCCTCGTCCTGTGCCGTTGCCGTGCCGCTTCCTCCCGTGCAGCGTTGTCGCCTCGTGTCGCTCGCATGCACCTCGTGTCGGCCGCCTCCTCCCATGCGGCCCCTTCCTCGTGTTGTCCCGCACGCCCCGCCACCTCCCGCGCCTCTCTGTGTGGTTTTGCACAGATCTGTGCGGTGACTCGGGGTGGAAATGGAGCCGGGTTGGGTCGGGTTCAACCCAGAGCTGGATCTGGACGGTGCCAGATATGGATAGGGAAATTTGGATCCGACCCGGATTCGGATGCGGATGAGGATCTAGTTTTTTTTTAAACATCCGAGTTCGGGTTCAGATACAGGTTAAACCCAAATATCCTGAATACAGGTTAAACTCGAATTCATATATATATATATATATATATATATATATATATATATGACATATGTATATGTATTTTATTAGGGAAGGCAACGGGGCGGGTAATACCCGTCCCCCGCGGGTACTCGAACCCACGAGGGCGGGTATGGGGAAAAATCAATACCTGCAGGATGGGTATGGGGGAAATCAATACTCGCGGGTATGGGGGAAAATCAATAGTCACGGGTATTTAAGAACCGAGTAAGTGAAATCAACACCCGAACCCAAAAACCGACCCTGACCCGAAAACTACTCTCAAATACTCAAATGTGTGAAGTGTGTGTCAAGTGTGAAGTGTCAAAGTCAAACCCGCACCGGCAGACCCACTGCCCGCAAGCCGCATACAAACTAGTGAACTACAATACAAACCCTAGATCTATTCTATTGTCCACCGTTGTCGCCACTCGCCGTCGCCGCCCTCGCGCTCTCGCGGCCTCGCTTCCCTCACCGTCGCTGCCCTCACGGCCTTGCAGCCCTCGCCACCTCGCTGCCCGTGCCTCCCTCAAGCCCTTCGATCGAGGCCCTGGTGGGTATCTGGGCCCTGGCATGTATCGGGCCCCCCGGCGGAGGTGGGGGTGGGGGTGGGGACGTGAATTATACCCCCGCTCCGAACCCATCCCGTTGCCATCCCTATATTTTATGATTTTATCGAAGACTCCAAGTCTAAGACCAAGAGGCAAGTCTCTTAATTTGCCTTCACCCTTCGCCCCTCCGCCCAACCCAGCAACCCTAGATCTGCCTTCGCCCCTTTGCCTCGATAGTCGCCTCCGCCCCTCACAGCAACACCACCTACTTCACCCCTTCGCCGGCATGTCGCCTCCATCCCCTCATTGTAGCACCCCCTCCGCCGCCACATCACTGCCGTCGCGGCTCCACCGCTTTGCCACCTTAGCCGCCTCCACACTCTGCCCCTCCACCACTGCAGCTGCCTCCGCCCCTAACCGCAACACCACCTCCTTCGCTCCTTTGCCGACCACTACCACAGAAACAGACATCCAGGACGGCACATCACAGACGGTTATGAACTTTTCAATGGAACACCATCTGCGAAGGCCTGTCGGGAGAATATGTTAAGTTATCACAGTCGGTTCTGATGACAAAACAAACTGTGATAGTCAACCAGACGGTTTTGAACACAAAATCGTCTGTAATAGTCTACTTATCACAGACGGTTTTAAACTAAAACCCGACTGTGATATATACAATCGGTTCTCAACTGAGAACCGTCTGTGATAACTAGAATATCACAGACGGTTCCATTATCAAAACCGACTATGATATATACAATCGGTTCTAAACTCAGAACCGACTGTGATAGTGTAGTATTAGAGACGGTACTAATATCAGAACCAACTGTTCTAAACAGTGCCGGCGCTTTGAATTCTCAACTGTGTTCATTTCGGTCTCCGATCTTCGCGCGGCGCCTAGGCGAACACGAAGCGTCGCCTTGGAAATTCTATAAATAGCTTGACAGTGGAATAATTGCCATTTACTTTACAAGTTTTTATAATTCTCAAACTGTTTGACTCCTTAGCTTCTCTGCGCCAATGGCATCCTCAATGGCATTGTCAGTCTCGCCCTCCCCGGTAAGAACTCTCAATCTTTTGGACTTACCCCTGTATTGTTAATCCCTGTTCAGTACATTCTTGACCTATTAATTTGTACAGGGAAGGGGAGCCGTGGAAGACTCGGGCAAGGTGGAAGCCAAGCTGAGGGCCCTCCAGGAGAAGCACAAGCTCCTTACGGAGAAGCACACTCAGCTACGGCTTGACTTGGATGATCTCTTCCAGCGCATTCAGTGCATGAAGACGGATGGTGACAATGCTAGGGCGAGGAAGAGGTGTCTTCGCGAGGAGAAGCAAGCCACGGATATGACCATCGCTGGTTGCGATTTGACTATGAAGGATACTATCGCGAAGCTGAGGGAGGTCTCAGGCCTTCTCGACGCAGTAGTAGTTGATCCTAAGAAGGAGAACTTGTCGCTGGAGGAGTCCTACGTCCTGGCTGCAAGTCAAACTGACTTTATTCTAGATGCAGCCAGGGCTAAGACCACTCCTTGACCTAGCATTTTGTATTTTTACTTTTTTTTGTAAGTGATGAAAAACAATTACTGAAAAATTTGTTCTTATGTCAATTTTTCAATTTTCCAGCACGTTCTTGGACTGCATGCTATCTTCCCTCTTTCTTTATCTTTCTTTAGCTTTTGGCGAACATTCGACCATACAAATGTATGTGCACTATGTGCGATCAAGGAACGACTATCGCGATCATATACATAGAAGCGGCAATCTTTGGCGCCTGAGGGCAATCCAGGGGAGCCCTGCAAATAATATAGAAACAATATAGAAGTTGCAAGTCCCATGCAAATAATATAGAAAGAATATAGAAGTTGGGCTTATTCGGTTGGATGGCATTGTGGCATGCCAAACGCGAGTGTGGTGCAACATATTTTTTATGGTGAACAAAAAAAATTTAGAAACAATATAGAAGTTGGGCCTATTTGGTTGGATGGTCCCAAAAGTGTCCGACGCTTCGAGTTCTCAACGTGCTTTGAATATCACAGACGGTTCTGAGGTAAAAAAATGTCTGTGATAGTCACATTACAGACGGTTTTTATGTAAGGACCGACTGTGATAGCCCCAACAGTGACCGACACTTCGAATTCTTAACGTTCTTTCAATATCACAGACGGTTTCTAACTCAAAACCGTCTGTGATAGTCACATTACAGACGATTTTTATGTAAGGACCGACTGTGATAGTCCCAACAGTGATCGGCGCTTCAAATTCTCAACGGTGTGTTGTGTCATTTCGGTTTCTGATGTTCGCGCGGCGCACTAGCCTGGGAACATGAAGCGTCGCCTTGGAAATTCTATAAATAGCTTGTTTTTCATTAATGATGAAAAAATTAATTAAAAATTTGTTCTTACATCAATTTTCCAGCACATTCTTGGAATATCACAGACGGTTCTGATTTAAAAACAGTCTGTGATAGTTATATCACAGACGATTTTAAGGTAAAAATCATCTGTTATATCACCGTTTGAAGTCAGACGGTTCTGATTTAAAAACCGTCTGTGATAGTTCTATCACAGACGGTTTTCACCACAAAACCGTCTGTAATAGTGTTGTATTACACACGGTTCTGATATGATAACTGTCTGTGATATTTTTACGATAGTTCTACACAAATACGCCAGTTCACACATTGAAGTATATGTCCGAAACAGCTATACAAATACACAAATATACACCAATACAAATATACAAATACACCAATTCACACATTCAAGTACATGTTCCAAATAGCAATACAAATACACAAATATACACCAATACAAATATACAATACACCAATTCACATATTCGATGTATATTACAAAAGTCACATCTGAAAGAGAACCTTTGCAATCAGACAACAAATGTAACTACCGACTACAAGCTAGACTTTATACATCACAAATCCATTCATCTGAAACAACAAATGTATGAACCACGTTTGACTTAACCATAGGAGTTTAGTTTAGAGACGCTCGAGGAGCTGGAATTGGCGTTGAGTTACATTTGTCTTGGTGATCTCTTCTGGCTCAAACTCAACTCATCAATGCAAATCAACTCATCAACTCAGTTGAGTTGAGTTGAGTTGGATTGGAGCCTGAGGAAATCACTAATACAAATGTAAGATGCTTTCTATAGGTCCTGATTTGAGAAACACGCCGGGCTTGAGGATCTTCTCGACCGAGCCAACTAAGATCTCTCCCTTCACTAACTTCCAACTCTCGACGGTGATCTTCACCCTTTCTTTCGCCAACAAGCCAACGTACGCAGCGTATTGTGACGAAGAACCGTGAACTACGTTGCCCCTCGTGAACATCGTCCAAGGACCTGCATAGAATCATGTTGAAAAGAAGACATATAAAAATGAAAGATACAGGAATCGCAGGATAATTGCCATCATAGGATTAAGATAATCTAACAATGCCGAAATTTTACTTGCCTTACTTGCAATGCCGAAATCTAGCCGAGGGAGTTGAAGCTACAATCAATTTTGGACTTGATTCACCAGAGAAACTAGTGGCCGTCGATGGAGGTGTGGCGGCCATCAATGGAGGTTATGGGTTAAGGCTTGTCGTGCCCAAGGAGAAAAAGAAGTGAAACGGTTCGACTGGAAGCAAAACTCCAGGGAGGGAACAAGTATTTGTAGAAGTCAAACGGTTCAAAATTCCAGGCATATTACAGACGGTTCGGACATCAGAACCGTCTGTAATAGTAAAGCAGACGGTTTTGATCTCCCAACCATCTGTGATAGTCCCAACAGTGTCCGACACTTCGAATTCTCAGCATGCAATCGTGGATAACTGCACATAATAAATGCACAGATGAAGAGACTTAATTATTTACTTCAAATTTAATTTGCATCGAATTATGTAATCTGACGCTTCAACTTCTTAAGTGGGCACTGTTCCGCCATGTGGTAGTTTATCTCCCGAGAAATAATCATGAATTTATTGACCTTGAAAACCAGTAGTGCGCTTTTTAAAACTCGAGGCACTCGTGCATATGAACCGTCACCTTCTGGTTCTATAAATAGCGAGGCTCTTCAATCCTTAAGACTTACAAATTCTTGGCTAAGTCTTTTAGGAATTCTGCTCGTAAATCCCAGTCTTTATTCCCTCCTCAACTCCCACCTTGATGGCGAGCCGAGATTCCAATGAGATTATTGAAATTGAGAGTGATGAGGAAGAGATAACGAATGAACTCAATCAGGATCTTCAGAAAGTAAGTCCTCTCTGAAACTCTAATGCAGATCTTTCTTTTATGACTTGATTACCTCCAAACAAATGCATTTCAAAATCCACAGGTGCCTGAGGAAATGCTCCCTCCAAAGAAGAGACTCAGAAATGATGAAAGATCCTCCAGTGGAGCTGCAGCAAAGACTCTAGAGGGTGCTGAGGCCTGTGTTGCCACATTGCCCTTGCAACCCCTCCAGTTGCATCGACTCCACCTTTGGAGATCCACAAAAATCCTTCCAATACCCCTCTTCAACACCTTTGGATCATCAACTTTTCTTGGATGATCAACTTTCTGGGGTAAGTCGCACACTTCCACGTCCAAATCCACTCTGAAGCTTGGAAATCATCTTCACCCTCTCTGCTGGTCGTTATGTCTTTCAAAACTAACCCATGCATGTGCAGGAGGAGAAAGCTGCCTTGTGCAGAACTCTCCAAGAAGAAAAAGAGGCGCTGGAGAAGCATTCTGAGGAGATGTCTTCTGCCATTCTACACTTGGCAGAGTGCTATGAGGGTTCTCGTGACGAAGCGCGTAGGTTTCGGTCGGAGAGAGATTACACTCGGCAGCAGCGAGAACTCTTCGATACAATAAGGAACAGCTGCACTCCTTTGCTGAGAGATGATGTAGATAGGCTTAGAGCTATTGCTAATTCTCTTGGGGCGGCCAGTGTAGATCCTACTGATGCCAATACGCCCCTAGGAGAACTTTGTAAATTACTTTCGGATCAGGTCGACGCTTTGGTCTCTTGTATCTCTTATGTATGCAAAGATTGTAAGAAATAAGAAATTTCTTTTCCTCATATATCTGACTTTTCGATTGATTATGTATAACTGATAATCACCAAATGATGTTCTCTGTGTGAAAATGTTAACAAAAAAATACTTCTGCGATCAAGACAGTGTTTAACTCAAAACCGTCTCTGATAATAACATTACAGATGATTTTAATGTCAAGACCGACTGTAATAGTCTCAACGTTCTTTGAACATCCACAGACATATATATACACCATAACACCATAATATATCATTTTTTTAAATACTAACATTGAAAATAAGATAAAACCAAATATGAAAAACATTTTATAAGATAAAACCAAATATGAAAAACATTTTATTCAATCATTTGGTCACGTTTCTAATATTATTGTCACCCGTCGGATTGGTATTGGTGGCTCTTACATGCAGATTCGCCATCATATACTAATTCAACGGAGAAACTAGTGGCCGTGGATGGAGTTGCGGCGGCCATCAATGGAGGTTATGGGTTAGGGCTTGTCGTGCCCAAGGAGAAAAATAAGTGGAACAATTCAACTAGTCGAACGGTTCGACTGCAAGCAATCCTGGATATAATAGACGGTTCGGACCTTATCAACATCTGTGATAGTAGAGTAGACTGTTGATTTTATAATTATCACAGACGGTTATGAAGTAAACACCGACTGTGATAGTAAAGTGGACGGTTTTGAGCTCGGAACCGTCTGTGATATTCTAATTATCACCGACAGTTCAGAAGTCAAAACCGTCTATGATATTTCTGTCATAGTTCACAAATGCACCGATATTACCGACGGTTTAAAGTGAAACTCGTCAGTGATAGTTTATGTGATATTCTGTTCTACAAAAATGCACCGATATTACTGACGGTATTATATAGAGCCGTCTGTATTGAACCTGGTATAAAAGGTCTTTTGGCGGATGTTTTGAGCTAGTCGTACACTCTTGCTCGACATACTGTCCAGTTGGAAGCTAGAGATCTGGGGCAAGGAAGTGCAATATCTCAAAAGGGGAGCATTTGGGGGCAACAAATTTGAAGATCCATGGTTGGTACTTGCTCCTAAAGCATACACATTATTTGATTTCATCATCAATATCAATCTCCATTAATTGATCAAATTAGAGGGAGAGGGAGGGGAAGCTAAAGTATCAAATCCTGGTTGTAACTCATTTTCGACCTGTAGCTGTTTAATTGCTTTATGATGTGTGTTATCCACGCCCCCAACTAATTGGTTGCAGTTCAAGTAGTAGTTAACTAGTTATACCGCAAACTCCACATCAAACACTAGCTAGCTAGATTTATAATTTATTGCGTGTCGACCTTACGTAGAGTATTACTAATTAGCATGTGTATGAATTTAATTAATTGCAGATGGTCCATTGAGACTGGATGTATAATGACAACCGATTGAGTGAGGAATACATGAAAGGTGTTTTAGATTTTCAAAAAGTTGCTGAGCAAGACATGGCAAAGAAGAGTTTACCATATATGTACTGTCCTTGCGTAGACTGCCAGAATCTTAAGATGTTCACCAACTCATCTCAAATTGTCGCCCACTTGATCCGACGTGGTTTCAAAAAGGGGTATACGTGTTGGGTCCACCATGGAGAAGAGCCAACTGCAGAAACAAGTGCCACTCGGTTGAGGAACAGGACATGTCAGATCCTAACAACGACTTCGATGAGGATATGCCAGAGGATGACAATTTAGATGACATGTTGCGCGATGTGGAAGAAAATTTCAGTGAAAGAGAGTTTGGCAAATTCAAACACTTGATTGAGAACTCAGAAAAGCCATTGTTCCCTGGTTGCAAGTCGAAGTACACAAAGTTGGCCTCCATGCTTGAACTGTTAAAATTGAAGGCAAGTAACAGCTGGACCGACAAGAGTTTCATGGCACTGTTAGATCTTTTGGCGGACATGCTTCCGGAAGGAAACGAGTTGCCAAAAAACACCTACCAAGCGAAAAAGCTGTTGTGTCCTTTGGGAATGAAAGTAGAAAGGATACACGCATGCCCTAATGATTACATCCTTTACCGTAATGACTACAAGGATATGCATGTTTGTCTGGTGTGCGGCGCATCCCGCTATAAGCGTAAGGACCGAACCGACAACGGCGACTGCGCTGAGATAAAGCAAGGACCTCCTGCTAAGGTGTTGTGGTATTTGCTCGTCATTTCCCGCTTCCAGTGTTTGTTTGCAAACCGTAAAGAGGCAAAATTATTGCGCTGGCACTCGGAAGACCGGAAGAAGGATGGAAAGCTGAGACACCCCGCTGATTCTTCGCAGTGGAGAAACATCGACAAGGAATTTGTTAACTTCGGAGCGGAATTGAGGAATATAAGGTTCGGGTTGAGTACCGATGGAATTAATCCTTTTTGTAACATGAGCAGTCGGCATAGCACTTGGCTGGTTCTTTTGTGTATCTAAAACCTTCCTCCTTGGTTGTGTATGAAGCACAAGTACATCATGATGTCTCTACTTATCTCAGGACCAAAACAACCCGGAAACGATATTGATGTGTACCTAGCACCATTGATAGAGGATCTCCTAACAATGTGGAACGAAGGGGTGCAGGTATGAGACGCATACAAACGAGAGACCTTCATCCTACATGCTATGATATTCTGCACCATCAACGATTTACCTGCCCTTGGAAATTTGTCGGGCCGTAGTACGAAAGGAGCCAAAGCCTGTCCCCACTGCGAAGATGAGACTGAGAGCGTGTGGCCGAAGAATTGCAGGAAAACAGTGTACATGCGTCACCGTAGGTTTCTTCCGAAGAATGACGCGTATCATAAGAGGAAGAGGGAATTTGACGGCCACAAGGAAGATGGTTCAGCCCCGAAGCCTACGCGCGGGAAAGAAGTTTACTCACCGGTGAAGGACATAGACGTTGTGTTTGGAAAGGGTCGTAAATTGAAACCCCGCACGAAGAACACTTGGAAGAAGAGATCAATATTTTGGGACTTACCATATTGGGAGCATTTAGAGGTTCGTCATTGCATTGATGTCATGCATGTAGAGAGGAATATTTGTGACAGTTTGATCGGCCTATTGCTGAACATTCCGGGGAAGACAAAGGATGGCGTCAATGTGCGGCGTGACATGATCGAAATGAAAATCAGGCCCAAGCTAGCACCGAGAGAGGACGATAAAGGCCGTATATACCTCCCCCTGCATGCTACACTTTGTGCAAGGCTGAGAGGACAGAACTCTATAAGTGTCTCTATGGTGTTAAAATTCCATCGGGTTACTCCGCAAAGATGAAAAAGCTTGAGTCCATGAGCGATTTGAAATTGCTGGGTATGAAGTCTCATGATTGTCACTTGTTGATGACACAAATGCTTCCTGTTGCCATCCAGAGTATTCTGCCGCATAAAGTTAGAGAGACGATCACGAGGCTGTGTTATTTCTTCAGTGCAATTTCTTTCAAGGTCATTGATCCCGAAGGACTAGATTCTATGTAGAGCGAGGTGGTTCGAACTCTCTGTCAGCTTGAGATGTATTTTCCTCCGTCGTTTTTTGATATCATGGTCCATCTCACTGTCCACCTTGTCAGAGAAATCAAGATATGTGGACCCGTGTTCCTACGTTATATGTATCCATTCAAGAGGTACATGGGTGTACTTAAGGCCTACGTGAGGAATCGGTCTCGGCCTGAGGGTAGCATTGTCGAAGGTTATGCAGCGGAAGAGGTTGTTGAGTTCTGCGTCGATTATATGGCCGAGGTAGAAGCAATAGGAGTTCCTGTGTCTTGTCACGAGGGGAGGCTTGATGGTGTTGGCACTATTGGACGAAGAGCCATCACTCTTGATTTCTATATGTACTCAAAAGCTCATTTTTGGGTCTTGCAACACATGACGGAGGTGTCTCCGTACATCGACAAGCACAAGGAGATGCTACGACAAGACAATCCTAACTGATCAGAGGTTTGGATCACGGGAGAACATAACAGTCAATTCAACGCGTGGATGAAAGTGCGAATCACTGGAGAGTCCGCAAGTGAGAACCTTAAATGGTTGGCAAAAGGGCCCACGTTTACTGTACAGACATGGTAGGGATACGACATCAATGGGTACACATTTTACATGAAAGCTCAAGATTGAAAGAGCACTGTACAAAATAGTGGAGTGAGCGTAGAAGCTTTTCATGAGGAGTTCAGCGAGACAGGCCTAACAAGGGTAGAACATGGATTGAACTCGTACTACGGGTTCATTGAAGAAATTTGGGAGCTTGATTACGTACTGTTCAAGATTCCCCTATTTCGATGCCGATGGGTCCAAATCCCACAGGGTGTGAAGGTTGACAGTTACGGTTTCACTTATGTGGATCTCGATCAAGTTGCTTATAAAGATGAACCATTCATACTTGTAAAGCAAGCCATTCAGGTCATTTATGTCACTGACCAGGCCAATAAGAAGTGGCACGTCATCCTTCATGGCAAGAGAAGGATTGTTGGAGTTGAAAATGTCGTAGACGAGGAGGAATACAATCAATTTGATGAGATGCCTCCATTTGGAGATGGCGTACAGGTCGATACTGAAGACACCGACGAAACCAGTTACGTGCATATGAATCACCAGGAAGGGTTATACTTTAAAGGTAATCAACCGTCCTTATCTCTCTGTTTCCATCGGTATAGCTTATATATCTCCTCTAATTCTCGTCTTTACAGGGCCGCGGCAAGGGGAAAGTTGAGGATAACATGGCTGTGTATGTGTAAATTGTCGGTCAAAGTCCCCATTTGTATGTAACATTTATTGAGCATGCTCCACATTGCAATCAATTTTTGGATCTACATTGTAACCAATTTACGGAGTATTTGGACTCCATTTGAAATATCTGAGTGTTCATTTAAAACAAGTTTTCGAGCATTCAGAGTTGCAGAGCTACAGAGTTTCTGGTTGTAAAACTCTACATATTGTGTAGAAGACGTCCGGAGTTAAGGTTTTGAAGTTACGTGCATTCATGCAGTCACGGTCGGTTCTGAAGTCAAAACCGTATGTGATAATCTCTTTAGAGATTATCACTAGAGAGATTATCACAGACGGTTATGAAGTTAGAATCGACTATGATATTCCCAACAGTGTCCGATGTTTCGAGTTCTTAACGTGCATTCGTGCAGTCACAGTCAGTTCTCAAGTCAAAACCGTTTGTGATAACCTCTCTAGAGATTATCACTAGAGAGATTATCACAGACGGTTGTGATTTGAGAACCGACTGTGATAATCTCTCTAGAGATTATCACTAGAGAGATTATCACAAACGGTTTTGACTTGAGAATCGACTGTGATAATATTATCACAGACGGTTATGAATATAGGACCGACTGTGATAATCACTCTACATGGTACATAATTCAAGGTGGGCTTTGTCCCGCTCATTTCCAGACTTCGCGACTGTTTGCCCTAGCTCTCTCCGCCCTCACACCGTCCGGCGCGATCACCTCCATCGCCTTCCCACAGTCCGGCGTGATCACCTCCATCTCCTCCCCACCGTCCATCGCGATCACCTCCATCACCCTCCCACCTTCCGACGCGATCACCTCCGTTGCCTCCCCACCGTTTCTGCCATTTTTGGTTAATTATAGGTATATGGGTTTTGTTATAGAATTATTAGTTTTAGATTTACTTAAACTGTTCTCTCTTTCACTTATGTTAGGAACTGATATGTCTGGTGATGAAATGAACCACTCGGGGAGTCAGAGTGACCTTGCTGGCGATGAGACGCCTGGGCCGAAGGTCGCCGCGTCCACCATGACCCAGTCGCAGAAGAGAAAGGGGCGAGGCCGGATGACATGCGCGCATCTCGACATGCGGGAAAAGCAGCACGTATAGTTCGACGACAATGGTGTGCCAGAAGCTCCGGACAAACTTGTTGGTCAGTACCGCTCACTATGCGGCAAAGTGGCAAGGGAGAGGATGCCCATCACCACCTCCGACTGGGGTCAAGTGCCCCTAGAGTGCAAGGATGCGCTGTGGGAAGAAGTGCAGGCAGCGTTTCAAATTCCCGAGAATCGCCAGTTCACCGTCCGCCGGACGACACTGATGTCAATAAACAAGGCGTGGAGGAACTTCAAGAGCCACCTTGTCAGGCACTATGTGAAGGAGTCGAAGACCTCCTTCAATGACTACCCTTTCGTGACTCCCGAGGCATGGCAGCAGTTCGTGGAGATGAAGGGCAAGCCTGAGTTCCAGGAGCTTAGTGCGAAGGGCCAGGCTAACCATGCCAAGAATACCCACCCACACAGACTAGGCAACGGTGGGTATGTAGGGAAGAAGGGGTTGTGGAGGAAGCAGGATGAGGAGGCTTCCTAGTCTTCGGCCGACGCTCCTTATGCGGGCATAACGGACGTGCGCGCCCGCAATTGGTGCCGAGCAAGATCGGCGATGACCTCCTCCGGAAGCGTCTCTGTGAATAACCCTGCGGACAGGGAAGTGATTGACCCTGCGTACTATTCTCGTAACACGCATGCAATGGGTTGTATTGATAAGTTCTCCTGTTGCAGGTGACGCTGAGTGCGCAGGCGGCATCCAGAGAGTTCAACCCGAGGAGGGATAGGGATATCCTCACGGTGGCGCTAGGAAACAAGGAGCATCCAGGCCGCGTGCGCGGCCTCGGTGCCACTGTGCCTTGGAAGGATGGTTTCCCTGATGATGAGGAGGCGGCTAAGAGGAGAAAGAGATCCCACAAAGCCCGCGATGAACGGCTCAAGGAGGAGATGCGATCAGAGTTCGCTGCTCGGGACAAAGCACTCCTGCAGCAGTTGTCGGAAATGCGGGCCATGTATGACGAGCTAAAATAGGCGACCCAGGGCACCCCCTTGTAGCAGCGGAATTACCGACCCCCATTCTTGGCCACCGTAGTAGCTGCGCGTCCGCGCTGGGGTCTTCGCAGACGGAGCCCTCTCCAAAGTATCCGGTAGACTTTCTGCAGGTAATGACCATTTTTCTATGTTAATTCATTCGAAAGTGAAAAGCGGTGAAATTCAATATGTTAATGTGCACTGTTTGTAGGAACCCGCCTCCTGCAAGCTTATGGTGCTGGCCGATCTCTTCCCGATCGAGGCTAGCCGTGGGATGGCGCAACCATGCACGGCGGGGGCCACAATCCATGGTGTCTCTCTATCTGAGGGTTTTGCACGGGTCCAGGTGGATAGTGTCTCCGACCATTGCAAGGGTTTTCCATTGGAGAAGCCGCCGAATAACGAGATTACCACTCTCAGGGATGCGGTGCACACATTCGTGCAATGGACTAAGAAAGGCATCGTCCTAGATGAGGTAATTCCCCCACCAGTTTCATAATTCGTATTGTAATAATAGCCCACAGAGTTAGTGTCCATTACTCTACATAGGTTCTTACATCATAGACGGACACCGACACTCGGCCTACTAGCCAGCCGACCCCTCCGAGAAGCCAACCAACGGGTCCGATGACGAAGCTAACTCCGACTATGAGGCAACCATTCAAGAAGCTGGCTAGTAGGGGCAAAGCAAAGAAGAGCTCGGCGAAGGAGAGTGAGAAGAGTGTCGACGATTTGGACTCGGAGTCCTCAGCCGAACTTATGCAGAATTTATAACTGTGAGACCTTTCAAGATGACTCTTCGGGAAAGTATGCTGAACAATAGTGAACAGGAGCACAGAGAGTTTAGACAGGTTCGGGCCCTCGATGGTGGGAGTAAAAGCCCTACGTCCTGTTGAGATTTCACTAAGTGTGGTAAAAGGTTTACAAATGGAGGAAAAAGTCCTCACAGGCGAGGATTTTTCCTGTAAGAGTGTACAAAGATAAGCCAAAGAAGGCTTATTCAAATGCTATATGAGGTGTGCCGTAGACTTGGCTAACTTGGATGATTTTCTTCCCCCTTTCCTTGATGCTCCATGCCATCCTTTTATACTGTTTGAAAGGGTGCCATGTAGAGGAAACTGCATCAAACGGTTGCATGGACGGTTGGATGCGGTTTTTTGGAACTGCTCTTAACCTCCACGCAGGTTAAACACGTGTTATTCATGGATAACTGTATGTGTTAACCTTCTGACGGTTGATTATCCACGTGTAGGAATCTTCGGGATACTTAGAATATCCTGTTGTACGGGCAACCGAAATAGATAGATCCCAAGTATCCTGATCGACAGATGTTCTGACCGCGGGATATTGGCTGACCGCGCAATATCCCGAATGTGTAGTTCGCGTATAGCTTACGAACTTCTGACCGTGCAAGGCTTACGGTCTGACCGCGTAAAGCTGCGACCTGATCGCGTAAAGCTTGCGACCTCATGGTGATGCCCCTCAGAATAGCTTGAGTTCGCATCACCAGGTACATGTCTGGTTCGAACTTGTCTTGAACCAAAAGTTTATTAGAAATGACCCGGGTGTCAATCCTCGTCAGCTAGCCCCCAAATTCGAAGAAAACGAAGAGACGTGTTTATTTCGAATTTAAAAACCGTGCATTGGATTTTTAACCCGGCCCTTTAACTTCTCCACTTAGTGGCGCACTAAGTGAAAACGGTTGGTTTTTCAAGACGAGTTCTGACATTACATGACGGGCAATGATAGCGCCGTAGAATTGTTTTTATCTCGAGGTAAAATTGTAAATGTTTTAGTAAAACCCGAGGCGTCTGGAATGCAAACCGTCACCCAGGCGGCTATAAATACCAGACCCCTGGACATGTAAAGATCTACAATTTCCCTCTCACGTCTAAGTCTTTTTCTTGTTATCCTGCCTCCTTCCTTTTCACATACCCCTCCCAATGGCAGATCATGAAATCATCGAGATTGAGAGCGATGAAGGGGAAATTGTCGAACAAGGGTCTCAAACGAATGAAGTCCTGTCTCCCTTAAGGAAGAAACCCAAGGTTGACGAAGGATCCTCTAGTGGAACAAAGGTAAAGAACGTAGCGAGTTTCTTTCTTCCTTCAGTTCCTTTGACCCTCCCCGTTCATGCCTCTCGGCAAGTTAGGCCTTTATCCTTAGGAAAAGATCCCTTCACATCCAATTCCCCCATCCTTTTGGGTGATCAACATCCTGGTCGGCAAGCGGTGACTATCTCTCGATCAGATGATTGCCATATTGGGTTGGCGAAGCAATCTTCTTCTGGGGAGGTTGCTCTTCCACCATATGATGATCTTCCTCCCAAGATGGGTGTATCAACGGGTTATGCACCGGGACAGGTAACAATTCTTCTCCCTTTTTTGCTGATAATTTTAGTTAGTATGACTAACTTCTGCAAAAATGTAGGAGGTAGGAGGCCCCAGTGATAAGCCTTCTGCTGCTCCATCTCTTCCTTCCGGACAGACCCTTCTGGAAGAAAAGAATGCCCTGGAGAAGAAGACCGAGGAGATGGCCTCGAAGATTCTGCGTTTAGCAGAATGTCTTGATCGATCCCGAGAAGAGGCGCACCATTTCCGTCGAGAAAGGGACTTCGCTCAGCAACAGCGAGAACTCTCTAACTTGATTAGGGACAATAGTGCGTCTGTTGTTAGGGACGATATAGATAGACTTAGGGTAGTTGCTAGTTCCCTGGGGGTTGTCAGTGTAGATCCTACTAACAACAACATGTCCCTTGGGGAACTTTGTAAACTTCTTTCAGAGCAAGTCGATGTTTTGATCGACTGCATCCCTTTTGTATGTAAAGAATGTAAGAAATAAAAGTTCTTTATTTCTCATGAAATGTTCTCCACATCTTCTGTGCGAAAATATAGCCATGAACTTTACGTTCGCGACCATTCATATACAGGAATTTTTAGTTCTGCGATCAAAATCACTTTTAAGAAAAAAGCACCGTGACCTGCCCTGATTCCGCGATCAGTTTCAAAGCCGCGGTCAGAACTAAGGTTCGACCAGAGTTGGGACTCGGTCAGGATGTCACTTCGATTAGAATTGAAGTTTTAGCCTAAAACACGATTTCGATAAAACCATAACCCAATTAGAAACACTTCAGTACGTTGAAAATTGGGTTACGTGATTTTTTCGAATAAAATGTTCAAAGTATAAAAAGGAAAAACGTCCTCTGAAAAGTACTGAAAATTTTTTCAGTCCTTTTACACTTTCAGTTACCAAAACAAAGAAGTCTTTTTGTTTCAGATCCGACGCCTGAGTACTTTATCGGGTTCATCAGAGACAGTATCCATTATGGGAAATGAATAAAGCATTCAATGGAATGTTTGAAATGAGCCGTTTACTCATTAATGCGTCGCCTTGGGTCTATAAAAAGAGCAGATGTCTTCTCAAAGAAGCCACACAGCTAAAAACCCTTATTATTCCCGCCGCTCAAAACCCTCATCTTTTTCAGCCTTCATCTTCCCCAAATCGCCAGCTTCCCCTTTGATTCTACACCAAAGATGGCGTCCTGGAGCAGATCCATTCACCATTCTGAGGAGAGCCTGATGGCATTAGAGAAGGAGGAGATCCTTTCTCCGCGGCTGCTCATTAACTGGCGACCTGCGGAGAAGGACCAAGAAACCCCAACTGTCCAAGAAGGCGAGTTGGTGGTTTTTGAGGAGTATTTGCGTTGCGGGTTCCGATTCCCTGAGAGTCGGTTCCTTAAGGATGTCCTTGAACATTACGGGTGGGAACTGATCAACCTCCACCCCAACGCGATGCTGATCCTTGCAGTATTCCAGCACCTTTGTGAAGCCTTCGTCGGAATATATCCCAGCGTGGATCTTTTCCGACGATTTTACTTTTCGGCGTGGTCGAAGAGTACCAACGCCGCCGGATGCATCTACTTCCGGCTGAGGGATAAAAAGGAGTATCCCTCCCCACCCCTACGAGATTCTGTGCATGGGTGGCACCAAAGGTGGTTCTACTGCTCTCCACCATCCGAAAGCAGTTTATGGTTTGAAAACTCGCGACCGGAGAAGTCGAGCGAGTTAGATATTCCTCCGGCGATGAACTCGGAGCTTTCGAAGCATGCCGAGGTGATTCTTCACTTGGTCAATGAAGGATTGACGGCTCGAGATATCATTCGAGACTTCGTGAAGAACCGGGTGAGTCCTCTGCGTGAAAGGGCTCATCCGGCGTGGGAGATTAAGTCCATGGGTGATAGCACCCTGGACTACAGTCAAGGTATTTATTTCTTTGGTGCTGACCTTTCTCCTTTTTGAATTGTACAAATTCTGACTTGAGTTTGGGAACAGTCCTGCCTTCATCCGAGATTGAAAGGCGGACCAACTCCCTCCTTAGGACCTACAATTCCGATGTAGAGGGCCCTAAGGAATCACCTCGCCCGCAGAGCTTGATTCACGCGGGTGATGACCTCAGACAGGAGCGCCGAAAGGTAATTTCCTTGTTCAGCTTTGGCTTTGCAGGTCTTGTGTGTGTCCAGTGCTAATCCCTTGTAATGGACTGCGAACCAGCTCCTAGGGAGGTTTGCAGATGCGACGTTCCCAAGTGAAAATGTCGGCTCTCCGAAGAAGCCGACGGCGAGGAATGTGAAGAAGGTCTCTCAGAGACCCAGGACAAAGAGTCTTGCCCCTAAGAAGACCAAGCTAAACCCTGGGGAGGGGTCTTCACGAAGCATTCCTCGTCCCGCAAGAAAGACTGCGGTAAGATATCGCATTCCTGCTACTTTTTCAGGCGCGACATGGAATCACTTCTTCGTCGTACAGGGAGAGGGGAGCGAGGAGGAAGAGGATGACGTTCCTCTGACCCTTCGAAGGAGGAAGATCGCGGATCTTCCATCCAGTGATGCCCCAAGCCGCCCCGCAGAGACCACTACTACCGAGGAGGTGGTCGTGGAAGATCCTGCGACCACTGAAAATCTTGTGGTCGCGGGTAACCCTCTAATTCCTGAAGCCCCCGAGGTTTCAGGGTCAATTATCTCTGCTTCCCTGGTCGAAGGGACGACCAAGGTAAGGAATCTTTTTCGGCCGTTCCTTCTATGACTCTTTCTGCACATTTGTCAAGTTAATGTATATACAGGGAGGAGAGCTTCCCCCTGGGACCACTGGGGGTTCCAGGGAGGAAAATCCTCCTCCTCTGTGGACAGAGGAGGAGGTGGATGAACAAAGGCCAGTTATGATGGTTCCAGCAACTCTGGAATCGCCAAGGCCTTCAGATGCAGCCCCACCAGTTAGTCCGGTGGCCCAGGTAAAGATCTTTTCATGTGTTTTTACCTGTTCCCTAAGAATATGCCTATAACATGACATTTCCAGGGGGGTGCTGCCTTGTTTACCATAAGGAAGGCGAGAACCGGAGACGGCTCTCCTTCGAAAGGGGAATTTTCCCAGAAGTCCCAGGAACGAATGGGATTTCAAATAAGGTAAGAGCTCTTACTTGACAGTAATCTTAAATAAAAGTTGCCTGACCCATTCTTCCTGTTAGGCAAAAGAAGACAGCGCCTAACCCTTCAACCGCCACTGGGGAGGTTGAAATTAGGGCTGATGAGGGAGCCTCTAATGAAGAGCGCTCTGCTCCCGCGGTTCAGGAAGTCGTCCGGACCGCGGGAGGTGAAACAAGTACAGGGATCGGGTCACAACCAGTAGTCTCTGGGGGTGGCATCCGGCCGGCACTCCCACCAACTATCCCTGTAGTGAGCACGTCGGAGGCTCTAGCGAGGATTCCCGCTGAACTGAATGATGCCGTTTTACAGAAGTTTATGAAGGTATAATAAGACTTTGCTTCCGTGCCTGAATTATACTTAGGACACCTTTGACCTTCTTCTTTGGCGCCACAGGGATTGTCCTGGCTAACAAGCCATTCGCGTGTTGTGATGGCTAGTACAGAAGCCATTCAAAAAGAACGCGATAGCTTGCGCAGGTGAGTACCATTACCCTCTGGTTAACATGGGTATATCTTGGTTATGACTGCCTTGATTTTGTTGCAGAGAGGTTGCATTCTTGAAGAAGGAGGTGGCCGGTTCAGTCTCAATGCTTAAGAAACAAGAAACTGAACTCAACAGACTTCGATCAGAGAATGCTGGTAAGCCGATTCCTGACTAGGAAAACTTGAATCCATAATATGCGAATAATCTTCTCTCTCTGTACAGCGCAAGCAGGTCGAATTACGCAACTCAGTAGAGACAAGGAGATTCTTGAATCCTCGATTCGCCACACCGATCAGGCAATCAAAGAACTGAGCCTCTGGATCTTTGAAAAACTAAAGGCCGTGGCTGATCTTTTGAAGACCGATGTGGTAGAACTGAGGCAAGACAACCTCAGTATAAATGACTGGACATCGTTGTTTACTGCCCAGGCGGATTCACTGCTTGAGTATCTCCCTGGAGATACACGGCGACGCGAAGAGGCGATCAGAACCAGGCTTCGATCAGCCGCAGCAGCCGTACTCAGCCGGGTTCGACTTCACCATGGCCCAGATGCAGATCTGAACGCACTGGTGGGTCCGGTTGAGGTCGAGAGTGAAGAGCTGCTCGATGCAGTCATAGAGGAAGTCCAGCCCCTAGTAGATAAACTCCTGACTGAGCTGGGGATCGAATGATCCTTATTTTTGTAACCAAACAATTGTAATCACCATGCAATGTATGTAAAACTATATATTTTTTTTTTTAAAAGAAAGTGCATATTCACATCATAAGTTTCATACTATAAGTATATTCCTCTAGCCCCCGCCTCTGTTTTGTGAATACTGGAGCCTTAGTATTTTAAGCAGAGGGAAAACATAAGTATGATGACCAGGGATATGCGCTTCAAGCCGATGGTCAAGATTAAAGTAACATTTTAACCTTATTGCAAACTGGTAGCCACCCAGATGACCGAAGACTAGCCAGATAGTCCCGTGTGCGTTGAGAAACGGCTTATTTAGGAGCGACTTATCTGGAAGTGATCATGAGATCGACCAGCGAATCCGGTTAAAAAATGCTGTAGTAACCTAACCGCCGGCGATCAGCCCTAGGTCGAATTTGTATAATTTGGGCTTAAAGAAAACACTCATTGTATGAAAACAAGACATGCTTTTTATGAAAAGATGCTAATTGAACAGGGAAAAAGTGATTGGAATACTTACACGTAAAACTTGCGAAGTTGATCGATGTTCCAAGTATTGGACAAAATCCGACCATCCTCCATGGCTAACAGCGCAGACCCTGGCCGCGGCACTGAGACGACAGTGTATGGTCCTTCCTACTTTGGGGAGAATTTATTGCGGTTAGACTGGTCTTGAATTTTTCGTAAAACCAAGTCGCCCACGTTGAGA
The DNA here is from genome assembly GCA_019359835.1 of Pharus latifolius. Classification (NCBI taxonomy): domain Eukaryota; kingdom Viridiplantae; phylum Streptophyta; class Magnoliopsida; order Poales; family Poaceae; genus Pharus; species Pharus latifolius. The sequence goes on along the minus strand of CM033326.1, from coordinate 18,218,338 downwards.
TCACGTGGTCGCACCTTTTTACTGTGATACTTGCGTAGAGCCTGCAAGTATACCGCGGACTTGATCAGGGCGCGATCACGCCGTTCTTCCAGGAGGATGAGATCTTGCGATCGCTGTTCGGATTGGTTGACCTGTTCGAATTGATTCGTGCGAACAGATCCAATACTAACTTCCATAGGCAACACAGCCTCGGCCCCATAGACCAAATGGAAGGGTGTCTCACCGGTGGCTCGACTAGAGGTAGTTCGTAGTGCCCATAGAACAGTATAGAGCTCGTCTGCCCAAGCCCCCGAGCGGGTCTTGAGGCGATCAAAAACACATTTTTTGATGCCTTGCAATACTTGCCCATTGGCCTGTTCTACGGCACCATTGCTTTGTGGATGTGCCACGGAAGCAAAGCACACCTTAGTCCCAATCCGATCGCAGTAGTCTAGGAAGAGACCGCTAGCGAACTGAGAACCGTTGTCTGTGATGAGACGGTTTGGAACACCAAATCGTGCCACAATGTTCTTGTGAAAGAACTTTTGTGCAGCTGATGCAGTAATATTTCGTACTAGTTCGGCCTCAATCCACTTTGTGAACGTGTCAATGGCTACGAACAGAAACTTGTACCCATTGACCGCTTGTGGCATAGGACCGACGATGTCCATTCCCCAGATCGCGAAGGGCCATGCGAGAGGAATAGTTTGCAATGCATAAGCAGGTTGATGAACCTGTCTTGCATGAAACTGACACTGTGGACATATCTTGACCATAAACTTGGCATCATCGAGTGCCGAAGGCCAGTAGAATCCCTGTCGAAAAATTTTTCCGACCAGTGTTCGGTATGACGCGTGTGCACCGCATACACCGTCATGTATTTCTTTCAAGAGGGATTTTCCTTCCTCCTGAGATATGCAGCGCATGAATACTCCTTGAGTACCCTTTCTGTACATAACCCCATCTATGAGTTTGTACAGACGCGCCTTTCGAATTAATCGATCGCTTTTGGTTTCGTCCTCGGGTAGGGTCCCATGTTCAAGATAGACCCTCAATGGATGAGTCCAATCTTGTTCCTGACCGAGGTTGGCAACGAAGGCTATTGCCGGATCATCCTCGACCGAAGTCATGATCGAAGGATGGTCCAAGTGTTCAATGAACACTCCTGCCGGAGCGGATGAGCGTGAGGATCCAATTTTGGATAATTGGTCTGCGAGAATATTGTCCTTTCGCGGGACGTATTGGACTTCGAAGTGACTGAAGTGTTTTTCCAATCTCCTCACTTCCCCCAGGTAAGGTGCCATTGTCTCATCGGAGGTGCTGTACTCCTTGTTTACCTGGTTTACGACTAGCTGTGAGTCTCCCCTCACCACTAATCGACGGACTCCGAGGAATTTTGCTGCCCGGAGCCCTGCAAGAAGACCTTCATACTCTGCTGCATTGTTGGTGGCAACAAAGTGTAGTTGAATAACATACTTAAGCTGTTCGCCCTGAGGCGTAACTAAGACCACTCCAGCCCCCGAGTGTTGAAAACTACGGGAGCCGTCAAAGTACATTGTCCAATAATCGGGGTACTCCAGTTCCTTTGCCAACTGCACGGGTGGCTCAGGGTTGGTCCATTCGACCACAAAGTCGGCCAAAACCTGAGACTTAACCGCCGTGCGAGGGGTGAAATGGATCTCGAAGGCACCGAATTCGACCGCCCATTTGGCGATTCGACCAGATTTTTCCGGATTTCGGACAATATCCCCTAAAGGAAAAGAGGAGGGTACTGTGATCTTGTGTGCTTGAAAGTAATGTCGTAGCTTACGGGAAGCCATCAGTAGCGCGTAAAGTATCTTCTGGACCTCAGGGTAGCGCTCCTTAGGACCATGAAGTACTTCGCTCACATAGTAGACGGGTCTGTGTACTCCTTCCCTTTCCGCGATCAGAACTGCGCTGACCGCGTGTGGGGTGGCCGCCAAATACAGAAGTAATGGTTCTTCCTTTTCAGGAGACACCAATACCGGCGGACTGGAAAGATATGTTTTTACCTCCTGAAACGCTTTTTCAGCCTCGTCGGACCACGTGAAGTTATGATGTTTCCGCAAGGCTTTAAAGAAAGGTAGTCCCCTTTCGCCTAATCGCGATATGAAACGACTTAAAGCCGCCATGCGACCAGCCAGGCGTTGAACATCCTTCATGGTCGAGGGCGACCTCATTTGTTCAATAGCTCTGATTTTCTCAGGATTAACCTCAATGCCCCTGGAACACACAAGGAAACCAAGAAGCTTTCCTGAAGAAACCCCGAAAGAACATTTCTCCGGGTTCAATTTTATTCCAAAGCGATTCAAGTTACAAAAGGTTTCAGCAAGATCGTCCAAATGAGATAATCTTTTGGTGCTCTTTACAACCAAATCGTCTACATATGCTTCGAGATTACGTCCTATCTGGGAAAGAAAGGTCTTTTGCATCAAGCGCTGGTACGTGGAACCAGCGTTCTTGAGACCGAACGGCATTCTGACGTAGCAGTATGTGCCGAACAGGGTGATGAAGGCAGTTTTCTCTTCATCGTCTTCTGCCATGCTAATTTGATGATATCCTGAGTAGGCATCCAGAAAACTCATCAGTTCGCAACCCGCAGTGGAGTCAACCAGCTGGTCGATGCGGGGAAGGGGAAAGTCGTCCTTCGGACAGGCACTGTTGAGGCTAGTATAGTCGACGCACATGCGCCACTTGCCATTTGACTTGCGGACCATGACCGGATTGGCGAGCCAGTCCGGGTGATTCACTTCGCGGATAAACCCGGCTTGTAAGAGTTTGTCTAACTCTTCTCGGATGGCTTCCTGTCGGTCGGTGGCAAAACGCCTGAGCTTTTGCTTTATTGGTCGTTGTCCAGGTCGAATTGCTAACCTGTGCTCAATTACTTCCCTTGGGACACCGGGCATGTCGGACGGTTTCCACGCAAACACATCTGCGTTAGCCCGGAGGAAAGCAACGAGGTCGAGTTCCTATTTGTCATCCAGGGCTGACCCAACCCGAATTGTCTTGGATGGGTCATCTGGGTACAAGGGAACTTGTTTGAGTTTCTCATCTGGTCGAGGAGCAGCCCTGATCGCATCGGTGGCGACAGTGGCGACCTGAGCGTCCCGGAGGGGAAGTTGATCGACCATCTCCAAAGATAGCCGATCGCACGTGAGCGCCACGTTGCGACTACCTCGGACCGAAATGACACCTTTGGGGCCAGGCAATTTCCCGCACTGATAAGCATAGTGCGTTGCCATCATGAACTTAGCAAGAGTCGGCCTGCCAAAGATTGCATTATAAGCTGAATCACAATCGATTACATCGAAAGTAACCAATTCTGTTCGGAAATTATCTGGTTCTCCCAGAGTGACCGGGAGGACCACTTGTCCCAATGGCATCATCGAGGGGCCTGGGATTATCCCATAAAACGGATGGATTATGGGCTTGATCTTCGAGCGAGGAATTTGCATCTCGTCGAGTGTCTTGACCAATAAAAGATCAAGGGAACTTCCCCCGTCAATCAGGACCCTTTCGACTCTCGCGTTACTGATGATTGGGGTAATAACCAGAGGTAGCCTCAATGGTCGAGTTAGCCCCACAGGACAGTCAGCGCGATTGAACGTCAAAGGTATATCCGACCAACGGGGATATTGAGGTTCACCAAGGGATGTCTCCATTTGGTTAACCTCTCGGCAAAAGGTTTTAAACTGCCTTTTGGAAACGAAAGAGGAGGAACCTCCGAAAATGACATTAACATGATTTTGAGATACCTGGTAAGCCATTTCTTCGTCTCCATCGACGTCTCTAACCCCGCACGCCTGCTCTTTAGGCGGTAAGGTTGGCATTGGCCCAGCTCCTTGGTAGAAATCATCCAGCTGTTTCAACCAACTCCTGCAGTTTTTGAGATCGTGGCCTGCGGAATTGTGGAGTGGACACCACCTTTTGCCTTCCTGCGGATTAGTTGATTTTTCTGGCTGGTCGGAATCCCGGCCACCAGAAGCAGTTTTACTTTTAAAAGAAGACTTATTACCTTTGGTCGAAGGTGGTTTCTCCGCGATCGCGACCTCACGGTACTGTCCAGAGCGGTCCTCTTCGACTTTTTTGACTTCCCACCCGGTGAAGACTCCGGCTTTTTGCTTGAATCTTCTTTCTTGGCGTCCTTGAAGCCTGGTTGGGGCGGTAGGTCCCCCTTGTCAACCATTCGGTTCCATTCGACTGCCTCGGCTGCATCGGAGTATCGATCAGCCATATCGAACAGATCGGCCACTGATCGAGGAGGGTGGATGAGCAAGTCTTCAGTGAATCTCCGGTATCGAACGGCATGCTTAAATGCCCTGATTACGGAGCCATCAGATATGTTCGGGATGGTATTTCTTACCCCGACAAACCTCTTGACAAACTGTCGAAGCGTTTCGGTCGAAGTTTGCCGCAGTCTATGCAAGTCGTCCTCCTTACCCGGCTTTTGGTAACAGTTTTGAAAATTGCTGAGGATGGCATCGCATAGCATTTCCCAATTATAGATAGAACCCTCAGGCTGATTGAACAACTAGGTTCTAGCCGGTCCTACGAGGACTGTTGGCAGGTAGTTGGCCATGACCTTGTCATCGCCTCCTGCTGCTTGGATGGCAGTAATATAGATCTGAAGGAACTCAGATGGGTTTTGAGTTCCATCAAACCTCTCAATGGCCCCTGGTCGAAACTTATCGGGCCAAACGACTGCTCGTAGGCCAGGCGAGAAAGCTTGGCAACCAACGTAAGGACCGTGAACCGTCCTGCGACTTTCGGTCGGGTTTCGAGCAAACTCACTTAATGGCGAGGTTACTCGGGGTCCCAAACGAGAGTGAACGGGAACTCGATCCCTACTACGAGAGTCCTGCATTCGCCGATATTTGTCCTGTCGGGACGGTAAAGGTGGCGGGTAACTTCGTCGGCCAGAGCCAAAATGAGGATCATCTCGTTCACGGGGGTGTGTCACTGAGCGGGAAGAAGCTGTTGGGGTCGCCTCGGATGCGACCTCGTCCAGTCTTTCCGCCAGGATCCTGAAAAAGGCCGGTCTCTGCGCATCCGTGACTGTAGGAGGAAAATTACGCATGACCTCCGCGATAGATCGCAGTCGACCATGGGTACTTCTCCTAGGGGCACCAGGTGTTACTGTTTCTTCGTCCACTGGGAAATGCTCTTGTGGTAAGGAAGGAGTCTGGTCACGTCTACGACCACGCGACCGTCGAGAAGAACTCGGGGCAGCATCGTAACGAGCCTGCGCATCTTGAAGAGCCTCTAGGGCAGTTCTGCGTAGTTCGTTGTTCTGTTGCTCGAGATCTTGCTCCTCCTTCTGTTTGCGATCTTGTTCTTCCCTGGCAGCCTGTTGATCGGGAGTTTCCTCCGACAACGCAGCAAACTGCCTAGGGAGAGAGGTCGTCGATGGGGAGAACATCTCGGTTTGTTCCAAGTCAGACTCGAAATCAAAGAGACGGTGGAGGTTATCAGGGTCGAATCTTCCTGGGCTAACTTCAGGGTCACCATCATATTTTCCCTCAGCGGGATCGTATGACGGGCCGAATTCATCACCTAGCACATTAAGAACCTCTGCGGGTTCTGACCTTGTGCCAGTTACCTCCTGGTCGATTAACATGACTTGGGGAGATGATTCAACCTGTGGAAGATTCTGGCCTTCGACCTCTTCCATCGGAACAGGATCGCTTGGAGAAGGCATGGGTATATGGGCATAATCCTCGAGATCGAAATCGTTCTCGGAATCATATGCTCCAGCCATGTTTCGGCGAACCTCCGAATTTCAATTAGGACGCCTTGAGAAAGGCCCCACGGTGGGCGCCAGCTGTCGACGATTCGGACTCGGAGTCCTCAGCCGAACTTATGCAGAATTTATAACTGTGAGACCTTTCAAGATGACCCTTCGGGAAAGTATGCTGAACAATAGTGAACAGGAGCACAGAGAGTTTAGACAGGTTCGGGCCCTCGATGGTGGGAGTAAAAGTCCTACGTCCTGTTGAGATTTCACTAAGTGTGGTAAAAGGTTTACAAATGGAGGAAAAAGTCCTCACAGGCGAGGATTTTTCCTGTAAGAGTGTACAAAGATAAGCCAAAGAAGGCTTATTCAAATGCTATATGAGGTGTGCCGTAGACTTGGCTAACTTGGATGATTTTCTTCCCCCTTTCCTTGATGCTCCATGCCATCCTTTTATACTGTTTGAAAGGGTGCCATGTAGAGGAAACTGCATCAAACGGTTGCATGGACGGTTGGATGCGGTTTTTTGGAACTGCTCTTAACCTCCACGCAGGTTAAACACGTGTTATTCATGGATAACTGTATGTGTTAACCTTCTGACGGTTGATTCTCCACGTGTAGGAATTTTCGGGATACTTAGAATATCCTGTTGTACGGGCAACCGAAATAGATAGATCCCAAGTATCCTGATCGACAGATGTTCTGACCGCGGGATATTGGCTGACCGCGCAATATCCCGAATGTGTAGTTCGCGTATAGCTTACGAACTTCTGACCGCGCAAGGCTTACGGTCTGACCGCGTAAAGCTTGCGACCTGATCGCGTAAAGCTTGCGACCTCATGGTGATGCCCCTCAGAATAGCTTGAGTTCGCATCACCAGGTACATGTCTGGTTCGAACTTGTCTTGAACCAAAAGTTTATTAGAAATGACCCGGGTGTCAATCCTCGTCAAAGAGTGCGCCAGCTCTCATGCCGTTCGCTCTGGGGATGCCCATGGCCTCTGATGCCGCAATTTCTAGCATGGGGTTGCATGCTAGAGCCTGCATGGATGGTACATGAAGAGGACAAACAAGACCAGGACGCAGCATCCGACGCACATCATGGTCAAGTACACCGTGGCAGAGTTTCATAATGACGTTGGGACCTACCCGGTGACCTTCGAAGACCTGCACAATTTACTCAACAAAGATGCGCTCGACCTGTCAATCCTACGGTCTTGAGTGCTGTAAGTATCCTACTATCCTACGCCTATTCGTGCATATACGGATATATGTCATTTATTAATTGGTTACTTCCGTGCAGCTGCGTGACCAGATATGCCAAAGCTAAGGGCGAACCTGTTGGTTTCTTGGACCCTCAGATGGTCGCCGAAGTGATGTTTAGAACCGATGAGGACTTCGTTGTCGACTACATCAAAAGAGGGTTGCTTGCTCAGGTCGACAAGGAGTACATACTTGTACCCTACAACTAGAGGTGAGTGCTTTCATCAGTACTTCACCCGTAGATTAGTGTCTCCATATGCACACCCCCAAACTTAGATTAAATTATTAATTCTTTACGTGTAACATGTAGCTACCACTAGATCCTGCTAGTTACTTATTCCGAAAAGGAACAAGGTGTTCTACCTTGATTCATTGCAGAGGAAAGGGTACCAGTATTGTGGCGCACGAGATGTATTCGAAAGGTTATGATATTCATGTGGACCTGTCTTGCATCTAGATTTACTGTCCTCAAATTGTCAATTTTGACTATCCTCAAACTGTCAATTTTGACTATTTGCAAGGTTTTCACGAACTACTTTGCCGAGGGAGGGCGACAACACGAGCGGCGAGCCGATAAGTTTCAGTAGTTATAATTTTCGGTACAAATTTCAATTGGCATTTGTTTTATTTTATAACGTGCCCCCAGCTAACTCTCGATCTGTAAATTGGCAGTGCCATCAGCAGCCGGACGACAATACATGTGGGTTCTATGTGATGCACCACATGTATGACCTGATCATCACCCCTCACCAGCCAGATTTCCCCGAGGTATACAACTGCTCCCCTTTGTATCGATTTGACAGAATTTACAACTGCATTGAGCTAATTTTTTCCGTATCAACTCTTGCTGCAGGGGGTCGACTTCCCTTTGGAAAGCTTTGACCTTGGCAGATTGGTATGGTCCGAGGGATGCTCGCTGAGTTTTTCCTTGCGGAGGTCATATCAACCAAGGGGAAGTTTAGGGACCCGCAAGGTTCGTATTAGTGCGGCCTTACTAATTGAGATTATCTGAAGGGAAATAAGTACAGATAGTATAGTACATCTAACATACTGATTTTAATTGTCGATTACATTTATTTGTTCAATCTCAATTGTACATATTTCTGAAATCTGTGCTGTATATATGAAATGCATGCTATTGTACATGTTTCTAAGTTGTGTGCATATATGAGATGAACTGTATATATTTGAGTACTGTGCATGTATGAAATGAACTGTATATATGAAATGCTATTGTACAGAGGACATGGCTAGCACGATTCCTAAGGCTAGCCACAAAAAAATAAATTTATTAAAAAAAATATTAATATGCACAGATGGTTTTGATCTTATAAACCGTCTGTGATAGATCGAACTATGTACGTATCACAGACCGTTCTAAGCTAATAATCGTCTCCGATAATGAAACTATTCCAAATGGTTTTGACCTGAAAACCATCTGTGATACTATCACAGACTTTTATAAGGTCAAAACCATCTGTGATACTCATGCTATCACAAACGGTTCTGAGATTATAACCGTCACCGATAATGACACTATCCCAGATGATTTTGACCTCAAAACCGTCTGCGATACTCATACTATCACAGACGGTTCTGAGATTATAACCGTCGCCGATAATTACACTATCCCAGATGGTTTTGACCTCAAAACCGTCTGCGATACTCATACTATTACTAACGGTTCTGAGATTATAACCGTCTGTGTAGTAAAAGTAATCACAGACAGTTTTGATCTCAGAACCGTCTGTGTAGTAAGAGTATCACAGACGGCTTTGATCTTACAACATCTGTAATACTCATACTATCACAGACGGTCCTGAGATTATAACCATCGCCGATAATGACACTATCCCAGATGGTTTTGACCTCAAAACCGTATGCGATACTCATACTATTACTGACGGTTCTGAGATTATAACCGTCTGTGGTAATATGAGTATCACAGACGGCTTTGATCTTATAACAGTCTGTGTAGTAAGAGTATCACAGACGGTTTTGATGTTATAACAGTCTGTGTAGTATGAGTATTACAGACGGTTTTGATCTTATAACAGTTTGTGAAGGGAAAATCACAGACGGTGCAAAACCGTCAGTGATAGTACTCGATTATCACTGACTCGAATATCACTGACGGGTCAGAACCGTCTGTGATGATTGTTTTGACCCGACTGTGATAATGAATTATGTAGTAGTGAACACCTCCACCCCCTCGCTGTAGCACCCCCTCAGCTGTCACATCACAGCTGCCGCGGCTCCGCCGCTCTACCACCTTAGCCGCCTCCTCGGCTTCACCCCTCCGCCGCCACAGCTGCCTCCGCCCCTCAGCGCAACACCGGCTCTGCCCTCTCCTCCTCCTCCAAGCCCAATTTCTCTCCCTTACCTGCCTTGATCTGTTGATCTCTACCTACTACTTCGATTTGGTGATTTGGTGGTTGCTAATTGTTCAATGTCGATCTATTCTACAAAGTTCCTCACATGTTTTTGTATTAGTGGTTGTTGATTTGGTGGTTTGATGGTTGCTGATTGTTGAATGTCGATCTTTTTTAAATGTTATGTAAAGCTTGCTGATGAACCAACCTGATTGTGCGTAGTGTATCAGCCATGGGGCTTGCTCTTAAGAAAGCATTACAAAACTTCTGTGAACATTTAAATGGCCTGATTGTGCATAGTGTATTAGCCTGATTGTATGTAGATCACTTTTGTTGTATTGTATATGTACATGTATGATGAACCAGTACAATTAAATGGTCTATTCTTTTTTTTCCTAGAGCTAGCAGTGGTGGAGGCTTGCAGGATAGTTTTGTTGGTTGCAGGCTTGCGGTGTTATCTTCAGTAGGGTTTATAAACTTAGATTGTCATCCTCCCTACACACAATATCTAAGAGTAATGATTGTTTTAGAATATGCTTTCTTCTATCTATAAATGTTTTAGTAAACTGATTTTTTATGTTTCAACTTAACCAAAGAAAATATTGTTGAGCTACTACAACGTTATCACCGTGATCGCCATCTGTTACTTAACTATATTCTTGTTTGTTTTTGTATCATAATCATATTCATTTTGCAAATATCTGTGTCCGAATCCACTCCGAATCCACTCCGAATCCATTTAATATCCGTGTTCTCTCTGAATCCATTTAATATACGTATCCATATCTGCAAAATATCCACTCCGTATTCGTATCTATTTCTTTCATATCCGTATTCGCATCCGCATACCATCCACATTTGTATCTGTATCAGTATCCGAAAGAAAGATGTGGATGCGGATATGGGTTTAAGTACTATCCGACCCAAACCCGACCCGTTTCCACCCCTAGCGGTGATGGTTTAGATTTCTTTTATATCCCAAAAAAAGGACTGACTGTTTAGGGCTATACACATGCATATTTGACTTCCTTGTGTTGTTCGTGTACTGTCATGGCCTATAGAGGTATTCTTGGTGGCGTTCTTCTAACTTCTAATATCAAGCTAAATGGTCATAATTATCGGGAGTGAGTTTCTTTAGTTCGCATGCTTCTCAGGTCTATTGGTCTTCTATCGTTCCTCACTCCAAAGCCTCCTACGGAGCAGACTAAGGTAGCTATTGCCCAGACCTGGCATGCTAGAGATGATCGTGTTATGGGTGTTGTGTCACAGCACTGAGATATCCATTTGGATGAGCTTCATTAATCTTCCCTCATATAAACTGATGTGGGAGTATCTTCAGCACCGTTACCAGCAAAGCAGTGAGGCACTTCACTTCTCTCTCTGACAGTCTTCAGGCTATGCAACAACATGATCAATCCATTGAGGAGTTCTACAGTAGGGCTGGAAACGAGCCAAGCTCGAGCAAGCCCAGGCAGGCTTGGTGCGAGCTCGATAGTGTACTGGGCTCGGCTCAGGCTCGGCTCGAAATCTTAACGAGCTTTGAACTGGGCTCGAGCTCGACTCGCAGCAAGCTCGATAGAGCTCGAGCTCGGCTCGACAACCGCACGGCCACTGCCGCGACGCTAGAGCCGCCGCCGCCGCCTCCCCGTCGTCGTCCTCCTCCTCGTCGTTGTCCACCGCCGCCTCCTCTCCTCCACGCGTCGCCGCCGCCTCCTTTCCTCCCCGTGCCGCAGTGCCGCCACCACCTCCTCCTCTCCTCCCCGCGTCACTGCCGCCTCCTCTCCTCCCCGCGTCGCTGCCGCCTCCTCTCCTCCCCACGCGCCGCCGCTGCCGCCTCTCCTCCCCACGTCGCCGCCGCCTCCTCTCCTCCCCACGCACCGCTAGCCGCCGCCTCTCCTCCCCTCGCCGCAGCGCCACCGCCGCCTCCCGCAGCTGCCGCCTCTCCTCCCCGCGCGCCGCTAGCCGCCGCCTCCTATTCGGTAGGGCTTGAGATTGGGTCCAGCCCCATAAAAGAACAGTAAAGAGTAGTACTTGTATGAGATAGGGCTAGGTTGGGGTTTTAACGAGCCGAGCTCGAGCGAGCTCGGGAAGGCTCGGGCTCGGCGAGTTCTCTCTCGAGCTTCACCTTAGGCTCGAGCTCGGCTCGTTAAGGGCTCGAGCCGATCTCGAACCGAGCCGATCTTCGATCTGATCCCAAATAGCTCGCGAGCCTCGATCTTTTTGTCCAGCCCTATTCTACAGTGCCTTCACGTGTATCTCTCGTCAGTTGACTCTTCGGTGCCCTCTGCTTGCTCTAGTTGTACTGGGTGTGCAGCTAAGGAGCGATATGATGAGTAGAACCTCATGTTTGACTTCGTCATGCTCCTTCACACTAAGTTTGAACCCATTCGGGCTCAACTCCTTAGGCATACCACACTCCCCACCATGGCTGAGGAACTAGTTGCTCTGATTTCAGAGGAGACTCTACTTCGTTCCCTTGTTGGTTCTTCTGTGGAATCGCAGCATACTGTTCTAGTGACTTCCCATCAGATGGATTCATCCCATGTTGTTTCGACATCTTCCTCCACCCAGGTTATTTGCTCTCCTTGCAAGAAACCTGGTCATCGTGTACAGCGATGCTTCAAATTACATCCTGAGTTGAAGCCACCGTGTACATCATATCATCGTGGTACTGTTGCTAAATCTTCCCCAATTTTTGTCAATACTTTAGAGCCACTTACTACTCATCTCAGTCATCTTCAGACTCAGATGAGTGCTCTTCAGGTTCTCATTCAACAGCGTACCTCCCTTGAGACCCCTTCTTGCCACTGCATCTACTTCTGCATCATGTACTGATTCTACTTGGGTTTTGGATTCTGGGGCTTCCTTTCATATGACATCAGATGACTCTCAGCTAATATCATGTCAACCTGTTACAGATGGTGCCTGTGCTCAGACATCAAATGGCACCTCCTGCACAATTACCCATCAGGCTCTCTTGTCACTCCTCACTTTATTGGTCCGGATGTGTCTCTTGTGCCCTAGCTATCTATGAATCTTATGTCTGTTGGACATATTATTAATATGAACTATTTTGTTTGGTTTCATGACTCTACTTGTTTTGTACAGAATCGTCGGACAAGAGCTCTCATTGGTACTGGCCATCGCCATAGAGGCTCTAAGGGACTCTACACTCTTGATTTCTTGTGTCTTCCACCAGTCTCTACTACTGTCAACTCCACTACCTCATCTTCACTATCTACCTTTGCTTCCACATCTTCTGCCAGTTTTTCTCAGTGGCATCATCGACTAGGTCATTTATGTGGCACTCGTCTTTCTTCACCAGGGTGTTTTAGGTTGTGTATCTGTTGACACCAATTTTCATTGTACATGTTGTAAGCTTGGCAAACAGCTACAACTTCCGTATCCTTCTAGTACCTTTAGGTTTAGTTGTCCTTTTGCTTTAGTTCATTCTGATGTTTGAGACCCTATTCCTTTTATTTCAGAAGGTGGACACAAGTATTATGTCATTTTTATTGATGATTATTCTCATTATACTTGAGTCTACTTTATGAAACATCGTTCTCAGGTATTATCAACTTATCAGTCTTTTGCTCATATGGTTATACACAATTTTCCACTTCTATTCAGGTTTTTCGTTTTGATTCTGGGGTGAGTATTTGTCCACTGCTTTTCATTAGTTTCTTTTTGTTGAGGAGACCCTTCCTCAGCTCTCCTGTCCGGGTGCTCATGCTCAGAATGATGTTGCTAAACGTAAACACCGTTATATTATTGAGTTTGTTCGTACTTTTTTTATTGCATCTCATGTTCCTCATCATTTCTGTGCTGAGTCCGTTTCTATGGCTGTTTGTCTCATAAATATACAGTCGTCTTCTTGCCTTCATGGCAACTATCTTGGCGAGGTCTTATTTTCAGCTCCTTCGGGTTATGCTCATCTTCGAGTTTTTGGGTATATGTGTTATATTCTATTTGCACCATGTGAGCGTATCAAATTAACTGCTCAGTTTGTTGAGTGTGTTTTTCTTGGATATAGTCTTGACTATAAGGACTATCATTACTATGATCTCTCTGCTCAACGCATACGTATCTCCCGTGATGTCTCTTTTGTTGAGGATTGACTGATAAGGACACATATACACCTACACGAGCAGCTACACGAGAAGCACCAATGCATGGCGATGCTACACATACACTTGGTGATTCTAGTTCCGATGATTCAAAGGAGAAAGCATACCATGTTTCAATTACGTGCAACTGTGCTAAACAGATCCAAAATTAGGTGAAAGCTAACTTGAGTTTAATTTCTAATTTTAATGATTTAGTGATGCTTCCCATGTGTTCTTATTTTATGGTACTTAGGTACATGGAAGAGGAACCAATGCGTGATGATTATGGAGAAGAAAAGAGGAGCTGGACTATTATGTGTATGCATTCCGGCATGTGGCTCAGTTTCAGTCGTGTTGCTCGACCAGACCAAGTTTCGATCGACCATGACCAAATTTCGGATGTTTTTTCTTAGAACGATCACGGGCACGACCAAGTTCGGTCTCAGTCGTTTTGTTCGACCACGACCAAGGTTCGGCCATGACCAAACTCGGTCACGATCGTTCTGTTCAATTAAGGAAAGGAAAGACTGTCCTTATTTCTTTTCCATGCATGCCCAAAGTCCATGTGCTACTCGATTTGTTTCTCTTCCACGCATGCATGCAAAATCTGAACCAAAGGGAGAAGTTCTCAGGATACACGGTTGGATAGAGAGAAGGAGATAGAATCAAGGAAGGATTCGCATAACTATTTCTGTCTTTGAGTTTAGTTTCAATCTATGTTTTAGCTCTATACATACCCTGTACTAGAGGCCTTTGAGGTGGACATGAATTATTATTGTAATGGTTTTTGAAAGACAATCTATGAATTCAGACTGATCTATTAAGAACCAAGAGTGTTCTCACTACCCGTGTTCTTGTGATTCCCCATGGATTGCACCTAACTTGTGCTTCTATGCCATCGTGCGTAGTTGTGCGCGTTAGTATTCAGGTTGTGAACTAACGATTGTCTCGGATAGCATGCTACAAATGGCTTATTCATCATTGGGTTACAATTTCCCAAGTAATATTTGATCCTACGCCGTGAAGATTGGAAAAAACCCGATTGTTAGCTCTCCCTGAGCTGGTGCGCATCATCGACCCTATTACTTCTGTTCTACTACTCGATCTATCTCTCCCACAGAGTCCATCTCATTCCTCTACCTCCATCCTATTCCATCCACAGATATGTCATCCTCTGTTGAGTCTTCACCTCCACCTCTCAATATGTCTCCACCATTGGATATGTCTCCATTCCCACTCCACTATACTCGTCGTCCTAGAGTTCCCACTACTATTGATCCTCAGCCTTCCGCTCTTCCTTCCTATGATGGTGTGACTAGTAGTGATAATGCTCTTACTAATGATCCATCACCTATGTTGTCAATTCCTACTTCTTGGTATGCTCTTCGGGATCACAGTATTATTGTTGCTCTTGATCGTTATAGTCTTACTGTTGTTAGTGTTGTGTATGAGCCACGTATCTACTAGGAGGCTATCGTTATTCCTGAGTGGTAGTTGGCTATGTCTGAGGAGCTTGCCGCTTTGGATCGTACTAACACTTGGGATCTTTTTCCGTTACTTGCTCAAACTGTTCCCATCACTTACAAGTGGGTATTTAAAGTCAAGACAAAATTTGATGAGCTATTTGCTCATGTTGCTCACATGACTACCGTACGCACTCTTATAGCTGTGGCCGCTATTCGTTCTTAAACTATCTCTCAGATTGATGTGAAGAATACCTTTCTTCACGGTGATCTAAAGGCAGAGGTCTATATGAAGCCACGTCCAGGGGTTGTGGCTCCTATTAGGCATGTTTGTCGTCTTTGTCGTGTTCTTTATGGCCTTAAATAGACTCCTCGTGCCTGGTTTGAGCGTTTTTGTTCGGTGGTTTTAGCTGCTAGTTTCTCTCCTAGTGACCATGATTCTGCTTTGTTCATTCACACATCTACATGTGGTCGCACTTTGATTTTGCTATATGTGGACGATATGTTGATTACTAAAGATGATGTAGAATATGTTGCTTTTGTGAGACAACATCTCAGTGAGCAGTTCATGATGTTTGACTTAGAGTCTCTGGATTATTTTCTAGGGATTGAGGTTACTTTTACTGATGATGGCTACTATCTTTGTTAACAGCGTTATATTTAGGATGTGCATACTCAATCTGGGCTTATTGATACACGGACTGCTGCTACTCCTAGGGAGTTTCATCTTCAACTTCGTCCCACCGATGAAACTCCCCTTGAGGATCCTTCTCGCTATCGTCACATTGTTGGAAGTCTTTTCTACTTTGCTATCACCCGACCAGATATTGCTCATGCTGTACATGTACTCAGTTAGTTTCTTAGTGCTCCCACGACAGTTCACTATGGTCACCTACTATGTGTGCTACACTATTTGCGTGAGTATTTTTCATCACTTTTTCTATACTCGTTCGAGTCAGTCTTAATTTCATGTTTATTCTGATTCCACTTGGGCAAGGGATCCTATTCACCACTGATCCATTAGTGGCTATCATATATTTCTTGATACTTCTCTTCTTACATGGAAGTCTAAGAAATAGCTTGCGGTATCACGTTTCAGTGCTGAGACAAAACTTCGAGCTTTGGCCGCTGCTACCTCAGAGATCATCTGATTTCTTTGGCTATTGGCTGATTTTTGTGTGTCATGTACTGCTCCTATGCCTCTCCTATGTGACAACACCAGTACCATTCAGATCGCCAATGATCCAGTCAAGTCTGAATTAACCAAGCATATTGGTATGGATGCTTCTTTCACACGCTTTCATTGTCAGCAGTCAACTATTGCTTTTCTGTACTGTTTGAGTTTCATGTTACTAATTTCTTTACCAAAGCTCATACTCGTGAGTAGCATCAATTTCATCTCTCCAAACTCAATATTTTCGATTCTCCGGATCCACTTTGAGTTTGAGGGGGTGTTATGTATATATATGTATAGCTGTCTATGTATATGGCCCACGAGATCCATTTAATCTATATCCTATATATATTTGATTCTAACTCTAATACAATTCATTGGTTGAGTTCATAACACTTCTCACCTCTTCCAGCCTTAGTAAAAGCTAAGTGGCTTTAAGGCAAGGGATGTTAACAAGAGTAAATCCCTAGTCAATTAAGACACAGACTAAATAAGCTGCTCACTTCCTGTCACTCCCCTCTATAGAGCTAGATACATCAAAATCTTCTTTTGTTCCTAGAACCGAATTAGTTGTGATTCAATTCAAATACTGATATCCTGGGATAATTCATTCAACAAATGAAGAGGAAACTAAAGAGCCACTTCTACTTTACAACACAACGATTGATTAAACTGAAGAATCACAAGTAGCTCTTTCATTAACAATTTCGCGAATTTCATGAACAATGTTTGCTTTCGTTTCGCTTTATTGATTATTCAGGCACAAAGCCATTATTAGCAGGAAGTTAAAGAAGCATCTACATCGGCAAAATTCAAGGCCGAGAGCAAATGATCAAAGTTCAGATACACTCAAGATTAAAATATCTTCAGGCACTTCTTGGCTTAACCAGTGTTCTGCATTCCAGCAGCAATGCCCTTCATGGTTAAGATGAGGGTGTCCTCCAACCCTGGTGCGTACTCGCTGGTTGGGTTAAGCTTCACGAGCTCCGCAGCAGGCTTGCTCCAGTCCATGATCTCTTTGGACAGGTGGGGGCGCAATGTGACATGGTAATCTGGGTCGCGGATCCGCTTCATTGTGTAGGCTTGACAGACGTTCAGAGTAGTTATGTATGCGTCACGGAGGCGGAGCCGCTGCTTCAGATAGGGATCTCCTTCAAGAAGATCCTTGTGTCCAGCAACCTGATATTGCAAAGCCAATCATATCGCTCACATTGTATGATAACAGAAGATTTACATTACTGCTGAATGTAAGTAGGGCATATCATTATTCTCCAACAAGTTAAGTTATTGGATTAAGTCACTGCACCTGAAGAAGAAGCCGTTTGGTTTCTTCATAGTTGGCCCTCAACCTCTCACCTAGCGGCCATAGCTCCTCTGAAACAAGGAGTTTGTCATACAAAGCGGCAATATCAGGGCTACCCTTGGCAAACACCATCTCGATGAGATCAATTGTGACCCTGAAGAACGGCCATTCATTGTACATCTCGTGGAGCATGTGGAGGTTCCTTATGTCCTTCTCAAGGGCGTGCCTGAAGGCTGCACCAAAGCCCAGCCAGACAGGGAGGTGGAAGCGAGTCTGCGTCCATGCAAAGATCCATGGGATGGCACGGAGTGACTCAATGCCACCACTTGGCTTTCTCTTGGATGGCCTGCTTCCTATGTTCATCCTGCCATACTCTGTCTCTGGTGTCGCCTATTAATCCACAAACATTGCAAAGAAAGTCAACTTTGGCCTTCATGCTAGGTCCAACTAAAATGAACCAAGGTTCTTTTTACTTTATTTTGTGGCTTTTCTTTAAGACAATAACTTATCATAGTTTTTTTATAACTTATTGTAATTTAGTGTGTTGGTTTTAGTTTACTTGACAGAAATAAATTTATGATAGTATGTCAGTGCACCTGTAACATAATTTGTATGGTAATTATATGATTGCATGGAAAATTAATGTATGAACTACCTTATATCCAAACAAAGTATATGATGAATGATAAAAACTGACTTACAAGGCGGAAATACTCGACAAAGCGTGGTTCTTGGAAGACAATGGACCGGTATTCCTTAGTTGCTATCACGGCCATCTCATCAAGCAACGCTCGCCATTCTGGTTTTGGGGCAATGGGTGGATGCATTCCATGCTCTAGAGTGGCAGCAGTGAAACGCTGCAATGTCCTGAAGCACAAGTGCTCCTCACCAAAGGACTGCTCAATGACTTCACCCTGGACAGTGACCCGGAGTGATCCATGGATTGTCTCAGGCGGCTGAGACAAGATGGCAAGGTGAGTGGGGCCGCCGCCTCTCCCGACAGTCCCACCACGCCCATGGAACATTGTCAACTTCACCCCAAATTGCTTAGCAACCTTGATGAGCTCCTCCTGAGCCTTATACAGCTGCCAAGCCGCTGAAAGACGGCCTGCATCCTTACCTGAGTCTGAATACCCAATCATGACCTCCTGTTTGCCGTTTATCCTGTCTCTGTACCAATCTACTGAAAAGAGTCTGGCCAACGCAGCTGGGGCAGCCTCAAGATCGGCCAACTTCTCAAATAGTGGGACAACTCTAAGTGGCATCTTCACACGGCATTCACGTTGCAGGAGCTCGACAGCAAGGACATCTGAAGGAGCTGTTGCCATGGAAATGACGTAGGCTCCGAAGCTATCAGTGGGGAGCTCTGCTATCACATGGAATGTATCTAGAACATCGGCAATCTCATCAGTCTTGGGAAGGTCTAAGCTAAACAACGGGCGCTTCCCATTGAGTTCAGATAAAAGCCACTCCTGACGGCGTTCCTCGGACCATTCACGATAGGATCCTATCTCAAGGTGTGTGGTGATAGCATCAATGACATCGGTGTGCCTGTCAGATTCTTGCCTAATGTCAAGCTTCACAAGGCACAGGCCAAAGGTAGAGACTTGGCGCAAGAAATCAAGTAGGCTTCCATCGGCGATTACACGGTCACCACAAGTGCAGAGTGACCTGTAACATAGCTCCAGAGGCTCCAGGAACTGCAAGATAAGACATTGGTTCAGTCAAACATAAAAAAGAATAATGAAGTGAAAATTCACACTTCAAAGGAATCCAGAGATTCTTTGATCAATATTTCACCTGCTCAACATTGGTGAGAGTAGCTTCCTCTGGAATGGCAGAATATCCACTGGACAACAAATGGCGTGCTCGTTCACGTGTGTTGTAAAGTTTATCTCTCACATCACTGAGTATAACCCGGTATGGTTCATTTGGAGGAACCTTCTTCCAGAACTCTACATTAGAGAAGGGAACAATGATTAGAATCTCATCATGTAAAGGCCAACAGCTCCTCAGCCTCCTTGCGATTAGCATCATATTGCCAAAGAAAACTATAAAGAGAAAGAAGTATTAAATATTAGTAATTGACATTACCAATATAGTGCTTTGCATCTTTCTTTGAGGAGCGGTGCAGTTCATCTGCTCGCGCACGAAGCTCATCATTACATCGCCACATAGACAACTGCACAAATTTGCATAAATTTTATCAAATTCCAATTCTCATTAGTTTATAAAAGAGCGATATCGGAAGACTGACATAATGAAGTAATTGCTACCTCAAACATGAGATCCTCAATCTGTGAGCAATACAAATTTGCTGCCATCATTCTGGCAAGCAAGCAGACATCTCTTGTAACCTCTGGTGTTACTCTTGGATTTCCTAAAATGGTGAAAGGTGTTAGAATGCACAATATGCAAGAGAACTATATAGACACTATTGTGCTACAAATGATGATACACATAATCACAAGATGCAAGAGAACTATATTTTGACTGTCCCTTACCATCACGATCTCCTCCCATCCAAGAAGAGAACTGAATGAGGGGGGCATTATAGGGTACACGCTCATTGATTCCAATGTTTTTCAAGGCAGTATCCACACGTCGCAAGAACTTTGGAACACCTTTCCATATAGTCTCATGGAAGTAACTCATACCAGCCCGCATTTCATCTTGTGGAGTGGGTTGGGTTCTTCGAATCTCATCAGTTCGAAAGGCAGCTTGGATCTGAAAGAGGAACATGATTGTGATTTAGCTCACTAATGCACCAAGAAACTCAGGTGAAGTACAATAACTGATCTCTTTAGCCTCATCTTGCAAAGAATTTTATAACTATGGTATGATGGTGCCTAGGTAAGAGTTATGTCTTAGATATAACATAAGATGAGTTTTACAATAGATCAATGTATGATTTGCATGGCTTACCTCCCTCTGGAGAGCCTCGTCAAGTTCCTGCTTGTCATCTGGTGTGATATCTTTTGAGTATAGTTGAACCAAACAATTCCTTATCCTGACTTATATGTTGAGGTTAAGACAATTAATAAATAGAAGCCATATAGTGTTAGATACCAAGGCACTGCTTGGCTAACTAACCTCGAGTGTTTCTGAAGTAGCGACCTCCTTACTGACTGCGTTGGATGTGCAGTCAAAACCAGGTCAACAGTCTGACTCTTCAGGGCATCAAAGACCTCTTCTGGCGACTTCTTCAGGTCAACAACAAGCCTCTTAAGGGTTTCTTCGATGTCAGACTCAGTGATTGCTGAGTTCTCATCAGCAAAGTCTCCCTTCTTGAGCTTGATTCTCCTCCTATACGCAATCTGAACTTCCTCAGCCAAGTTGGCCAAGCTAAGCATGTGCGAGAAAGATTTAGCCATCACGATGGAGTCACCAGGATCCAAGCTTGTCAGCATGTTCCCAAGTTCATCAAGCTTTTGTGAGTCATGACTCCTTTCATACTCAGCAGCTATCTCATAGCACTCTTGAACCTATATTGCACGGAACACAATGTAAAATAAAGGTATTGTCTATTAATCAATTAAAAACTAGAAAAATCCAACTAATAACTACAAGAAACATCAAAATTTTGTCTTCCCAATATCTACATTAGCAGAACTTATCCTTTGACTTATCCTGAATGAACAAGTTTTCTTTTAATTTGAAATCAAGAAAAGTCATACATGTTGTTTGGGATTTCAATTTTTAGGAAGGAACAGTACAACCAAGGCAGGAAGGAACTGACTTTACAACATATGATCAGTGTGCTTAAATCACAATATTTGCCTAGAAGGTCTCAACATTAAAAAGCTACATCACTCTAACTAAATTGGCATCTGTAAACTCTACATATGCAGCTTGAATGGAAGTAAATCTGACATCTAAAAGGATTAGCTAAATACAAGCCCAGAAACTCAATGCAAATTACCACAAAGAAAAAAGTACAGATCAACCCAGATTGGACCAACACAACCCAATATTTGAACCTCCCATCACTCAAATTCAGCTCAAAAAGTTAACTGAATACAAAAACCAAAGAGATGGGCACTCCCCAAAATTCAAACTTCATTTCAGATTCCCAGTAAAAATACCAAATTGTGCACAAACCACTCGCAATTTTAGCAAAAAAGAGGAAATAATCCAAGACCTGGGCATCCTCCAAGCTTCCATCTTTACTCCCCCAACATCCAAAATTCTAATCCAAAGACATAGTTAGTGTCCAGGATTCAAACTTTACCCCAACTTCCCACTATAAGCAATCGAATCATGCACAAGACAGCACAAATCTAGGCCCAAAACTAACCAAAAAAATGATCAGACACACAAGCTGGATCCAAGATCCAATCTTCACTCCAAATTCCCAGTGGAAGCAGCAAATTAAGTATAAAACTAACCAAAAGAGAAGGAAAGAATAAAGGAAGAAGAGATCACCATCTCGCGGAGGTCGTCGCCATGGAGGTCCTGGAGGATGTCGAGGAAGCGGTCCAGGAGGAGGGCGTCGTACTCCACCAGCTTGTCGTCCTCCGACAGCTTCGCCGGCGCCAGCAACCTCAGCTGCGCGTCGATCGACGCCATCTTCTCCAGCTTCCCCGCCATCACAACCAACCAAGAACACTCCCACTCACTCGATTCGATGCAAGAAACGGCGGCAAAAGAGTGGACTTTATGCAAGAAATAGAAGCAAAGACTTCGATTTGATCTAGTACAAGAACTGAATTTGATGCAAGAAACAGCATAAAGAACTATATTTGATGCAGGATTTTGCTTTTTTCTTTTTGGAGTTTAGAAGAGTGAGCTGATGCAAGAATTACTGCGGATAAGTGGATTAGAGACAAGAAATGTGAGTTTTTTTTGTTTTTGTCGTTGGGAAGTGGAGAACCGAAGAAGGAAGAGCAAGGAAGAACCCAAGACCGCGAGACTGTTGGAGGGAGTGAGGATTGTCCTGGACGCCTGGGTATTTATAGAAAGGTTTGGAGGGATTATCCGTCAGAAGAGTGTCATTTAAGAATAAGAGACAAAATAATGCACCAAGTTGTTTAATTAGATATATCAAAAATATGTCTAAGTTATGTCACTGATTAAACAACTCAATGGAGAGCTTATTTGATTTTTTTTTTCCTGTAAATGAGGGCGTTTAATAAGTGCAATCTAAGAAAAAAATATGTTTAGAAATTATAAATTGGCAATCTTTATCAAGTAAATAGAATTATTTTTACATGACGCTCTTTTTCAAATAGAAATAGCAATAGATATGAGGGCAATATTATTTTTGTTTCTTTTTTATTTATTTGTGAGAAATTTTACAAAATTGGATCTTATTTAATGGAGTAGAGACAATGATAACGACGATGATCTAGGAAGGGAGTAGGTTACACCAAATTTTTATAATTCACTTGTCTTCTGACCTTAAATTACAATGAGAGACTCGTCAGTTGATGGATTGTGGTGGAACAACGAGATAATAGTGGGGATAATAAAGATGGGAATGAGGAAGATGATGTGACAAAAGGGAGGGTGGCAAGGGATGTTATGGTGCCTATAACAATATTAGAGTTGTCTATTGACAGTGGTTAATGTTGGTGACTGTAAGAGACACGTGAATATATTGTACTTGAGTTGAAGAGACATAGGCAGTGGATATATTGTAGTTGTTGGATCAAGATAATTCAACAATTTCAAGTTATCATCGGAAGAGGAAGACATTAAGTTTCATTTATTTATTTATTTTGTATAACACAATTCACATATCTACTTTCAAATAGAAAAAACATTGAGATTCCTTGTATGCTCAATTAGTTAGTCTATTAGAAGAGGCAGGCAAGCGTATAGCATAATTTTAAGTATCAATGTGTAGGATGGGTTTGCTGAGAAACCAATCCATCCAAAATAAACAAATTGCAGTAGGACCAAGGTTGTAATTATGTATAATTGTTGAATGATGTAAATATAAAGTTTGATAGGGACTGACTTGTAAAGTAGTCACAATACATACATAAATAATAAGGGGACCGGATAAAAGAGATCATCTCTCAAATTCTCCAAATGCTTAGAAACCCTACTTGTATGAATTCCCAAATCCCTCTCTACATCAACATGGCATGAGAGCGGGTCGATCCACTACAACAAACGGAGAATCCACGCTGCTTGTTGTTGGCCTAGGGCTGAAGTCAAGGTTTTGTTCCATCGTTGGTAGTGGAGAAGCATTGAGCCGATCATCAGCCTCGGTGAAGTGACTCTTTACTGTTGGAATTTCGTGCTGAACTTGCCCCTCGTGTATTGTTACTTTGGGCTTCTTGCATTAGTTTCTAAAAGTGTTCTTTTGTGGCTGCTTGTTTCATCTCAAAGAAGACTCCAATTTGGAGCACGTGAGCTTCCAGATTAAGGGAATTCACTTTGAGGAATTATGGTTTTTATGCCTAAGTGTTGCATACTTTGTTGAGAGATTGTGGCTTGTGTGTGATATGTATCCGCAGCTAAAATGGTGGATTCAAGTGTTGAAAAGCTCTGTGAGAGCATGCAGAAAATGTTTACTCAGCTTTTTGAGCAGACACAACAAAAATCCATTGGATCTATTGTGTTGGAGCCAAACCCAGTAAAGTTGTCAGGACCAGGAAATCACTTTAGTTGGTCTTGTAATGCTAACTTCATTCTAGATTCAGTCTCCAAAAGTTCTTAATCGGGTATGCAGCTAAACCAATTGATGATGAGGTGGCATTGGAACAATGGGAGTAGAATCAACAAGTCATGGTGTGGTTGTTGAGCTATATATGGAGACTTCAGTTCGTGAGTGGGTTGAGAATTTGCAAACTGTTGCTGATGTGTAGAAGGATATTCAGAAGCAGTTCTCAGGAAAGTCCAACAAAAATATGTGTGCAGGAGGTGAGACATGTCAAGCAAGGCTAGAGGTCTGTCACTAAGTATTCATGAGAGGAAAAAAAACTATACGTAGACCTCGAGTTCTTTTGACCCTTTACATCACATTATCCTAGAGACTTGCCCCGTCTTCGAGAGTGGTTTGAGCCAATCCTAGTTCAAACTTTTTTGGAGGGACTAAATCTTGAGTTCAACCTCCATTGTCAGATGATTTTTTCCTCTCCAGATTGTCCGACTTTAGAGTAAGCTATTGCAAGCATTCAAGAGGAGGAGACTCGCCTGGCTCATCAGTTAGATCTCACTTTTGCTGTAGATGCACGTGCGGATCCATTATTCAAGGCTCTTCCCGCAGTTTCTATGACCTTGGCTCCTCAAGACAGCCAATCATGTGCTACTAAGTTTTGAAATCATAAGAGAGGAAAAATAGTATGTGATCTGTAACGCCCGGGATAGGGGTTTAAGAAATATGAGTCTCTCATAATATAGAATGGAATCATAGAACGTCATGGTGGATAAATAAAAATATTTTTTTTGAATTAAAATAACCATTGTCTTACAAAAATATCCTCTAAGATAATAGACTGAAATTAGAATTTAAATAAATAGAACAAAAATCACTAGGTAGTCGCATAGCGGGATTCACTCATCCTCCTAGAAGGAATCCTCTCTTTCATCTGTGTGGTCTTGAACGACATCATAGTCGAAGTCCAGTGTATAATATAATCCCTCTGCACACACCAAATGCAACTAATCTATAAGTATCTAACCTATGATTATCAGAGACTCAGCAAACAATGAACACAATCACGATACCATGCATCAATATATCAACCAATAACAATTACAATTGCCCAGAGATTAATGCAGATGGTTTTATAAAACAGTCAAGTGAAACAAAAATCATATTTTAAGATTTTAGGTTTCTATTGGTGAGACTATCATACTTGTTGGCGAATATTCATACTTAGTTTAACTCTGTAGAGGTGTTCTATACCATAGTATTTCTTAGGCACAACAATCGACGCTAAACACGCACTTCTTCGTTTCTTTTAATACATGGCTGGTACTAAGCCTATATCTAACAGGCTTGGCTCTTAAACGGAATATTCCCTGCCATGTGTGCGAGCACTATCTCAAAGCACCAAGCAAGCATCAAGCCTCCAATAGCTTGGCTCTTGCTTGGCTCTTTAGCGTGGGCCCACACTCCTAACCACCAAGCAAACACCAAGTAAGAGCCAAACACTCTAATGGCTTGGCTTTATACAATTTAACAATTTTATATTCAACGAATTTGTATTAATTCATGAATTTTAATATTAGCAATATATTAACATATTACTTACGAAATTAAATTCGACATTTGCGACAAAAAAATAAATTCGACATTTTAGATTTAAAAATTGCACTTGACAAAAAAATAGATATTAAAATTCAAATAGTGGTACATTACATAATTGAGAAATACACAAAAATTAAATTTGCAAACAAATGCCTACTACAAAATCCGGTAAGATGCTACTCGTTGGCGTTTCCTCCGAAACGTTGCCAAATGTGCTCGATCAAGTCTTTTTTGAGTTGCGTGTGCATAGGTTGAGCACGGATGGCAGCATTTCTTCGTAGTACATCTTCGAATAAAGGCGTACCCCCAGTGCGGATCACAGGCGGTACTACCGTGGATGTGTCCGGATGATCATTGTAATCATAGTTGTCGTCATTGTCGTCATAGTTGTCGGCATTGTCGTCATACTCGTTCTCTATGATCATATTGTGTAAGATGACGTAAGCCCGCATGATCTTCGCGAGAGTTGACTGTCGCCAAAATCGTGCCGCACCGTGCACGATGGCAAATCGAGACTGTAGAACTCCGAAAACCCGCTCAACATCTTTTCTCGCTCCTTCTTGGTGTTGCGCAAACAACCGATCTTTCACCGTCTGTGGGAGCGATATCGTCTTCACAAAGACAGCCCACTCCGAGTATATACCATCGGCGAGATAATACCCCATGTTGTACTGTCGGCCGTTGACAGAGTACTAAACATGAGGAGCCCGCCCTTTCAACACATCGGTGAATATGGGCGATTGATTTAGCACATTGATGTCGTTGTTGAAGCCTGCAACACCAAAAAAAGTATGGCATATCTATAGGTCATATAAAGCTACCGCTTCAAGTATAATCGTCAGGACTCCATAATCTCCACGAGTGAATTGACTTTTCCATGCTACGGGGCAATTTCTCCATTCTCAGTGCATGCAATCAATGCTTCCCAGCATACCTGGAAAGCCACAGGACTCTCCTTGTTGCAGTAGGTGGTGGATATCCTCGACGGTGGGGCTGCGAAGATATTGGTCGCCAAATATGTCGATGACACCTTGTACGAAGTGCTCCAAGCATTGAATCTCCGTGGACTCCCCAATCCGCACGTACTCATCGACGGCATCGGTGGGGCCACCGTACATGAGCATACGCATTGCTGCGGTGCACTTCTGTAAAGGGGAGAGTCCACGGCGATTAGTGGCATCCCTTCTTTCGGTGAAGTAGGGGGACCACCCACCTAGAGTTTCAACGATGTGGAGAAAGAGGGGTCTCGCCATCCAAAAACGCCGGCGGAAGATATTGTCAGGGTAGACAGAATATTCGGAGAAGTAGTCCGCGACGAGCTGTTGATGCCCCTCTTCGCGGTCTCTCTCCACATATCATCGCCGGCGGTATGACATCATCAGTATACCCCTTAATGGTAAACTGAACCTTCACTATGGAGGTAATTTGATCTCACCACAAGAGTTAAGCCAACTAATGCGGTATGGATGAGGATGTTTGAGCACTGTAAGTCCAAGTTTGTCCACCATCTCCTTACTAGCAAGATTATGACAACTACCTCCATCAATGATGAGTTCGCAAACCTTGTCTTAGACCTTACATCGAGTTTGAAAAAGATTCTGTCGCTGGCCTCATTTAGCTTCCATCATTTGAACACTAAGCATAGTCTTGACCACAAGAGTTTGACCTTGGTCGAAAGAAAAACTCCTTCTGCTTCAACTTTTGCTACAGCATCTTCGATAACGTCTTCGTCACTTTGAGAATCATATTCTCCATCTTCTTGCGCAATCATAGCTTGCTAGTTAGGACACGGAGATGCCACATGTCCTCGCCCTTGGCATCTAAAGCATATAATTTGGCTTGAGCGAGCAGAAGAACCAACGGATGAGGTGCTGGTTGTAGGTTTCTTCTTGGTGGTCGAAGCATTGTTTTTTGGTCGAAGCAGTGTAGATGATAGATTGGACTTGGTCAAAGAATTGTTGTTTGGTCGACCCGTTAGAGGAGTCGGGTTTGAAGCATTATTGCTTTGTTGACGCCACGTAGAAGTAGTGGCTGCCCACGAATACATCTTGTCTTCATCTAATTGTCGTTCCGCCTTTCTTGATAGATGGAAAAGTTGCTCGAGATCCTGGTACTGCTGATAATTGACAATCCTCTGGACGTCGCTATTCAAGCCATTATAAAAACGAGCAATGGACTGGTTAGGTGTCTCCCTAACATCACATCTCATCAGAAGAATCTCCATCTCTTGGTGGTATGCATCAACACTTCGTGGACCTTGTTTAAGACCTTGCAGCTTGATGAACAAGTCCCGAGTGTAGTAAGATGGTACAAACCTCCTTTTCGTGACATTCTTCATCTCATCCCATGTAGCAATTCGAAGTCAATTTGCTTGCCTCCTTAGCTCATGATATTGATGCCACCAAATCAAGGCATAACCTTCAAATTCGGATGAAGCAGAGGCCACCTTTTCTTGTTCACTATCATTGCACATGAGAAGAAGTTTATCCATCTTTAGCTCCCAATCAAGATAGACTTCTGGATCTGATGAACCATTAAACTTAGGAATGGTGAGCTTGATCTTTGCAAGTATTGTGCCATCGTGGTCGTGATGACGATCTCCGCCACGATGTCGATTATGAGCATGGTACCTTGGTCGATAATCGGCATCCGTGGGCGATGGCTGTCAATTACCATAATAATAGTTGTTGCTTTCAGGGTGGTAGTCGTACTGGAAGTTGTCATCATAGTCATCACCACCTCCCCCATGCTGACCGAATTGGGGTGGTCAAAAAGCATGATCATGACCAGTTTGACATGGTCGAAAAGTTGGAGAACCGCGATGATTCTCGCCTTCTACTGATCACGCATCTTCCTGTTCTGGTGGTGTAGGACGTACGTTTTTCTCCTGAGGTGCAGCTTCCGGGTTTACGACTGCAACTCGGAGTTGCTGCAGTTCATCAACGACAGAATCAAACCGTCCCTCGACAAATGTTCGGAATGCAGCATGTTCAGCTCGAGTGACATAAGCTTCTGGATTGATTGATGAAGTAGATGATCCGTTTCCTGCCATCGGTTAATGTAGAAAAAGAAAAAATATGTGGAATAGGAAATATATGTAGGATCACTCGATCTCACCTACTCTTTACCAATCCAAAGTTCTTATGGTTTCCTGGGGAATGCTCAGCGCATTCCAGCAATAACCAGTGGGGCTTATCAGAGACTGATGTGACGAATTCAGAATGAGGTCTTTACGTTTAACAAGTGGATTTATATGTGGAGCTAGGTTAGATAACAGACGATATAATCTGTAACTTAGCAATGCAAAATCGAATAACAATCCGATGGTATGACAATCCTAAGTTACTGATCACAAGAGAGATGGTATGCCAAAGAGTAAATCAACAATTGTACAACTTAGAGTAATTTTTTTTTGATATCAGATGATATTTGACTCAAAGGATGGTCGATGATGATCAGGATATATATATCTCCTCTTTTTTTTTGTTTTTTTTTTACTCTTCAAACACTAAACGAAAAATTCAAACTTGAGGCACCAAGATTGACTCGACTAGCAACAAGAACTAAACCACGGATTAAAACTCGATAAAGAAAACTAAATTAACAGATTAAAATATGAAGCTTGGTGATATATTTTTGTTGGCAATTATTAGGACTCTAGGACTGAAAAACGTAAACTAATAATCAACAGAAATAAAGAAAAGATTCTACCGTGGAAATTGAAGCTCTGATACCAACTGATATGAACACACCGATGAGGACGCATTCATAGAGGGTGGCCCGATCTTCACGACGTAGAATCTGGATAGCTAGTATCTGAAGATATCTGGATAACTAGCATGACCTGATAAAACTAGATAACCAACCACTTCCAGAGCAAGGTATCAATGAATTCGCCCAACCATACTCTGAATTACCTATCTACACCTCCACGCACGGAGTTGGGGCACAGATAAGGTGATCATGAAGATCGTTCGAGCAATTCCGGAGGAAATCACAAGAACAAAGGATGAAGAGATTCAACTCTCAACTAAAATTAAGGCTTCAATCTGAAATTTGTATATCAATATCTTGTATCTTATATATTAAAAACTATGACCATGCCTCTCTTTTATAAAGGGTGGTATGTACAAAAGATAGAAGAATTAAACTAGAATTCTAATTTGAATCTAATTCAAAATGGAATAAAAATCTTAACAAACTATAAAAGATAAAAGAAGTTCGGAATAAATCTTCTCTGAGTTGGATTCGGATTCGGACGAGACTTTTTCCTTCCATGTAGTCGTTACTCTTTTGGGTCTCTTGATTGCATACAATGTCAAAATTTAATGATTATTATTGCGTTGGAAAGCTCTTTTGAATACCGTTCCAGAAAGTACTCACACAACCAAATTGGACATCTGTGTTGAGAATGGTTCTTGGTTGAAGTTGGACTGTTGCTTGGTCGACAGACTGCATGCCGAGCAAAATTCTTTTGGTTGTAGCGGTTGCAATCCTTGACGGAATCGAGTGATCTTGGACTTGTTGGAAAGCTTAGGAAATTCTCTTTCTACTCTGTAGATGTACGACTAGATTCGATGAAGTTATTTGGCCCATACATGGCTATGTTATTTCTATTATGCTTTTATACTCTATTCCTGATCAATGTTAAACAAGAGCTATTAGGTAGCAGCATATTCTCATCATACTTTAATTCTTTAAGGAACAAAGTCACATGTTGATGTAGTTTTTGGCCTTCACTCGAGTGATTGGTTCTTTATATTCCTCGGGTCGAGCTCTAGTGCTATTTGTGCTAGTGATGTCCTCATCATGTTTGGTGGGAGTTCTTGATCCTAGAAGCCACATAGGCGCGGACTTTCGCATGGATTGCTGCGGTGCTTTTGTGCTCTCTGGATTTCGCCATGGCGGTCAACTTGCATGGCCGTCGCCACGCGTGCGAGCGCTTGCTTCTCCCTAGCCGACGATCTTGGTCGAGCTCATCATGGTCTGCTCGGCATCGGCGGCGTCAATCCTATGGACATTGCGATGCCTCGTCGTGTTCTCGTATCAGTTTTCTCTGATATTTCTAACACTCGTGGAGCTACTAAGCTGACACATGCTGCTGCTACTTGGCTCTACCACTTTCATCGTCACTATTACTCGATATTTCCTCTATCCATCGCACCGGCAAGAAGGCCCCCGCCATTGCTCTCACCGACATATCTGCCTCGTTCACGCTTGGCATTGGCATGTTGTTTGCGATGCGCCCCTCCATCGTCAAGGGCACTCCAGGGGAGCCTTTCCTGGTGTTCATGAGTGTTGCACTCTCGATCACCACCTTCCCTGTGTTGGCTCGCATCCTGGCCGAGTTGAAGATTCTGACCACGAACCTTGACCACATGGCCATGTCCGTTGCGGCGGTCAACGATGTCACTGCCTGAACTTGCTGGCCCTTACTATTGCCCTCTCGAGTTCTGGCTCATCGATCATTTCGCTTTGGATACTCCTCACCATAGTGGGCTTTGTCGTTTCCGTTTGGTTGCTCCTCTGCCCAGTGCTCATGTGGATGGCGCGCCGGTCACCCGAAGGTGAGCCCGTCAAGGAGGTATACATTTGCACTACCCTCACCATTGTCCTCGCCGCTAGCTTTGTCACTTACACCATCGACATCCACACCTTATTTGATGCTTTTGTCGTTGGCATTGTCGTCCCCAAGGACGGCCCTTTCGCCACCGTGCTCATTAAAAAGGTGGAGGATCTCATCTCTAGTCTGTTTGGGCTAGTTTGGCCCTAGTTTGGCCCATTTGGCCCTGTTTTAGTCCTGATTTGATCAGTTTTAGTTTTGGTCTGTTTGGACCTGATTTGACCTTGATTTGACTAGTTTTGGTTCTAGTCTGTTTGGGCTCATTTGGCCTTGATTTGACTAAAACTTGTTCTTTTGATCATGGCTGCAGGCCATTATTAGCTCGCCATTTGCAATTTCATTTACTACTTGCCGTGTTGTTGGGAGCAACTTTTAATGTTCTAATCTGTGAGAAAAAGAGATCATCAAGAAAGCAATGGAAGCTTCAGAGAAGAAGTTCTGCTCATCAAGTTTGGAGAGATAGAACACAATCCTGTGTATCTCCCCTTTGTGAAGTAACACTTTAACCATAGCATTTAGCATACGAGAGTCTGCAGCACAACCAGTATTCTCCAAACTCTACACATCTGATCTGCCTTGAGTTTGAAGGGGGTATTAAATATAGTATGTATATGTATTAGACTTGGACTTAGGTATCAGTGTTGGACTCGAACTCTTGAGTTTGAACGGGGTGTTAAGTATAGTATGTATATGTATTGGACTTTGACTTATGTGTCAGTGTTGGACTCGAACTCGTTTTGTCTTGTTGGATTTGGACTCGTTTAGTCTTGTACATCTTTAAGTTGTACCTATATATATTGAGTTTTAGACCTTAATATGATGAGTGGTTTTAATCTAACAAAACCTAGGTTGCATTGATAGAGATACAAGAAATGGATACAATACAGATATGGCAATTTTCAAAAACTAGCGATATGGCGATATAACTATATACATAAAAAAATAAGAAAAAAAATCCTAGACAACCTAATAAGTTACATAATTAGAAGTCGAACAACATCTAAAAAATTGTTGTATTAGCAAACTACTATCTGATCAGAGACAATTATTACTCTAATTGGAGCAATGCCACCTCTGATCAGAGACAAGCTACTTGTATTAGGCTATTAGCCAAGAACAAAACAAAATTGGAGCTATACTACAAGTACATGTATAAGTAACAATATAAAAAAAAACAAAGAGAGCCACACTAAAACAGATTAAAACAAAGAAATAGCCAAAGAAGAGGGAAGGTGGTGAACTACTGCAGCTGCCACTCGGAGAGTCATCGCCCGTTGAAGATTTGCTAGAGCAAGGATCTTGAGAAGAAGTGGAAGTTGCAAATGGTCAGAGAGGAGGCCAGCCTTACATCTCTCAGAGCACCACAAATCTTCAGAAGAGGAGGAAGCGACAGATTTTCTGGAGTACAACATATCATTGGGGAGGAGGCAAGTCATCGCCGTTGGTCATCGAAGTCATGATCTAGCGGCTCTAGTGGCAGCTTCTCTTCACGAAATGGCAACAGATTTGCTGCGTGTGAGAAATGGAGAGGGCTGAGGCAGCGGTGGTGAGAGGCCTGTGGTATTCCCACATTCCCCCTGTTGTATCTCACTGTATTAGGATTTTTTATTTTTTAATTCAACAAGAATCGGATACATATTTGATACAATTTAATGCCGTATCAGTGTTGTATCCATATCTGAGACCTATCCATATATGGGTGCGTAGGTTGTGTGACATACCAGTGCAACCTTGGTTTGAACCCACCTTTTGTGCCTTTCAGGATCTGGGGACGAGGATGTTGCTTGAGACTGGGACTGAGCATAATGGATTGTACCACCTTGACAACAAGAGTGATGCATGTGCTCTTGCATCATACTTTCTTGATAGATGATTTACTACTTTTTCATCGTAGGCTTGGTCACTTATATTTCAATGTAATGGCTCGTTTTTTCCCTTCCTTTTTTACTTCTTGCACTGAGGAGGAACTTGTATGTGATACATGTGAATTGGCTAAGCATACACGAACCACTTAGCCTAGTAGTGGGAAGAAAAGTAAAACTGCTTTTAAGATGATTCATTCTAATGTTTTGGGGCCTAGTGTTGTTCCTTCAGTTTCTGAATATTGATAGTTTGTGACTTTTGTTGATTGTTTTAGTCGATGTATTTGGATTTATTTGCTAAAATAGAAGAGTGATGTTCTATCTACCTTCCAAGATTTTGATGTTTTGGTTTGCATGCAGTATGGTGCAAATATGAAAGTGCTTTCTCTAATAATGGTACTGAGTTTGTTAATAAACAGTTATAAATGTTTCTTGTCCTCTAGTGGTATTATACACCAAATTACATGTGTAAATACTCCTACCCAAAATGGTGTCACAAAGTGCAAAACTAGACACTTACTTGAGGTCACTTGGTTTCTTATATTAACCATGAATGCACCCAAATTTCTTAGGGGGGAAGCAGCTAAAATTGCAGCTTACTTTTTAAATTGCATGCCTCTTCGTATTTTGGATTATAGAACCCCTATTTGAATGTTTAGGTGGCTCTAATCATTTCATTGTACTACCAAAAGTATTTGGTTGTGTTTGTTTTGTTCATGATTGTAGAAACTTGGTTGGTAAACTTGATCCATGAGTAGTTCATTGTGTTTTTGTTGGGTATTCCGCTCATCAAAAGGGTTATCGTTGTTGGTGCTCATCTGTACATTGTTTTTTTTCGTAAGCATGGATGTGACCTTTTGAGAAAATGAACCATTTTATAGGTCTACCAATGATACTAGCACTCTTAAATCCTGTACCACTCCCCATGAGACTAGTCAAGAGGGGGAGAGAGGTGAGTGTAGTTCTTGTGGGTTCTATCTTGATTCTAGTCCAACACGATGTAACTCGTTAGGGGAAGGGAGATCCACATGGCCATGATAGTGACTCAAATATCCAGGATGTACAACCTTCAGTGAGTTTACCATCCTCTCGAACAATACAACTTATTACACAACAGTCATTAGCTCTTAGGTCATCCTCACCTTAATCAGTAGAGCAAGGTGCATCTTCACCTACTCTGTATATCCCCGTATAGTTAGATAATAATGCAACCATTTCTTTGCACAAACCCGTAAGGCATCCAGGTATACCAACATGCCTTAAAGATTGCATTGGCTACAAACATAACATTACCAATTTTATATCCTATAATGATTATAGTCCATCCTTCCAAAATTTTATTGCCTCTCTAGACTCAACATCCATACTTAGAAATTGGGAAGTAGAGAAAAAGGACTTGAAGTGGAATGCGGCAATGCTTGAAGAAATGAGAGCCTTGGAAAACAATGATACTTGGGAACTTGTGAAGCTTCCTTTTGACAAGCAACTTGTGGGATGTAAGTGGGTGTTTACAGTAAAGCAAACTCTTGAAGGTAAAGTGGAGCAATATAAGGCTCATCTAGTTGCAAAACAATTTACTCAAACATATGGGATTAATTATGATGAAACATTTGCACCTACAGCAAAAATGAATTATGTGAGAACACTCATATCTTGTGCAGCTAATCTAGGTTGGGACCTTTTTCAGTTTGATGTAAAAAATATTTTTCTTCATGGGGATCTTTAGGAAGAAGTCTATATGCAAATCCACATGGACTTAGCACTACTCAAATTGAAGGCAAAGTTCTTCGTCTACTTCTATCTCTATATGGTTTCAAGCAATCACCAAGAGCATGGTTTGATCGTTTCTTTGGTGAGTGGTCCTTCAAATGGGGGTATAGATAGAGCAATATTGACCATATCTTACTCTACAAACACAACAAAGGCAAGGTAGTTATCTTGATAGTATATGTTGATGATATAGTGATTATATGAGATCATTGTGAGGAGATTGTTTGTTTGAAAAATCAATTGGCAGAGAAATTTGAGGTCAAGGATTTGGCACATTTGTAGTATTTTCTTGCGATCGAGGTCTCTCGTAAATCCAAAGGTATCAATCTTTCACAAAGAAAGTATGTCCTAGTCTTCTTTCAAAGATAGTTATTTGGATGCCAACTAGTTGCTACCCCAACAAACAAAATCATCGTCTTATTAGTGATAGTGGAGTACTCGTTGATAGGGACCACTATCAAAGGCTTGTTGGTAGATTGATTTACCTTGCTCACAATTGTCTAGGCGTTGCCTTTGTAGTGAGTGTTGTTAGTAAGTTCATGCATAATCCACGAGCTCGTCATATGGATACTGTGACTCTATCCGATACCTTAAGGGTTGTCCTGGTCGAGGTCTTTTGTATACCTCCTAGGAAAACCTACAAGTTGAGTGCTATAACAATGCAGATTGGGCTGGCTCATTAGTTGATAGGTGATCAACTATTAGTTATTGTACATTTGTTAGAGGTAATCTGGTTACATGGTGTAGCAAGAAGCATAATGTGATGGCGCATTTTACAGTAGAAGCTGAATTTAGGGCAAGAGCTCATGGAGTATGTGAAGTGCTATGGCTACGTATCCTTCTAATGGAGTTAGGGCTGTTCCATTCAGAACCATTGATGTTATATTGTGACAACAAAGCTACCACTGACATTGCTTGTAACCCCATCCAACATGATCGGACAAAACACATTGGGATTTATAATCACTTCATCAAGGAGATAAAGGAGTAATTTGTATGCCTTGTGTGTGTTCTTCAAATAAATAAGTTGATATTCTCACAAAAGGATTATCAAAGCGCTTGTTTTCTCTTTTTGGTAGCAAGATGGGGTGTTATGATGCATTCGCTCCATCTTGAGGGCAAGTGTTGAATAATGTAAATATAAAGTTTCATATGAATTGGCTTGTAAAGTAGCCACAATACATATATAAAGAAAAGAGGGACCAAATCAAAGAGATCAGCTCCCAAATTCTCCAAATGCTTAGGAACTGTATGAACCCCCATATCCCCGTCTACATGAACAATAACAAATAGTAACCAGCCATTACTAAAGCAAATATATGAAAAAAACCATATGTTCTGGAGTTAGAGACATAATGTCAAGAACAAAGTTTATCCACTTGAGATAAAGCACATCTACAAAATGAAAAAGACAGCAATATAGTCACCTTTAATTGAAATGACCCATCACCTAGTTTTGATATATAAGATAACTTTAATTAATGAGGATGTGAGATGTGTTCTTAGATCTCCTATTTGCATTATTGGTGGAAGCAAGGCATCTAAGTTCAGAAAGCTAATCTTTTTTTCCTTAAGATAAAAAAGCTTAAATTTGCAATAGCTAATATATGGTTCATGCAAAACAATGATGGAGCTAAGAGGACCAGGGAGGCTTGCCCTCTATATGCTACATACATTTAAGTGTAAACACACAAATTTTTTTCCACATAATTTACATAAAAATTTTCATATATCTTATTCTTGTATTTACCTCTTAAATAGGCATGCAGACATTTCCTATTTTCACCTTAAAACCTACACATGGAGGTTTTGTGGAATTTTTACAATATAATTTACACAAAAAATCATATTGTTTATTCTAACATTTACCTCTCACATAGACATATCAAAATTTTCTAGTTGCACCTTAACACCGTTACATGGAGGTTCTAATTAAGGAAAGAAAAGTCCCATGAGAAATGGCATAAACATGATTAATTTTCATTATCTTGGGTCTTTACCAGAGGTGTTCTTTAGAAGATGGTGATGTCTATATCATTTTTTGTGTTTCTTTAAAATAGGATGGCTATGCTGCTTAACAAGCACTTTGGTCATTTTTTCTAAGATTTTAAGTTGTATTTTTAACATGGCAGTATTATACATTTTAAGAAGCAAAGTTGTATGTTTCATTCAACTCTAATAAATTGATACTATATGAAATATCTAAAGAAATATGTACACATTTGCCTATCAAAATAATCAACTTTACTTTGCTACAAGTGCAAATAAAAAACCCAAGTTGACAAAATGCTCAATAAACACCACAACAATGATATTTTTGGAAATTGGAAGTATGAAATAGGAAAAGGAATAACAAATTTAGCATCTCACGTTGAAGTTTTGAAAATTTTCTTTGGCTTGAGAGATATATACGGAATAGAGAGTCGGAGTCAAGTGCAGGGTTTTCCCTTGTATCATATCATGTGTAGCAGGTTCAATTAGAGAGAGCCACATAGGATTGAAACAAAAAAGGAAATAAAAATATAAGTAAAATAAAAAAACATATTATGCGAAGGTGTATCTAATGAGAACCCCTCTTAAATAGAAGAATACAAACTCGCGATTGAGTGGTCCGATTAACATGGAAACCAATCAAATTCATCAAATCTGTTTTATAAGATGTTAACATTGTTAACTTTCCTTTGGACACTAGCAAAATTTGCAACACTAAAGTCTCATAATCAAATGAATGATAATAGTTCATACAATGATCAGATGGTTCAAATATCAGTTTAAATCCTCCTTTTAAGAAGGTTCTCACCCGGTACATCATGTTATATATCAAGATTGAGTCCATATTTGTTATTATACAGAAAATCCTGCACTTAGAACTTTTACAGAATATATTTTTTCCTTCTAAAGAAGACATTTCTTTTGTTTTTTTTAGAAAGTCCGCATCAAGGTGGAAGGCTGGGAAGACTTTGCTTTTGCATCCAAGGAGGAGAAATTGAACAAAAATTTCTACATCTTTTACAATCCCATCCCTATCTCATATGTTTTGTTGACGCGGCAGAGATAAATCAGAAAAGGACAAAACATAGGAGTATTACTCTTATGATACAAATCCTAGTCGATCTCTAAAATTCACATATACAAGCGAAGGCCTCCAATTTATGTTCTCCTCTGCAGACCGAAACCCTAGGGCTGTTCACAACGATGCAGTACGTGAGGACCAAAGGTCTCCAAACTGGCAACCATTCTCTCTGACAACCAAATTCTGGTTACCGATGTCAAGGTCGGAACAAAAAAAGCACAAGGATGTCATTGGAACGTCAAACGCATTCTAGTTGACATTTTGGCTTTGATGCGGTACACAAAGCA
Organism: Pharus latifolius; assembly: GCA_019359835.1. Taxonomy (NCBI): domain Eukaryota; kingdom Viridiplantae; phylum Streptophyta; class Magnoliopsida; order Poales; family Poaceae; genus Pharus; species Pharus latifolius. Next base: position 18,180,106 of record CM033326.1, on the reverse strand, counting down.
TCAAATCCTTCGTATCCCTAGGAAACTCAAGAGAGTAGCTGGTTTCCTGGCAAGATCAGTGTTGTGGGATGCAATGGATAACCGCCAATATGACCTATATTGCTGTCTCAACAACGACCCCAATGCCGTCTCTATTTTAATCCACAATTCTCACCTACGAACCTATAAGATCGTTGTAACTTCCATCTTTTCCATATAATATATACTTTCCTTTGCTTTAAAAAAAACAAAAATTTCTAGTTCCAGCTGAAGTATCCAAAATATTTTATTCCATTTCAACCTTCAGAAATATTCTATGCCAATTATAGTAACTAAGCTAAAACTAAGCTATGGAATAAAAAAATTAATTATGACAACATGACCACAGTACTATAAATTATTTCAACGATTCGTTCTTCCTAATTTGGGTTTGCATGACAGGGAAGAGAACAAACCTAGCGTATTTGACTTTCCATGTCCAATGTGCACATGGAGAGGGTGGCATCTCCTTTTTATTAATGGAAGAAGTGTACAATTAATTAGTTCTCCCTTTGACAAAGCAATCGTAAACCAAGTTTCCGATGTCTTGGTTGACAAAAAACAAATTTGCTAGGAGGGTCTTATGTGAGACGAATTTGTTTTCTCTTGGTTGGGATCAGGGTTTAAATTCTAGCACCTACAGATTATGGATTTAACTCTTATACCATAGGTTTGTGGATTATTTGTTTTTGATGAGATTTGATCATATCATCCTATTGTTATAATTCTTAAATTAATTGTGCTAACCAACTATTCAAAAACTTAAAAATATTTAGGCCCTATTTGGTATTGAGTGCACCGGTGTGTTTCCAATACTCCATTTGACATATTTCTTTTTGGGTATAGTCATGTGCTAATTGTTGAGATAATAATAATATCTTATTATATATGATAAATATCTTTCATAATTTTCAACTTCCACAACACAATAAAAAATCGCATTGCAATCTCAAACAATGTCTTAGTAATCCCTTTAAAGAGGTTTGTTAATACTATATCCTAATAAATCTTTCTTCTAAAAGTCTTAATAGAGGTTACATGACAGGGCAAAAGAGAACCATAAAATTGGCATATTGATCACCACCATTCGTTGCCTATTGGCACTTGGAGAGGTGAACTATATCCTCTACCTCTATTCAAGCACAATAAAACATCAAGCACTGTTGCAGAGGACTGGCATGTCTACTCCTGTGAAAGGACACACAATGCCAAAACCTTTTGTTTTCTCATGTCGTAACAGTATTTTTATAGTGTAACATTGTGTAAAATACATCGAAAGGTTTGAAAGTACTTTGAAAAAATATTTTTATTTTTGTTTCTTCTTGTATAGGATAATTTAAGTATGAAATTTGATCAACTTGTAGAATACATCAAGCACTGATGCCACTATTTTTCAAATTTTTTATGTATACTGATAAGTGATACATTGATAACATTTTACCCTAAGTTTGCTACAGAAAATATACAAAAACATACTAAAAACTCTTTTAATGCGACATTTTATGCTTAATTTTATATTATTTTTACAAATTGCTTTCACGACTGTGTTTGCCATGTTTCAGGAATCAAACCTACCAAATTTTAGAAGTTTTTGATTTTGTTTGAGCCAAATTCGACTCATAAATCTAAATTGGACAGAAAAAGGTCATGGTCGAATATTCTTCAGACAAAACAACTGGTCGAACACAACTACGCGAGAAAGAGACCTAATCGAACACGGCTGGACAAGAAAAAGAGACCCAATCGAACACGAGCATGTGGTTGAAAAGAGTCTCGGTCGAATACGAACAGCTGGTCGAAAACGATTCCTGATCGAATTCGGGCATGACACGTGTTTGGCCAGAAACACGCCACGTGTCTTGGTCTTGTTCGACTCGGTTTCGGTGGCTTTTACTGGTCAAAATTGGTCGGTTTTAATCGATTTTGACCAGGACTGGTCGGATTTCGTAGGTTTTGGTCGGGTTTGACTAGAAATGGTCGGATTTGGTCAGTTTTAGCCAGATTTGGTCGGTTTTAGTCGTATTTGATCAGGACTGGTCGAATCTGGTCAGTTTTGACTCAAATTTATCCATTCTCGTGCCGTTTGAAGCCAGACTCCTTTGCCTGCACATCAAGGAGTTATTTTTGAGCACGTTAACCATGTACTATAAATAGAGAAGTTTTTGACTCAATTAAACAGGCTATTTTTTAGGGTTTTAGTTTAATTTAATTTATTTTACTTTACCTTAGTAGAGCCACTTCTCTATTTTTCCTACTTTTGTAAGCCGACAAGAACGACCAATTTAATTCTCAAGTAATCAAGTGAGTTTTTATTTAATTCTTATTATCATTTCTGCATTATTATGGTTTTTTGCGAGTAGATCCCTTCTAGAGTTAGGGATGATCTAATCTGGAAGGCGTGATTATTTATCGGTCTTGATCTCAAGTTTTTGAGTTATTTCTTGATGTTTTCTTCCTCTAAACCCTAAATTCTCGTTTCGGCAACAGACGTAACAGTTGATCTTTAGCAAGAATTTAGGGGAATTCTTGAGTCCTTAACACTTTGACACGGGATCCTAAATAGGAGGGAGGCTCTCGCCAAATATAACAGTGGAAGCGATCCTCTGACTGTTGTACTATCGACCGTACTGACAACTTAATCTGTCTTGAAAAATGATTGAAATTAACTTGTAATCCTTGGACCTTGGATAGTTTTTCGGATGGTTATGAAACTCTCGAAACCCTAGATTTTCATTCCTGCTTTATAAACTCTAAATTTCATACTTGCTCTTTATTGCTATAAAACTCTAGATTGATAGCTTTAATAGTAGATTTAGTGGTAGAAAAACAAACTCCCAACTCGTTTAGACTTAATCAGTGATTCATTAAGATAGAAAGACGAATACGCTTGTTCCTCGTGGAATTCAACCCTCCAGTGCTCAACGTTCAACCATTCATTTGCGGTTATTACACAATCACGCCCCTTTGGGTGCGATCAAGTTTTTGGTGCCGTTGTCGGGGAACAACGGTAATTCATCTTTTTAGGTTAATTTTGGCTGATATAAGTCAGTCTCACTTCTCAATCTTGCTTCTATTTTTCTTTTTCTTTTTCTTCTTTTCTTTGCACCACTAACATTTCAGGAAAGTAGTGCAAATCTGGATAGCTTAGAAAAACCTGTCAAAACCGTGTGCCGACTTCAATACGAGGCAAGGTAGGTAAGATTGGAGGAAAACTCGCAAACTTTTGAAGACATCAAAGAACAACCATCAATGAAGGACCAAAAGAGACTCAAGAATTATGCAATCCTACTCAGCATGGGGTTGCAATCAGGTATTCTTAGACCATTGATTGAATCAAATAACTTTGAAATAAAACCTACGCTTTTGAATTTGGTTCAACAAAATCTGTTCAGCGATCTTCCTGCTGAAGATCCATCTTTACATCTGCATATGTTTCTTGAGCATTGTGATACTTTCAAGATTCATGGAGTAACACAGGATGCACTTCATTTGAGACTCTTTCCTTTTTCACTTCGAGAGAACGCGAGGGCATGGCTATACACTCTTCCTCCCATGTTGATCACTACTTGGGACGAACTCTCATGAGCTTTTCTTGGTAAGTTTTTCCCTCTTGCTAAAACTGTTCATATTCGCAACCAGATTGCATCTTTTTTACAGTAGGTAAGTGAATCACTTTATGACGCTTGGGAACGGTACAAGGACTTGTTGATCAAATGTCCGCATCACGAACTAGAGAAGTGGCTTGTAGTTCAAACATTTTATAGAGGATTGAACTACAACGCACGGATGGCCGTAGACGCCGTAGCCGGCAGCGCACTAATGAACAAAAGTGTAGACAAAGAATATAACCTCATTGAAGATATAACTCAAAACTACACATAATGGGAAACTGAACAAGCTGCTCAACAAACTCCGACCAACAACATAGATGTAAGTGTAATGTCCCAACTGGCCGAATAGGTAGCACTTCTAACCGATAAATTGTCTATTCTTGGATCAACTGCTACTTCATATATTAATGCGATTACATCTGTATGTGAATTGTGCGGCATACAAGGCCATTATGGCCATGAATGCCAATTTAACTCATTCATGGAGCAGGCAAACGCCTTTCAGGTTATGCAACAACGACAGGGTAATACTTTTCTTAACTTGTATAACTCTGGATGGCGCAACAATCAAAATTTTGCATGGTCAGGACAAAATCAGCAACCTCAACACCAACAACCAAATTTTGGACAGTAGCAACTACACCAACAAAATCCCCATATCAAGCTCAAAGGCCACCGCTCCAACACAAAATCAGCAACCTTATCGACTACCACACTATTGACAACCCGAGCAGTCGAATATGGAGCGCATGCTAGAGAATTTTCTAGCAAATCAAGAGAAAGAGAAGACAACCATGAGCCAAAAGATAGACTCCATATCAACTCACGTCCGCACGCTCGAGACTCAAATCACACAATTGGCAAATCCTATACCGAAAAACGATAACCCTCCTCCTTCTCAACCTATCAATCCTCGCAATTCTGAACAAATTAATTCCATAGCTTGTTCTAACTCTCTTGTTTCTAATACAGTGATCTTAAGGAGTGCAACAAAGCTATCAAAGCAAACACCACCAACTGAACCGGCGCCGGCAAGCGAAATCGAGGAAGTACCATTACCGCCGGCAAAGGATGACGACAAGGAAGCTGAACCAAAAGAAAAGGAAAGTGGAGAAAATCAGATAACACGTATTTATAATCCAACTCCACTTTTCCCGGGAAGGTACGTAAAAGCGAAACTTGATAATCAATTTGAAAAGTTTGTGGAATCTTGAGAAAGCTTAATGTGACTGCCTTTTACTGATTTAGTAACTCAAATGCCTTCTTATGGAAAATTCTTGAAAGACATTCTTACTAAGAAGAGGGATTTGAGTGAATTTCAAACTGTTGCTTTGACCGAGAATTGTAGTGCTTTGATTCAGAATAGGATGCCGGCAAAGCTACGGGATCAAGAGAGCTTCTCCATCCCTTGCAACATAGGTACGGTACACATAAATGGAGCTCTTTGCGACCTAGGCGCAAGCGTTAGTGTGATGCCTCTCACCATTGCACAACGTTTGAGCATGGTGCGATCAAACCTACCCGCATGATTCTACAACTTGCCGATCAATCGGTGAAGCATCCGGAAGGAATCCTGAAAGATGTGCCTCTTCAAGTCAGTAAATTATATCTTCAAGTTGATTTTGTCATTCTTGATATGGATGACGATGTTGCTATACATATTATATTGGGATGACTAATGCTCCGCACAGCAGGTTCCCTCATTGATGTTTGTGAGGGACGAATTACTTTTTGCATAGGGGAGGAGAAAATTTTGTTTAAAATGTCTAAACTTGTTGACTGCCCTATGTATGAGGAGAAAATTTGCAGCGTGGATGATCTAGAAAAAGTGTCACCACTTTGACTAACTTTTGGAGAAGGAATGAATGAGATATTTGAAAATGAAAAAACGGACAACAGCGAAGAAAATGAACAAAATAAAGACGAATCAACAAAAAAACCATCCAAAGAGGATATATCGGATTCCGACGTAAGGAAAAGGTAAGTAAATCTACACTCAAAACTCTTCCTTCCTCGCTGAAATATGTGTTCTTGGATGATGATGAGATACAACATATCATTGTTAATGCAAATTTGACCAATTCACAACTAGAAAAATTGATTTCTTTACTTTGTGTGTATCACAAATCTCTTGGTTATTCAATTGATGATATCAAAGGAATTAGCTTGAAATTTGCATGCATAGGATCTCTCTAGTTGATGAAACTGAAACCTCTGTTAGGCGTCAACGTAGACTAAACCTAGTTTTGAAGGAAACTGTAAAAGCTAAAATTTCTAAACTATTAGATGTTGGTATCATTTATCCTATTTCTGATAGTAATTGGGTTAGTTCTGTGCATGTGGTTCCAAAGAAAGGAGATATGACTGTGGTTAAGAATGTTAATAATGAGTTGATCCCTACTAGACTTGTTACTTGATGGCGCATGGATATTGATTATCGTAAATTAAATAGTGATACTAGGAAGGATCACTTCCCATTACCTTTCATTGATCAAATATTGGAAAGATTGACCAAACATGCATATTTTTGTTTTCTTGATGAGTATTCGGGGTTCTTTCAAATCCCAATTCATCCCGATGATTAAGATAAGACGACGTTTACATGTCCTTTCGGTATTTTTGCCGTTTGGGTTATGTAACGCGCTTGCAACCTTTCAAAGATGTATGATGACTATCTTTTCAGATTAAATCGAAGAAATAATGGAAGTCTTCATGGATGATTTTAACGTTTATGGTTCCTCTTTCGATGCTTGTCTACATAATCTTTCTCGAGTTTTATGCAGGTGCGAAGAAGTTAACCTTGTGCTAAATTGTGAAAAGTGCCAATTCATGATTCAAGAAGGCGTGGTACTTGGCCACGTGATTTCTGAACAAGAGATTGAAGTTGACAAGCCAAAAATCGACGTCATAGCAAGTCTTCCACCACCGACAAATATGAAGGGCATAAAAGATGAATTACCATTGTTCCCAGAAAATGGCGCCAAAAACTTTGACAAACCCGAGAGGGACTCATTTGAGTAATACCACAAGCGAACGGTTGACGTTGAGCACTTGAGAATCGAATCCATGAGAAACAAGCGTATTCATCTCTTAGGTTAAAAGATAGCCGATGAAGTCTGAGCGAATTTGGGGATTTGTTTATCTACTACTAAGTTCTATCACTAAAAACCATCAATCTAGGATTTAAAAGCAGTAAAAGAACAAGTATGAAAATTAGGGTTTTAGAATCGAGAGAGAAAACCAAGGGTTTCGAGAATTCTTTAACCATCAGACATAATTCTAACCAAGACTTGAGAATTGTAAATCAATTTCAAGTATTTTTCAAGACAAATTAAGTTGCTGGTATGGTCGCTAGTACAACGATCAGAGGATCATTTCCACGGTTAAGTTTGGCGAGAGTTGCTTCCTTGTGCAGGGTCCTGTGTCAAGGAGCGAAAGGACTCCAGAACTCCTCTAAATTCTTACTTAGGCTCAACTATTATGTCTGTTGCCAATGTGAGAATTTAAGGTTTAGAGAAAGAAAATATGAGAAACTTAGTTGCAAAACTTGAAATCGAAATAAAGGAAGAATTACACATTCTGGATTAGGTCATCCCTAACTTTAGAAGGGAATTACTCACAAAAAGTCATAAAAACACATAAATAACAAGAATTAAATAAAAAAATTACTCAATTGCATTCAAGAATTGTCTGCCATCCATACCGGCTTACAGACGTGAAAACTAGAATTAAATAGAGAAGGGGGCTCGTGTAAACCTAACTTCTAAACTTGAATCAACTCTGAAAAATACCTTCAAAAGACACCTAATTGAGCCAAAAGCTCATCTATTTATAGTACAATAAGTAAACATGACCAAATAAAACTCTTGACATGTAGGCGACGGAATCTGAATTCGAACAGCTGTGAAACGGACAAGACTGAGATAAAACAACCCAAAAGCAACAGGAACCGAGTTGGGCACCGCCCGTGCCCACAGCTAAGCATGGGTCGTGCCCTAGCCCGTGCCAAGCTTGGCTAGGCTAGGGTTCCAACCCCACGCCCCCCCCCACCCAGCCCCCCCTTCCTTTTTCGTCATATCTCATCCAAACAAGCTCAAAACACTCCCAAATTTGGTAAGCATGATCCCTAAAATATAACGAACACAACTATAAAAACGAATTGTAAAAATGATGCAAAAATTCACACAAAGCGTAATGTTGAAAGAATTTTAGCATGTTTCAAGACGCAAACTTAGGGTAAAATTTATAACAATTAAGAACTTATCACATATCAAGCGGTCAAACATCAACCGATTAGACTACTAGTGGTCAAATATCAGCTGATGATAATCCAATCTATATGGTATCCATATTATATGGGTAAATGTTACAGTTTGATTCTCACTAATTATATTTTATTTGAGTTATTTGTGGATTTTCTAAATTTTGATCTCGTGATCTTGTTGCTTTCTATGTCTTTAGATAGCCGCACTAATCAACTCTTCTTAATCTCTCAAAAAAATTAAAGCACTGTATATAATCCTAAGGGAAAGCGTAAGTGTTGGACCTGTTGGCATGGGTGGGACTGTATTGGGTGTTATAGATGATATTAAAGTTGACTCTTGCTTTGATTGTATTGTATGACATGCCACGGGCACCGGATGAGCATATAGATTGATTCTCCGAGAGGGCTATTCCTAATCATTTTTTGCCTATGTGTTTTATGTTTGAACTGACTGACATAACTGACAAGAGTGCTGTGTCTTTAAAAGGGTGGATATAACACCCTAATCCAGTTTAGCACAAGGGACCTAATAATGCATAGATTAGTCTCATATTGATATTTTTAGCTTAAGAAAGAACTATATCAACAAGGTTAATTAGTTTTTAGGCGAGCCGAAAATAAAATTTTAAGTTTTGATATAGGTGGACATACGCAAGAATTACAAATGGTCAAATAAAAATATAATGTTTATATTAGTTACACTGAAAATTAAAAAATGTCACTTCATGACATTGTGGTAGAGTTCATAACTAGTAGTAGACCTCATATAATTTTTTTTATAGGCCTGCACATCTAGTTTTTTTATATAGAAAAGGCTATATAGTTGTTAATACGTGGCTATCGCATTTTCTATAAGATTTGATTAGCTTTTTTATAAATATAAACGAATGAATGGATCTAGAGTACAATAATAGAAGCAAGCATCTTCATCAGTGTTTTAAATGTGCTTATTTGAGGTTTCCATGAAAATTGGAGTATATATATATATTATGGAAGTCAACCATGAGTGTTGTGATAATGTGATGTTGCAATCTACATTTTTGCTAATTTTTTTATTTGCACAAGTACACTTTCTTGTGATATCACATAAGTAGTTATAAGCATGATCTAAGACGCATGTGATGACGATCAGAGCCATGCGGCAACTAATGAACAAACTAATCAGGAGAGGAACCCTACAAAACATGAAAATTAATTATATCAATCTAATGAGTATACTCACATCAAATAAGGTCGGCCTAATTTCTAAAATTTAATTAAGTGCTGAGCGAGGGGTATGTAAGTGCATAAAACAGGGAAAAAAAATATCCACATCATCACTTAAAGCCAGCTAAATATTGATTAGAATGGAATTTACACCTTCTATAGCAGACATGCACATGGGAAGTAAAGGATGTAGTTTATCAATCAAAATACATGGCATTATTTACATTCTTTAAGGTAGAAGGGACAGTATGGACTTTTCTATTTTATATTGTCATTAATATATTTAAGTAGAAATTATACATGCTGTAAATTTGCGTAAGCACTATTTGTAAAATATCATATCTTTTCATATGAAGGCAAAAGTTCATTTTTGGTTCTCTAATTTTGATGTCAAGCTCATTTTAACCCTCTAACTTTATGAAAGAGCAAAACAAATCTCAAATTTTGAAGTCAGGTGCCGAATTGTTCTTTTATAATATTGTAACAAAAAATTGATACAATGAGTTCTTTTACACAAAATTGATGAGTTGGATCACAGTCTATGTAAGCAAAACTCGTTTTGACAGCTAAAGATCCGTCTAATCTTGTTAGTTCATCATAACACAAAATATGAACTCAAATTTATAAGCTAATACTTCTATATTGACTTATTTTACGATCCAAAACGAGTTTCTCATGTGGATTATAATCTAACTCATCAATTTGGACAGAAGATTGATCAATTTTGCACATACTTCAAATTTCAGAGTCTATTCTGCTTTTTTGCAAACTTGAAGGGTTAAAATAAGTCTGGTAGCAAAGTTAAGAGGACAAAAATGGACTTTTTGCCTTTTATGAATCTATGTATAGTTATATTATTTTATTAGAATCGAATATTATACGGATCTTAAGAATTGGATTATGATATGGATGTAGACGGAAAAAACAAAATAATTTGGATGCTAAATTCATTCCTGGATCCGCATGCTAATAAATTCCAATGATCTGATGGTTGGATTTTTTTTTTTTGCTGTTGTTACGCCCCTAATGTCTGGAGACTGCCCATCTCGCCGCTGCCCTGTGTTGCTCGCATGCTCGGTCGCCCACTGTTCCTCGTCACCATCCGCTTGGCTCACACCAGATCTGGTCTCAGTGCCAAGTTAAAACATCTCCGCTGCTCATATGTGGCCAATAACTTGGACTTCCTTTCAGGAGTATATCTATCCGAATGCATCTAAAAGTAGGAATATGTGTATTTACAATTCAACCCGTTTAATCAACATAAAAATAAATGACATTCGTCAATATATGTATCATAAGATGCAATCATTACCGCAATATCAACTTTTTAAGAAAAATTGATAACATTAGTGTCATATGATTAAATAGATTATAACCCTCCCCATGTTAATCATATGATTGAATTGTGAGTTCGCATGTCTCTATTTCTAGGTGAGTTCTTACCTAATGCATCCTCTTGTTTTAGAGTATGTTACCATTTGCATTTACGTCTTTTTAGTCAGACTCTTAATATCCAGTTTCTAGATTGGAGCTGGAATTAGAATAGGAGATAATAAGATATACGGTGTGGCTTCAAATCCTGAATTTTTTGAGGTTTGGAGATGGAGCCCATTTGTAGAAAAAGTTAGATCTATCAAAAGATAGCTCGAAGGGCAACAGAAGCCTATGTAATCAAATTTGTCCCAAAAAAGTTGTATAAAATTACAATAGTTTTGTCGTTGAAAATTCAAATTTTATGGACATAAATGTAAAACACAGATTTAAGTAGAGTAGTTGAAATTGTCAACCAAAACACTCTTGCGGCTCTTTTTTTTTGGATCCGATTTCTCCACAATAAAAATTAGAATCAAAACTCCGTCAAACAAAATCTTAATTTCTTATCGTCTCGAAGAAAAATGTTAGTTGGAATCTACAAATGAGCATGTCATGTAATTCCCTCTGATTTTTCTCTCCAATTTACAATGGCACAGTGATAGACAACTTTATTTCTTTGAAAATGCTTCCCCAAGGCTGTCTGGCAGTGTCCACTACTTTGCTTTCTGTCGAAAAAGAAACGAATCGTAGCGGCGGATAACTTGTTCCAGCAACACATGATTAGCATCCTTGTTTTGTTTTATTTTGATTGGCATCCTTACTTTGTTTTATTGTGATTAGTGTTCTTGTGTTCTCAGCGCCAACGTTCCGCGCCTCAAATCACACTGAACCTCACAACGATGAAGTGCTCCTAATCACAACACAAATTTTGAATTTCACATCATAAGCATGATATGAATTTATGAGGTACATAAGTGGTTATAAGCATAATCTAAGATGAACATAAGTAGTTACAACTTATAAGCATGATCTAACACGGAAACAGCTCCTCTAAAATAATATAGTTACTGCACAAGTATTGTATGTATTTTTAATGGTTGAATCAAACAACAACAGTCATGATTAATCTTTTAATAAGAAATTAATATTTTCTTAGTCTTTCCAATTTTTGAGATATTTAAAACACTCAATCTGAATCATCTATTGCACAATCGAATGTGTGAAAATATATATAATAATTTCTGTGTAATAACTACATTGTTTTAGAAAAACTGATCTAAAAGATACGATGATATCATGAGAGTACTAGTATCAAAAACCGTCACATGAAGGGCATATCGTCCTTCAATTTCTCTGAGTTTTTTTATTCCGAAATATAGCGACAAAAGTGAAGTTCCACGGTAAAACAAACAAAGATAGCAAATGACATGTTGAGCTCTATTAATGTTATGATAAATATAACGACGGAACCACCAACGAACAATTTATGACCGATGCTTTATTTTGCTATACTTATTTTATTGCTCACTCTGGGCTTTCACTGTCGAAGGAAACTCCTCTCCGGCCGGGCCAACATAACTAGGGGATGACTCTGGAAGTATATATGAGGGAATACAACAAATTCCTCTCCCATGTTATTCTTAAACTTTTTGGCTTCCTCCTTCGAGAGACGATACGCATTGGTAGGAACATCAATTGGCAGGGCATGCTAGATGGAGCTCTTTCCCAAGATGGAGCTAACCATGGAGTTCCGGTTAGTCTTGAATGATACGTATTGGAATCCTTCGAGTTCGGCTCTCTTTATGATGGCATAGTTCTGAAGTAAGATTAGTAGTTGTCCACAACAAAACTTGCTGTTGTACACTATCCTCCTATGGTTGTTGACAACTTGAACTTGAATATACCCATGAATCATGTACACCACACTGTGAGCATTAATATTCTAGAATGGTGAAAGAACCTTGCCCTACAACCACAATGAGATTTTTTAAGCCATATTGTTGGAACTACCTTAGAATCCTAATACTCAGCATTAATGAAATTGCAAAAGTATGCCTTTATTTTGTGGTCATGTCCGTACCTGGTACAAGTTGACTCTTACGCCACTCATTTGCACGAGGTTAATGATTGCGAGCTTTTGGCTATTGAGACGCGTAATCTTTCCAGCACGAGAGTTGTAGGCATTAACAGGTTTAGAACCTTCGATGTTTAGCCTCACCTTCATGGTGCCGAAGCTCTCATTCAAATAGTTAGGGACACCACTGTGTTGTCCTTCTGGATATTGGCCTTGCTCTTGTTCCTTTTTGCATGAATGTAGCGGACTTGAGTAATTGAATAGCATGATTCACATGAACCATCTCACCTTGCCGATCATTTTGGCTTTGAAGCCTCTTGGCTACCTCTCTGCCAACGTCCAAGGCCCCGCTAAGTATTGCAATGTTGAATTAGCCGAAGCTGTTCTCCCCATAGTTTTGCTCAGCGAAACATTCCAACATCTGCTGCTTTTTGTTGTTCTTTCCAGCTAATCAGAGCTCATGTGAGTTTGGAACAGTGAAGGCATAGCATCACTAAAAGAATGAGCATGTACTTGTGATAAACATTTGTTGTTTGTGTCAAAAAATAGTTCATAGTTACCCTTTGTCTAGGTTCAAACTGGTTAGCATTGTTGTTTGTGTCAGAAACATAGACTACCATTGTAGAACCAATGTGCAACACCAACTGGTAGTGCAATGACATCTTGTCTAAGTGGTGGATCTTTTGGTGCTCATCTCTAAACTTACGACTTTGGCTTTGACCCTCACCCGCCCTCGCCTGTTCAGGTTGTTGGAATTGTTGCTGCTAAGTCTCTGGGCATCCCAGGAAAGTATGCCCGGTTATACCGCTCCCTACGAGCCGATATGCCATGTTAATATTACAAAAATTTGAGTTGTTTAAGCTTGGTAGGGCATAAAAGAAAACGTTGACGGTATACAAATGGTTGCTTTCACTATGGATGAAATACATATCTTGGATGATGTAGACGAGGACAGGGGCACTGGAGTATCGAGGTAGCAAAAGGCCTCGAGACTCAATAACATGGCGAATGACAGATACACTAGCACGCTAGATCTATTCATTTGAGGCTTCAAAGTACTGGGTGAGTCCAACTTCTGACCGTACCTTTCGAAGGGGCTTAGACGTATGCAGCTTATCAAAACTGCACTCCCTCAAAACTCCTTGTTAAGGGTTTTGCTACGTACTTGGGCCCTGACTAAATATCTAGGCGATGGAACCATGACATATAACAAAAAGAAGTAAAAGAAAAACAAAGAAAATGTCTTAATTTCCATAGCTAGATGAAAAGGTTGTTAACAACTCGATGATTTTATGACTGCTATTTCATAGGAGGCCGCTTTTTATAGCAAAAAAACTGGCTTGGTGGTAAGAAGAATGTGATGGAGTTTGGTGAAATCTATATGTGAAGCACTTAGTTCATGCAATGTGGTACATAGAGGTGATAGACATGGGCAAGTTAAACAATGTATTGCATGCCTAGAAAGACACAATAGTGGCTTTGTTTTTTACTTTTGGAGAGAATAATTCATAGAGGTTAAATAAGCAATGTATATATATATGTGTTTTGCTTGGTCTTTTTCTCAGTTTTATCTATACCTACTTTTGTAAGGTTTCCTGGAAGATGATAGGGTTCCTTTGGTCACCTTACAACAAGAAGCTGATCCAAACACTTACAATGGTCTTTCTTGTGACCACACATGAAACAATCCAGTTCATCAAACTTTTGACACTGTTTGTAGTTTATGCATTGGGGTTCGTAACCCGTATGAATCCGTTAGTCGTTTATTCAACTCAAGATAACCATCTCAAAAAGAATCAATTACGATATCTTTTCAGCTATGGCGCAACAACTTGTCTGGATTATTTTGTACATGGTTGAATTAATGCAAGATTCAAAAGCATGCTATCTATAACAAAATGTGGTCCTATCTTGGAGTTAAGTGGGCTGAATGAAATCACCACGTTCCAAACACACTTCTCTTGGTTTCTAGCATGACCAAGTTCATCTTTTGTAACATCTTGTGGACTAAGCTTTTGGTGGACAATACTTAAAGTTACTAATTGAGGATGACTACACTACTGACTTTGTTTCTCTCTATCCCCATTGGCAACTCAAGAATATATAGTTCAAAAAAGATGTTGCCTTTAAGGTCTTTGTGATTACAACATTTGAAATTTTTATGTAGTGTATTTTTTGTGGTCCTGTCCATCATATGATAACCATTATTTCAAAATGATAATATGATCCTTGATTTTATTTTTCTAATCAAACCTCTCTACTATTAACTTTTCATTTTTGTTGAACTAAGTCCCTTCACCTAAATGTTATCCAATTTGGCCTCTCAACCTTGTGCATTGACTACTAAAACCGCGGAATTTGCTGAGTGCTAGAAAAACTCCAGGATCTTTCATAACACAAGCACTAAAAATTAAAAGCTTTGGGTGCCAAGCGGAATTGCTCATGGATATCTGAAGTTCTACTAGTGTGTTAGACAACATTATAGAAAATTTAAATTTTCCTCGATGTCTGGTGTAAAATCTTGCAATGCATGCTGCTGCCACTCGGCCTGCCAAGCTATAGCCAAAGTTTACTTCCATGGATTAGTTTGTTGATGATAATAGCTGGGCAATTGCATAGCTGGAGAAGCATCATGATGATTATGATGTTCTTGCGATGTTGAGATGAGCAATTTTGTACTCTCTAATTATTTATTGTATGCATTGCATATATTATGTTTGGGCTACTTGATGTAGGGCGTAAAACAGATATGAATTACAAATATACGATTATTGAAGGCAACAAACATGGATTAGGTCATGTATTTTCCAATTGAATAATATTTTTCCTTACCAAAATTTGTATCTACGTCCAATAAAAATTATCCGTATATAATAAAATTCGACAAAATTTGATAAAATGATGTACTTACATATATGGATTCAAATTTGAGTGTATCTATGTACAAAATACTTGTCCAAATTTACAATATGTTAGCTCTATAATCGAATTCTTACATGAATAATAGAATATTATACAAATTCTTTCAAAATGCGTTATATATTCACGATAAAATATTTTTAAATTTTGTACTGGAAAATAACAAAAAGAAAAAGGTATCAGTAGTATTTGATAGATACCAAAATTTGGTGGGATTAAGAATAATTCGATCCAAATTTATATATGATTATTATTTAATCTAAATGTGAATCAGATTGCATTTGAATTCAAATTTAAATCTGTCTTTAAAAATATGAATACATATATAATTTGAGTAATATGTGATCCAAATCAAATCCAATCACATCCCCAATTCGATGAGATCTCGATTTAACCGTTGCTTGTTTGATTGTGTGTAAGACCTTGGTGGTAGGCCTGGAGAATGATGAAAGGCTTTGGCTATCTGACAGAGCCCGGCCCAAGTGAGCCGGTCGCTGCTTTTATGATAAGAAGGCGTGTTCGAACAGAGCCCGGCCCATTTCCAACATGGATCAGATTAGTGCTAATTTCTAAGTTTGGTAGCCTGTAATTTTGGGTTCATTTTTTTTACGTGAACTTTCTCGAAGCATCTATTTTGTCTCTTAACTTGCTCTATTTTACTCCCTTGATTTTTTTGTTTATGTTATATTTTAGTCCTCTATTTAAAAATTATAAAATTTAATGAGTTTGTATCATTAAAATTTGTTATTGACACCAAGGATTTTGTTTTATCAGAGATCAACATATAATATTTGAAAATTTTGACTCCAGAAGAAGACCTAACCTCACAGTTGGAGAACTAAAATAACAAATTTTTATTTTTTTTAATTGTATATGAATAAACATTAAAAATGTTGTAAAGTTAGACAAACACTATCTATAAAAAAACAAAATTTATTTATAAATCTATATATGGATATATAATTTTATCGGATTTGATGTAAAATATAGATATTAAGTCTCGAACAAATACAAATAGGATAGAAAAAGATTCTCATCTGACCCACACTGACCCACACGTTACAAAATTCTGTTGATCTGACGGCCGGATATTATCAGCTCCTATTTCACCTCTAAAACCACCATTTCTAGAAGCCTCTCTTCCTCATCATATATATCTCTTTGGTCCTCCTCCATACCCTGCGTTGTTTCTTGCGCTCTGAGTTGAGACTTCCGCGAGGCTGTCGTGTGGAACCAGAGAGGCAGAGAGAGAGAGAGACGGGTCGAGATGGCGGGATTGGGCCCGATACGGCAGGACTGGGAGCCTGTGGTGGTGCGGAAGAAGGCGCCGACGGCGGCGGCCAAGAAGGACGATAAGGCCGTCAACGCCGCTCGCCGCTCCGGCGCCGAGATTGAGACCCTCAAGAAGCGTACGCAATCAATTCTTTTCTTGGACTATTTTTGGTTTTCTTGGATTATTTTTGGGGTTTTCTTGTGATTTTTCTTGAGTTCGCTATTTTTATAATCTTTTCTTTCGTTTTTGGGAACTTCTTGTGTTATTTTTGTGGTTTTTCTATTTTCTTTAGCGAGAGTTGGGGGACGATTTGATCGGTGCTGTCGATACTTGGTTTTTGTGATCTTAACTGTTTTTGTGTTTGATTTGAAATCTGTGAGTTCTTGAAGTATCTTACTTTTCTTTGAAGAATTTCAGGATAGATGGTTTTTGCGATCTTTCGAAGCATGTTTCGATTTTGTTGATTATAAATTCTTTGATTTGATGTTTCGATAGTACTTATTTTATGTTCTCTGATCTAATTGTCTGATATGGGTTCTTTCTATTTGCAGACAACGCTGGGACGAACAAGGCTGCGTCAAGTGGCACATCCCTCAACACCAAGCGACTTGATGATGACACCGAGAGCCTCGCCCGTGAGCAATCATAAAGCCTCCACCTTAACTGCCTACAAATTCTTACTTTTACGCTCTATTCGCTTTCTTCAATCCATCATGAATGTTGTTATTTCAGTAGAGAATTTTGTTTGGCTAAGAGCAAGTATTCTTACAGTCATCTAGGGAGGCATTTGGTTCAGAACCCTAACCGTTATCCTAATAGGTTTTGGAATATATTCGAGTTGGAGGTGGAATAGGTTAATATAATATGTTCCATTTAAGTGGGGAACGAATGAGGTGTGATAATTTTGGCATATGTCCTACCTAGATGCATTTGGTGGATATAATAGGATGTATTTTGAATATGGATATTGTAATTACGGAGTGGTCCAATCAAACAGCACTTAATCCCATTATACGTAATTAGGATATGTAGCAAATTTCATGAACCAAACTCCTCCCTAGTTTTATAAAAGTTAGCTTCAGTGATGCTGCATGGATGAAAAATCAACCACTGAAAGTATTATAAGCAAGTTTGCACATGTAAAATACATCACAACTATACTGAAAAAGGCCAAATTTTACATTTGTAGAGTACTTTTGTATCACTTTCTGACTTCTCAATGGAGTGGGCAATTGCTTTGTGTTATTTTCATTAACAACAATGTTTGTGCTGTTGTGATAAACTCATTAACTCTGAGCAAGAAATGATATCATCAATATGAGGATATTTAGGTCTTCATAAACAGTTAGGGCATTTAAACCCTACTATATTTCTGCATTTGGCATGATAAATCGCTTGAATTTATGAATCTTATCTACAAATGCAATTCTATAATTTCCACATTTTCTCACTGTATATTGACTGTGTGTCAGAATGAAGTAATGTAAGATAATCGACCTGCTCAGGAGCACTTTTTCTAGCCTTGTGCATTTTGATGTTGGTTTCAAGTATGTGAGTTGTTGGTATTAAGTATGTGAGTTGTCTGTTAGTCAACTGGGTGGAAGAAAATAGGCTTTACGGACACCCAGCACATGCCTAGAAATAAGAAACGCAGGTTTAAGTTAAATTACACATAAAAGATGAAAATAGAATATTGGGGAACACACTTAACCTAAAAAAATTAATTAGATGACTTCATTTGGCATTGCCTTGATGATGGAAAATTTTAAAAAATGGAAAAGAAAAAAGTGTACTTCGTAGAGCTTGTAATGGAAACTATAAGACTTCTGATGAAGAATAGCACTTTCCCACCATGAGGCTTTTCAATGCAAATTTGTTGAAGATGAAACTTGTGAATTCTTTTCACTGCAAGAATTCTCGTGCATTGTTGTGAGTTCGTTCACCCAATGTTCGAAGCGGGCATAACTAGCTTAGCTGATCATTGGATCAAATGAAATCTAGAACTGTAGTTTTCTGTGCCCCCAGATTTGAAAGCTCTTACTAGTAAGAACAAGATATATTTTGATGCCCAAATTCTAGGCAAGGTTGCATATAATCTATGAATTTGTACCTTATAATCCAGCAGAAACACTTGACTTAGGCAAGTCGCAGCTGGCTGCTGCCATGTGTGCCACCCAAGCCAACCAGTGGCTGCCTAACTACTGGCCCTTGTGCTGTTATGTTGTCCCCCCACCAGTTGCAACCTCAAGGATCCAGTTTGCAACGACCTCCATGTGCCATCTGTCTTTGAGAGCACAGTCATCTGTGCTGTCCAACTTTTGTGTCACACATCTATAGCAAATGACACGGACCTAGAGCCGAATAGGTGGGGGTTGCATAGTAATTTGACCTTGGGATGAATAGAACAGGAGAAGAGAGAGGAAAGAGAGGAGAACAGGAGAAGAGACAGGAAGGGGAGCAAGAATTAGATTTGAGAGGAAGAAAAGGGGAAAGAGAAGTGTGAGGAGGAAGAGAAGTGCGAGGGCACTAGAAGAAATTGGGATTGCTTCTCACTTTGATGATTACAGCTTGAAGGCCTCCTTGAATTTATTTAGACTATTCAAGAGACTTGCCTCATGAACCCACAGCTAAAACATAATTCCTACACCTAACCTATCAACACATAGTCTAATTTCAATGACTCAATGACCCCACAAGGAAGACACTAACATTCACCATTAGTACATGACATTTTGTTGTGTCTGACCACCACCTTGTCATAGAGCCACTAGCCACTGATGAAGACTGCTGCACCTAGGACTGAAACGAAAGTTTATGTCTGGTAGATGAGAAACGAAAATTTGTGTTTGGTAGATGGATAGGACTGCGAGATTTTAGGTGATCCAAAAGTGGGAGGACATCAAATGCTCCAACTGATAAGGAATCAACTCTTGCATGGGTAAATAATAAGGATAGCATATCCAAATCAAAATGCTGCCTTATATTTTAGTACAGATATAGATTAGAATAGCTCATGAGGTTTTTTTTCCCATAGAGAAGGATTCATGTGTTGAGTGCTGTTCATCATATTGTTCTGGATACTCTTGACCCTGAAACTATCTCTTCTTGTGCTCATTGTTTTCATTTTTTTTGCTTAATATCTATTTTCATCTCAGATGACTAAAGTGTTGACCATGTTTTATGTGTTTTTGTTTGCTATATGTACTTTGCTTCTCAAATGACTAAACTGAATAATCAGCATTATCTCTTTAATTAATCACTGACATATTAAATGTCATAATTTACTAATTTCTGTGAATTGGTTTCGCGGATGAAAAGAAATATTGCTTTCCCTGGAAAGATGGGCAAAATGATGCGACATTTTTGGACATGGTCATAACCATGGAATGCCATAAAATTGAAAGTTGTTATGTCTAATCTTATCCGGGTATAGGGTGTTTGTGTATGGCCATGGCATGGGATGGACCAGATCTTACAGGCTATCCCAAAGAAAGTATGATTTATGTTCTATGCAGATCAGTGAATAGCTGCCTGCAGTTGGGGGCATGCATATTTTTTCAAGTTTAGTACTCTGCTAGCTAGTTTCTCTATTCTATGGTTAATTCTTTCCTCACTTGGTACCAGATGAACGCATCTCGAGTGACCTGAAGAGGAACATCATGCAAGCGAGGCTAGACAAGAAGATGACCCAAGCACAGCTTGCACAGGTATCTTGCTGAACCTGCATTGTTAAGATGACTTCCTTTAGCATCATCAAAACATTGCTAGATTTGGAAACTTGAGTTTTTTTACGTTCTAATCTTATGTGTCTTGCATTGGGACAGATGATCAATGAGAAGCCACAAATCATCCAGGAGTATGAATCAGGCAAGGCAATTCCCAACCAGCAGATTATTGGCAAACTTGAGAGGGCCCTCGGAACAAAGCTGCGGGGCAAAAAATAATAGCATGCCAGGATGCAACCCCTGTAATACCTAAGTCGAAGCCAAGTCTATAAGTTTGCTAATCTGTGCTGGGTTTTACTTCATCCAAAGTTGTTTCTGTTGGTGCTTGACTGAATTACTTGGTACACAGACCTTGTAATGCTGTAAAATGTCATACGGTGGTGGCCTCCAGTGTGCAACATATCCTGCGAACTTGCGAACAAATGTAATAACTTATGTGGTGCTTTATACTCATTTACCATAGTGCTTTTTTCCTAGAGAATGCATGGGCTTATGTTATGGTTGAGTTTAAACTTTTTTATAAATTGGTTTATCAGGGTTTCAGTTTGTAATTTTTAATAAATTCTTTTTTATCGTTTTCAGTTTTTGGGAGCTTTTAGTTTAAAAAAGATATATATTTATGGAATGGGTCTTAAACTTAGTTTTGACCTAAATTCATAAGTTTAAGTGGAAATTTGGTTCAACACTTCTATCTGGTTGCTCTTGCAAACAAATTGAAGAAAAGTAATGAAATATAGCTAGCTGGCATAAGAGTATAGACTCAATTGACTCGTTTTCTTTTATTTTTTTCACTTATAATAGGGAAACAGTTGTATGTTTACAAATTCAACGCAATCTCTTAGAATACACTGTGCTTAGTTTTACTTGTAAAATCTTTACAAGTGATTTGGATAAAGAAATAAACTAGGACAGCTTCCGTAGATTCACACGATAGTTCCATCATACCCAAAAGACAATCTAAATAAAAGATAAACAAAATGAAGGATATCTTACAAGATTGAAAACAAAATTAGCTCCACCAAATCGAAATTGCCAATTGCATTTGATATGAAATTGGGACTTCTTCCTCATTTGGTTTGCGGATATAATTCATACATTTATCATATCTAATGTGAAGCCAATCACATCTCATGATCATCGAGATGTTGCAATGATGTCGGAGTCATCATTTGGTGTCATTTTTCACAATAGAATCAATAGTTATATCACTACTACAAAAATGCAGCCCACTAACCCCTATCTTCTAACGGTTATATACAATTTGGGAGAAAACCGTTAGTGTAGGAGGACCGTAGTGGAGAAGAGATTTTGTACTAACAATTATGGTCTGGGAAACCATTAGTGAATAGCATGTAACTTTTACTATCGGTTATTAGTATATGAACCGATAGAAGAGAGTAAAAGTAAAGTTCACTAATGGTTGTGTTTTTGAACTGATAGTTAAATTACGTTATTTTTACTATCGGTTATTAGTGTACTAATCGATAGAAAAGATAAACTTTTACTATCGGTTTGTTTATTCAACCGATAGTAAAAGAAACAGTGGGGACCTTTAGAAGAGAGGAAAGTTCACTAACAGCTGTGTTTTTGAACCGATAGTAAAATTACATTGTTTTTACTATCGGTTATTAGTGTACGAACCGATAGAAGAGATAAACTTTTACTATCGGTTTGTTTATTCAACCGATAGTAAAAGAAATAGTGGGGACCTTTAGAAGAGAAGAAAGTTCACTAACGGTTGTGTTTTTGAACCGATAGTAAAATTGCATCATTTTTACTATCGGTTATTAGTGTAATAACCGATAGAAGAGATAAACTTTTACTATCGATTTGTTTATTCAACCGATAGTAAAAGGACGTCATATATAATAATGGTTATGACAGTGGGGACCTTTAGAAGAGAGGAAAGTTTACTAACGGTTGTATTTTTGAACCGACAGTAAAATAGTACAAGACCCCTATAATGGGTTAAACGGGCGGGAGTTTTCTCTCCAGTCCAACCAAACACATTTCCAAATAAGTCTCTACTCGCGCGCGGAAAACTCTAGCCTCCCCGACGTCCCCTTTTTCGCTCCTGCACCATCATTGCCACTCGCATTTGGGTTCTCCACCGCCGCCGGGCACTGCATTGCGCCATCATAGGCCACTCCACGAACTGTAAGTGTTCTTGACCAACCCGATTAAAATTGTTCTTACCGCTCGTGTCAGTTTCTTAAATTGATACTGAATGCGATTAGAACCAGGTAGTCTTTAGGAAAGAGTAATTGAAATGAAATTAGTTTCCTAACTTCATACAAGCATGCAGAGTGCCATGTTGAAAGACCAATACGAGTTGCCTCAATTGGAGCATATACGACAAATTTGGGCTCAATATATGATGGATGAAGTGGCTATCAGCGATCAATCGTAAATGACTTGTGTAATATACATTGAATGTGTTAATTGGTGTATATGTGTACTTGTATTGGTGTATTTGTGAATAAACTTAATATGTGAATAATTAGATCCAATCTGTCCAATACATGTATATATCTTTGTATTAGTGTATTTGTGAATAAATTCAATCTCTGAATAATTAGATTCAATCTGTCTAATGTGTGTCTCTCTGTATTTTTGTATCTGTTAATAATCCTTTGTAATACTATCGGTTCATATCCTACAACTGATAGAAGAAAGTTTCCAGAATTAACCGTGTCGAGTAACTAACCGATAGAAAAACTATACAATACTATCGGTTTCCAGTGTAGAACCGTTACAAGAAATCTAACATCACTATCGGTTGAGTTCACTGAGCCGATAGAAGAAATTATCATTCACGATTAGTGAACGTTGGAATATAGGTATTTTACTATCGGTTTGCAACCGATAGAGTTGTGCTACGTTTTTTCTATCGTGCCGATCACTAGCGGTAAGAGAACCGATAGTAAAGACGATTTTAAACCGATAGTGAAAAGCAATTCTGTAGTAGTGTATGATAATAATGGTGCGACGAGACGACGTATTCGCCTCTATAATGTGTTCGCAATCATGAGATTGTCTTTTGTTGTGGATCTCCCCGGTCATTGTGATCCCACAACAAGGAGCAAGTTGGCTGGAGAGTCCATAGTCATCATAATGAGAAACTAGCAGATTGGTTTCACCAGTTTCTCTCGGAAATAATTGTAAAAAAATCATCTATGGAGGTGCTTTTTTCTTCGAGAAAATTAATTTTATGTCATTAAATTTTGGTACTTAATATGATATGTTACTAAAATTTCACTTCTTAATTATATGCCACTACTTTTTTTCAGCTTGACATTAGATGCTATTTTTGACTGACAATTCAAAAATATGATCAAAATATCCTGGTTACTTGAAATCTAATTATGATTTTAAATAAATCAAAAGACTGGAACACAAATTTCTAATTTTTAAAAACTCTAACTCAAAATTTTAAAATTTTAAAAACTCAAAACTTTACGTTCTAGTTTTTCTATTTATTTAAATCATGATTATGTCTCAACTGATTGGGGTATTTTGGTTATTTTGGTTATTTTCTTGAGTTGATAGATCAAAAATGATATATAATATTAGACTTCAAAATAATAGTGATATGTTATATTAGACGACAAAATAATCAATTTTATCTTTTTTCTGTCGGTTGTAAAGGGGCAAGAGGTGTCTTTTAATTCCAAAGCTAGCCTACCCAAACATGTTTCGGGGTGCCAATATGAATTTTTTTCTCGGGCCGGAATTTTACATGTCTATTGAGCCCAACACCAAACATCCAAACAGGCCATTGTGAGATATGTCTAGTGATTGTGTCATATGTGGATTGGAGGATAGTTGTTTCAAATCTATATCTATATTTTTAAGACAGGATTCGGATATGACTTACATATTCTTATATTATTTGAATACAGATTATATAATTATTAGATAGAGGGCGGGAGAGAGATCTATACGCATTTAATGCAAATCAACTACTATTTCTTGGTTCCATTAATTTGAAGTGCAGAATTTTAAGCACTGCTCATTGATTAACTTACAAAATATAAACCAGTTAGGATACTATTTGACATGCACCAAAAAAAACAATATTTGAATTCAATTTTAGATGGAATCTAGAAAAAGAAGAAATTTTTTTTGTGTCTTGGCTTATATAGAATCGAGGTGCACTAATAGGGGGATGAATTGTTTTTTGTTTTTTTTTTAAAAGAAAGAGAATAAGAAGATGAAAACAAATAGAACCAAACATTCAAATCAATTCAGAAAATAAAAAACACAAAGACATCAAGGATTTACGGAGTTCGATACACTGCCTGTGGCCTACATCTTCGCCAAACAAATCTTTTCTCGGATTCCATTATTTCAAAATCAAATACATCTTTGAAATTTGGATTGGTAATACACCAAGTAATTCACCATAATCAAACCCAATCTCTCACAATATGTCTCTTAATCTTTCAAGAATACAAGAACGCTATCTAATTTTTCTCTCACAAAAGACTATGTGTTTCTCTTCTTCTAAGATATGTAAATAAATTATGTTGAGAGAGATGAAAAATACAACTGAATTCATTTGTATTTATAGTACACTTGGCTAATTTGGATTTCCCCAAATCCCACCAAACTAGAAATAAACAACAAACAACCTAACTGTCATGCAGCCGAGTATATATCCACAACAAACAACAAACTATCTAACTTTCATACAATCAAGTGCATATCCACACCAATACTTATTTGTTATGGTTATCATTTATTATGCTTATCTAGAAGGCCCTGACAATCAATGCACGAGATACGACAGAGTACCAAATTGTAAATCATATCATTATCAAATGGTGTAAATATTCCAACTTAAATATGTATTTTTCAACAATCTCCCCCTTGATTGATTTGACAATTTACAAATTTGAGTTTTGAAAATTATTGATTACACAATTTATCTCATTTTCTAAAATTTCAAGTTTTCTCCTCCTTTGCCAAAATAGACATCAAGGACAATAGAGAATATGATGCTAAGCACAATGAAAAAGTACTTATAAGAATTTCCAAAGTTTAGAGAGATATAGTAGCTAATTTAAAATTTTAGCAAGAAAAATGTGACACACTTCAATAGTAGAAGACTACTAACCAAAGTTGTATGATTATAATTATCATTTGAAATAGAGGCTAGGTACAAAAAAAAACATGTTTTAAAGTCATGCAAACACTTTTGGCATATAAATCTCCGCAAACCGTTATACACTTTTGGCATATAAATATATTCATAAAAAAATTTGGTATTTCTTGTTGCATTATTGATGGTTTCACAAAATAAATAGCCATGGAAGTGTTGTCCTTCTAAAAGGGCTACACTCAAAGACAAGATGTTGTTCTATCTTGATTACCACTTTAATGGTTAGCGGAGTGTTTTCGTGAAACACCTGTTTGACCCCCTGTCAACAGATTAGTTAAGACAACCCTCTTTTTTATTTTTTTTGCTTGCTTCTACGGGACTCTAGACGGAGATTCTCCATCCATTGAGTAATGTACACTCATGACAAGGATATGATAGATCTTGATTATCCCTCAGTTGTCAGTGGAGTAGTTTCGAGAAACAATCTATCCAACCCCCTATAAACAAATTGGCAGAGATAGGTATTACAAAATTTTAGTTTTCCCTTTTTGTTACTTGTGGACAACTATGCCAAGCTGAGTACGCGGTTGGGATGCTCGATTTATAAACAAAAGATTGAAAGCATGAAGAATAAAACAAAATTTTCAATGAAAATCATAAGCATCTATGATAAAGAACCCATTAACTGCAGTACCTTAGTAAGTAAGTGTGAGACCCCCATTTGAGGATCACCTTGGTAACCGCCCAGGTAGGTTACACACAGCAGGATGTCACATGAGCTCCAAACCACACAAGCATAGTAATAACATTAAACAAGTATCAGGCCAACATGGCCAATATTACATAGCCAAAGCACCGAAAATGGCGCTAAGTAGAGTTGCTAGGAAAATAACTAGTTTATCAGAACCAGAATCGGTATCCAAGTACCGAACACACAACATAAAGCACAAGGCAACGACGAAAAGCTTGACTTCCATCCGCAGCGGGGTTGGAGTGGCTCCTCCCACATTTGACTTGACTTGGTGCGCAATCCTTCTAGAACGTGGGCTCGTCCGGGGCACTTCCATCTTCTGCCGGGAACTCATAACTGAAGGAATCGGGATCCTCGAATCCCTCTTCTACAGTTGGAAGTAAATGCAAGGGTGAGCACTTGGTGCTCAGCAACACTCATTCCGGGGATTATTGTAATTGTACTTATATGAGGGTGAAACATATGATTCAGGGGTTTTAGTTTCATATGGATAGAGATATATAGATTTCCAAGTCATTTGTTCAGTAAACAGTACTTTGTCATGAAAATAGTACTTTAAACATTAAACAGGTTTTCAATAAAAACATTAGATGTAGTGGTCTCCCATGAGTCACTACTCTGTTAACCGCATTATGAAAACATTCCAAAACATTACTTGTGCTATAACCCATGGATAACATCCACTACGAAAAGACTCCTGAACCTGGGAGTACAGAGTATCTGATATTTCTTTTACACTTTGCAAAGGTGTACCTCTTTTTAAATCCACTGGTTCACTCGGCTTTCAAGTCGGATCAGCTCCATGTGACTTATACACATGTGACAAGGCCGAGATCACACAACGCTTTTACAGTTTAGTATTAACAGTATCCCTGCCCGGTAATTAGACAGTTAAGTCTCAAGTACCGTTGTGGGTCCTCCCCACTGCCTTACTTCCTAGCCTCTGGCTTATGTTCCCGCAAGACACATAGCCTTGGTCTGTGTCCACGCAAGACATATGACCATTCAAGATTACAACCGCGCACGGCTTAATCTGAGGCGTAGGGCGCCTTCCTTCTTTCCACCTTTATCTCTCATCATTTTTCTGAACTCACATCACTCATGGCCGAACTGCGGCCCACCAGTTTCCACGCGAGAAACCAGACCGACAAACCATGCAGGGAACTGCTAATACCAAAAAGCTACTAAGTTGTGCCTGTCCCATACCAGGCAAGTGGTTGGTACGTTTACAATTCGCATAGAGACACAGCACAAGGTTCTCGTCCTTATGAACCAATAGTGAGGAACATTCACATTCCCTGGTGCGCACCGCACCCTCTCCATACAATCCAATCCTCACTACTGATCCTTCTTAACAGTTTTCTTGACAAAACGGTTTTCATGTAACTTCTCATACATTTGACCATTTCAAATTTAAGGTGAATATTCAGTATATGAGTCCTAGGGTGACAAAAGCATATATATGAAGGTTCAATAACAAAAAGGAGTTTCATGATTCATTAGGTAATATCTACTCATGTCATTCAAACATAACTTGTATCTCAAATAGCATGCATAGTAAGAAACAGTGAATATACTTCATATGAAAATATTGGGTGAGACATGATCAAAGGAATGAGGCTTGCCTTGCGATGTTGGGTCTAAATACTCAGACGGATCTTCAAAGACTTCTTCCGCTCCTTCAGCTTCTGACTCTGCGGCAATCAAATAACACGCAAACACATACCACATAAGCATACTGAAAATAGTTTCTAAAGAAAGTATTAAGTAAATAAGTCATGCATGCAGGGGTAAAGGTTAGGGCGAGGTCACAAGGGCTCTGGTCGAAGAAACGGCTAAAAAGGATTGAACGTCGAGGGGTCGACATTCAGTTCATGGCTTTGGCATAACTTCAAACTGATCTTAGGATGGTTTTCTGGAGAAGTGATAGTAGAGAAAGTTGTAGAACACAACTCCAGGGATCTAGGGGACAAGGTGGCATTTCAATTGCTCAACCAGAAGGGGTCAAACAAGGCTAATGCCAGTGGCTGACATGCACTGACAGAGTGCTGGACATGGCCAGAAACTAGGGCATGGCTTAACTTTTGATCCAGGGCTCCAATTGATGCACCACTTTGTCTGGGAGGTAGGCATTACTAACAGGAACAATATACTCAACAGGCACAAGGGCTGAAAGTGGCCGGAGGGCGGCCAAATCCGGCGAGAAAACACGGTGGCCTGGACATGAACTGAGTTACTGGACAGTGATCTTGGCATAGGCATAACTCACAATCTAGGCAAATCCAGGTGTCGGGCTAGTGGAAAGAATTGTTCAGGGAGGTGAGGCGAGGCTAAGGGACAAGGTGGTGTCGGCTGAATCGGCCGGGAACAAATTCCGGCGACCGGCGCTGGAGAAGACGACACT
Source organism: Pharus latifolius (assembly GCA_019359835.1). NCBI lineage: Eukaryota > Viridiplantae > Streptophyta > Magnoliopsida > Poales > Poaceae > Pharus > Pharus latifolius. The sequence goes on along the minus strand of CM033326.1, from coordinate 18,151,443 downwards.
AGAGGTTGGGGATTTTTGATACAGGGCGAATGAACTCGATTCTTTGCTCAGGGAGTGAAAGGGTGGAGTTTAGAAGCTACTGGTGCAGTCAATTTGGTCGGAGATTGATCGGAGAAGCTTGGCGCCGAAGTCCGGCGAACGGCCGAGGTTCCAAAATGGGATTTCTTCGATTTGAGCTCAATTGGGGATTTTGATTCTACAGGCTTGCTCTACTAAGCTTACTGATCAACTTCTTCTACAGAATCGAGAGCTAATTTGGAGGGAATCGAACGGCATTGGGGGAACAGGGCAAATCGGGAATCCGGCGATCACCGGCGATGGGGATCGATCTGGTGCAATTGGTTGCTATGACACAGAGAGGGGAACGAGGGGAACTCACTGGTGAACCTGGATTGAAGAGAGGGGCTGTGGAAAGGGCTAGCACCGTGAGCTCACTCACTGGCTCGCCGGAGAAGAAAGCGAAAACGGCGAGAAACTGGAAATTTGGCTAAGTCTTGAGGTTGTGCTTCTTCACAGCACTGAGGGGGTTTAAATAGGCACGGGGACGGAGCTTGCGAGGGAGAACGTGACAACGGTTGCTTGCGCCGGGGAGAAACTTGTTGGGCGCAGGCGCAACGACGGCGACGGCGACGTGATCGCGCTCAGGCGGTGCTGCAGATTTGCTAGATGCATTGGAACTTCACCTGGAACAGCGCAGATGCGGAGGCAGCAGCAAGGCTCCGGCGGTGACACGTACACGCATGCAATTGCCACGGCAACGGGAGCGCGCGCGCGAAACGCTACTGGAGCGCGGCCGTTTAACCGCTGGGCAAGGCGATGCCACGGCGCTGGCACGTGCGCATGGGGTGGCACGGCAGCTCACAACACAGGCGACAAGAGGCGGTGGCCGGCGGCGAGCAAACACGGCGAGAACACGGCGCGGCAACGGTGGTTCGAGCACTGGTCGAAAGCAACGACCAGGGCTGGTCGAATGGTCCTGAAAAGAATGTTTGGGCCGATTTGAAATTTCTAAAACTTGTTCCAGGGGCTGTTCTGTGAGAAAAACTTGAATAGAACTTGGGCCTGTTTGCAAATTTGGAGATCTGAGGGTCCGATCTGAAATCTGATTTCGCAGTTAAGTTGCAAAAGATTAATAGAACTTATTTGGCCAAAGTTTGGTAAGATCAGGCAAGATCTGAAGAGTTTCGACAAAATTGGGGAAAACAGTTTAGGGTAATTAGGGTAATTAGGGTTTTAAAATGGCGAGGCTTGAAACTCAGCTTTAGGGTGAGATTTTGGAGATGATCCCGAAGGGAAAAATGTTCTGAACAACATTTAGAAGGGAATGGCTGAAGCAGATTAGGGTTTGGGGTCCAGATGTGGATTTTGGCTATTTTAGGGCTTGGCAAAAACAGGGGTGTTACAGTAAGTCAAGAAAATAAATTGAATCACATTTGTCAAAGAAATATTAAAAATTGCCCATTAAAAAACAAATTCAAGAAAAACTCAACAAATAGAGTGCACAAGTACCATATTTTGCATGTTAAAAAATGTAAGTGAATGCAAGCATGCTCCCCCTTAGATGTAGCAGCTAAAAAATATTACTTGAGTGTGTAATGCCTAATTCCCCTCTTAATCGTACAAAATCAGTGTACGCCAAAGTTTTAATGAATAAATCAACCAATTGATTTTTTGTTTTAACAAAAGACATGTCGATGTCTCTTTTCTTTACATGATCTCTAATAAAATGATGTCTGATATCTACGTGCTTGGTTTTACTATGTTGAACATGATTCTTTGCAATATTCAAAACACTTTGATTATCACAATACAAAGACACATTTGAAAATGTTAGACCAAAATCAAGTAGAGTAGATTTCATCCAAATCAATTGAGCACAAAACTTGCCGCTGCAACATATGCGGCCTTCGCAGTTGAAGAGCAACAAAATTTTGTTTTTTGGAAGACCAAGAAACAAGAGAAAGTCCAAGCATTTGACAAGTTCCTAAACTGCTAGTTCTATCAACCTTATTCCCAGCAAAATCAGCATCGGAGAAACCAACAAGTTGTAAATGAGAAGAATTTGAATATCAAATGCCAAATTTACATGTACCTTTGAGATAATGAAGAATCCGCTTCACAGCTTGTAAGTGAGACTCCTTTGGTGCACTTTGGAACCTTGCCCACTTGCATATTGCAAATTGGATATCCAGTCTTGAAGCAATGAGGTACATGAGGGCTCCAATCATGCTTCGATATCTTGTAGAATCCACCGGTTGGCCATCGACATCTAGATCAAGTTTTATCAAAGTAGCCATGGGAGTGTCCAGTGTTTTAGAATCAAACATGTCAAATCTTTTCAAAAGATCCACACAATACTTGGACTGATGGACAAAATTGTCTTGGTTGATTTATTTAATTTGAAATCCAAGAAAATAACTCAATTCTCCCATCATACTCATTTCAAATTTTTTAGCCATTAAGTTTGCAAAAGTATCAACAAGATGTTTGTTTGAACCTTCAAAAATGATGTCAACATAAATTTGCACAATTACAAAGTCCATGCCATGCTTCTGTATGAATAAGGTTTTATCCGCTTTACCCATTGAAAAATCTTTTCCTAAGAGGAAATTTTTTAACTTATCATACTATGCTCGCGGAGCTTGCTTCAAACCATATAAAGCATTTGTTAGTTTCAAAATATGATTTGGAAATTAATGTTGTATTTCTAAAGCCAGGAGGTTGCTTAACATAAACTTCTTCATCGATAAAACCATTAAGAAAAGCACTCTTCACATCCATTTGAAAAAGTTTGAAATTGTTGGAAGAAGCAAATGCTAAAAGAATATGAATTGATTCCAATCGAGCAACAGGGGCAAAAGTTTCTTCAAAATCAAGACCTTCGATTTGGCTAAAGCCTTGACCAACCGAATGAGTTTTATTTCTTGTTACTTGTCCATGTTCATCTTGCTTATTTTTAAACACCCACTTGGTACCAATTATGTTTTGGTCCGACAGAGGTTCAACAAGAGTTCAAACCTGATTTCTTTCAAAGTTATTTAATTCATCATGCATGGCATTCACCCAATTGGTCTCATTTAAAACTTTAGAAATATTTTTTGGTTCAACTAGAGAGACAAATGCATCTGATATCAAGGAATGTTCCAGTAAGGAATGATTAGACCTTGTTGTTCTTTCACCTAGTTCACCAATTATCTAGGTTGGAGGATGTCATTTGTGATGAATTCGTGCTATTCCACTTGGTTCAACTATGGGAGCTTGTGAAGAAGTTGAGGAAGTTGGTTCATGAGAATCCTCTTGAATTGCTTGTTGTTCGTCATGAAGTGCTCCAACACCGTGAACCATGTGAGTTCATCAGTTTTGAGGATTTCAACCCTCGCCGCCGTTAAACTCTGATTACCATATTTCGATTCCTTCTCGAATCAAGATCATTAAGCCTTCGCCTACCTCCAGGACATATTTGGTGAAGCCAAAATGGTCCAGCGCACCCAAGAGTAGAAGTCTTAGTTCTTAGCTGTGCACAGACATTGTCTTGACACTATGCTAGCATTGCTCTGACATTCAATTCAATTTCCGCGCAAATCCAATGTTTTTCTGTTGTAGTAACCTTGTCCAGGAGCTATGTTTAGTCATAATGCACTAAGTGACGTGATTAGTGTTGTGACTACTGAAAATATTAAGATTCAAGTCTACGTCAACCACTGACATTGTCAGGCCACGAACTGAATGTTAGCCGACTGACATTCATTAGTTTTTTAGCCAATTTGTCGTGTCTTAAATGTTGTGTTTTGTCCAGTAAGTCTATAAATATTCTTATAACCTGTCCATGGCAAAGTTCGCTATTAGTTCAACTGTTTTAGCCTTAAAACAAACCTCAACTACATTTCGCGAGCCTATTTTGAGTCCCACCAAAACCCTGAATCCCAACGATTTTCATCTCGTCATTTCTAGTGGCTATAGAATCCTAAAACCAGTACTTGGCCACTAATTTTAGACCATTTTATCAAGCCATGAGATTGAACCACGGTTTTTCTAAATCAGCAAGTAATTTGGAGCTCGACCAAGGACCCTGAACCCGCCATCCAAAACCCTAATCACTTCAAGACCACATTTTCATTTCATGCCATGCATATGCATATTTATACTTATAATGAGATTATAAATCAGTTGATGAATGAACTTGATTCTCACTTAGGTCACAAGTTCGAGCTTGACGATGTTGTTGTAGAACCACCATCGACTATCGATACATACTTCGCTAAAGACAAGTCATGTTCTTGAACATCTTGAGCCCATATTTGAAATGTGTTGATTATGATATGTCTTTGAATATGGTTGTACTGCATGAAATGTTGTTATCACCTTAAAGGACAAATTACTATTATAATTATTTACTCCATTGAGTCACTTTAAGTCAATTGTCATGTCAAAGCCATAGAATAGGATGTTTAAAATTACATTTAAGAAAGTTTTGAGTCAAATAAGAGTTGTCCTTGATCAGATTGATTTGGACTGGTGGAATGAAACTGTCTAGTGCATGGTATGTGGTTTGTTTTTGGTCATAAACATATAAGGACTAAAACCTTGTGTTGTGCTTCCAGTGACATGAAATCTGTACTGTTCATAAGTTTGGTATGGACAGGTCTGGACCAGTAGTATGTGAAACATACATAAAAACCCTCTGTATGGTGGAGTCTTGCTTTTTATATTGTGCATGTACTTCTGACAGTATAATCTTACACGGAGCTTGCTCCACACACTGCACTCTGACCCAGTAATGGAAAAATGATCGATTGGTGTTGGAGGTTGAGCCCACCACAATTGTGGTTAATTTGACCACAGAGCATGGGTGAATTGTATGGGAAGCATAAATAAAATCCTTGTTATCTCAACTTAGTCGCTCACATATGGTTGCGAGATCTGGTCTAATCGCCTTAGATAGGGCCGACATGAAAGTTGAGGTATTTTGTGGTTAAATTGATATGCCTCTACAGAGTTTAAAACGTATTCAAATACTCAGTGCTCTTGGGTGTTTAGGAGTTGATCGGTTTGCGTTGTTGTGACACAAGTATATTTTGGAAGAAAATGAGATTAGTACAAGATAAAATGATATTATAGTAATTTACAAAGAAAATGGTTTCCAATACAACTACCAACATTCTTTGATAAGTCATAGGATTTCATACTAGACTAAGTTTTACCATGACTTGCTGAATACCAAAGTACTCATTCTTGCAAATTTACAACTTTAGTAGATGAAGAGTCAAATGACCTAGGGGATTTCCCTATCATACTAGAGTCTGAAGACGATTAGCAACTCCAACAGGATCCATGAGGATGTCGTGCTACACTCAAGTATCGACTGTGGATGAACCATTTAGCTTTGCTTCCATATTTTGTTGGAAACTTAAGTTCTAAAAACTAGTTAATGGCCATCTTCGGGCTTGGTTTGAAGTGTATTTCATTGTCAACTCCTCGAGTTTGGCGAAGATAGTGTCAAACTTGCTCGCTTGGTTCTGTGAGTATAGCACATTAAATAGATCCATGATCTATTTGTTTCGAAATTTGGTGAAAAGGTACGCGACGAGGTGTCGCATGCACCAACGGCCCGCCACGTCCTCCTACTTGTAAGGTGGATCGGAGGCACTGTCACTACTACAGAAATGTAGTCTGCTAACGCCTATTTTCTAACGGTTTTAGGCAACCTGGAAGAAACCCATTAGTGTACATGGTGTGTAGTTTGATTGGACTTTTGTACTAACGGTTGAGTTGTGACCCGTTAGTAAAAATGACGTGATTTTTTCTAACGGTTCAGAATATATTAACCATTAGAAGAAATATACGTATACTAACGGTTGTATTTTGAGAACCGTTAGAATAGATTTTATTTTATTCTAACGGTTTTTAATAAATAAACGTTAGAAGAAATGTACTTATAGTAACGGTTCTTATTTGAAAATCGTCAAAATAGATTTTGTTTTATTTTAACCGATATAGATACATAACCGTTAGAAAAATTATACTATCTTCTAACTGTTGTAAAGTTGCAAACCATTAGTAAATGTTCAACTATAAGTCAAACCCACTCGAACCTTGCTGCCTATCTCTCTCTCTATTTCCTTTTGTTCCACGCTCCAAGCTAGAGTGATCAGGGCAAGCTGGAAGGAAGTTCGATCCCTCTCTCTAATGTAAGTTTCTCATCACCTCTCTCTCTCTACTTGCAGGCTAGCTGTAGCTCCAAGCTAAGAAGCTAGCTAGCTGGCTCTTACAATGCATCATGATTTATGAGTTCACTAGCTTGCATTGTGTAGTTAGGTTAGTGTTTCATCAAGTTAGGGTTTCATATATCAGTTGTAAGTAGCTGTATATGTGTATATATATAGCTTAATTGGCCAGGTTTCACGCATGGCTGACTCATTATTTTTTTCAATTTGTCAATTTTATGAATTTTAGATGGACCGGGAATATTGGATGTATGGAATAAAATGTACTACTCTTGAGTATTTGGAGGGTATGAACGGGTTTATTAAATTTGCTGAGCAAGAAAAGATGAAGAAGGGAGAAAAAGATATGTATTGTCCTTGTATAGATTGTATGAACTTAAAGACGTTTAGCAACTCTGATTAGATTAGGAGCCATTTGATTCATTGTGGTTTTAACGCACGATATATCCATTGGATATGGCATGGCGAAGATCTTGAGGAAACAAGCACCGTTACCAAGTAGCAGGACCCGGAAGTGGATTGCAGTAATGATGATCATCAGAATTTTGATAATGTACTTCATTCAGATGTGCATATAAATGATGAAAATTTAGATGAAATGTTACGTGATGTAGAAGAAGATTATAGCGAAATTGACTTTGATATATTTGAGAAATTGATTGCTAATTCTGAGAAGCCTTTGTTCCTTGGATGTGCAAAATTACAAAGTTGTCTTCTGTGCTGAGATTATATAACTTGAAGGCAAGCAACGGTTGGAGAGATAAGAGTTTCACAATACTTTTAGATCTTTTAGCGGACATTCTTCCGAGGGGAAATGAGCTGCCAAAATCAGTTTACCAAGCCAAAAAACTATTGTATCCACTGGGAATGGAAATCGAAAGAATACATGCATGCCAAAATGATTGTGTACTGTACCATAACGAGTATGAGGATTTGCATTTTTGTCCAAGATGCGGTGCATCGCGGTATAAGCGTAGGGACTGAATTGACAGTGAATGTGACGAAGTAAAGAAAGGACCTCCAGCCAACTGTGTGGTATTTGCTTGTGATTTCTAGATTGAAACAGTAATTTGCAAATCGTAAAGATGCGAAATACTTGCGTTGGCATGCCGAAGGCTAGAAACAAGACGAAAAACTAAGACATCCAGCTGATTCTATTCAATGGAGAAACATTAGCAGAACATTTGGTGAGTTTGACGGTGAAGTGAGGAATATAAGGTTTGGGCTGAGTACAGATGGTATGAATCCACACAGAAATATGAGTAGTCAGCATAGCACTTAGCCGGTTCTTTTATGCATCTACAATCTTCCTCTTTGGTTATGTATGAAGCGCAAGTACATCATGATCGTTACTAATCTCAGAACCCAGACAACCGGGAAATGATGTTGGTGTGTTTCTAGTGCCTTTAATCGAGGACTTACAGAAATTGTGGAGAGAAGGGGTGCAAGTGTGGGATGCATATAAGCAAGCGAATTTTATCTTGCGGGCCATGATATTTTGCACCATAAATGATTCCCAGCCTAAAGAAATTTTTTGGACTATAATACGAAAAGAGGCAAGGCTTGCATGCCCTATTTGCCTAGATGAAACTGAGAGCATGTGGTTACAAAACTACAGAACAACAGTGTACATGGGTCACCGTAGGTTTCTTCTGATGCATCACGCCTACCGTAAGAAGAGGAAATCATTTAACGGGAAGCCTGAGAAAGGATCCGTCCCAGTGTTTGTGACAGGTAAGGAGCTTTACTTGCGCGTGAAGGACATCAAAGTTGAGTTTGGTAAATGTTCTAAACCTCAAGAAAAAGTTTGGAAGAAGAAATCGATTCTTTGGGATCTACCATACTGGGAGCACTTACAAGTTCGGCATTGCATTGATGTCATGTATGTAGAGAAAAATGTTTGTGACAGTTTGATTAGTTTGTTGTTGAACATTCCAGGAAAGAAAAAGGATGGTATCAAAGTTCGCCGTGCCATGGTGAAAATGGGGATAATGACTGAGCTTGCACCATCGGAGAAGGAAAAGCGTACATATCTCCCCCCGACCTGCTATACTTTGTCAAAAAGCGAAAAAAAACAAAACTCTATCGGTGCCTGTATGGTGTTAAAATTTCATGTGGGTATTCTGCGAACTTGAAAAAATTTATGTCCATGAAAGACTTGAAACTGGTTGGTATGAAGTCCCATGATTGTCATGTGCTGATGTCATAAATGCTTCCCATTGCTACCAGAGGTATTCTCCCAGTTAAAATCAGAGAGACAATTACAAAGTTATGTTATTTCTTCAACGCAATATCCTGCAAGGTAAGTGTATTCCTACTAAGTTAATTATCTCCATTCATGGAACTTGCCAGATTTTTCTAATCTAAATATTTGTTGCAACTGTGTCCTTGTAGGTAATTGATCCAAATGGACTCGATGATTTGCAACGCGATGCGATTACAACTCTTTGTTAGCTTGAGATGTATTTCCCTCCATCTTTTTTTTGATGTTACGGTCCATCTAATAGTTCACCTTGTCAGAGAAATTAAGTTTTGTGGACCCGTGTTCCTGTGCTATATGTATCCATCTAAGATATTTATGGGTATCTTGAAGGGATATGTAAGGAATTGTCATCGGCCCAAGAGCAGTATCATCAAAGATTATACCGCCGAGGAGGTGATTGAATTTTGCATCAATTATATGGCCGGGGTTGACCCAATTTGTGTTCCACCCGACACGAGGACAGATTTCAGGGCATCAGAATGATTGGATTCAAAGCAGCCGTAAGTGAAACTATTACATGGTTGGCTAGAGGGCCAAAATTTACTATAGGTACTTGGCAGGATACGACATCAACGGGAATTCATTTTACACAAGAAGTCAGGACGAGAAGAGTACTATGCAATATAGTGGAGTGACACTATTTGCTATTTCGGAGAATGCCAAGCCAGTCTGGGCACTAAACTCATATTATAGTGTTATTTAAGAAATTTGGGAACTCAATTATGTATTATTTAAGATTCCTTTGTTTCGATGCCGATGGGTTGAAATTTCTCGAGATGTTAAAGTTGACAATTATGAGTTTACTCTCGTCAATCTCAATAGAGTTGCATACCAAGACGATCCATTTATACTTGCTAAGCAAGCCACACAAGTATTCTTCATTGTTGACCCAATCAATCAAAAGTTGCACATTATCCTTCAGAGAAAGAGACGTATTGTTGGGGTCGAAGACGTTGTCGATGAAGAAGAGTACAATCAATTTGACAAAATACCTCCATTTTTAGATGGCATTCAATCTGTCCTTATCGAAGATATTGACAAAATAAGTTACCTGTGACACGATCACGAAGAAGGATTATGGGTTGACAACCATTCTTGACTATTTTTGTAATTGATGTATATTACTTGAAGCTTTAATTGAAGAAATATGCACTCAAGCACATGCAATATATATATATATATATATATATATATATATATATAGAGTGTGTGTGTATGTGTGCTTTTTCTAACTGTTCTCAGAAAAAACCATAAGTATAAGTCACATGAAAGAAAAATTCCACGTCTAGATCTCACAAAGTGTATTCTAACGATTCGAGTTTATGGACCGTTAGTGAAATCTCCTCTCTTCTAGTGGTTAATACTAGGGCACCATTAGAAGAAAGTATACTTTTACTAACGGTTCTTAATGTATTAACCGTTATAATAAATATGCTTATCTTAACCGTTTTATTTTTAGAACCGTTAGAATAGATTTTATTTTTTTTCTAATGTTTTTAGTAAATAACCGTTAGAAGAAATGTATTTTACTAATAGTTCATTTTGTCGAACCGTTAGGCCTCCCTAAAAATAAAACCTCTGCCCTGGAATTTTCCCTCTAGTCGAACCGTTTCCAATTCTTTCTCTCCTTGCGCGCGAAAATCCCTATCGTCGCCGACGACCACTTCCTCACTGCTGGAGCACCATCACCGCCATGATTACGGTTCTCCACCACCACCAATCACTGCATTGCACCATCGTCAGTCGCCACACAGTTCTCCACCGCCAGCCACCGCACAATTCTCCACCGCCGCATGGATCTCCATCGCCGGCTCGCAAAGTGCTATCAGTGTATTGTCATCCTGCTCTTTTCGGTATTTAAATTAGGATTTGGCTGCTCTTGTTTAGGATTTAAACTAGGGTTTGCTCTTTTTTTGAGATTTAAACTAGGGTTTACTATCAGTGTCACTCATGAAGACTTACATAACAATCTAATTTCTCAGGGCTAAAAAATGAGGGCCTAATGCATTTGGGTTTTCCATCTTTTAGATTATACTATGAAGTTTCAATGCTACTTTTGATTATTTCAAATTGTTATCGTTTTGACTGAGCAGTGACCGAGATTATTACCTGAGTTAGCCATCCATACCGTTCTATGGTCGAAAGAGCTATAGAACGAGATTTAAATCATCTATATGCCTCTCTGTAGTCAAAAAGACCTAGGAGAGAGATTAGGGGATAGTCCAAGATCTTTTGGACATAACCCACTATGAGTATTGTTGCCTACGACCTCAATTGTCGCAAAGATATGTGGTCGATACACATATTATCGCAGCATATATAATTTCATGAGTACCATGGTCGTGGAGGCACCTTCCTATGATCATGTTACTCGTAGAGACACTTTACTATGATTAGCCTGGTCATAGAGACATTTTCCTACAATTATCATGGTCATAGAGATAAAGGCAATACTAATATGCGGTCGTAGCTAATACATGACCATGATTATTGTGACAAACCTGAAGCATGGGTGAGATCAACCAACCATGATACCAGGACAATACAATTCATCTTCTCACCGACACGATCAATCGTCGAGAAGATGAGAGAGAATGTGCAGTTGCCCATAACTGTGCATTACAACCGTTGAGAAGTTAAGAAGAAATGAGCATTTTCTTAACCACACACAACAATTGTCAAACCGCCCAAAACTTCCCTCTATTGGTACCCTTTCAACAAGTATAAAAAGGAACCAATTCAAAGAAGAAAATGGGGGGTGATAGAGAAAAAGGAGACAAGACATCAGAGAAGACTTGTTAGGCTTTACAACAAATTTCTTTGTACTTCATCTCACATATAGTGAAAACACAACAGGAAATAGGGTTATTACTCACATTTGAGGGCCTGAATCTGTATAAATTCTGTGTCATTAGATCCATAGCTATCGTGATACTTCTTGGTGATCGTGAGAATTGTCTCCCTACTAAACTAACTAAATTCGTGTAAGTTCGACTGGGACCCGAGTCCTAATTGTCGACAACTGGTGCCGACCATAGGGATCTTTCTAGACATTTCTTCTTCTTCACTAAGAACTACGGTAAGCTATGACTCCTTGTGCATATGATTCCGAGAATGACTTCAATCTCGCCGACTATGTCGATGTTCCCATGGAGGAAGATCCTATTCCCATGGAGGGGATTGATGTCACTCTTGAATCTTGTGCTGGGGAGGATTCTTCTCGAGTTCTAGTCATGCCTATCGACTAGGAACCTAATGAGGCAGTGCACTCGCCTTTTCTGAGTTTTGCCACATCTGGGGGTGAGTACGTGCCACAACACATTGTCCCAGACAATTCGGGCAATGATGATTTGCATTTAGGTCCGGAAAGAGTTGCTCCAGAAAACCTAAATTCCCTCTTTGATTTGGAATCTGATTTAGAAAAAGAGGAGATGTTCTCTCCTCTGCCACCTCCGTTCCAGGGGAAGTCGCTGCACTTTCTGAAGAGACCCCAGAGCAACGTGTTGCTAAGGAGGAAGGAGAACGCAAGAGGGAGGAGGACGAAGCTCGCGAACGATGAGAGGCCGAAGTTCGTAAGACCACAAAGGAAGCTCTGCGACTTGCGCAATTTCACCATGATGCCACCACCCGCGACTTTGGTGCAGGAACGTCTCGCCAACGACATCTCGATGGTCATAGGCGTGATCAAACGCCGCTTTTAGCACCAGAGTACTCCCAGACAACTGAGGCGACACAGCCAAGAACTCCTCTGGCTCCCAGAAGGGGTAGTCAGGATCACATCTGTGTGATTGTGGAGGCACTCCGTAATCCTCCCTTTGGATTCGCAAATGATGATAGGGTCACATTCACAAGGGTACTTGCAGAAAACCTTGATAGGGTTGCATTAGATGTAACCTCCACAGCATCATCGCGTTTGGTAACTAACTCCTGGGAACGGGATAGTACTTACCAGAGTCAGAGAAGACGTGATCGTGCTCACACTACATCAGCCCGGCACGACAAAGCCCGACGAACTGGTAGTGCTCGTGATCATAACCGCGAACCAGTGCGCTCGCATTGGCGCCAAGTCATGAGTTTCCTCAAACTATTGATTCCCGCGACCAAAGTGGTAGTCGCGACAATCAGCAACAGCGTGTCTCGTACGTCAGTTGTAAGGCTTTCTCACTAGGGCTTCAAGCTGTAGTTTGGCCAGATAAGTTCAAACCTAGTACGATCGAAAGATTCGATGGAACTCAAAATCCATCTGAATTTCTTCAGATCTACATTACTGCCATTCAAGCGGCAAGAGGAGTCGATCGGGTTATAGCAAACTATTTGCCAACGGTCCTTGAAGGTCTAGCACGGACTTAGTTGTTTAATCAGCCAGAAGGATCGATATACATTTGGGAAATGTTGTGTGATGCGATCCTTAGCAATTTCCAGAACTGCTATGAGAAGCCTAGGAAAGAAGATGATTTTCATCAACTACGCCAGACTTCGACTGAAACTTTTCGGCAATTCATCAAGAGATTTGTGAGAGTGCAAAATACCATTCCAAATATCTCTGACAATTTGGTTATCAAGGCTTTCAAACATGCCATTTGATACCGAAGATTCACGGAGGATTTAAGTATCCATCCACCACGATTAGTATCAGAACTTTTTGACATGGCTGATTGAGATTCTGACGTGGTCGAGGCTGTGGAATGGAATAGGATGGTGGACAAGGGTAACTTACCTCCTCAACCTGGTCTCAAGTTCGAGAAGAAGGATGGAGCAAGCCAATTCTGGGAGGTTGCAATCATGGAGAAGCAGCCACCAGGAAAAGGTAAAAAAGTTTGATTTAAAAATAATCAATCGCCTTCTAGTGGTCGCAACAACGACCATACAGAACAATCGACTAACTCATAGGCAGGAAAGAAATGGTGTCCGTTGCACAACGTCCTTGGACACGATCTTCAGAATTGTCGCAACTGGTTGAAGTGCTTGGATGACTTTTACCGAGGTAAAGCACCTCTGCCAACTGTACCAGAACAAGGACAATCCTGTGGGTATTCAAGACGCTCATAGAGATGAGGATATGCCATACCAGGTATCAAATAATCATGTTAATATCATATTTGGTGGTTCTTCGTCTTATTTGTCTAAGCATCATTTTAAGTCTGTTTACCGAGAGGTAAATAATATTGAAGCTCCCCTTGGAGAGCCTCAATTCCCCCGTTGGTTGGAGACTTCCTTGACCTTCAGCTAGGACGATTGCCCTATGAGACTATCACGATCATGGCGACTCCCTCTGGTCATTTCCCCTATTACTAGCAATGCTAAAGTAGGAAGAGTTTTGATCAATAGAGGAAGTTCTCTCGACCTATTTTTTGCAAAAGCACTTGACGAGATGCAAATACCTCGTTCAAAGATTAAACCAATGGTTCACCCGTTCTTCGGGATAATACCTGGTCCTTCGATGATGCCTATCGGCCAGATTTTGCTGCCCGTGACACTCCGGGGACCAAAGAACTTTCGAACAAAATTAATTATTTTCGATGTAATTGATTTTGATTCAGCATATAATGCCATTTTTGGTAGGCTTGCACTCTCTAAATTCATGGCTACAACGTATTATGCTTATCAATGCGTTAAGGTGTTAGGACCAAAAGGTGTAATTACTGTCAGAGGCAATCAAAATATATCTCTTCAAACTATTCCCTTAATTTGGCCGTTCGCCATATGGGGAATAGATATTGTGGGCCCTATACCTCAAGTGGTCAATGGATATAAGTTTCTATTCATAGCCATTAACATGTTTACCAAATGGATCGAGGCTGAACCAGTCCAAACCATTATCGCCGTTAAGGGTGAAGAAGTTCTTCCATAAGAACATTGTAACACAATTTGGTGTTCCAAGTCGTTTCATCACAGACAATGGATCTCAGTTCGTTAGTGGTCTTTTTCTTTACTATTGCGACGATGTCGGAACCAAAATCTGTTTTGCATCTGTTGCTCATCCGCAGAGTAATGGTGCAGTTGAATATGCTAACGGGTAGATAATACAAGGGGTTAAGAAACGTGTTTTCGATCGCCTAAAGATACGCTGGGGGGTTTGAGTAGATGAGTGTCAACGATTCGGACTTGAGGTCCTTAGTCGAACTTATGCAAAATTTGTACGTTGTAAGACCTTTCAGGGTGTCCCTCCGGGAAGGTATGATGAATCAAAGATAACTGGAGCACAGAGAGGTTTATATAAGTTCGGGCCCTCGATGGTGGGAGTAATAGCCCTACGTCCTATTGGGATTTGATTATGTGTAGTAGAAATGTTACAAAGCTAGGGAAAAGTATCTTCACAGATGAAGATTTTTTCTATATGTCTATATAAATAATGCCAAGAAGGCTTGTGAAATCTAACTAACTTAGAATACTATCTTCTGATTCTTTGAGTATTTGGATTCCCTGATTCGATGATCTGATTGTTCGATCCCCCTTTTATACTGGTTGAAAGGGTGCCAAGTCGTAACGGCATCGAACAGTTACTTGGATGCAGTTTTGGCAACTGCCCCTAACTCCCACGCAGGTTTTACACATGTTACTTATGGATAACCGCACGTATTAACCTTCTAACGGTTGTCTCCATACGTGGAAGAATCTTCGGGATACATGGGATATCCCTGTTGTAAGGACAGAACAATCCGGCATCCCCTGGTCGAAGGTGTTCTGACCGCGCGTTGTTTGCTGACCACGCAGCATCTGCAATCTTCTGTTCGCGCATAGCACACGAACTCCTGACCGCGCACTAGCCACGATCTGATCGCGTAAAGCCTGCGACCACATGCCTGTGCTTCTCGGAGTAACTTGAGTTCGCATCATCGGTCACTCGTCTGGTTTGAATCTGTCCTGAACCAGCCGTGCATTTATTCGAACTAGCTCGGGTATCAATCCTCGTCAATGAGCTCTACTCCGTTATATGGGCATTGCGCACTACGTCCAGTCGGGCTACAGGCGAGACGCCTTTCGAACTAGTTTACGGTGCAGAAACCATAAAAAATTCAAATTGGTTTTGCTCGTGTGGATCACTTGGATATTATAAATCAAAGTGAAACACGCAAAGATGGAATTACTCTTCTCGAAGAGAAGCGTAATCGAGCACTAATTCGGTCAGGAGTATATTTACAAGCTTTTCGTAAATTTCATAGTAAAAGGGTGCGACCACATAGCCTTCATGTGAGAGACTTGGTTTTAAGCAAAATCCAAAACCAGTCTGGTCGCAACAAATCTCCCCTCAGTCGGAAGGGCCCTACACTGTAATTTCACTGCCACGACCAGGTTCTGCTCGATTAGCTATGGATGATGGACGAATTTTATCAAACACCTCGAACATCGACCAGTTGTGTAAATTCTATGTGTAGGTTTTCCATCTCCATTTCAATTTCTTATTAAATGCTTTTTTTCAATATTTGTTATAGTCGTACTCTCATTTGCAGCCTATTTTTTCTTTTCTTGGGCCACGCCCTGGGGCTGGTTGTGATAAATACTTTGCTACAATGTTTAAGCAGATTTGCTGGCCGATCTCATGATCGCACCTAGATAAGACATCTCTTTTTAAGTCGTTTCTTAATGCATAAGAGATTTACTAGCGTGTTTCTGATCATTCAAGTGGCTGTCAGTTAGCAAAAAACTTATACATTTGTACTTTGCCATTTATTTCTATGATTTTATGATCGCATCTAGCTAAGACATCTCTTTCTAAGCAGTTTCTCAACGCATTAGAGACTTACTAGCATGTTTTTATCATTTAAGCCTTGGTCTATTTAGTCCAAAATAATTATCCTGCAACCACTATACTAGGTATTCAGTATCAGTGATCACAGGAGGGGCCTAGGAGGATATAACTATAGCATTTGGTCAGAAAATAAGTACTTTACATTTTTGATCATATATTTTTTGTTAATCATATGTTTTTACAAGGTACAAAGACTCAAATAGAGAAAAATATTTCCATTTCCATTGCTATTTTACAAAAAATTACAATGAGAGGAAATACATCAAGGGAGGTCAAGGTCATGTAATAGTTTATCTACTAAAGGCTTGACCTCGGCCCTGATCGCATTCAACTGATCCTCACTATCAAAAACTGCCTCTTCCGCCACTGAGTTCAAGTCCAAATTCGGACCGTGGCGACATCTAAGTCTGCAGAGTATAGTAGAGGCTACAACACTAACATTGGTCTTCAGTGCCTCCTTATGCCTCTCTGCAAACTCAGGTATGTTGGCGACAAGAGAATCAGATTGAGCTGCGACTAGGTTGCAAGACTCAGAGAGAGATAGATCATCCTTCTCGGGATTGATCACATCAGCTCCAAATGAGTCTGTAACTTCCCTTAATTTTTCAAGGGTACTCCTCTCAGTGAGACCGCAACTCTTAATGATTGCTTCCAAGGCGCCCTTCTTATTATAGGCAAGCTTTGCGGTCTCCTTGGCCTTCTCGCTGGCCGCCTTGTAGCGGTCGACAATTTGGTGAAGTCTATCCAGGTCGAGACCTTGCCTAATAAACTTCTCCTCAAAATCTCTCTTTTCTTCGGCTAGCCTGAAGTTTATTTCTCTGTGATCTGATCAGAGAAAGAAATGAATTCGATTGAATTTATTTACAAAAGTTCATCAAAGCAATGTCAAATTCTGCCAAAATGAACTTACAATCTACATCGGTTCGAAATTTATTGCAAACCAATAGGAGGTGTTCTTTTTCCCCTTGAAGGGAGTTGCACAATGCAGTCTTTGTTGCATCTAGGCCATATGCCTGACCTAATTTTGATGATTAATGAAAACAAAGTGTTTCAGACTAATTGTGCTGTTGAGATATTTGATACAGAGTTATGATGGAAAGAAATGCAAGATGATCAAGATAAACCCGACATAAAATGGATCAAGCACAAGTCACAAAGCACAAAGATGAGAAGAAAAGCGAGATGTAAAGGACCTAAGGTAATATTGTTTTTAATTTTACCGATCTCGGCGTTTGGAGGTTGATCGGTTTAGGAATTTATTTTTTAGAATTTAACCATACTATAAATAGGGGTTGCAAGTTCTTTCTAGACTTCTGCATAAACTGAGAAACTACTAGGTCATTGCATTGCATCATTTTCGGTTGGATTTGATTTTGAAAGATTTGGATTTTCAGTTGAGTTTTTGACAGTAGAAGAGTTTTTGCATTTTCTAGAAAGATCTAGGCAAATCTGTGTTGGATCAAGGATGCCGACTAGAGGGGGGGTGAATAGGAGGCTTTTAAAAACTTTAAATCTTAAAGCAGTAATTGCAAATCAAGAACGAATAATATAAGCGAGAGAAGAAGAGAACGAACATAGCAGTTTTTACTGAGGTATCGGAGACTCGCCCAGTCTCCACTAGTCCTCGTTGAAGCACTCAAGTTACTTGAGTTTTGCCTCAATATTCACGAAGAGTATTATCTACTAACGGTTGCTCCTTATCCACTCCGGAAAGGCGAGCACCAATGCCTTGTACAAACTTGCCGAGCCTCTCCAACAATCTCCGATCTGGAGAGGTCAACGGCCACGCCTCTGAACCGTCTAGGTGAGGGCGCTCACCAAGAGTAACAGGCAGCGAGGTCTTCTCTTGACCTTCAAACACACACCGAGAAGCTAAGTGAATGCAAATGCAAAAGAATTGAAACTCTCGGTGGATCAAAAACACTTGACTTGATCAAAAGATCAAGATTTTAAGTAGAAAACTAAAGCTCAAGAGTGTATAAGAAAATGCTATTGCTTGTTGTGTAAAATTTATGCCCAAAGCCCCTATTTATAGCATCAAGAATCAAATGAACCGTTGGAGTTAGGGCTGAAAATCAGCAACTCAAACTGACAGTCAGTTTGCCTAACTGACAGTCAGTTTAGTGCTCAACGGCCGACAAAATTTATGGATAAAAATTTGCTAGCCGTTTGTGGTCGTTTAAGGAAAGCTGAAACCCACAACTGACAGTCAGTTATGCAAACTGACAGTCAGTTCGACCACATACTCGACCAAAAACAAATAGAAACTCAGTTAAAAGCACTGTGGTCGAAACCCCAACTGACAGTCAGTTTAGTACAAAAATTTTGAGCACAAAATACACCCTCTCTGGACAATTGTCAGTTAACACGAACTGACATTCAAATTGACAGTCAGTTCAGCAAACTGACAGTCAACCTGAACAAAAACAGCTATAGCTTTAAATCCAGAAATCCAAAAGAGGTGTTTAATAGCTCGTTGGAAAGATAATTTCAAGGACTATATTTTTGTCGACAGAAGCAAAAACCAGATCTGCCTAGATCTTTCTGAAAAATGCAAATACTCTTCTGTTGTTAAAACTGAACTGAAAAACCAGATTTTTCAAATTAAGTTCAAACCAAATCCAACCAAAATGATGCAATGCAATGACCTAAGTTTCTCAGTTTATGTTGGAGATAAAGAGAGAACTTTCGCCACCCCTCTTTATAGTACGGTTAAAACTAAAAACAATTTTCCTAACCGATCATCTCCAAACGCCGAGATCGGTAAAAATAAAATACGGATTACCTTAGGTCTTTTCCTTTTTCACATTTGCGTCTTGTCTTCATTTTTGCGACTTGTGCTTTTACGTCTTTTGCGTTGTGTTCGTTTTGTTCATCTCGACAATCTTCCCAACGGAGCCCTGTATTAATCAATCTCAAAAAGCACAGTTAGTCCTAAACACTCTGTTTTCATTAATCATCAAAATTAGGGTTAGGCATGAAGGCCTAGATGCAACAATCTGGTTTTTGCTTCTTTTGAAAAAAATGTAGCCCTTTAAATTATATTTCAAACGAGTTATTAAACTTTCAATTTGGATTTCTGGATTTAAAGTTATGGCTGTTTTTATTCACGCTAACTGTCAGTTTGGTATACTGACTGTCAGTTTGAATGTCAGTTTGTGTTAACTGACAGTTGTCCAAAGAGGTTGTTTTTTTTTAGTTAAAATTTTTTGAACTAAACTGACTGTCAGTATGTCCATGCTGACTGTTAGTTTGCATTTCGACCTCAAGTGGTTTTATTTGAGCTTCTGTTTGATCTGGACGTTTTGTGGTCAAAACTGACTATCAGCTTGTGAGACTGACTGTCAGTATGTGATGTTTTCTTTCCATATACGACCACAAACGGCTAGTTATTTTTTATCCGTAAATTTTATCAGCCGTTGAGTTTGAGACTGACTTTCAGTCTCCCATACTGACTGTCAGTTTTCATTGATTTATTTCCTTTTTTGACCTCAAACGGCTAGCTAAATTTTCTCCATATTTTACTTCTTTCTGGTCGTGACCCAAACTGACTGTCAGTTTGAGCTGCTGATTTTCAGCTCGACCTCCAATAGTTATTTTGATCCTTGAGGCTATAAATAGAGGCTTTGAGCAGATGTTTTATATAACAAGCAGCCTCCTCTCATACACATATTGAGCATTTGCTTTTGGAATTAAAATCTTGATCTTTTGATCAAGTCGTGAGCTTTTCAGATCCACCGAATGCTTTCTGTTCACATCATTTGCATCCTATCAGTTTCTCGGTGATTTGTTAGAGGTCTAGAGAAGACCTTGCTGCTCGTTACTCTTGGTGAACGCCCTCACCTAGATGGTTTGGTGGCGTGGTCGTTGACCTCTCTCGTTCAGAGATTATCGGAGAGGCTCGGCGTGTTTGTAAAAGGCATCGGTGCTCGCCTTTCTGGAGTGGACAAGGAGCAACCACTAGTGAGAAATATTCTTCGTGGATATTGAAGCAAGACTCATTCACTTGAGTGCTTCAACGAGGATTAGGGGAGACTGGGCGAGTCTTCGAGACCTTGGAAAAAATTGTTGTGTTCGTCTTCTCTTCCTCTTTCTCATATTATTGTTATTTGTTCTTGATTTCTTTATTTGCCAATATTTGTTTTAATTTAAAGTTTTTAAAAGCCTCCTATTCACCCCCCAATATTACAAAATTGCTTTTCACTATCAGTTAAAAATCGCCTCTACTATTAGTTCTCTTACCGCTAGTGATCGGCACGATAGAAGAAAAGTAGCACAACTCTATCGGTTGCAAACCGATAGTAAAGTACCTACATTACAACGTTCACTAATCGTTAATGATAATTTCTTCTATCGGCTCAGTGAACTCAACCGATAGTGACGTTAGATTTCTTGTAACGGTTATACACTGGAAACCGATAGTATTGTATAGTTTTTTATATCGATTAGGTACTCGACATGGTTAGTACTACAAACTTTCTTCTATCGGTTGTAGGATATAAACCAATAGTATGACAAAGCATCATTAACAGATATAGCAATACAGAGATACACACATTGGACTGATTGAATCTAATTATTCAGAGATTGAATTTATTCACAAATACACTAATACAAAGATACACGCATGCATTGAACAGATTGAATCTAATTATTCACATATTGAGTTTATTCACAAATACACCAATACAAATACACACATACACCAATTAAAACATTCAATGTATATTACATGTACAAGTCATTTATGATCGATCGTTGATAGCCACTTCATCCATCACATATTGAGCCCAAATTTGTCGCAGCTCCTTTAACTGAGGCAACTCATATTGGTCTTTCAACATGGCGCTCTGCATGCGTGTGTGAAGTTAGGAACGTACGTCACATCCAATGTTCGACTTTGAGACAGCAAAAATGCTTACCTTAAGGAATTGGGGAAAGTTTGTTCTGATCAGGTCATACATAAACCTCATGACATAGAACCCACATTCCCACGATTGTGGCTGCTGATGGTACTGGGATAATTGCATATGCAAAGGCATAACCCACATTAACTCGAAAGAACTAATTAAGCATAAATTAAAAGACTCATCATGAGTAGTTCCATCTGTATAATTAATTACCTCATATTATTTCCAAGAATTGTTGTGCCCTTTGACGCGTCATGCCTCCCTCCAGTAGTAACATAATTTTTGAAAGTCTGGTATTTAATTTAGTATTGCCGGTTAATATGTTATCATTAATTAGCTAGTCAAAGCAAAATTTAAATCAGCTATGTTACTTACGCATCTATGTGCCACGTGAGGGTGAAAACATGCACTACCCTGTCGCTCATTGAATCAAGGTAATACACCTCATTCGTCCATGGGAAAATGATGACGAGGACCCAGTGGCCCCTAAATTGTATATAAAAGCAAACTGTTTCATGTATATGTTAGGCGTAACATACAAGAATGAGTTAAATTAGTAGGAAATACACTAACCTTTGGTGGTACGGCGCAAGAATGAACTCCCGGTTCTACTGCTCCAGTAGTGCCCTTGATATGTATTCCTCCGCATGTGCTTGGTCGTGCTCTAGCATCCTGAGGCTTATTTTGTCTGGGTCGAGAAAACCCACCCTGTCACATGCCCTCATCGACGCTAGCCTATACATGCACCTGGATGCAAAGTAGACATTAGTAAGTAGTGCATACAAAGTGATTAGATTTATGAAATTAACTGCGACAACATATATATAGGATCAGCAAACTCACAGGACTTCAGTCTGTATGATGGACATATTAAGCTCCTGCCAGTTGAAGAGGTCGAACAATTCCTCGTGGGCCACCGATATGCTCCCGGCCTCACGGTGAAAATGACCTGGCTTGAAGTGAACTAAGAAGTTGATGTGGCGCCTAGACCGGATCAGGTACCACTCGTGGAGACTTCTGGTTGTCTGATCCATATTGCGCAGAAGGTACTCCGACACGAGTGGGAACCCATTCTTGAACGTACCCGGCTGGCTTTGTTTCGCCTTGCCTTTGGCCTTGCCCTTGCCTTTGGCCAGGGAGCGAGTGTATACCTTCGAAGGTTGGGGCGCGGTGCCGCCGGCCTCATTTGATGGTGAAGGGGCTTTCCGAGGAGGCGTGCGCACACTAGTGATCATAGTTTTTCTACCACACTCTATGATTCCAACCAGGAAGTTAGCCAACTTACGATTAGCTGCACGACCTCGACGTCCCTGGGGTTTGGGAACTCCACAGTCCCCGTGGATGACACGGTCCCTCTGGCCAGGCACCAGCGCTTGTATCGCGGATCGCGGATCTCAGAGAGCAGTAGGTCAGGGGAGTCGATGAAATTCGACGCCTCGTCTTCAGCCTTCTTCCACTGCTCCTCCTTCCCCGCATAGCCGCGAGAGCCAAGCCGGTGCGGGTGGTCGTTCCTCCTCTAGATTGCCTTGTTCTTCTCGCTAAGGGCCTTCGTAGCAGAAACAAGAAAATTAATGCACCGTTGGTTACTCCATACAACGGTGTAACCAATCAAAGGAACGATACATACCTTGAACTCAGGGGTCCTTTTCTGTTTGGTGAATTGCTCCCATACCTCCTCCATTATGAAGGAGTACTTCTCGCATGGAGATTTGCTTTTAGCGAGGAAAGTACTGATGAGGACGCTCTTGAAGGTTTTTCATGTGTTGTTCATGTCCTTCAAGCAAGCTATCTTGGGACTATCGTCGGGGATGTTCCACTTGGCCTGTTTCAAATGGTGCATATAAGCAGGACTTACTTAATCTCTGGGATAAACCAACACTACTATAGAAATGCTTTTCACTATCGGTTAAAAATCCACTCTACTATCGGTTCTCTTACCGATAGTGATCGGCACGATAGTAGAAACACAGCACACTTCTATCAGTTCAAAAACCGTTAGTAAAACATATACATTCCCAACGTTCACTAATCGCTATCGACTATTTTTCTATCGGCTCGGATTTAAACCGATAGTATTGTTTACGTTTTTTCTATCGGCTCGTATATAAACCGATAGTAATGTGTATGTTTTTTCTATCGGTTAGGATCTAAACCGATAGTAATGTGTATATTTTTTTCTATCGGCTGGGATCTAAACCGATAGTATTGTGTAGACACAGTTAGTACTGGAAACTTTATTCTATCGGTTGTTGTATATGAACCCGATAGTATTGTATAGACACAGTTAGTACTAGAAACTTTATTCTATCGGTTGTTGTATATGAACCGATAGTAATGGAATATTTATTCTATCGGTTGAAGTATAACCGATAGTACTATGTAGTTTTTCCTATCGGTTATGTACTCGACACGGTTAGTACTGGAATCTTGCACATATACATACAGCAATACAGAGATACATTGGATCATTCACAAATACACCAATATTTACAAATATACACCAATATTCACATATTGAATTTGTTCACAAATACACTAATACAGTAATATACACATGCATTGGACAGATTGAATTTATTCACATATTGATCGAGTTTATGCACAAATACATCAATGAATCTATTCGCATATTGAGTTTATTCACAAATACAGCAATCAACACATTCAATATATATTACACAAGTCAGTTACTATCAATCGTTGATAGCCACTTCTTCCATGACATATTGAGCCCAAATTGTTCGCAGCTCCTTCAATTGAGGCAACTCATATTGCTCTTTCAACATGGCGCTCTGCATATATGCGTGTATGAAGTTAGGATCGTACGTCACATCCAATTAAAGTTCGACTTTGAGTCAGGAAAAATGGTTACCTTAGGGAATTGGGCAAAGTTTCTCCTGATCAGGTCATACATGAATCTCATGACATAGAAGCCACATTCCCACAGTTGTGGCTGCTGATGGCACTGGAAAAATTGCATATGCAAAGACATAAACCCACATTAACTCGAAAAAACTAATTAAGCTTAAATTAAAAGACTCATCATGAGTACTTCCATCCGTATTAATTACCTCATATTCTTTCTAAGAAATTGTTGTGCCCTTCGACGCGTCATGCCTCCCTTCAGCACTAGCATAATTTTTGAAAGTTCTGTATTTAATTTAGCATTGCCGGTTAATATGTTATCATTAATTAGCTAGTCAGAGAAAAATTTAAAACAATTATGTTACTTACGCGTCTATGTGCCATGTGAGGGTGAAAACATGCGCCACCTTGTCGCTCATCGAATCGAGGTAATAGACCTCATTCATCCATGGGCAAATGACGGCGAGGACCCAGTGGCCCCTACATTGCATATATAAGCGAACTGTTTCATACATATGTTAGGCGTAACATACAAGAATGAGTTAAATTAGTAGGAAATGCACTAACCTTTGGTGGTACGGCGCAATGATGAACTCTCGGTCCTGCTGCGCTAGTAGTGCCCTTGATATGTATTCCTCCGCATGTGATTGGTCGTGCTCTAGCATCGTGAGGCTTATTTTCTCTGGGTCGAGGAAACCCACCTTGTCATATGCCCTCATCGACGCCAGCCTATACATGCACCTGGATGCAAAGTAGACATTAGTAAGTAGTGCATACAAAGTGATTAGATTTATGAAACGAACTGTGATAACTTCAGACAACAGCAAACTCATAGGACTCCAGTCCGTATGATGGACATATCAAGCTCCCGCCAGTTGAGGAGGTCGAACAAATCCTCGTGGGCCACCGATATGCTCCCGGGCTCACGGTGAAAATGGGCTGGCCTGAAGTGAACCAAGAAGTTGATGTGGCGCCTAGACCGGGTCAGGTACCACTCGTGGAGACTTCTGGTTATTTGATCCATATTGCGCAGAAGGTACTTCGACACGAGTGGGGACCCGTTCTTGAACGTACCCGACTGGCTTTGTTTGGCCTTGCCTTTGGCCTTGCCCTTGCCTTTGGGCGGGGAGCGAGTGTATACTTTCGAAGGTTGGGGTGTGGTGCCACCGGCCTCATTTGATGGCGAAGGGTTTGAGGCCGTCGGAGGAGGCATGGGGGCCGAAGGAGTTCGCTCATGCGTTGTGGCGGGGGTGGTGTCCTCAGGAAGTGAGCTGGTATCCATCGTCCACTTTAAGTACAAACGCATAAGTTAGATTTTGCAAAGTGAGTATATTAACTGAGTTGTAAACTAGAATGGCTAGGATTTACCTCCTGTAGTCTAACACGCTTCTTGGGCCACTGTATGTACGAGCCCAATGCCTCGCCAATTGTCCGCATTTCGTCCGTTGGGACGGGCAACGGAAAAGAGCTGTAGCCCGGGAGGGCCATGTCTACCTGTACCTTTGCAAATCTAGGCTCCAGAGGTACGCAATGGATCCGGACATCCTCCCAAGACTGGTATACGACCCCGTTTGCAACCGCAACAGGTTTGTCACCTACGTTGATCAATAGGCTACAGCTCTCCGGCTTCTGCAATTTGCAACAATTATAACAGGTTAGAGACAATTCTAACGTAACGGGAGTGGCATCAACCGAACTGCATATATAGCTCAAGAGTTGCAATACCTCAATCAGGTCCACCGGATCCACGTGAACCTTCGAGCCGCAACTACTCGGCCTGGCAGCGTCGACCTCGGCAGCTAGATCTAAACCCTTGGACTGCACAACTCGGCTGAGGCGTTCATACTTCTCGTTCATTTGAGCGAACATGTCC
This sequence comes from Pharus latifolius, assembly GCA_019359835.1. Lineage (NCBI taxonomy): Eukaryota > Viridiplantae > Streptophyta > Magnoliopsida > Poales > Poaceae > Pharus > Pharus latifolius. Next base: position 18,125,558 of record CM033326.1, on the reverse strand, counting down.
GCGAATTGTGCAGTGACATCTGCCCGTATCTTCTGAGATAGCTCCACTTCCCTTTCCTTCCAGCTGCCAGCCTTCTTCGCCTTTTGCCCGGGCTCCGAGAAGCCTTCCTTCCACGGCACCACAGCCCCCATGGTTCACGTCCGCCCTGGATGCTCCTTGTTCCCTAGAGCCCGGGTAAGGATGTCGTTCTCCCTATGGGGAGTGAACAATCCCTCGGTCGCCTCCTTCGAGCAAGAGATCTGTTACATTGAAAGCTCTCCATTGTGAGGAAGAAATATATACAAACTTGTGTGCACACTAGTGATCATAGTTTTTTCTACCACACTCTATGATTCCAACCAGGAAGTTAGCCAACTTACAAGTCGCTGCACGACCTCGACGTCGCTGGGGTTTGGGAATGCCACAGTCCCTGTGGCCGACACGGTCCCTCTGGCCAGCCACCAGCGCTTGCATCGCTGATCGCGGATCTCGGAGAGTGGTAGGTCAGGGGAGTCGACGAAATTCGACGCTGTTGCATCTAGGCCTTTCATGCCTAACCCTGATGTGTTTTGATGGTTGATGATAATAAGTATTTTTGGACTAACTATGTGTTTGAGTTAGTGTTACAGATTTCAGACAACCGCACAAAAAGCGAGGGCTGCTAATCAAGATGTTGAAGTTCAATTTAAGTTGTTCAAAAGCATAAGAAGACGCAAAAAGAAATTGTTTTTGCTGGACTAAACTGATGCATTGAGGTATGTTGTAGTTCTAGGTTTACCGATCTCAGGGTGCATGAAGATCGATCGGTTTAAGGTTTTTATTCTTAGTTTAAACCGTACTATAAAGAGGGGACGCAAGTTCTCTCTACATCTCCAATTATACCGAGAAAAATCTAGGTCAATGCATGCATATCATTATCTGTGGTTTTTCGACAATTTGTTTTGATATATTGAATTTTGTCAACAGTTGAGGTTTTTACTTCTTGAGAAAGATCTGAAAAGATCTAATTTTTTTTGCTGTTGTCAAAAATGTTCTTCTCGAAAATATCTTCAAAACAAAACTGAAATCATTTGAATCAGATCTCTGGATTTTGAGTTTTCTCTGTTTTTATCCAGACTGACTGTCAGTGTTTATAACTGACTGTCAGTATGAATGTCAGTTTGATAAACTGACTAATCTCCAGAGAGTATGTTTTTATTGAGCTGATTTTTGTTGTACTAGACTGACTGTCAGTATGAATGTCAGTTAGTGCAAACTGACAAATCTCCAGAGAGTATGTTTTTCTGTCTCAGATTTTTTGTACTAAACTGACTGTCAGTATGAGTATACTGACTGTCAGTGTAGGTTTCGACCACAGAGAGTTTTTGAGTTGGTTTTTTATTCTGTTTTTCTCTGTGTTACTGAAACTGAAACTGACTGTCAGTTTGACACACTGACTGTCAGTTTGGGCAGTAAATTTTTGCTGTTATCTGCTTCAACGGTTATAAAGTTTTTAGCCGTTGCTTTTCACTGTTGATTTTGTGGACACTGACTGTCAGTCTTTGTAACTGACTGTCAGTTTGGACTGTTTCTTTTTACCGTTTTAGTCCACAACGTTCGAGCTGTTGTGATCCTGTTTTTACTCTTTCTGGTGATACACTAGACTGACTGTCAGTTTGTGAGACTGACTGTCAGTCTTAGTTACTATTTTTCAGCTCGAGCACAAACGGCTCTTTTGACCACGAAGGCTATAAATAGAGGTGTTGAGCTGCTGTTTCAACACAAGCAAACACAGCAACACAGCCTTTCATACTTTCTCACTAGTGCTTCTTCGTTTTACTTAAAACTTGATCTTTTGATTGAGTCGTGAGAGTATTAGCCACATCGAGCATATTGTTCTTGCATTCCCATTTCTAGATATTTTTCTCGGTGTGCATTGGAGGTCTAGAGTAGACCTTGCTTCTTATTACTCTTGGTGAGCGCCCTCACCTAGACGGTTCGGAGGCGGAAATCGCTGATCTCTCCAAATCGGAGATTGTCGGAGAGACGCGATTACTTGTAAAAGGCTTGGTGCTCGCCTTTCCGGAGGGGACAAGGAGCAATCTTAGTAAATAGTGTCCTGTGTGGATACTGAAGCTATACTCAAGAACTGAGTGCTTCAACGAGGACTAGTGGAGACTGGGCGTGTCTCCGATACCTCGGGATATATCGGTTTCAATCTCTTATCTTTTACTATTACTTGCTTTATCTGAATTCTTTCATTTGCAAAAACAAATTTTAAAAGTCTCCTATTCACCCCCTCCCCCTCTAGTCGACATCCTGATCCAACACGTGGTATCAGAGCAAGGTCTCTTATTTATAAGCTTCACCGCTTAGAGAGAGGATGTCGTCTACTAATGGCTTTAATATGGGTCATACTAGCCGTGCGCCTATCTTTGATGGGACTATCCCTACTGGAAAGTGCGTATGTCTGTATTTCTAGAAGCCATGGGATTGGATGTCTGGTTGATTGTTAAAGTTGTTTTTTCTCCTCCGGATGATCCGGAAAGCTATACTGAAGATGATAAGAGAAAACAACATCTGAATGCTCGTGCTTTAAATGCTTTATTTACTGGTTTATCTCTAAATGAATTTAATCGTGTAAGCAATTTGAATACTGCTCACAAAGTTTGGAAAACTTTAGAAGAAATATATGAAGGAACTACTAAAGTAAAAGAGGCTAAACTTTTAATGGTTAGACAAAAGTATGAAACTTTCAAAATGTCTTCTTCTGAATCTGTTGATTCCATGTTTACTAGATTGAATAATATTGTGAATGAACTTAAAGGTCTTGGTGTTATCTTTACTGATCTGGAAATTGTCAGAAAAATGCTTCGAGCTCTCCCAGAAAGCTTTGACACTCTTGTAACAGTTTTGACAAACTCCGATCTTTCTACAACTTCACCTACTGATCTCTATGGAAATTTGATTACCCATGAAATGCACAAAAAGGAGAAGAAGGAACTGAACGAAACCTCTGATACAAAGAAAAAGACGGAGGCTTTCAAAGCAAATTTCAAGGACGGCACAAGTGAAGGTTCCTCCGATGAAGACTTGGCTCTCTTGGTAAGAAATACTCAACGTCTTCTTCGCAGGTTACACAAGAAAGGAGTAAGCATCGACACTCGTCCAAAAGGTTCAAGACCAACAAACTTCAAAGATGTGATATGCTATGAATGTCATGAAAAAGGACATATAGCATCAAGATGTCCGAACAAGAACAAATCTACGGATAAAAAGAAGAAGAACTTCAAGAAGAAGTTTAACACTCCTAAAAAGGCATGCTTTGGCGAATGGATGTCTGGAGGTGAGAATTCCGACTCCGACTCTGATGATGAGAGATGTACAAAGAAATTAGCCGGAATCGCCCTCAAAAATTCATCAAGCTCTCCAGTTTGCCTTATGGCAAAAAGGAATGAAAAGGTAACTTCTTTTGATCCCTCCTATGATGATCTAGTTGAAATGCTAAATGAAATCAATGAGGCCTATGGCAAAACTAAAAGAAAATATAAGACCCTTAAGGAAGAATTTTCAACTCTTTATAATCAACACTCTGAATTAAAGGAATCCTATGAAAATGCTCTTATGAAAAATGTTTCAAATTTGTCTTGTAAAGCTAGCATTGGTACTTCTTGTGATGATATTGATAATTCTCAACTAGATATACCATGCGCTTCAAATGAATCCATTCTCTGTGAAAATATTAAACTTAAATCTCAAGTTAAAAAATTAGAAAAAGGGTTAGAAAATAGCTATAAAGGTAAAATATCTCTTGACCTAATTTTAGGTAGTCAAAGATGCACCTTTAGAAAAGAAGGTCTAGGATATTTTCCTAATAAAGATAAAAAGATAAAAATTAGAACTGTTTTTACAAAAGCATGTAACCTGTTTTGTCATAAATGCCATGAAGTAGGTCATTCACATGATTCATGCCCTCTTATGACATCTGCACATTTTGATGCTTGTTACATGCTAAAACGGTCAAAGAAAGGTTATGCTATTGCAAAGTATGTTGGTACACCAATGATGAACAAAAGAAAAAAATCTATTTGGGTGCCCAAAACTTTGATCGCTAATATTAAAGGACCCAGAAGTGTTTGGGTACCAAAATCAACTTAAATTTTTTTGCAGGTAAACTACAAAAATGGTGGACGTCATTGGGTGCTTGATAGTGGATGCTCCGAGCACATGACCGGAAACGCCAAACTGTTCACCACAATCAAAGACAATTCCGACGAACATCAAAAGATCACCTTTGGAAATAATTGTCAAGGAAGCGTGACAGGTTTGGGTAAAGTTGCCATTTCAAATGATTTAACAATTTCAAATGTTCTTTTGGTTGAATCTTTAAATTTTAATTTGCTTTCAGTTGCACAAATTTGTGATCTTGGTTTCCGCTGTATCTTTTATCCAAATGAAGTTTTGGTTGAAAATTTAAAAGACAATTCTTTGATTTTTAAAGGTTTTCGTCATGAAAATTTATATCTAGTTGATTTCTCTTCAAAAGATGCATCTCTTGCAACATGTCTTGTCTCACAAACATCTAAAGGATGGTTATGGCATCGGAGACTTGCTCATGTTGGAATGCATCAACTTAAAAAGCTTTTCAAACGTGATTTAGTTATTGGCTTAAAGGATGTGGTCTTTGAAAAGGATAAAACTTGTAGCGCTTATCAAGCAGGCAAGCAAATAGCTACCACACATCCAACTAAGCGAACACTTTCTACAAGCAAACCTTTGAAACTTTTGCATTTGGATTTATTTGGACCTTCAGAGTTCCAAAGTATTGGGGGAAATAGTTATTGCTTTGTTATTGTTGATGATTTCACTCGTTTTACTTGGGTTTCTTTATTTCTCAAAAAATCTGAAACCCCTGATGTTTTCAAAAGTTTTGCAAAACGTGTTTCTAATGAATTCGAATTATCCATCAAGAAAATCCGTAGTGATCATGGTGGAGAGTTCGTTAATTCAACTTTATTTGATTTTTGCGACTCTCTTGGAATCAAATATGAATTTTCCACATCCTACACTCCACAGCAAAATGGAGTTGTTGAAAGGAAAAATCGAACATTAATAGAGATGGCAAGAACCATGTTATGTGAGTATAATACTCCTATTCGCTTTTGGGCAGAAGCAGTTCACACAGCTTGCTATTCTATTAATCGACTCTATTTGCATCCTCTTTTGAACTTGACACCTTATGAACTTCTTTTTGGAAGAAAACCAAATATTTCATATTTTCGTGTTTTTGGTTGCAAATGTTACATCTTAAGAAAAAGAAACTTTGGTGGAAAATTTCAAAGAAAAGTTGATGAGGGTTTTCTAGTTGGTTATTCTACCACTAGCAAAGCCTATCGTGTTTTCAACAAAACATCTAGTTGTATTGAGGAATCTTGCGATATTGAGTTTGATGAATCTAATAACTCGCAAGAAGAGCAAGCTGTTCATGACACTTCAGGTGAAATTCAAGAACCTTTGAAAGAACTTACCATTGAAGAAGCTGAGGAAGTTGATCTAGATAATGATGGAAGTGAAGACAACAATGAACAACCTGGACCTTCTGTGCAAGCTGAGTCTGCTGCAGAAGAAGCAGCACAAGAAGAAGCGCCAAGCCAGCATAGAACAATTATCAAGGATCACCCTTTGAACCAAGTTCTGGGTGATATTAGTAAGGGTGTTCTAACTCGATCTCGTATTGCTTCTTTTTGTGAACATCATTCATTTGTTTCTTCTTTAGAACCTACATGTGTTAGTGAAGCTCTAGATGATCCTGACTGGGTAAATGCTATGCATGATGAATCAAATAATTTTACTAGAAATAAAGTCTGGAACTTAATAGAAAGACCTAAGGATCATAATGTCATTGGAACAAAATGGGTTTTCAGAAATAAGCAAGATGAAAATGGACTAGTAATTAGAAACAAGGCTCGGCTTGTTGCTCAAGGTTTCACTCAAGTCGAAGGTTTAGATTTTAGTGAAACTTTTGCTCCTGTGGCGAGACTTGAAGCAATTAGAATTCTTCTTGCTTATGCTTCTCATTTTAACATTAAACTTTTTCAAATGGATGTTAAAAGTGCTTTTCTAAATGGTGAAATTTCAGAACTTGTATTTGTAGAGCAACCTCCCGGGTTTGAAGATCCAAAATTTCCAAACCATGTTTTTAAACTAACGAAAGCTTTGTATGGGCTCAAACAAGCTCCTCGAGCTTGGTATGAACGCCTTAGAGATTTTCTTTTTTCTAAAGGTTTTAAAACTGGGAAGGTTGACACAACTCTGTTCACCAAGAAAATAGATGATGATTTATTTATTTGCCAAATTTATGTGGATGACATAATTTTTGGATCTACTAATGAATATTTTTGTCAAGAATTTGGAGATATGATGTCTAGGGAGTTCGAGATGTCCATGATTGGTGAGCTGAGCTTCTTCCTTGGACTTCAAATCAAGCAACTCAAGAACGGTACGTTCGTGAGTCAAACAAAGTACGTGAAGGACCTGCTTAAGCGCTTTGGGATGGAAGAAGCGAACGTCGGGGAATCTAGGGTTTTCCGCGCGAGTATTTGGAAATTGGAATGTGATCAGTTGCACTGGAGGGAAAATCGTGCAAGGTTATAACCTAATGTATGAGTATTTACTATCGGTTCATAACCACCAACCGATAGTAAAAACATGTAAGTTAGGGTTTGCAGTGTTGGCACTGTTCACTATTGGTTTTATTATACCAAACCGATAGTAAACTAAGAACAGGGGCTCATAACACAGTATAAATCACTATCGGTTATGAACAATAAACCGATAGTAAAATACAATATTATTGACCCTAAAGGGTTTCCCTTAGAAGAATTACAGATGATCTCAGTACATCATTTTGCATTGTATTTTACTATCGGTTTTATGACAATAAACCGATAGTATATGTTAATTTCATATCGGTTTGCAAGTTGAAACCGATAGTAGAATACTGTTAAATTTATCTAAAGGGATTTCCTGAGAACAATTACAGATGGGTCTCAGTACATCATTTTGCACTTGTTAAGACACCTGAAACCCCATACAAATGATTTCCAATAATTTTGAAATAAATTAACAGTAAAGACCAATCATGGAATGAAAATTTGCAGTTTTCATATTGATTTGTGAAAAGAATCAATTATTGCTCAAATCAAGTATATACTCCAATTGAAATGAAAATTTGCATAAATGATTCTCAATGCATCACGTATGTTTTCCCAAAGAATTTTTGAAAAATGATTTGAAGAATTCTTCGATTAAAGATCCAAGTAATATACGTCACTTACATATTGCAAATTAGTCAAGAATGGTTGTCCACCCATAATCCTTCTTCGTGGTCGTCTCGCAGGTAACTTGTTTCGTCAATATCTTCGGTAGGAACAAATTGAAGAATTCCATCTAAAAATAGAGGTAGTTCGTCGAACTGATCGTACTCTTCTTCATCCACAACGTCTTCGACCCCAACAATACGTCTCTTACTGTGAAGGACAACGTGCAACTTTGGGTTGGCTGGGTCAACGATGTAGAACACCTGTGTGGCTTGCTCAGCAAGTATAAATGGATCATCTTTGTGTGCAACTCTACTGAGATCGACGAGAGTAAACCCATAATTGTCGACTTTAACACCTCGAGGGATTTCGACCCATTGGCATCGAAACAAAGGAATCTTAAGTAATACATAATCGAGCTCCCATATTTCCTCAATAACACCGTAATATGAGTTGAGTGCCCTTACTGCCCTGGCATCCTCCGAAATAGCAAGTAGTGTCACTCCACTACATTGCATAGTACTCTTCTCGTCCTGAGTTCTTGTGTAAAATGAATAGCCGTTGATGTCATACCCCTGCCAAGTCCCTACAGTAAATCTAGGCCCTCTGGCCAACCATGTAACAACTTCATCTACGTCGCCCTCAGAAGCTTGCAGGACCCTATTTTCGATCCACCCAGCAAACTTCCTATTATGTTCTCTGGTGACCCAAATCTCTGGCTTCGAGGGATTATGTTTCCGTAACATTTCCTTGTGCTCGTGTATGTATGGCTCCACCCCCGTCATGTGCTGTAAGACCCAAAAATGGGCTTTTGCATACAGATCACTAGAGGGGACGACTGCTTTAAATCCAATCGTTCCAATGCCCTGAAGCCTGCCCTCATGCCGGGATGTAGGAACGCCAATTGGGTTAACCCCGGCCATATAGTTGGTGCAAAATTCGATCACCTCCTCGGCGGCATAACCTTCAATGATACTGCCCTCAGGCCGATGTCGATTCCTTACATATCCCTTCAAGATACCCATAAATCTCTCAAATGGATACATGTAGCGCAGGAATACGGGTCTACAAAACTTAATTTATCTGACAAGATGAACAATTAGATGGACCATAACATCAAAAAAAGATGGAGGAAAATACATCTCCAACTGACAAAGAGTTGTAGTCACATCGCGCTGCAAATCGTCTAGTCCATCCAGATCAATTACCTGCAAGGACACAGTTACAGCAAATATTCAGATCCAATAAATCTGACAAGTTCCACGAATGAAGCTAATTAACTTGCTAGGAGTACACGCTTACGTACCTTGCCAGATATTGTGTTGAAGAAATAACATAGCTTTGTAATTGTCTCTCTGACTTTGACTGGGAGAATGCCTCTGATAGCAATGGGAAGCATTTGTGACATCAGTACATGACAATCATGGGACTTCATACCAACCAGTTTCAAGTCTTTCATGGACACAAGTTTTTTCAAGTTCGCAGAATACCCGCATGGAACTTTGACACCATGTAGGCACTGACAGAGTTCTGTTTTTTCTCTTTTTGACAAAGTATAGCAGGCCGGGGGGAGGTATGTCCGCTTTCCCTTCTCCAACGGTGCAAGCTCAGTCCTTATGCCCATGTCGAGCATGTCACAGCGAACGTTGATGCCATCTTTCGTCTTTCCTGGAATGTTCAACAACAAACCAGTCAAACTGTCACAAACATTTTTCTCTACGTGCATGACATCAATGCAATGTCGAACTTGTAAGTGCTCCCAATATGGCAGATCCCAAAGAATCGATCTCTTCTTCCAAACATTTTTTCCTGGAGGTTTAGAACATTTACCGAACTCAACTTTGATGTCCTTCACGCGCAAGTAAAGCTCCTTACCAGTCACAAACACTGGGGCTGATCCTTTCTCAGGCTTCCCATTGAATGACTTCCTTTTCTTACGGCAGGCGTGATGCATCGGAAGGAATCTGCGGTGACCCATGTACACTGTTTTTCTGCAGTTCGATAACCACATGCTTTCAGTTTCATCCAAGCAAATAGGACAAGCCTTGCCTCCTTTCGTACTATACCCCGACAAATTTCCATAGGCCGGGAAATCATTTATGGTGCAAAATATCATGGCCCGCAACATGAAATTCTCTCGCTTCTGTGCATCCCACACCCGCACCCCTTCGCTCCACAATTTATGTAAGTCCTCGACTAACGGTGATAGAAACACGTTAATATCATTCCCGGGTTGTCTGGGTCCTGAAATTAGTAACGACATCATGATGTACTTGCGCTTCATACATAACCAAGGAGGAAGATTGTAGATGCATAAAAGAACCGGCCAAGTGCTATGTCGACTGCTCATATTTCCGTGTGGATTCATACCATCCGTACTCAGCCCAAACCTTATATTCCTCACTTCACCGCCAAACTCACCGAATGTTCTGTTAATGTTTCTCCATTGAATGGAATCAGCTGGATGTCTTAGTTTTCCATCTTGTTTCCGACCTTCAACATGCCAACGCAAGTACTTCGCATCTTTCGGATTTGCAAACAGCCGTTTCAATCTGGGAATCACAGGCAAATACCACACAGTTTTGGCGGGAGGCCCTTTCTTTACCTCATCACATCCATTGTGATAAATTCTGTCCCCATGCTTATACCGCGATGCACCGCATCTTGGACAAACATGCAAATCCTCGTACTCGTTACGGTACAAAACACAATCATTTGGGCATGCATGTATTCTTTCGTTTTCCATTCCCAACGGACACAATAGTTTTTTGGCCTGATAAACCGATCTTGGCAACCCATTTCCCTCTAGAAGCATGTCCGCTAACAGATCCAATAGCGCCGTGAAACTCTTACCGCTCCAACCGTTGCTTGCCTTCAAGTTATATAATCTCAACACAGAAGACAACTTTATAAATTTTGCACATCCGGGGAACAAAGGCTTCTCAGAATCAACAATTAATTTCTCAAATTTAGCTAAATAGTTTTCGCTGTAGTCTTCTTCTACATCACGTAACATTTCATCTGAATTGTCGTCATCTACATGGACTTCCGAATGAACATTACCAATGTTCTGATCATGATCATCATTACTGCAATCCACTTCCGGGTGCTGTTGAGTGGTAGCGGTGCTCGTTTCCTCAAGATCTTCACCATACCATATCCAACGGGTATAGCGTGCGTTAAAACCACGACGAATCAAATGACTCCTAATCTGATCAGAGTTGCCGAACCTTTTTAAGTTCATACAATCTATACAAGGACAATGCATCTTTCTCTCCCTTCTTCGCCTTTTCTTGCTCATCAAATTTAATAAACCCATTCACACCCTCCAAATACTCAACATTAGTACGTTTTATTCCATACATCCAATATTCTCGGTCCATCTACAATTATTTCACAAAATTGACAAATTCAAATAAATAATTAATGACTCAGGGCATGCATATATGCATGAAACATAATTAGCTAGGCCATATGTGTGTACATGAGCTGTTTAATTACATTAAATGGATTTGTATATATGAAACCCTAATTAACTTGATGCATGCATTAATTGGAAGAGCCAGCTAGCTAGCTGCTTAAATTCAGCAAGCTATAGCTAGCTAGCCAACCTAGCCTTCTAACTAGTTTGGAGCTACATGTATCTAATTTAATGAATTGCAAGTAGAGAGAGAGGGAGAGTGTGAAAGAGTGATCGAGAGAGAGAGAGGTGATGAGAAGATGACAATACTGAGGGGGATGGAAATATGATCAACTTCTCAGCTAGCTTCTCCAGATCACTCTAGCTTGGAGTCGTGCGCGGCTGAAATGATTCCAACATGCAGAGCGGAGAGCAGGGGTCGACCTAATTAAGATGTACAATTTTACTATCGGTTCAAAAATACAAACCGATAGTAAAATAAGGTCCCCACTGTCATAACATTAGTTTATATGAAGTCATTTTACTATCAGTTTGTTTTATATAACCGATAGTAAACTTTACTATATTGTATCGGTTAGTACAGTAAGAACCGATAGTAAAAAGTGCGTAATTTTACTATCAGTTACGAATGAAAAACTGATAGTACTATTTAATATATTATATCGGTTGGTACAGTAATAACCGATAGTATAAAGTGAGTAATTTTACTATCTGTTACGAATGAAAAACCGATAGTACTATTTAATATATTATATCGGTTGGTATGGTAATAACCGATAGTATAAAGTGCGTAATTTTACTATCAGTTAAAAATGAAAAACCGATAATACTTTTTAATATATTATATCGGTTTGTACAGTAATGACCGATAGTAAAAAGTATTTGCATTTCACTAACGTTGGACTAGTGTGTAACCGATAGTAAAATGCCTCTTTTCCGCCACTGTCGTCCTATTCTATCGGATTTTTCCCAGATTGCTTATAACCGTTAGAAAATATGGGTTAGTGGAATGCACTTCTGTAGTAGTGCAAATGAATGTGATTACTCAAGAGTTCAGGGATTTTGATTAATTTTACCTTCACTTCCGCCCACAGCCTATCCCTCTCATCGGCCTTAACGTCCTTCCAGCTCTGGACAGTGATCTTTACCCTTTCCTTCGCCAACAAACCAACATAGGCAGCGTACTGGGCGGCGTTCTTCCCGATCGTTCTCCCAAACTAGTTGAACTCACATGAAAGATCCGCGCATTTGGCCAAACGGCACAACATCGTAGCGCCTCGCGCCTTCCTCTTGCGCTGGGAAGAAGCAACATCATCTACATTGGCCCTCCTCGAATCACTACTATCAAACGAGGAATATGCCGACATGGATTTACCTAAAATTCCATGAACAAACCATCAATTGATATGAAGAAAGGTACATGACAAACACTACTACAGAAATGCAATCCACTAACCCATATCTTCTAACGGTTATAAGCAATCTGGAAAAAATCCGATAGAGTACGACGATAGCGGTGGAGAAGAGGCTTTTTACTATCGGTTATATTCTGGTGCACCGTTAGTGAAACGCAAACATTTTTTACTATCGGTCATTACTGTACCAACCGATATAATAGATGAAATAGCACTATCGGTTTGTCTTTTGTAACTGATAGTGAAATTACGGACTTTTTACTATCGGTTCATACTGTACCAACCGATATAATAAAGTAAATTTTACTATCGGTTTGTCTTTGGTAACTGATAGTGAAATTACGGAATTTTTACTATCGGATACTACTGTACCAACTGATATAATAGAGGAAATTTTACTATCGGTTATATAAAACAAACCGATAGTAAAATGACGTCATATAAACTAATGGTTATGACAGTGGGTATCTTAATAAAGAGAAAAGTTTACTATCGGTTGTGGTTTTGAACCGATAGTAAAATTACACAACTTATCTCGACCCCTGCTCTGCATCCTCGATTCATTTCTACCGTGCGTGCATCCATGCTCCAAGCTAGAGTGATCTGGAGAAACTAGCTGAGAGGTTGATAATTCGATCCCCCTCTGTATTGTCATCTTCTCATCACCTCTCTCTCTCTCTCTCGATCACTCTTTCACACTCTCCCTCTCTCTCTACTTCTAATTCATTAAACTAGATACATGTAGCTCCAAACTAGTTAGAAGGCTAGGTTGGCTAGCTAGCTATAGCTTGCTGAAGTTAATCTAGGAATGATTTATGGCTGAAGTTAACCAGCTAGCTAGCTGGCTCTTCCAATTAGTACATCAAGTTAATTAGGGTTTCATATATATCCATTTAATGTAATTAAGTAGCTGTACACATATATGTCATAACTAATTGATGATGTTTCATGCATGCATGCCCTGAGTCATTAATTATTTATTTCAATTTTCCAATTTTGTGAAATAATTGTAGATGGACCGACAATATTGGATGTATGGAATAAAACGTACTACTGTTGAGTATTTGGAGGGTGTGAATGGGTTTATTAAATTTGCTGAGCAAGAAAAGGCGAAGAAGGGAGAGAAAGATATGCATTGTCCTTGTATAGATTGTATGAATTTAAAAAGGTTCGGCAACTTTGATCAGATTAGGAGTCATTTGATTCGTCGTGGTCTTAACGCACGCTATACCCGTTGGATATGGCATGATGAAGATCTTGAGGAAACGATCACCGCTACCACTCAGCAGCACCCGGAAGTGGATTGCAGTAATGATGATCATCAGAACATTGATAATGTTCATTCGGATGTGCATGTAGATGACGACAATTTAGATGAAATATTACGTGATGTAGAAGAAGATTACAACAAAAATGATTTTGCTAAATTTGAGAAATTAATTGTTGATTCTGAGAAACCTTTGTTCCCCGGATGCGCAAAATTTACAAAGTTGTCTTCTGTGTTGAGATTATATAACTTGAAGGCAAGCAACGGTTGGAGCGATAAGAGTTTCACGGCGCTATTAGATCTGTTAGCGGACATGCTTCCAGAGGGAAATGAGTTGCCAAGATCAGTTTACCAGGCCAAAAAACTATTGTGTCTGTTGGGAGTGGAAATCGAAAGAATACATGCATGCCCAAATGATTGTGTTCTGTACCGTAATGAGTACGAGGATTTGCATGTTTGTCCAAGATGCGGTGCATCGCGGTATAAGTATGGGGACAGAATTTATCACAATGGATGTGATGAGGTAAAGAAAGGGCCTCCGGCCAAAACTGTGTGGTATTTGCCTGTGATTTCTAGATTGAAACGGTTGTTTGCAAATTCGAAAGATGCGAAGTACTTGCGTTGGCATGGTGAAGGTCGGAAACAAGACGGAAAACTAAGACATCTAGTTGATTCTATTCAATGGAGAAACATTAACAGAACATTCGGTGAGTTTGGCAGCGAAGTGAGGAATATAAGATTTGGGCTGAGTACGGATGGTATGAATCTACACCGAAATATGAGCAGTCAGCATAGCACTTGGCCGGTTCTTTAATACATCTACAATCTTCCTCCTTGGTTATGTATGAAGCGTAAGTACATCATGATGTTGTTACTAATTTCAGGACCCAGACAACTCGGGAATGATATTGACGTGTTTCTATCACCATTAGTCGAGGACTTACATAAATTGTGGAGCGAAGGGGTGCGGGTGTGGGATGCACATAAGCGAGAGAATTTCATGTTGCGGGCCATGATATTTTGCACCATAAATGATTTCCCGGCCTATGGAAATTTTTCGGGGTATAGTACGAAAGGAGGCAAGGCTTGTCCTATTTGCCTGGATGAAACTGAAAGCATGTGGTTATCGAACTGCAGAAAAATAGTGTACATGGGTCACCGCAAATTCCTTCCGATGCATCACGCCTACCGTAAGAAGAGGAAGTCATTTAATGGGAAGCCTGAGAAAGGATCAGCCCCAGTGTTTGTGACTGGTAAGGAGCTTTACTTGCGCGTGAAGGACACCAAAATTGAGTTCGGTAAATGTTCTAAACCTCCAGGAAAAATTTTTTGGAAGAAGAGATCGATTCTTTGGGATATGCCATATTGGGAGCACTTACAAGTTCGACATTGCATTGATGTCATGCACGTAGAGAAAAATGTTTGTGACAGTTTGATTGGTTTGTTGTTGAACATTCCAGGAAAGACGAAAGATGGCATCAACGTTTGCCGTGACATGCTCGACATGGGCATAAGGACTGAGCTTGCACCGTTGGAGAAGGGAAAGCGTACATACCTCCCCCCGGCCTGCTAAACTTTGTCAAAAAGAGAAAAAACAGAACTCTGTCAGTGCCTATATGGTGTCAAAGTTCTATGTAGGTATTCTACGAACTTGAAAAAACTTGTGTCCATGAAAGACTTGAAACTGGTTGGTATGAAGTCTCATGATTGTCATGTACTGATGTCACAAATGCTTCTCATTGCTATCAGAGGCATTCTCCCAGTCAAAGTCAGAGAGACAATTACAAAGCTATGTTATTTTTTCAACACAATATCTGGCAAGGTAAGCGTGTACTCCTAGCAAGTTAATTAGCTCCATCCATGGAACTTGTCAGATTTTTTGGATCTGAATATTTGCTGTAACTGTGTCCTTGCAGGTAATTGATCTGGATGGACTGGATGATTTGCAACGTGATGTGACTACAACTCTTTGTCAGCTGGAGATGTATTTCCCTCCATCTTTTTTTGATGTTATGGTCCATCTAATTGTTCACCTTGTCAGAGAAATTAAGTTTTGTGGACCCGTGTTCCTACGCTACATGTATCCATTTGAGAGATTTATGGGTATCTTGAAGGGATATGTAAGGAATCAACATCGGCCTGAGGGCAGTATCATTGAAGGTTATGTCGCCGAGGAGGTGATTGAATTTTGCACCAACTATATGGCTGGGGTTGACCTAATTGGCATTCCTACGTCCCGGCATGAGGGCAGGCTTCAGGGCATTGGAACGATTGGATTTAAAGCAGTCGTCCCCTCTAGTGATCTGTATGCAAAAACCCATTTTTGGGTCTTACAGCACATGACGGGGGTGGAGTCATATATACACGAGCACAAGGAAATGTTACGGAAACAGAATCCTTCGAAGCCAGAGATTTGGGTCACCAGAGAACATAACAGGAAGTTTGCTGGGTGGATCAAAAATAGTCCTGCAAGCTTCTGTGGGCAACGTAGATGAAGTTGTTACATGGTTGGCCAGAGGGCCTAGATTTACTGTAGGGACTTGGCAGGGGTATGACATCAACGGCTATTCATTTTACACAAGAACTCAGGACGAGAAGAGTACTTGCAATGTAGTGGAGTGACACTACTTGCTATTTCAGAGGATGCCAGAGCAGTAAGGGCACTCAACTCATATTACGCTGTTATTGAGGAAATATGGGAGCTCGATTATGTATTAATTAAGATTCCTTTGTTTTGATGCCAATAGGTCCAAATCTCTCGAGGTGTTAAAGTTGACAATTATGGGTTTACTCTTGTCGATCTCAGTAGAGTCGCACACCAAGATGATCCATTTATACTTGATGAGCAAGCCACACAGGTGTTCTACATCGTTGACCCGGCCAATCCAAAGTTGCACATTGTCCTTCACAGTAAGAGACGTATTGTTGGGGTCGAAGACGTTGTGGATGAAGAAGAGTATGATCAATTCGACGGACTACCTCCATTTTTAGATGGAATTCTTCAATCTGTCCCTACCGAAGATATTGACGAAACAAGTTACTTGCGAGACGACCACGAAGAAGGATTATGGGTGGACAACCATTCTTGACTAATTTGCAATATGTAAGTGACATATATTACTTGGATCTTTAATCAAAGAATTCTTCAAATCATTTTTCAAAAATTCTTTGGGAAAACATAAATGATGCATTGAGAATCATTTCTGTAAATTTTTATTTCAATTGGAGTTGATTTCAGCAATAATTGATTCTTTTCACAAATCAATATGAAAACTGCAAAGTTCAGATTCCTCGTGGTTTTTGGATGGTTTGTCATTTTGATATCTCCATCTTGATTGGCTATTCGAAGAAAGTTTCTAAATGCATGATTCCTTATGTTCCATGATTGGTCTTTATTGTTAATTTATTTCAAAATTATTGGAAGTCATTTGCATGGGGTTTCAGGTGTCTTTACAAGTGCAAAATGATGTACTGAGACCCATCTGTAATTGTTCTCAGGAAAACCCTTTAGGGTCAATAACATTGTATTTTACTATCGGTTTCATTTTCCAAACCGATATGAATTTAAGATCTACTATCGATTTCTTGTTCATAACCGATAGTAATACATATTGTGTTATGAGACCTTGTTTTACATTTTGGTTTGATCTTGTACAGTGGATTAATTTACTATCGGTTAATAATCATAAAACCGATAGTGAAATACAATGGTAATAAAGATCATTTGAACATAACTCTTGATTGTAAAATCCTATTTGGAAAATTTTTTCAGAAAAAATATATTTCATGCAATGAAAATCATTTCTGTAAATTTTCATTTCAATTGGAGTTGATTTGAGCAATAATTGATTCTTTTCACAAATCAATATGAAAACTGCAAAGTTCAGATTTGTCGTGGCTTTTGGCTGGTTTGTCATTTTGATATCTCCATCATGATTGGCTATTCGAAGAAAGCTTCTATATGCATGATTCCTTATGTTCCATGATTGGTCTTTACTGTTAATTTATTTTAAAATTATTGGAAGTCATTTACATGGGGTTTCAGGTGTCTTTACAAGTGCAAAATGATGTACTGAGACCCATCTGTAATTGTTCTCAGGAAAACCCTTTAGGGTCAATAACATTGTATTCTACTATCGGTTTCAATTTTCAAATCGATATGAATTTAAGATCTACTATCGGTTTCTTGTTCATAACTGATAGTAATACATATTTTGTTATGAGACCCTGTTCTACATTTTGGTTTGATCTTGTACAGTGAATTAATTTACTATCGGTTAATAATCATAAAACCGATAGTGAACAATGCCAACACTCTAAACCCTAACTTCCATTGTATTTACTATCAGTTTGATAATTATTAACCGATAGCAAAGATTCATATATTAGCTTAACCTCGCACGATTTTCCCTCCAGTGTAACTGATCACATTTCCAAATACTCGCGTGCGGAAAACCCTAGCCTCCCCGACGTTCCCTTTTTCGCTCCTCTGCACCACCATTGCAATTGGGTTCACCACCGCCTCCGGCCACTGCATCGCGCCATCGTAGTCCACTCCACGAACGACTGTAAGTGTTCTTGACCAAACCGCAGTATCGTTGATTTTGCTGTTCGCGTCAATTTCTTAAATTTATATTGAATAGTTCATATGTGGTTCAATGTATTACAAATATAAAACTAGATGAAAAGTGCATGAATTACAAACTTGATAGCTATGGGAATTACAGACTTGATGAAAATCACTAGGAATTTTTCGTTACATAGTCGTCCACTATCGGTTTCTTATTTCGAACCGATAGTAAAAGACCATAATCTGAATTTTCTGTTAATTATTTCCCATTTTCTAATTTTCATTTGAAATTTTGGTTCATTTAAATTTTTATCACAAAGCCATGATTCTTTATGTTCCTGCAGAGAGACTAGCATAGTTTACACTGATAATCTTATCTATTTTCCTGAATACAAACTTGAATACTATCGGTTTTAATTGTCAAACCGATAGGAATAGAGTCTCTCATATCGGTTTGTTATTGTCAACCGATAGTACATTGAAAAGTCTGAATTGTGCAGATTTCATATTTGATTTGTAAAAAGAATCAACTATTGCTCAAATCAAATACATTTGAAATGAAAATTTACTGAAATGAAAATTTACAGAAATGATTTTCATTGCATGAAATATATTTTTCTGAAAAAATTTTCCAAATAGCATTTTACAATCAAGAGTTATGGTCAAATGATCTTTATGTTAAGCAAGAAGGTTGAAGTTCGACAACCTTTTGCAAATTGAGTTCAAATTTGATTTTCATGAGATTTTTGACATGAAAGATCTTGAATCAGTTATTCATATCATTTTGAGCCGAAGGTCACGAGTAAAGACCATAGAAACAGCCGAAGCTCATGTTTTGCATGTATAAGATATTTCGAGTCAAAGCAAGTTTTCCGGTGAGATATAGTCGAAAGCCTCTAAAAACCTTTTAAATCCATTTTGAAGACCATATTGATAGGAATTGATGATTTTTGGCCTTTTGAATGAAAATTTGATATTTTAACAAAAAGAGGTGGTTCATCATTGCCATTCCATTTTAGTTATGAACTTTGTCATGTACCTTTCTTCATATCAATTGATGGTCTGTTCATGAAATTTTAGGTAAAGCCATGTCGGCATATTCCTCGGCTGATAGTAGTGATTCGGCAAGGGCAAACGTAGATGATGCTGCCTCGTCCCAGCGCAAGAGAAAGGTGCGAGGTGCGACGATGTTGTGCCATTTGGCCAAACGCGTGGATGTTTCATGTGAGTTCAACCAGTTCGGGAGACCGATCGGGAAGAATGCCGGCCAGTACGCTGCCTATGTTGGTTTGTTGGCGAAAGAAAGGGAGAAGATCACCGTCTAGAGCTGGAAGGACGTTAAGGCCGACGAGAGGGATAGGCTGTGGGCGGAAGTGAAGATAAAATTAATCAAAATCACTGAACCCTTGAGTAATCACATTTCCTTGGTTTATCCTAGAGATTAAGTAAGTCCTGCTTATATGTACCATTTGAAACAGGCCAAGTGAAACATCCCCGACAATGGTCCCAAGATAGCTTGCTTGAAGGACATGAACAACACGTGGAAAACCTTCAAGAGCGTCCTCGTCAATACCTTTCTCGCTAAAGGAAAATCTCCATGAGAGAAATACCCCTTCATAACGGAGGAGGTATGGGAGCAATTCACCCAATAGAAGGGGACCCCTGAGTTCAAGGTATATATGGTTCCTTTGCTTGGGTACACCGTTGTATGCAGTAACCAGCGGTGTATTAATTTTCTTGTTTCTATTACGAAGGCCCTTAGTGAGAAGAACAAGGCAATCCAGAGGAGGAACGACCACCCGCACCGGCTCAGCTCTCGTGGCTTGCGGGGAAGGAGGAGCAGTGGAAGAAGGCTGAAGACGAGGCGTAAATTTCATCGACTCCCCTGATCGACTGCTCTCCGAGATCTGCAATCCACGATGCAAGCGCTGGTGGCTAGCCAGAGGGACCGTGTCGTCCACGGGGACTGTGGAGTTCCCAAACCCCAGGGACGTCGAGGTCGTGCAGCGAATCGTAAGTTGGCTAACTTCCTAGTTGGAATCATAGAGTGTGGTAGAAAAACTATGATCACTAGTGTGCGCACAAGTTTGTATATATTTTTTCCTCACAATGGAGAGCTTTGAATTTAACAGATCTCTTGCTCGAAGGAGGCGACCGAGGGATTGTTCACTCCCCATAGGGAGAACGACATCCTTACCCGGGCTCTAGAGAACAAGGAGCATCCAGGGCGGACGCGAACCGTGGGGGGTGTGGTGCCATGGAAGGAAGGCTTCTCGGAGCCCGGGCAAAAGGCGAAGAAGGCTCGCAGCTGGAAGGAAAGGGAATCGGAGCTGTCTCAGAAGATACGGTCAAATGTGACTGCACAATTTGCGGACATGTTCTCTCAAATGAACGAGAAGTATGAACGCCTCAACCGAGTTGTGCAGTCCAAGGGTTTAGATCCAGCTGCCGAGGTCGACGTTGCCAAGCCGAGTAGTTGCGGCTCGAAGGTTCACGTGGATCCGGTGGACCTGATTGAGGTATTGCAACTCTTGAGCTATATATGCAGTTCAATTGATGCCACTACCGTTACGTTAGAACTGTTTCGCTAACCTGTTATAATTGTTGCAAATTTCAGAAGCCGGAGAGCTGTAGCCTATTGATCAACATAGGCGACAAACCTGTAGTGGTTGCAAACGGGGTCATATATCAGTCTTGGGAGGATGTCCGGATCCACTACATACCTCTGGAGCCTGGATTCGCAAAGGTACAGGTGGACATGGCCCTCCCGGGCTACAGCTCTTTTCCATTGCCCGTCCTAACGGATGAAATGCGGACAATTGGCGAGGCATTAGGCTCATACATATAGTGGCCCAAGAAGGGTGTTAGACCACAGGAGGTAAACCCTAGCCATTCTAGCTTACAACTCAATTAATATACTCAATTTGCAAAATCTAACTTACGCGTTCGTAACTTAAAGTGGACGATGGATGCCAGCTCACTTCCTGAGGACACCACCCCCAGCACAATGCATGACCAAGCTCCTTCGGCCCCCATGCCTCCTCCGACGGCCTCAAACCCTTCGCCATCAAATGAGGCCAGCGGCACCGCGCCCCAACCTTCGAAGGTATACACTCGCTCCCCGCCCAAAGGCAAGGGCAAGGCCAAAGGCAGGGCGAAACAAAGCCAGCCGGGTACGTTCAAGAACGGGTTCCCACTCGTGTCGGAGTACCTTCTGCGCAATATGGATCAAATAACCAGAAGTCTCCACGAGTGGTACCTGACCCAGCCTAGGTGCCACATCAACTTCTTAGTTTACTTCAGGCCAGGTCATTTTCACCGTGAGGCCGGGAGCATATCGGTGGCCCACGAGGATTTGCTCGACCTCCTCAACTGGCGGGAGCTTGATATGTCCATCATACGGACTGGAGTCCTGTGAGTTTGCTGTTGTGTGAAGTTATCACAGTTCATTTCATAAATCTAATCACTTTGTATGCACTACTTACTAATGTCTACTTTGCATCCAAGTGCATGTATAGGCTGGCGACGATGAGGGCATGTGACAAGGTGGGTTTCCTCGACCCAGACAAAATAAACCTCACGATGCTAGAGCACAACCAAGCACATGCAGAGGAATACATATCAAGGGCACTACTAGCGCAGCAGGACCGAGAGTTCATTCTTGCGCCGTACCACCAAAGGTTAGTATATTTCCTACTAATTTAACTCATTCTTGTATGTTACGCCTAACATATGTATGAAACGGTTCACTTACATATGCAATGTAGGGGTCACTGGGTTCTCGCCGTCATTTGCTTATGGATGAATGAGGTCTATTACCTTGATTCGATGAGCGACAGGGTGGCGCATGTTTTCACCCTCACGTGGCACATAGACGCGTAAGTAACACAGTTGTTTTAAATTTTTCTCTGACTAGCTAATTAATGATAACATATTAACCGGCAATGCTAAATTAAATACAGGGCTTTCCAAAATTATGTTACTGTTGGAGGGAGGCATGACGCGTCGAATGGCACAACAATTTATTGGAAAGAATATGAGGTAATTAATACGAATGGAACTACTCATTATGAGTCTTTTAATTTAAGCTTAATTAATTCTTTCGAGTTAATGTGGGTTTATGTCTTTACATATGCAATTATCCCAGTGCCATTAACAGCCACAATCGTGGGAATGTGGCTTCTATGTCATGAGATTTATGTATGACCTGATTAGGAGAAACTTTGCCCAATTCCCTAAGGTAACCATTTTTCCTGACTCAAAGTCGATCATTGGATGTCTCGTACGTTTCTAACTTCATACACGCATGCAGAGCGCCATGTTGAAAGAGCAATATGAGTTGCCTCAATTGAAGGAGCTGCGAACAATTTTGGCTCAATATGTGATGGAAGAAGTGGCTTTCAACGATCCATCGTAAATGACTTGTGTAATATATATTAAATGTGTTGATTGGTGTATGTGTGTAAATTCATTGGTGTATTTGCGAATAAACTCAATATGTGAATAAGTTCATTGGTGTATTTGTGAATAAACTCAATATGTGAATAAATTCAATCTGTCCAATGCATGTGTATATCTTTGTATTAGTGTGTTTGTGAATAAATTAAATCTTTGAATAATTAGTGTATTTGTGAATAAATTAAATCTGTTGTATTAGTGTATCACTGTATTTCTGTATTTGTTAATGATACTTTGTAATACTATCGGTTCATATCCTACAACCGATAGAAGAAAGTTGTGGTACTAACCATGTCGAGTACTTAACCGATAGAAAAAACTATACATTACTATCGGTTTCTAGTGAATAACCGTTACAAGAAATATAACATCACTATCGGTTGAGATCATTGGGCCGATAGAAGAATTGTCGTTAGCGATTACTGAAACGTTGGAGATGTAGGTATTTTACTGTCTGTTTTTAACCAATAGGGGTGTGCAACGTTTCTTCTATCGTGCCGATCACTAGCAGTAAGAGAACCGATAGTAGATTTGATTTTGAACCGATAGTGAAAAGCATTTCTGTAGTAGTGAAAGTTCATAACTAAAATGGAATGGCAATGATGAACTACCTCTTTTTGTTAAAATATCAAATTTTCATTCAAAAAGCCAAAAATCATCAATTCCTATCAACATGGTCTTCAAAATGTATTTAAAAGGTTTTTAGAGGCTTTCGACTATCTTGTTTTTTACCCAAATCAGTTTCGAGTGCTAATCAAAATCTATTTGAATTGTGCCAAAACTTGTTTTACAAAACTCCTAGATATTATTACCCCGAAGAAGTTCGAAATTGAAAACTTTCTCAAAAGAGTTTCAATTTGAAACTTATGGGTGTTTGAATCTCACCAGAAAACTTGCTTTGACTCGAAAAACATTTGGCTCTTTCACAAAGCCATACTTGCATAGATTGGATAATAGAAATTTTTTTTAGAACATGCAGTAGAACTGTATATTTTCATTGAAATAAAAATGGGTATACTGGGTTAAAGTTCATACAACAAAAACTCCCAGCATGCTACAGAGTACCTAAGAAAAATAAGAAAGAGCCACTTCTTTTTACACAAAATTAGATAATAGATAAGATTAGCAGTGCAAACTATGCTAGTCTCTCTGCAGGAGGGGCGCCCATGAATAGGGCTGGACAAAAAGATCGAAGCTCGCGAGCTATTCGAGATCGGATCGAAAATCAGCTCGGTTCGAGATCGGCTCGAGCCCTTAACGAGCCGAGCTCGAGCCCAAGATGAAGCTCGAGAGAGAAATCGAGCCGAGCCCGAGCCTTCCCGAGCTCGCTCGAGCTCGGCTCGTTAAAACCCCAATTACATCATTATTCCTCGTTCCCTGACCTAGCAATCAAAATACTCCTAAGTCTCCGATCCTCAAAACGCTCTTCGGCAGCCCGTGCGTGGAGGAGAGGAGAGGAGCGGCGGCGGCCGCGCGTGGAGGAGAGGAGAGGAGCGGCGGCGGCCGTGCGTGGAGGAGAGCGGCGGCGGCGGCCGCGCGTGGAGGAGAGGAGAGGAGCGGCGGCGGCCGTGCGTGGAGGAGAGCGGCGGCGGCGCCCGCGAGTGGAGGAGAGGAGCGGCGGCAACGCAGGTGCGTGGAGAGCGACGGCGGCGCCCACGCGTGGAGGAGAGCGGCGACGGCAGCCCGCGTGTGGAGAGGAGCGGCGGCTGCGCCGGTGTTTAGAGAGCGACGGCGGCGCCCGCGCGTGGAGGAGAGCGGCAGCGGCGGCCCGCGCGTGGAGGAGAGGTTGTCGAGCCGAGCTCGAGCTCCGTCGAGCTTTCTTCGAGTCGAGCCCGATCTTGGTTTGAAGCTCGTTAAGACTTCGAGCCGAGCCCGAGCCGAGCCCAGTGCACTATCGAGCTCGAGCCGAGCCTGCCTGGGCTCGCTCGAGCTCGGCTCGTTTCCAGGCCTACCCATGAATGCACTACTGTAATGAGCAACACTATGCATAAATTTTTCTTTATGCAAAACCCATACAATCGATGGTGCAGTTCAGAAGTAGATAGGTTTTAGATCAAGCATCAATGGTAGGATTGAGCCTAGGGAATTACTGATCATTGTTTTGCAAGTTTTTTATAAGTTTTTATAAGCATCAATGTCTTATTAGCTCCTCACAAACTAAACAAGTCAATCTTTAACATTCAGGCAAATCTCTTAAGACTCTAAGAAAATCTAATGTCATAGCCAAGAAAAATAAAGAATTTTTTAGGAAATTTAAATGAACCAAAATTTCAGATGACAATTAGAAAATGGGAAATAATTAACAGAAAATTCAGACTTCTCATGGTTTTGTGGCTGATTAGGGTCTTGTACTATCGGTTCAAAATAAGCAACTGATATAGGGATCATGCACTCAAAGATATGATTTTCCTATCGGTTTGAAAATTAAAACCGATAGTGGACGACTATGTAACGAAATATTCTTAGTGATGTTCATCAACTCTGTAATTCTCATATCTATCAAGTTTGTAATTCATGCACTTTTCATTTAGTTATATATTTGTTATATATTGAATCACATATGAACAATTCGATATCAATTTAAGAAATTGACGCGAGCGGCAAGATCAATTCTAATCGGGTTGGTCAAAAACACTTACAGTTCGTGGAGTGGCCTACGATGGTGCGATGCAGTGGCCGGCGGCGGTGGAGAACCCAAATGCGAGCAGCAATGGTGGTGCAAGAGCGAAAAAGGGTACATCGGTGAGGCTAGGGTTTTCCGTGCGCGAGTACACACTTATTTAGAAATGTGTTCGGTTGGACTGGAGGGAAAATCCCGTGGGTTTAACCTATTATAGAGGTATGTACTATCGGTTAAAAATAAGAAACCAATATAAGACACTAAGGTTCCTATCGGCTTGCAACTAAAACCGATAGTAAAGTAACCAATATCAGAGTATTCATATTCCTATCGGTTAAAATTAAGTAACCGATATCAGATATTAAAATTCCTATTGGATTGTTAATATAAACCGATAGTAAATTAACAATAACGACTAGTCATGGAAGATCAAGAATCATGCATAAACAACACAATGGCAGTCTAGTACTATCGGTTGAAAAAAAGAAACCGATATAAGTTATCAATTACCTATCGGTTTGGCAATTGAAACCGATAGTAAAATACAATGGCACTACAACGTAGGGTTTTTCCTAAGAACAGTTACAGGTGTGTTTCAGAAAATCATTTTGCACTTGTAAAGACACCTGAAAATCCATGCAATTGACTTCCAATAATTTTGAAATAAATTAACAATAAATATCAATCATGGACCGTAAAGAATCATGCATATAGAAACTTTCTTTGAATAGCCAATCAAGATGGAGATATGAAAATGACAAATCAGCCAAAAACCATGAGGAATCTGAACTTTGTAGTTTTCATATTGATTTATGAAAAGAATCAATTATTGCTCAAATCAAGTCCAATTGAAATGAAAATTTGCAGAAATGATTCTCAATGCCTCACGTTATGTTTTCCCAAAGAATTTTTGAAAAATGATTTGACAATGAACAAGCACATGACGGGGTGCATAACCACAGTAATCACAATTTTCATAACATGATCAGTATTTGTATTAATTCTTCAATTAAAACTCCAAGTAATATACGTCACTTACATATTGTAAATTAGTCAAGAATGGTTGTCCACCCATAATCCTTCTTCGTGGTCGTCTCGCAAGTAACTTGTTTCGTCAACATCTTCGGTAGGGACATATTGAAGAATTTCATCTAAAAATGGAGGTAGTTCGTCAAACTGATTATACTCTTCTTCATCCACAACATCTTCGACCCCAACAATACGTCTCTTACTGTGAAAAACAACGTGCAACTTTGGATTGGCTGGGTCAACGATGTAGAACAACTGTGTGGCTTGCTCAGCAAATATAAATGGATCATCTTGGTGCGCGACTCTACTGAGATTGACGAGAGTAAACCCATGATTGTCGACTTTAACACCTCGAGGGATTTCGACCCATTGGCATAGAAATAAAGGACTCTTAAGTAATACGTAATCGAGCTCCCATATTTCCTCAATAACATCGTAATATGAGTTGAGTGCCCTTACTGCTCTGGCATCCTTTGAAATAGCAAGTAGTGTCACTCCACTATATTGCATAGTACTCTTCTCATCCTGAATTCTTATGTAAAATGAATAGCCGTTGATGTCATACCCCTGCCAAGTCCCTACAGTAAATCTAGACCTTCTGGCCAACCATGTAACAACTTCATCTACGTTGCCCTCAGAAGCTCGCAGGACTGTATTTTCGATCCACCCAGCAAACTTCCTGTAATGTTCTCTGGTTACCCAAATCTTTGGCTTCAAAGGATTCTGTTTTCGTAACATTTCCTTGTGCTCGTGTATGTATAGCTCCACCTCCGTCATGTGCTGTAACACCCAAAAATGGGCTTTTGCATACAGATCACTAGAGGGGACGACTGTTTTGAATCCAATCGTTTCAATGCCCTGAAGCCTGCCCTCATGCCGGGACGTAGGAACGCCAATTGGGTCAACCCCGGCCATATAGTTGGTGCAAAATTCAATCACCTTCTCGGTGGCATAACCTTCAACGATACTGCCCTCAGGCCGATGTCGATTCCTTACATATCCCTTCAAGATACCCATAAATCTCTCAAATGGATACATGTAGCGCAGGAACACGGGTCCACAAAACTTAATTTCTCTGACAAGGTGAACAATTAGATGGACCATAACATCAAAAAAAGATGGAGGGAAATACATCTCTAGCTGACGAAGAGTTGTAGTCACATCACATTGCAAATCATCCAGTCCATCCAGATCAATTACCTGCAAGGACACAATTGCAGCAAATATTCAGATTCAAAAAATCTAGCAAGTTCCATGAATGGAGCTAATTAACTTATTAGTAGTACACACTTACCTTGCCAGATATTGCGTTGAAGAAATAACATAGCTTTGTAATTGTCTCTCTGACTTTGACTGGGAGAATGTCTCTGATAGCAATGGGAAGCATCTGTGACATCAGTACATGACAATCATGGGACTTCGTACCAACCAGTTTCAAGTCTTTCATCGACACAAGTTTTTTCAAGTTTGCAGAATACCCGCATGGAACTTTGACACCATACAGGCACTGACAGAGTTCTGTTTTTTCCCTTTTTGACAAAGTATAGCAGGCTGGGGGGCCGGGAGGTATGTACGCTTCCCCTCTCCAACGGTGCAAGCTCAATCCTTATGCCCATTTCGAGCATGTCACGGCGAACTTTGATGCTATCTTTCGTCTTTCTCGGAATGTTTAACAACAAACCAATCAAACTGTCACAAACATTTTTCTCTACATGCATGACATCAATGCAATGTCGAACTTGTAAGTGCTCCCAGTATGGCAGATCCCAAAGAATCGATCTCTTCTTCCAAATATTTTTTCCTGGAGGTTTAGAACATTTACCGAACTCAACTTTGATGTCCTTCACGCGCAATTAAAACTCCTTACCAGTCACAAACACTGGAGCTGATCCTTGCCCAGGATTCCCATTAAATGACTTCCTCTTCTTACGGTAGGCATGGTGCATCGGAAGGAATCTGCGGTGACCTATGTACACTGTTTTTCTGCAGTTCGGTAACCACATGCTTTCAGTTTCATCCAGACAAATAGGACAAGCCTTGCCTCCTTTCGTACTATACCCCAACAAATTTTCGTAGGCCAGGAAATCATTTATGGTGCAAAATATCATGGCCCGCAATATGAAATTCTCTCGCTTATATGCATCCCACACCCGCACCCATTCACTCCACAATTTATGTAAGTCCTCGACTAACGGTGATAGAAACACGTCAATATCAACCCTGGGTTGTCTGGGTCCTGAAATTAGTAACGACATCATGATATACTTGCGCTTCATACATGACCAAGGAGGTAGATTGTAAATGCATAAAAGAACCGACCAAGTGCTATGCCGACTGCTCATATTTCCGTGTGGATTCATACCATCCGTACTCAGTCCAAACCTTATATTCCTCACTTCACAGCCAAACTCACCGAATGTTCTATTAATGTTTCTCTATTGAACAGAATCAGCTGGATGTCTTAGTTTTCCGTCTTGTTTTCGGCCTTCAACATGCCAACGCAAGTACTTCGCATCTTTCGGATTTGCAAACAGTCATTTCAATCCAGAAATCACAGGCAAATACCACACAGTTTTGGCCGGAGGTCCTTTCTTTACCTCATCACATCCACTATGATAAATTTGGTCTGCATGCTTATATCGCGATGCACCGCATCTTCGACAAACATGCAAATCCTCATACTCGTTACGGTACAGAACACAATCATTTGGGCATACATGTATTCTTTCGATTTCCATTCCCAACAGACACAACAGTTTTTTGGCCTGGTAAACCAATCTTTGCAACTCATTTCCCTCTGGAAGCATGTCCGCTAAAAGATCTAATAGCGCCGTGAAACTCTTATCGCTCCAATCGTTGCTTGCCTTCAAGCTATATAATCTTAACACAGAAGACAACTTTGTAAATTTTGCACATCCGGGAAACAAAGGCTTCTCAGAATCAACAATTAATTTCTCAAATTTACCAAAATCGTTTTCGTTGTAATCTTCTTCTACATCATGTAACATTTCATCTAAATTGTCGTCATCTACATGCACATTCGAATGAACATTATCAATGTTCTGATGATCATCATTACTGCAATCCACTTCCGGGTCCTACTGAGTGGTAGCGGTGCTCGTTTCCTCAAGATCTTCATCATGCCATATCCAACAGGTATAGCGTGCATTAAAACCACGACGAATCAAATGACTCCTAATCTGATCAGAGTTGCCGAACCTCTTTAAGTTCATACAATCTATACAAGGACAATGCATATCTTTCTCTCCCTTCTTCGCCTTTTCTTGCTCAGCAAATTTAATAAACCCATTCACACCCTCTAAATACTCAACAGTAGTATGTTTTATTCCATACGTCCAATATTCTCGGTCCATCTACAATTATTTCACAAAATTGACAAATTGAAATAAATAATTAATGACTCAGGGAATGCATGCATGAAACATCATCAATTAGGCCATGTGTATATATGAGCTATTTAATTACATTAATGGATATATGAAACCCTAACTTGATGCATTAATTGGAAGAGCCAGCTAGCTATCTTATTAACTTCAGCCATAAATCATTCCTAGCTTAACTTCAGCAAGCTATAGCTAGCTAGCCAACCTAGCCTCCTAGTTTGGAGCTACATGCATCTAGTTTAATGAATTGATAGAGAGAGAGGGAGAGTGTGAAAGAGTGATCGAGAGAGAGAGGTGATGAGAAGATGACAATACCGAGGGGGATTGAATTATCAACCTCCTAGCTAGCTTCTCCAGATCACTCTACCTTGGAGCCTGGATGCACGTACAGTAGAAATGATCGAGGATGTAGAGCAGGGGTCGAGATAAGTTGTGCAATTTTACTATCGGTTCAAAACCACAACCAATAGTAAACTTTTCTCTCTTCTAAAGGTCCCCACTGACATAACCATTAGTTTATATGACGTCATTTTACTATCGGTTTGTTTTATATAACCGATAGTAAAATTTACTCTATTATATCGGTTGGTACAGTAGTAACCGATAGTAAAAATTTCGTAATTTCACTATCAGTTACGAAAGACAAACCGATAGTATAACTTCCTCTATTATATCGGTTGGTACAGTAATAACCGATAGTAATAATTGTTTGCTATTCACTAATGGTACACCAGAACATAATCGATAGTAAAAAGCCTCTTCTCCACCGCTGTCGTCGTACCCTATCGGATTTTTCTCAGATTGCTTATAACCGTTACAAGATATGGGTTAGTGGATTGCATTTCTGTAGTAGTGCCCCACTCTAGTCGGCATCCTTGATACTACACGTGGTATCAGAGTAAGGTCTCTCATTTATGGGCTTTACCTCCTAGAGAGAAAGGATGGACTCGATAGAGGATTTTGATTTGATTGCTCCTCACTTTGATGGCTCACATTACTTTCATTGGAAGATTATTATGAGCATTTATTTTGAGGCATTGAGTTTGGATTTATGGAGCTTAGTGGAGAAGGGTGTGACTTATCCGTTGATTTCAGATAAGGATATTCTCCTCTTAAATACAAAGGCTAAAGATGTGCTTCTTAGATCCCTTAGCCATGATGTGCTCGAACTAGTGAGTGATCGTTCGAACGCTCATGATGTTTGGACCACCCTTGAGCCTATCTTTGAGGGCACATCTAGCTTTGAGCATGCTAAGATGCGCTTCTTGATGCAACACTATGAAGCATTTGTGATGTTGGAGCATGATACACTCTCCACCATATATGATCGCTTGATCAACATTACAAATGAGCTCAAAGCCCATGGCGCTAATATTTCCAATCTAGACATTTGTAGGAAATTGCTTAAGGTGTTACCGGAGGATCGCTACCGAGACTTCATTACCACTCTTGCAAACGGTGACCTCTCCGACACTTCACCGAGCGACCTCATTGACATGCTTATGTCAAATGAGGCTATGTCTAAGGAGAATGACATACATTCCACCTCCGAGCATATTAAGAATGATGATTTCATTGTGGAGGATCAGGAGCTTTCTAGCAAGCTCAAAGACGTTATCGACTTGGTTCGCCTAAGAAAGACAAAGGTGAACTCTTACAAGAAGAACTCAAAGAAAGCTAGAAAGAAAGCGTCAAGATCAAAGTCTTCATCTCACGACAAATCTATATGCCTTATGGCATGTGACTCGACGGTATCAAATACTAACTTCTCTAATGATGAGCTTATGGATATGATTGTAGAGTTAAATGACTTGCTTGGCAATATGAACAAAAGTTTTTGCACTTTAAAGAATAACTTCTCATCCTTGAAAGTGGAATTTCAAGAGTTGAAAAGTTTTTATGATTCTTTGCTTGCCAAGGAAGCTATTAGCTCCACAACTACCTTAGATGATAGAGTTTCTTGTGACTTGCTTATTGATCTATCCTTAGAGTCACCTACTTCCACTTCACATGCTAGCACCTCTTGTAATGACTTAAGTGTTAATTCTTGTTTAGACTCAAATACTAGCTTTGTGGACACTAGTACTTCATGCTATAATTTGTCTATTGATTCATTTATTGATCCACATGCTTGTACGGTTGATACTAGTAACTCATACCATGATTTATCTAGTGACTCATCCTTATGCCATGGTGTTAGTACTAGTTGCTCCTCTTTGATATGTCTAGCTCATCTAGTGATTCTATTGTTATGCCTTCTAGTTCATCTACTTGTGATGATATGCCGTCATGTTCCCATTCGCATCATGCTTCATGTGTTAACACAGTATCATCTTATGTACATAAAATTAAAAATAATGAACTTAGGGCACAAATTGAGAAACTTGGAAAAGATTTAGAAAATTGCTACAAAGGAAAAGTATCTCTTGATCTTATTCTTAGCCAACAAAAATGCTCTTTTAGAAAAGAAGGACTTGGATACTTTCTGAAGAAAGGAAAGAAACCAAATACAAAAACCATTTTTGTGAATGCATGCAACAAATTTTGCTTTAAATGTCATGAAACTGGTCATTCACATGATGCCTGTCTGTTAATGACTTCAAATTATTTGATGCTTGCTACATGCTTCAAAGGTCAAAGAAAGAATATGCAATAGCAAAGTTTGTTGGTGCACTCATGTTAAATAAAAAGAAGAAATTAATTTGGGTGCCCAAAGCTTTGATCGCTAACATTGAAGGACCCAAAAGAGTTTGGGTACTTAAAAAGACTTGATTCTTTTGTTTTGTAGGTGAACTACAAGACCGGCGGAAAACATTGGGTGCTAGATAGTGGATGCTCCGAACATATCACCGGTAACAAGAAGTTGTTCACCTCATTAGAAGACAACTCAAGAGAAAATCAAAAGATAACCTTTGGCAACAATCGTCAAGGAAATGTGGTAGGCTTGGGTAAAATTCCAATATCAAATGATCTCTCAATCTCAAATGTTTTACTTGTTGAATCTTTGAATTTTAATTTGCTTTCTGTTGCAAAAATTTACAATTTTGGATTTCGTTGCACATTTTATCCTAAAGAAGTTTTAGTCGAAAGTTTAAAAGACAATTCTTTGATCTTCAAAGGCTTTTGTTTTGAAAATCTTTATCTGGTTGACTTTCACTCTAAAGATGCATCGCTTTCAACATGTCTTGTCTCTCAAATCTCAAAAGGTTGGCTATGGCATATAAGACTTGCACATGTTGGAATGCATCAACTCAAAAAGCTTTTGAAATGTGATTTGCTTATTGGCTTAAAAGATGTGAATTTTGAAAAGGATAAACCCTGTAGCTACTTCACATCCAATTAAGCGTGTTCTTTCAACTTGCAAACCTTTGGAACTGCTGCATATGGATTTATTTGGACCTTCTGAGTTCCAGAGTATCGGGGGTAACAACTATGGCTTTATATTGTTGATGACTTTACTCGCTATACTTGGGTTTTCTTTATTTCTCAAAAATCTGAAACCCCTGATGTTTTCAAAAGTTTTGCAAAACGCGTTACCACTGAATTTGAACTTTCCATCAAGAAAATCCGTAGTGATCATGGTGAAGAATTCGTTAATTAAACTTTATTTGATTTTTGTGACACTCTTGGAATCAAACACGAATTTTCTACTTCTTACACTCCACAGCAAAATGGAGTTGTAGAAAGGAAAAATCGAACACTAATAGAAATGGCAAGAACAATGCTAAGTGAGTATGATACTCCTACTCGCTTTTGGGCCGAAGCTGTGCATACCGCTTTCTATTATATTAATCGTCTTTATTTGCAGCCTCTTCTGAATTTAACTCCTTATGAATTTCTTATTGGGCGCAAGCCAAATGTTTCTTACTTTCAAGTTTTTGGTTGCAAATGCTACATTCTTAAGAAAAGGAACTTTGGTGGTAAATTTCAGAGAAGAGTAGATGAAGGCTTTCTAGTCGGATACTCTACTACCAGTAAAGATTATCACGTTTTCAATAAAAATATTAGCTGTATTGAAGAATCTTGTGACATAGAATTCGATGAAACTAATGGCTCTCAAAAGGAGCAAATCTCTTGTAAAGTTTCAGGTGAAGATCTTCAAGAAGCTCTAAAGAATATACCATTGGAGATATCAAACCAAGAGAAGATGATCAAGAAGATGATGAGAACACTGAGAATGATGATCAACCTACATCATCACCTCATGTTGATCCTCCAGAACCAAGTCAAGAAGATGCTGCACAAGAAGAAGTACTACGGCAACATCATACCATCACCAAGGATCACCCTATAGACCAAATATTGAGTGATGTCGGTAAGGGTGTTCAAACTTGCTCTCGCATTACTTCTTTTTGTGAACATCATTCTTTTGTATCATCTTTAGAACCTAAACATGTAGATGAAGTTCTAAATGATCCTGATTGGGTAAATGCTATGCATGAGGAACTTAATAATTTTTCTAGGAATAAAGTGTGGACTTTAGTTGGAAGACAAAAGGATCATAATGTTATTGGAATAAAATGGGTTTTTAGAAATAAGCAAGATAAAAATGGTATAGTAATTAGAAATAAAGCTTGTCTTATTGCACAAAGTTTTACTCAAGTCGAAGGTTTAGACTTTGCTGAAACTTTTGCACCTGTGGCAAGACTTGAAACTATTCGTATACTTCTTGCTTATGCATCTAGTTTTAATATTAAGTTATTTCAAATGGATGTAAAATGTGCTTTTTTAAATGGTGAAATTTCTGAACGAGTTTTTGTGGAACAACCTCCTGGTTTTGAAGATTCTAAATTTCCAAACCATGTGTTTAAACTGTCTAAAGCTCTCTATGGTCTCAAGTAAGCTCCTCGAACTTGGTATGAACAACTTAGAGAATTTTTTTTATCAAAAGGTTTTAAAATTGGGAAGGTTGATACAACATTGTTTACAAAGAAAATTGAAAAAGATTTGTTCATTTGTCAGATATATGTTGATGATATTATCATCGAATCTACTAATGAACATTTCTGTCATGAGTTTGGAGAAATGATGTCCAGGGAATTCGAGATGTCAATGATCGGTGAGCTAAGCTTCTTCCTTGGACTTCAAATCAAGCAACTCAAGAACGGTACGTTCGTGAGTCAAACAAAGTACGTGAAGGACTTGCTCAAGCGCTTTGGGATGGAAGATGGTAAGGCAATCAAAACCCCCATGGCAACAAATGGACATCTCAACTTGGACAACAATGGAAAATCAGTTGATTCTAAACTGTATAGGTCTATGATTGGTAGCTTGTTATATCTTACTGCATCTAGGCCTAATATCATGTTTAGTGTGTGCTTATGTGATAGATTTCAGTCAGATCCTAAGGAATGTCATTTAATTGCTATTAAAAGAATCCTTAGGTATTTGAAATGCTATCCTAACCTAGGCCTTTGGTATCCGAAAGATGCAAATTTTGAATTAATTGGATCTTCGGATGCTGATTATGCTGGCTGTAAGATTGATCGAAAAACTACATCTGGCAGCTGTCAGCTTTTGGGGAGATCTTTAGTATCATGGTCATCTAAGAAACAGAACTATGTAGTTCTCTCCACTGCTGAAGCGGAATATGTGTCTACAGGCAGTTGTTGTGCTCAAATTCTGTGGATGAAGCAGACATTTTTGGATTATGGAATTAAATTTGATAAAGTGCCACTCTTGTGTGATAATGAAAGTGCCATTAAAATTATAAATAATCCTGTTCAACACTCTAGAACTAAGCATATTGAAATACGGCACCATTTTATAAGAGATTATTTGGCAAAATGAGATATTGATGTGAGTTATATTAGAACTGATATGCAACTAGCAGATATTTTCACCAAACCCCTAGATGAAACTAGATTTTGTTTTCTCAGAGGTGAATTGAACATTGTTGATATATCTAATGCTAGTTGATGTGTTAATGGTATTAAAATATATTAAAATATATTTCTATTCCCTCTTTGGTCAAATCCTCTTTCTGGTCGCAATTTTCCAAACTGACAGTTAGTATGACAAACTGACTATCAGTTCCTTTGCTTAGGAGCCTGTTCTTAGCCTCTGGTTGAAGTCGTTGACCATGCTGACAGTCAGTTCCACAAACTGGCTGTCAGTTATGTGCAATGGTCTTTGGTCATAGCCCCTGGTCATTTTTGAGGCTCAAACTAACTGTCAATTTCATAAACTGACTGTCAGTTTCAAAACTCAGTTCTATGAACTGACTGTCAGTGTTGCACACTGATTGTCAGTTCCATGTTTCTGGGTTTGGAATTGACTGTCAGTATATCATACTGACTGTCAGTTTGTGTCTCCAAAACCCTAAAAGCCCCGTTTCTGTTCCCCGTCTCTTTGCCTTCTCATCTCGCCGCCACCTCCTCTTACGCCTCCTCGCCGTCGCAAATTTGCGCCACCACCTCGCCGTGTCGCGCCGCAGCTTCGCCGTGCTGCGTCACCACCGATGGTTCACCATTCTTTGGAGCTGCCGCCGCACCTAGCTCTTTTTTTTTCTCCTCACCACCTCATCGTGGTTTGGCTCCTTGCCGTGCCCCCTCGTCGTGCTCCTCTTCGTCGTTGCAAACCTCACCAGGTCCGTGCCTCTCCTCGACGGTGCCGTGTTTCTCTGTTCGCGACCGTCGTCATCACCTCTTCGGCAGTCCTTTGTTCAGGTCTTTTCTTCCTTCTCTGTTTTCTCTCTCGGTTTCATCATGTCTGATCAGCCCTTGTCATCTCGACGCGTGGCCCGTCGGAAGAACGCGGTAAATAGCCGTTGTTCATCGGGTCAGCTGACTGAGCCCCGCTCTTCGCCTCCGCCTGAGCGCGTCCCCGTGGATTATTCCCGGTGGCACACGAGTCGCCTCCACACGCTCCGCTCCACAAACCCCTATCTCTCGCCGCGTCCCACTGGTCGTGACGCGTGCAACGTCCTCACCTTTTACACGAACCTCCACCTTGATTTGTTCACTAGTGTCTATAGTCGCATCCCCATTTTCGCCCATCGCTCCCTCTCCTGGCAGACGATCGCGTCTCGCACAGGCATCACTTCTCTGGCAGATTCTTTTGCCTCCGTTGGGATTCGCGATCTAGTCGTTGATTCCTCCCTCCACTATGCCGATGAGCCCATCCATCAGTTCTACTCCACTGTGTTTGTCTCTCCTCAGCGGGATTTTCTCACCTTCATGACAGGCCTCCAGGTCTACACTATCACGAAGGAGCAGATTGAGACCGCTCTCGAACTGGTTCGTCCCGCTTCCGGGCGCCAGCTCCATACCCTTCCCGACCTTGAGCATCGGGAGGTGGCCATACTTTACCCTGGCCCCTTCCAGCTCCATCACATCGCTGGCCTGCGCCGCGATGTCGACCTAGCCCTTAGGATTCTAAGTCTCACTTTGGTCCCTATGACCGGAGACAGAGCCAGGGTCACCTACCTGGCCCTCCACGTTCTTATCTCCATCTTCCAGGAGGAGCCCTTCGACGTTGCTGATCTCATCATCAGTGAGATTCAGCACGTTCTTCTTGCTCCGCGCCGTCAGTTGGTGTACGCTCCGTACATCATGGCGGTGCTTCTCCACATTCGGGCCGTTGACTTTGAGCTACCTCGGCCCCATCATCCCCTGCAGTTCTACCCTCCGGGCAGGGCTGACAGGCGACTCGGTGCCCGGCCTGCAGTTGCTGCTGGCCCTGATTCTCCCGCATCTGATGATGATGTTGCGGGGGAGTCAGAGGATGAGGCTCCAGCTCAAGAGTTTGATCCAGCACCTGCTGCAGAGACAGGCACCGGATCCTCCTCCGCCTCTCAGCTCGATCAGGTGATCCAGGTGCAGCAGCAGATCCTCAGCACGCAGCAGGAGCATCATCAGATGCTGCTTCGCTTGCTTGCTCAGCAGGAGGAGATTCTGCGCCGGCTTCCCTCTTCAGCGCCTCCAGTCCCTCGCAAGAGGGCTCGCCTGGCGTCATCATCTCCAGGATCCGTCTCAGTCCCTGCAGCCACGGCCCCTGCTGCACCAGCTCCAGCTTCTACTCCTCCAGCTTCACCTGCCGTCGACGCGACTGGATCTCCCACAGGCTCCGGGGATACATCCGTGCTAGGCTTCTCTGATGATGAGCCTTAGGCTCTGTTTTGTATTTACTCCCTTTTTGTGCTTGATGCCAAAGGGAGAGAAGTATTATGTCTTTATATTATTGGATGATTTTTATGTTGGATGATATGGATATTGACTTTTTATATATGCTGGTTGACTATTCTGATATATGATGACTGGTTGATTATTCTGAGATCTATTATGTGGATATATTGGTTTATGATGCTTTGATATTTGTGATGCTCTGATATTTGTGTTGTTTGAGATATCATGCATACACTCAGGGGGAGTCAGGGGGAGTTATTCATTTATTATTTTATATCGAACACTTGTTGTCATCAATCATCAAAAAGGGGGAGATTGTTGCATCTAGGCCGTTATGCCTGACCTAATTTTGATGACTAATGAAAATAAAGTGTTTCAGATAATTATGCTGTTGAGATATTTGATACAGAGTTATGATGGAAAGAAATGCAAGATGATCAAGATAAACCCGACATAAAATGGATCAAGCACAAGTCACAAAGCACAAAGATGAGAAGAAAAGCGAGATGTAAAGTACCTAAGGTAATATTATTTTTAATTTTACCGATCTCGGCGTTTGGAGGTTGATCGGTTTAGGAATTTATTTTTTAGAATTTAACCGTACTATAAAGAGGGGTTGCAAGTTCTCTCTAGACTTCTGCATAAACCGAGAAACTACTAGATCATTGCATTGCATCATTTTCGGTTGGATTTGATTTTGAAAGATTTGGATTTTCAGTTGAGTTTTTGATAGCAGAAGAGTTTTTGTATTTTCTAGAAAGATCTAGGCAAATTTGGTTTTTACTTCTTTTGACAAAAATGTAGCCCTTTAAATTATCTTTCAAACGAGTTATTAAACTTTCAATTTGGATTTCTGAATTTAAAGTTATGGCTGTTTGGATTCATACTGACTGTCAGTTTGGTATACTGACTGTCAGTTTGTGTTAACTGACAGTTGTCCAGAGAGGTTTTTTTTTTAGCTGAAATTTTTTAAACTAAACTGACTGTCAGTATATCCATGCTGACTGTCAGTTTGCATTTCGACCTCAAGTGGTTTTATTTGAGCTTCTGTTTGATCTGGACGTTTTGTGGTCGAAACTGACTGTCAGTATATGATGTTTTCTTTCCATATACGACCACAAACGGCTAGCTATTTTTTATCCGTAAATTTTGTCAGCCCTTGAGTTTGAGACTGACTGTCAGTCTCCCATACTGACTGTTAGTCTCCCATACTGACTGTCAGTTTTCACTGATTTATTTCTGTCGCGCCCCGAAACTGGGACTACGACTACTCCTGAAGAGACCTAGCTCGCTGCAGCTAGTCCCATATATGCATAGCATACACATACCCTTGACTTCCCAGGATAAGTCAAGCACAGGAGTATATTCACATTGCAACAGAGTAACTTACAAAATAGTTAAACAGTGTGGCCTGCTGGTCTTGATATTACATAAGGAGATTACAAAGCTTTCACGGCATACATGGTTTAGCAAAATAACATCTACACAGCAGAAGATAGGTGACCCACCCACAAAAGAGAAGTGGACAGCAGAACAACACACATCAAGGTTTTGGCGGAACTGACGCTCCTCCTTCTGGATCCAAGAAGTCCTCCACGCCTTCATCTTGATTGTTGATCGCTCCGTCTATTGATTTGTAGATTGCAAGGGTGAGCACTTACGTACTCAGCAAGTCATAGGTAAGAGTAGATACATATAGTAGTGATGATATGAACCTAGACTAGTCAAGAATTATGGATATTTATAAAATAATCTTTTACTTTCGTACCTCATCTCAGGGCAGCACTTTTCATAATTTAACATCATCATTCATGTTCACTAGATTATAGCACTACCGCGACACGTCGACACACGACAGCCCACGGTAGTACTCCTTATCATGACAACACATGTCATTTGGGTAATCTTGATTAAAACATATTTTATTTAGAAAATAGTACTTGTGTCACACCCCGTGGATTTAATCCACCGCAGCAGACTCCTATAAAACCCGGGAGCTCGGAGTATTCGAATACGTTTTTAACTCTGCAGAGAGGTACCAATTTACCCGCAAGATATTCCACTTTCAAACCTTTCCTATCATAACAAAATGATTGGACCCCTGACTCACTTCATATTGTGAGCGGCAAGGTGGAAATAACAAGAACTTTTGTTATGTTTTACTCACAATTCACCCCCGACCCTGTGGCTCTCAGCGAGACACAGTTGTGGCTGGTTGTATCCAAACCTCCACCCCTTTGCTTATTCCCATTACTAGGTCAGCGTGCTTGATCACCTTCAGTGATATGTGTGGGAGCCGCGCTCCGTGTTTATCGTGCATCACTACACATCTCATGCAGGGGTTTCATGTGTGATCCACATAATTACTTGTTCAGGCCTGTCCCATACCAGGCTTGCGGTTAGCACGTTGCTCATGCCACTAGACGCACAACACAAGGTTCTAGTCCTTATATGCCAGTGACCAGACCATCCACAACCCTGCACCTTCAGTGCCTGCATTCCTTTGCAGTCTAGCACCTCCAGTGCTACAGCCATCCATACCATTTTTCTGGTCACGGCTAGGGGTTTTATTTCACGAATATAAGTATATACATACATATAATAGTTCATGGCTCAAAACTTGTTTATTTCACATTTCACCAATAACCAGTCTAGTACTGCCAATTCATAAATCAACCATTCTCAATCTTTCACATGCAACATTGCCTATATTCAAGGTTATATTATAGCAACATTTAAAATATAGGTTCAAGATGACCAAGGATATGACTTGCCTTCCGCGTCGTAAGAAACAGCAGTTGATGACGGGTCAACAGCGAAGTCCTCGATCTCAGCTTCTAGATCTGCTCGACGACAAACCAAACAATACACACAAATATTACTTATATATTAAGATGTTTTAGGATCTATATGCAGATATGCTTTACAAGAGTGACTGTACGATACTGGAGATAATTGAGATTACAAGCTGAACTGAGTTGAGATCTAGGGTTTCAAGGATTTGGCTAAGGATGGGTGTTAGATGCTCTTAGGATCTCAAGGTTACAATAAGAACATCAGTTTTGTGGTTGGTTGATCAAAAACAGCGAATGTCAGCGGATTGACATTCGGATCAAGGTTCTGACATAACTTCAAGGAAAACTAGAGAGCTTATCTCAAGTTATGACAGTAGAAGAAAGTGTAGATTATAACTCTACAAATTCAGTGGGCAAAGTGGCTTTCAAAATGCACAATCAGAAGTGGGTAAACAAGGTCAATGCCATTGGCTGGCATGCACTAGAATAGTGTCAAAAACTAGGTTTTAGCATAACATGCATTTCAAGGGCTCAAATCAAGTTGTGATAGAAGAATAAAATGTAAATCACAACCTCAGGAATCTAAGGGACAAAGTTATGCCCAAAATGCACATCTGGAAGGAAGTGAAAAGGGCTAATGCCACTGACTGACATAGTCTGGCATTGATCTTGACATGGCCAGAAACTAGGGCTTGGCATAACTTTTGATCTAGAGCTCCAAATGATGCACCACTTTGTCTGGGAGGTCGGCAATGATAACAGGAACAAATCATTCAACAGGATCTAGGGCAGAAGATGACTAGAAGGTGATGAAATTCAAGGGAGAAGTGTGGTGGCGACACGGCACAGTGAAGCCACTAGACAACAATCTTGGCATGGCTGTAACTGGAATTCTGGACAGTTTCAAAGATCGAGCTAGAAGACAATTATGCTCAGGAAGTTGAGGCACACCTGAAAGACAAAGTAGATGAAGCTGAAACGGCCAGGAATAGGTTTCCGGTGATCGACGCCGGAGAAGAAGACATGAGATTTGGGGCTTTTCGATTTAGGCCGAATGAACTCGATTCCAAGCTTGGGAAGTGAAAGAGAGATAAGAGGAAGTTACCTGAACGGTCAATTTGGTCGGAGGATGGCCGGAGAAGCCTGGCGACGATCACCGGTTTCTGGAGAAGCTCAAAATTGGGGAAAGCTTCGGTTGAAGCTCAATCGGGAGATCTTGATGCATAGGCTTGCTGGAAATGAGTCACTGATCATTTTCTTCCACAGGATCGAGAGCTAATTCGGGCTGAATTAAGCTACATTGCAGGAACAGGGTAATCGGCAATTCCGGTGATCGCCGGCGATAGGAGGCAAGGAAATCCAATTAAGTGGTACAGCATGATGAGAGAGATAAGGGGAACTCACTGGTGCTGTTAATTTGGCAGGAGATGCTGCGGTTGAGGCTGCCACCGTGAAGCTCCTCGATGGCTCGCCGGAGAAGACGACTGCAGCGAGAGAATTTGCAAAATTGGCTAAGTCCTGGTGAAGAGGAGATGATACAAGGCACTGGTGGTTTAAATAGAGCAGTGGGCGTAGCTTGCA
Source organism: Pharus latifolius (assembly GCA_019359835.1). Taxonomy (NCBI): domain Eukaryota; kingdom Viridiplantae; phylum Streptophyta; class Magnoliopsida; order Poales; family Poaceae; genus Pharus; species Pharus latifolius. Next base: position 18,083,595 of record CM033326.1, on the reverse strand, counting down.
AGGATTTACAGCATTGAATTTGTGTCAGATGACAAGATTTGCCGGGCGCAGATGCAACAACGGCGAGCGGTGAAGCGACTGTGCACTGGCAAGGCAAAGCTGTGCTACATCGGGTCTCATCAATGTCGGGCGGTGCAAGGCGGTGGCGACAAAGGCTGGTGAAGCAAGTAATGTGGCAAGAAGACACTGACAATGGTTGCTGCTGGTCGCGCACAGGTGTAGATGTTGTTCAATGGCGCTGCCACGGCGAAGGCTAGGACACGGACACGTGCGCACATGCAGATTCAAGTGAGCACGAGCTCAGGCGAGGCGAGGCGTGGCCGGCGGCGAGCAAGCGCGGCGCAAATGCACGGCGATCTCTGGTCGTGCACAGCAGCTGCTGTCCTGGTCGAATTTGGGCTTGATTGCAATTTCAAATTCTTGATTTGGACTGAACTGTAAATCTGGAGATTTAGAAGGTTTGATCTGGAATTGATTCTGCTGTTTTGGTATACTTAATTCCATAGATGATTTGGCACAGCTAGAAGATAAAGTTTGAGACATTTGGATGACTTTTGATATGAACTGAAAACAGAGTAGATTAGGGTAAAATAAGTCTGAAACTTATTGATCTCGAATTCTGGGATTTAGGGTTTGATTTTGAGATACTCATAAAAGAAGAATTTGTGTTGAAAAGCATTTGGGAGATGTTCCCTGAATCAGATTTGAATTTGAAGATGATTTGCAACATTTTGCCTTTTTAGGCTTTTAGAAAATCTGGAAAAAGGACTGATCTGCGATACTCTTGGACTGATTTGCGAAAAAGGTTCAGATGGTGAAATCTGGCTGCCAACTTTTTGGATTAAGGTATTGGCATACCCTTGATCATAATCCAGGAATAATCTGGTCTGAACTTGGCTAAGATTTTGATTAAATCTGAATTTCTGAAACTTAGGGTAAAAGGTAATAACAGATATTCTGTTTTCGAAAACAGAAAAGAGTTGATAAATCTGGAAGTTAGGGATAGAATTGAATCTGGGTTCTGAAGGCTTTTAGATTTAGGATAACTGATAGATCAAATCTGGAAAGTCAGATCTTGACTTGGGGTCACAGGATAGATTTTGAGATTTTAGGGCTTGAACAGAATAAAGCTGAAGCTGATTTGGCTGATCTAGAAGAGACATATGCATGCATGATTTTTAAGAAAGAACTTTTCACCCCAAAACTCAGGATGTTACAATTTCCTTTTTCGACCTCAAATGACTAGCTGAATTTTCTCCGGATTTTACTTCTTTCTAATCGTGACCCAAACTGACTGTCAGTTTGGTAAACTGACTGTTAGTTTGAGCTGCTGATTTTCAACTCGAGCTCCAACGGTTCTTTTGATCTTTGAGGCTATAAATAGAGGCTTTGAGCAGATGTTTTATATAACAAGTAGCCTCCTCTCATACACATACTTGAGCATTGCTTTTGGAGTTAAAATCTTGATCTTTTGATCAAGTCGTGAGCTTTTCAGATCCACCGAGTGCTTTCTGTTTGCATCATTTGCATCCTATGAGTTTCTCGGTGATTGTTAGAGCTCTAGAGAAGACCTTGCTGCTCATTACTCTTGGTGAACGCCCTCACCTAGATGGTTTGGTGGCGTGGCCGTTGACCTCTCTCATTCGGAGATTATCGGAGAGGCTTGGCGTGTTTGTAAAAGGCATCAGTGCTCGCCTTTCCGGAGTGGACAAGGAGCAACCACTAGTGAGAAATATCCTTCGTGGATATTGAAGCAAGACTCATTCACTTGAGTGCTTCAATGAGGATTAGGGGAGACTGGGCGAGTCTCCGAGACCTCCGAAAAAATCATTGTGTTCGTCTTCTCTTCCTCTTTCTCATATTATTGTTATTTGTTCTTGATTCTTTATTTGCCAATATTTTTTTTAATTTGAAGTTTTTAAAAGCCTCATATTCATCCCCCCTCTAGTCGGCATTCTTGATCCTACAATCTTCTCCTTCAAGGATGCTAGGGCTTCAGCAAGTTTTTCGCTGTTAATCCTCCGAGCTTCATCCTCCTCTCTCTATAGGACCATGAGATAATTCCTAGTCGTATAGAAGAAAAATTGAAGAGTAAGAATCCTTACCACAACGATCTGTGGAACAGATGCTGACTGGACCACATAAGGGGTTGGGACATTCACCACTCCCCAAGTGTCAGCATCTTCCTTCTCGACCACAGCTGGTCTAGTTTGAGATACTGCAATAGGAGAGGAAGTGGTCCAATTTGTCTTGTACATCCAATTTCAGACTGGATAAGTCATTCCTAACTAAGCAATATAACTTAGTTAGAGAGAAAACTGATATCTACCTCAAGCAATGTTCTAGGAGATTTCAGGGAGCAGTTCCTGTGGCCAAAGAAGAGGTTGGTGAAGAGGCCTGTGCGCCTGAGGCCCCAGCAGTTACAGCTAATGGTAGTGGACACACTGCCTTCTCGAAAGAGAGATGAACATTTTGATCATCATTTCCCTTGAAGGTCTTCATTAGTTTTTTCGAGGAAGAATCACCAGAGGATCCAACATCATCACTAGTTCGCTTCTTCGAGAGCCACAAAACATTCAAGCAATTGTAAAAACCAAAAAGTTTTACTTTGGAAAACTTTTGCTCAAGAGAAAGACTTGTACAGATTTTCCAAAAGAGAATTACCTTTTGAGATATTTGTGCAATGTCTTGAAGCTTTGGTGGCTCCATATCAACATCGATAACCAGAGACTATCTTCCTCATCTCTGGTAAGTCGCCCTGGAACTTGGGATGACATTGAGATGAAAATAGAGAAGGCAAGGTTAAGAAGATGAAGAGTCTAAGACTTAGACAATTTTGAAGAGCTTGAAGACTCTGAAGCTCGGAGGCCAAATATATAGACATCCGAGGGTGATGGTTCGAGTTCCTGGCATTGGAACACAGCGACTGCCTTGAGATTTTTTCTGTCATGATATCTGACAACTGCACCCAAAGAATCTCCTTGGGACGTGTTAGAATTCAAAGCGACAGAGGCACTCTTTGGAATCCGAAGCATCGTACTAAAAAAGAGTTGTGTCGTATCAAATTCAGGGGCTAGCTGACAGAGATTATTACCCGAATTAGTCATCCATGCCGTTCTATGGTCGAAAGAGCTATAGAGCAAGATTTAAATCATCTATATGCTTCTCTATAGTCGAAAAGACCTAGGAGAGAGATTAGGGGATAGTCCAAAATCTTCTAGACATAACCCGTTATGAGTATTGTTGCCTACTGTAGGATCAAGAATGCCGACTAGAGGGGGTGAATAGGAGGCTTTAAAAACTTTTCTAATAAAACAACTTTTACAAGACTAAATCCTAAAAGAGCTAAGAGCAAATAAAAACTAAATCAATTAAATAAATAGATTGCACAAATAAAATGAGATGAAGAGAGACAAACACAACAATGTATCCCGAGGTCTCAGAGACTCGCCTGGTCTCCCCTACTCCTCGTTGAAACACTCAAATGAATGAGTCTTGCTTCAATATCCACGAAGGATATTTCCACTAGAGCTGCTCCTTCTCCACTCCAGAAAGGTGAGCACCAAACCTCTCACAAACACACCGAGCCTCTCCGACAAACTTCATCAATGGAGAGATCAACGGCCACGCCACCAAACCATCTAGGTGAAGGCGATCACCAAGAGTAACAAGTTGCGAGATCTTCTCTTGACCTCCAACGAACATAGAGGAAGAAGGCCTGCTCTTCGAAGGATAAGAAATCAGAGCTGGCCAAGAAGATATGAGAAGACGTGACTGCATAGTTCGAGGCCAGGTTCGCTCAAATGAGCGAACAGTATGAACGGCTCAACATAATTGTGCAATCTAAGGTTTCAGATCCAGCTACCGAGGTCGACACTACCCCGCTATGCAATCCAAGGGTGGTTTAGATCCAGCAACCAGTGGATCTGCTTGTGGTATTGCAAGCCTTGAACTGTACACTTAAGTTGATGCCACTTCCGTTCCATTAGAATTGTTTCTCTAACTTGTTTTAATTATTGCAAATTTGCAGAGGCCGGAGAGCTGCTGCCTAGTGGTTTACATAGGCGAGGACCCTGTAGTGGTTGCACATGGGTTTGTATACCCGTCTGGGGAGGATGTTCGGATCCACTGCATACCTCTGAAGAAGGGGCTTGCAAAGGTATAGGTAGACATGGGCCTCCCGGGCTACACTGCTTTTCCGTTGCCCGTCCCAATGGAGGAGATCCGGACAATTGTGGAGGCATTGGGCTCCTACATACAGTGGCTCAAGAAGGGTGTTATAATATAGGAGATAAATCCTACCCATTGTAGCTTACAACTTACTTAATATAGTGAACTTGCAAAATCTAACATACATGTTCATAAATTGAAGTGGACGATGGATTCCAGCATACTTCCTGAGGGCCCCACCCCCCAGGTTTTGACCAAACTCCTCCATCCAAAGGATTGACGCCTCCTCGTAAAGCACCTCGCCCCGACCTTTGAAGGTATACCTCACTCCCCGGCCAAAGGCAAAGGTAAAGGGAAAAAGAGCCAGACGGATACATTCAAGAACGGGTTCCCACTAGTGTTAGAGTCCTGATCTGTTTGAGACCAAGCCTTGGTTTTCGCACTAGGCTCGCCCAGATTCTAAAATACAGAATAATGATATCATACTCGGAAATACCGAAACCCAGAGGTTGATCGAAAATACAGCTCAAAATAATTGGACAATTCTTTATTTTAAAGAGGACTTTACACGTCGAATGTTAGGACGCACTTGCCTACGTCGATAAACTATAAGTGTCTAAAACTCAATCTAGACTCGACGATCTAAACTAGACCTATTACAAGATATTTATAGTCCAATCGTATGAGTACATATCAGATTCAATAACCTAAATGTACTAGACTCATATAACTAACTAACCCTATACAGATAAGTTTAGTTATATTCATTCGGATATGATTACAATTCCGACCAGAGTTCAAATTTCTTTTCAAGGTCGCGAACCAACCCATGGTTGCGAAACCTTTCCGAACACAGTTAAGGTCGCGAAGCCGTATGGGACTCGACCTGAAGATCCTCCCGGATCAAGTCCCCTCTGCGCAATCTGGATCACACAACTAGAAGACTCCACGAGTGGTACCTGACCTGGTCTAGGCGCCACTTAAACTTCTTACTTCCCTTTAGACCTCGACATTTCTACCGTGAGGCTGGGAGCATATCCGTGGCCCACGAGGATTTGTTCGACCTCTTTAACTGGGGGGAACTTGGTATGTCCATCATACAAATTGGAGTCCTGTGATTTTGTTGAGTCTATATATTGTTGTAGTTCATTTAAAAATCTAATCACTTTTTATGCAATACTAATGTCATCCTTTGCATGCAGGTGCATGTACAAACTGGCGTCAATTAGGGCGTGTGAAAAGGTGGGTTTTCTCGACACAGAGAAAATAAGCCTCACGATGCTAGAGCAGGACCCAGCACACGTGGAGCTGTACATATTAAGGGCACTACTGGCACAGCATGACAGGGAGTTCATTCTTGTGCCGTACCACCAAAGGTTAGTGCATTTCCTACTAATTTAACTCATTCTTGTATGTTACAGCTAACATGTACATTAAACGGTTCTCTTTTATGTACAATGTAGGGGCCACTGGATCCTCATCATGATTTGCCCATGGAGGAATGAGGTGTACTACCTCTATTCGTTGCGCGACAGGGTAGCGCATATTTACACTCTCACGTGGCATATGGACGCGTAAGTAACATGGTTGATTTAAATTTTGATCTCACTAGCTAATGATAACATATTAACTATCAATGCTAAATTAAATGTAGGGCTTTCAAAAATTATGTTCCTGCCGGAGGGAGGCATGACGCGTCGAAGGGCACAACAATTTCTTGGAAAGGATATGAGGTAATTAATAAGGATGGAACTACTCATGAGTCTTTTAATTTATGCTTAATTAGGTCTTTCGAGTTTCACAACAATAGCTAACATGTCTTCGCATATGCAATTATCTCAGTGCCATCAGCAGCTATAATCGTGGGAATGTGGGTTTTATGTGATGAGGTTTATATATGACCTGATCAGGACAGACTTTGCCCAATTCCCTAAGGTAAGCATTTTTCCTAGTTCAAAGTTGAATATTGGATGTGACGTTCGAAACTAGGAAATTAATTACTGACTCTTCATACATGCATGCAGAGTGTCATGTCCAAAGACAAATACAAGTTGTCTCAGATAAAAGAGCTGTGACAAATTTGGGCTCAATATGTGATCAACGAAGTGACTATCAACAATTATGCATGACTTCTTTTGTAATATATATATATATATATATATATATATATATATATATATATATATATATATATATATATATATATATATATATATATATATATATATATATTTTGAATGTGTGAATTGGTGCATATATGTGTACATTAATCTGTGTAACATTTATATATCATCTGCCATAACTTTATTGAATGTGTGAACAGACTTTAAATTCAATCTGAATTGGTGTATTTGTGAATGTACCTTATTGAATGTGTGAATAGGCTTTAAATTCAATCTGTGTATCTGTGTATCTATGTATCTATGTATTGGTATTTGTGAATGTATTTTTGTTGTATCTATATCAGTGTAGCTAAGCTTCTTGTATCGGTTCTACAACATAAAAAGTTAGAAGAGAACAACATATTCTAATGGTTCATTCATCACAACAGTTAGGATAGCATGCTATATTTTAACGGTTCTTATTAATAAATCATTAGAATAAATTGACATATTCTAACTGTTACTAATTAAGAACCGATAGAATATAGTAATCTATTCTAACGGTTCACTAATACAAATCGTTAGAATATAGTATAATATTCTAACGGATATTAATAATGCACCGTTAGAATATAGTTAGCTATTCTAATGGTTCACTAATAAGAATTGTTAGAATATAGTTGTTCTACTGATGATTTTGAACCGTTAGAGTAGTGCTAAGCTTTTATCGTGCCGATCACTAGCGGTTGGAAAACCATTAGTACAGACATTTTTGAACCGTTAGTACTCAGTATTTTTGTAGTAGTGTATGCATGATCTTAATGGCCGTGAGTAGGCCTCTGTGTCGATCAGAAATAATGCAGATCTTCTGCTGATCCTTAATTACGACCCACTTCATGTTGACCAGAAACTACAATCATTTTTCCGTCCTTTTAGCTTCTACAGTTGCATATGCCAGTAAAAGCAACTAGTCATTAACATCTGTAGTAATTGCAATGAGAAGTTTCCCTTTGTACCTCTCAGTTAAGAACGTGTTATCCACGCATATCATTGGACAATAGCACGTAAATGCCTCTATGCATTGTCGGTATGCCCAGAACGCATGATGCAAGACTTTGTAGTTCTCTATGGGATTGCCGTCTGGGCCGACAGCTGGCTGATCAAAGAAGTCCACAAACATGGCTTGGATCATTAGTGTGGTATTGCAAAGCAACCTCATCATGGTATTGTATGTGTCCGCGAATGTGTCGTACATGTCCTCTATTACCATCTATTTTGCTCACCATGCCTTGCTGTAGCTAATATGGTGGCCACACCGATCAACTACTTGCTTTATAATCTCTCTAGGCATTATCGATATGTTCTCCCATATTGAGGGCTGGATGAGGTTACTCACATATGTTGAACTCATGTTTCTATGGCTATCTAATGCCTTGATAAGCATGCATGTGTGCATGGTAACTCTTGTCACAATAAAACCGGTCATCATTAGGCTACATGGCACGAATATGGCACGCCAAAAAAACATGTGTTTAGTAATAACCACAAGTGAACGACTGTTCTTGAGCACTTGAGTGTAGAATTCACAGGGACAAGCAAAAATTCAATTTTAGATCAAAATTACTAAACTAAATCGAGCAAATGTTGGTTTTGAAAGCTATTATAAAAACTGCAATTAAATCTATGAAAACTAGGGTTTAAAAGCTAGAAACAATGGAGATTAGGGTTTTAGAAATTCAAAGGGAAAAACCTAGAGTTTCGGGAATCCCGTCATCTTGAAGCAAAATTTACAACAAAGATCAATAGAATGACAAATTAATTTCCAAAATTCCAAATGAGATAAATTAAGTTGATGGCTCTAACTCCAAGCAGCAGTCACACAGGATCGCACCCACGAGTTAGTTAGGTGAAAAGCCTCTTCCAAATGTTAGATTTAGCATTAGAGCGCAACGGTCATATTTTGCCCTAACGTACGAATATCGATTGTCTCATAGAGTACGAACGATATCGTGGATGAAGCATGAAATTCAAAGTTTAGTGAAAGAAATTCAAGAAATTAAAAGGCAAACTTGCAACAAAACCAGAACTGAAATCACGCCCACTGGATTTGGTGAACTCTAATCCTAGAATGAAAATTACTCATTAGAATCCTGAAAAACAGCAAATAGACAAGAATTAAGAACAATATGTTGAATTGAATTAACAAAATAAGAACGATCATCTAGGTTGGCTTACTATGGACGAAGAACGAACAAAAACTAGAATAAAACTAAACATAAATTAGAGAGAGTATTTAAACTAAACTTTCCTGGATGATAAACTAAGCCAAAACCTCTGTATTTATAGTACAAAATTCCTAAATTAATACAATTATAAAACATCTCCAACTACTCTCAGAAAACAACTAAAATTGTATTCAAATCCGAGATGGAGTTGGGATCCGATTGGGAACAAGTGCAGGACCTGGACTGGGCACAGGGGTAGGGACCCAGATTGGGCACTGGGGCACTTGGGGTACATGTATAGGGACCGACCTAGAATATGATTGGACACTTGAGGCAGGGACCCAACCTGGGCTTTGGTGCGGGCACATGAGTAGGGACCTAACCTGGACCCTAGTGCCTTTTGGGGCATATGAGAAGAGATCCGACCTAAGCCCTGCAACCTTGCTTGTGGAGGCTTCGTAGAGTCAATTTTAACCCTATTTTATTATGTATTCGGCTCGAGCTCTTCCAAATCACCGTGTTTTGTGCTAAAACAAATAGAAAGCACTATTTGATAGTAGTTTTATCCAATTAGCAAATACAACATGATAATTTATGAGTTTTGGACAATCAAGAATTTGAAATGGACTCTAATTTAGGGTTTAATATATATAGAATTAATGCTTATCAAAACCTTCCATGGGCAACCTGGTGTTAGACATTCTACAAAATATAAACTAGAGGTATACTTCAACACTCTGTACTATCGGTTAAATGTGAGAGACCATCTAGCCACGACATTTTGCACATCTTCTTTGGTATGATACTTCTACTCCAGCTGGATGTTGTCCTGCTCAAAAAACCATCTTGAATTTTAGTCTGTTGGTAGCATTGCGGAATTGAATCCAAAATGATCAGGTACTCTTCGGGGGGACTCAAATAATCTTTGTCAGAATCATCAGATTCTTTTGAGTCTTCGAGTCATCTTCATCAAACACACTTCCAAGACCCTTCAAGAACTCACAAACATCAACATGTGTGTGAAAAAACATTTTTAACCATTCACTAGATCTGAATCTTAGCGGACTTGATGCACTCCTTTCTCTTGCCCACGGGCTGCTACCAGGGCTGACGTCTATGTGACCCTCCAACAGTTGTAAATCACATAAATTGGACATAAATTACAAACTGGCTGCCCAATTTGCCTTGAGGGTCCTTCACTTTACTCACAAACGAGCCCCACGAGTTGTTTCCCTCAGTTCACGCAACACCCAATACAGGGCCATTTGTGATTTATTAGACAATGAGTCCCTCTGCTTGAGCTGCCTCATATTGTGGACTCTTGCAAAATAGACTAAAGATCCATAACTTCAAATCTGTGAAAGATGTATTCTGTATGTTACAACAGCCATGACATAATTGCAGTGGCTCATATCTACATTGTATGGGCCACCACAATTAAACCGTCACCAAAAGATATGCAGAAATTATTGGATTACTTTATTCCTTGCATAATCAACATAATTAACATAACTAACATAATTTTATATCACATAATAAATGTAACCAAAAGAATATAAAACAACTTTAGTCAACATCATTAGTATGAAAATATAATTGCTACACCAGTAAATCTAGTGCATACAAAAGTTGCTTCATTCCTAACTAACTTTATGATTTTTAAATTATTCTACAACTTGTTTGCAATTTTTTCCTTACATTTATGATTTTTCAAATTATTCTACAGCTTATTTGCATTTTATAAAACTAGTTTATAATTTTTCCTCACATTTATGAAATTTTCAATGATTCTACAGCTTGTTTGCATTTTCTAAAACTTATTTCTAATTTTTTTCCTTTTATTTATGATTTTCAGATTTTTTTTCTCTTTTTTATGAATTTTCTAATTACTATTGTCTTCAAATATATATTTTTTTCTGAATTTAATGTTTGTCTTTTTGACTTTTCTAAATAATGTTACATTTCTTTAACTTCATGTGTATCATGTCATACACAAAATATTTTTTTCTCAATTTTATAGATATTTTTTCATTTTTGTATGCAATGTTTACTTATTTCTATGATTATTAAATAATTTAGAACTTCTGTTTTAAAATTATAAAAAATTTTCCTCAGTATTACAAATATTTTTAAAAATTACAAATATTCTTTCAATTTTTCCTTCACTATTTGCATTATTAAACTATTTTTATCATTTGATTTTTAAATAATTTCAAAATCATCCCCTATTTGTAAATGTAAAGTTTGTTTCAGTTATTACTAACTATATTATTACTAATAGATAGATAATGTACACTAAAATATTCAACTCTCCAAATTAACCATAGCCAGAACCATGACATACAATTATGAACCAACTAAATACTTGTTCATCCACAAAAAAATAACTGCTACACAATGTCATGCTGTCCAACCTAAAATTGATAACTCTAACTACAATTTACTTGCACCGTCTATTTAATTACTAAATATGTAATTAACAACAAATTAGCCAAAAATATTTTCAGATTTTAACAAAATTTACCTTGTTTGGAAGAACGTCACTGGATTTATAATTTTTACAACTGCACCAATTCGAAATTATGACTAGATTTGAAAATATTTGGATTGGAAGACAAAATAGTGAGGTGGAGAGATGAGACAAAGGAGAGGGATTGGAGAGAGTGAGAATGGGGGGAGATGCGCAAAAGAGGGGGAAAGAAATAGTTGTGTTTGGGTAAGCCAAGCAAGGTTCTTGTGGCTCTGATCCGAGACAATCCTGTGAATTGAGCTGCTAGTCATTGCTAAGCTAGAGTGGAGGTAGTTAAGCTAGAGTTTTTCTTGCTGCTTTGAGCTGTGACGGGAGTCTTTTTGCAGCTCTGAGCCACAATAGAAGATTGATCATGTGTGTGGGTTGTAGCGGTTAGGTGCTGCGACTGGTTTGTTGAGTTCCAACAGATGACTTGTTGCGGTTTGGAGTTGTGACAGGCTGACACGACGGGTTTTTTTTTGCAATTTCGTTCTATTGTGGGTTAGTTTCACAATTTTTTTTATTTTAGGTTATTTAAAAAAATTCGTGTAAGTGTGATCTATATATTTGTACTATATTTTTCAAGTTGAAATAAAAAGAATTTTGATGACTATTATTCTAATATATAAAAATAGAGGATTCCATTTAAAAAGAAAGACAAGTGGAAGGAAAAAAAGCTACTAGAATGATTGTCTTAATATGGAAAGAAAAATATGATTGCTTCAATATAGAAAGGTAAAAGACAATAATACAAAATAAAGAATATACATTATTTTGTATTTAGTGGGTATCCATTAAAACTGTGTGTAAATAGCGCTGCATTGAATCGGATCCGACCCAATCCGGTAATTAAATCTCAGTGCGAAATAAATTCGGCCAGGTAAAAAGTTGTGTGGGTTGGGCTGGGAACGGGAACAATCTGGCCCAAATCCACCGGATCGGCCGGAAAAAAAAATCAGCAGGCATTTTTCTCTTTCCGGTGCCTACCCCTCCCCTTGCGACGCCGCGACGGCGCCGCCTACCGCTCCCCTCAAGACGCCGTAACCCCTCTCCGGTGAGTTCACCCCTCCCCCTCCTCCTCTTTCCTAGTCCCCTCAATCTCCAGATCTAGGGTTTCGCCGGCGTCTTTTTATTTCTGTCGACTCAACATCCAGATCTAGCCGACACCGGGGAGGAGGAGCGCCTGAGAGTAGCGTCGCACCGGTGCTGCTCCTTTCTCTTAAGGTAAAGATCTAGTCAAGAGTTATTCGTTGCTTGGATTAGGAAAAGTAGCACATAAGCCATATTTTTCCCACAGATCTTCACAGATCCGGTGACAGGGGCAACTAGTCTCTCTCAAATCGGAGCAGATCAGAGCTAGAACACAAGCACTTGGATCCAGGTAAATAGAAATCTCCAATTCTTCTCTCCATCTCTTCTTTTCTTTTGAGATCAGTGATTTTTGCATGTTAGTTTGAGATCTATCTGCATATTAGTTAGAGATCAGTGGCTTTTGCTTCACATGGTAGTGCATTATGTGGAAGTAGATTTGTTTTTTGCATTGTTCATATGGCAGTACGACTCTCATAGGCAGTACAAGTAGATTTGTTTTTTTTTTTTGTTGCCTTTTCTGCCTCTTTTTCATTTCCATTCTCTGGTGTAATCAATCATTGGACAATCATGTGGATTTGATCTCTCATGCAGTTGTTCTAAAATTTATATTTGTTGTTATATGGTTCAATCTTGCTGAGGCTGTTATGTTATACTTTCTGCTTTTATTGTATCATGATCAACATTTGCAAAATGAAAGCAATGAACTTGTTATGTAGTTAGGAACACAGCAGGATCAGAAAGAAATTTCTGTTGCTGACATTATTGTGCTGCTTTTATTTGCCCCCTAGTTGTTCTGTTGAAACTACTACTGTGATCTATCCAAGAGTCAGAAAAATTTCTCCAAGCACTTTTGCTTTACATTGCTAGTGATCAACTAGGTGCCTCCTTTAAGATGTTGCATTATTACTTGCTGATTACTTTGCTGCTCGTTCAATTTCTTTTCCCCTTAAGATGTTGCAGTATCAACTAGGTGCCCCCTTTAAGATGTTGCAGTATTACTTGCTGATAACTCTGTGTGCCCCAAAGATCGCACAAAGAACATGTTTCTCTGTGCTTTCTTCAGATTATTTGCTGTTTGTTCAATTTTTCCTTGTAATGGCAAGTGATTTGTGCAGCATTTATGTTGTCCCACTGCACTCTGTTTCTGTCATGTTCTACAAAAAAACATGTTCTACAAACAGTTATGATTAGTGTGTCAAGCATGCTTCTTGGTTAAATTTCCTCATTTCAGGTGGTCAGTTCAAATGAACTCAATGTCATATCATCATTTAGTAGCAACGCTTTAATGAAAGCTAGCCGGTTAATTACAATCCTAATTAAGTTGGATTTGGATCAAGAGGAAAAAGATAGGATTTTGTTGCAATCCTAATGTCATGTTCTATCTGCATGTTTATATACCTGTTAAAATTGATGTACACAATTTTACCCTGTTTAGTAAAAAGGATGACTATTTGTCCTTCAGCGAATGGTTGCATAAGAGAAATTTTCTCTTTAATATCCTCTTTGTTATTTTCTAGTGTTTATGCACAATGCTAATCTGAACTCACTTTTGACTGAAGAGCTAGGATGTGAATGAAGTTCCTGTATGTTTTTGCTATGAACCAAGAGTGGTGGTTGCTTGGTTGTGTTACCCTTGTCCTGCAATGCATCAGCATCATCTGAATTAATTAGTTGCTCTCATATTTGGAATTAATGGTTTTGTCTTCAGATAATAGGATTTGCGAATTAATTTGTCTTCTTGATTAATTTGTGGATCAATTGTGTGGAAGATTTTATTTTGTTTAATCTTTTGACTTGATGTGGAAGATCCTTAGTTCAGGTAGAATGGAAAGAATTGGGATGCTATGTTTGATGCCATGTCTATGTTAACTATCGTTGACTAATTAGTGTTGTATTTGCATTGAGTAGCGAAATGGGTTCAAGAAGAAAACGAGTTATGAGATTTTTGAGGGAGGAAGAATAGGATGATGAGATGATTCTTTTAGTCTTGTCCCTTTTACTACCATGTGATAAAAAGGCCAATTTATACATCAGTTTTGACTGATGCTAAACATATTGAGGAAATTCTTAATGAGCATGAGCTAAGATGTCAAGTTGAGTTTTGAATGGAACCAGGATTATTTAGGGTTATTTCAAGTTTCCTAAGGGAGTGTCTACTGTGGGGACACTAGAGGTGTTGCAGTTGAGGAACAACTTGGAATTTTCATGTATGTAATCTCAAATATGCAAGTAATCAAGATCTTCAAGAGGCATTCCAACATAGTGGTGAAACCATTCATAGACACATTAGGGTGGGTTTTTGATATAATTTCTCATTTGACTTACAAATTTGTCAAGTTTCCATGTCCAAGTCAAACTCACTGGAAGATAGTGTCCAATCCACGATTTTTTCCATACTTCGAGGTGAGAACACAATACCTATTATGTTCATAACTCTATTCAAAAGATTCTTGCTTGTGTGTGTGTGTGTGTATAATGAATTGCATTGGTGCTATTGATGGCACTCATGTCCTTATCACTATATCTGAAGATAAAGCAGCTCTATATTGGAATAGAAAAGGCACACTCTTTGAAAATGTCATGTGAGCATGCGATTTCAATCCTATCCATGTTGGTTCCATATTTGAATTCGTAATTATCTAGATCCGTATGTGTACTAGTTGATATCTGTCTCCGCTTCCATATCCGACAAAAAATATGGGTTAGGATAGTCACTATCTATTCATATCCGATCCATTTTCACCTCTTAACTTCATGATTGTGAAAAAAATTGCTTTCTTGTATCATGTTGGGAAAATTCAAATATTTGAACTTCACTATAACTGCTAAAAAATTCTATGAATATAAAATACAATAGATATTGTATATTTTATTTTTATGTTGTTAGTGTGTGAAAATATGTCACTATGCATATCCGAAATTATATTATATAACATATTAGTACTCAAAATCAAAATTCAAACTTAAAATTAAATATGGTTATCATATTCGTACAAGAATGTATCACCCTATATATCGTATAATATGCGCCGATATGTCAGAATCAAAACAGTATGAACCCGATACCCGATATTTAAAACCTTCATTCCAACAACTAATGAATGGTCACATCTTTTTTCTTTTCTAAATTTATTGTTAATGTGGGAATTTTTAAGTCTCAAAGCAAATGTGGTGCCTCTAATATCACATGTCTTCATTATATATTAGATTAATAGAAACTAGACCAAAGTTCGAGTAGAGACTAGAGATCTTATTTTCTCCAAATTTAAGTAAAAAGCTCTGATTGTATTAAAGGAGACAGCGGAGGGTTTCTGGTAATTTTGCCAATGGAAAATAGAAATATTAAGAGAAGAAATGGGGAAAAGAAGGTGAAAACCCGCATCGAAATGTGCTCAAATAATATTGTGGCCGGTGGTGGTGGTGGGTGGCGAGAAACAAATCCGAGCTCAAATATTGTTCTTTGGTGGATCTAAGAAGGTATTTCGCGAATCTGTATGGTCTTGGCTTGTGAGATCTACTGGTTTTTTGGGGCCGTTCGGTTTTAGGGATTTGGTATGTAGGATTGGGAACGGTGGGAAGGAGACAAGGTTACGGATAAAACTCATGTTTGGTTGGAGAGATTGTGCATGAAGAGAGCCTGGGATTGACCATAATCTGTTACAGGGGTGGTGGGATTGGGGGCGAGCATGAAGTGACAAATTACCTCGCGTGGTTGGCCGTATGCTGCTCCGTGGTGTCTCCTCTGACGATGTGTTGCGCTGTCCGCCGGCGCTGCTAGCTGATTGCTGTCACTACTAGTTGCTCCCCGTCCGCCGCCATGCCGTCGCGTCGGAGAGAGCACGAGGCAATGAGTGTTTGGATGAGAGATATGAGAAGGCGCAGTTTAGTCAAGTAAAAAAATTCCAAACCCAATCTCACCTGACAATTCCCACTCTGACCAAACAAGGCATTGGGTTTAAAAAAAATTCTCGCCTCACAATTCCCACTCAGACCAAACAGAGCAAACATGGCATTGGCTTACAAATTTTTTCTGAAAGAAATAAATTACTGAAAACTGTAAGCCTAATCTTTTTTACATAGAAACTATCGTCTTGATACCAAATTCCTGAAAAGCAAACATGTTCAAAGTTGATCCCACAAGTCTTAATGAAGAATTGGTTCTGAGCAAAGTAACACAATCTCAATCAGAACTATTGGTTTCTTACCAAATGTCAATGGCAATTATTGAAATAAACAAAATTATCTTAATGATCCCAGAAATATAATGAAAATTAAAATATTGCATAATAGTTCCACTATTTTCTAGACTGGGTCATCAAACAGCATATTTTTACTAATCAGAAACTTATTTAACATGCTTTACAAATGAAGCTACACAACGCCATAATAGAACGGCATGCTTCAGTATGATTCATAAAAAAAGTGCCTTTAAAAAGCATAATGGATGCAGTACTCCTGGGAAGATGAGCATTAATGAACTATGAATTTTAGCTAGAGCAGAAGCAAACAGATTCAACATAGCAAGAAATTACTGTTATTCAGGTGCTATCTAGCATGACTATGATGCTCTCTGGAAAAAATACATCCAGTAGTACCATCATAATATACAAATCAAGCAATCACATCACTTAGTTAAAGCTGTTAAAATATGCTCTTATCCACCTGGAAAACACCATATGAATGATCTTTTGGCAATTTTGTTATGAATGAAGATGCAACTGGGAAAAAGAAAAAAGGAAATAATATGATAAGTTGTGACCTGACAAAAATGATAGAATACTATTTCTTATTGCTTATAGCATTATCAAACCATCTTAGACATCCATTTGTGATGAGTATGCACATACACACAAGCCTAACAAATATCGGACCCCTAAATATACACAGAACTATGAGCTAGTAGACTCTAGAATGGGCAATAAACATACTTTAAGACAAGCCTTTTGGTTTAATCAATCATCATTCATCACCACTAATCACCGCTGATCTTTCATTTTTATTGGAGTCTATTCCAATCTTAGAGTAATTGAAATAATTACGATAAGATCTCCAAAATAAGAGATGAAACAGATGCAATCATTCAATATAAATGACATGACATGGATCCTACACCTCCAAAATAGTTAAACAAACACTAGCATCAGAACACGCCAGGGGACCAAAGGGTCACCAACGGCTACTCAAGAAACAAAGTACTTGACGGTGGCAACATTGATGAATTCCGGCAACAATTTATGCTTTAAGACCAAGAACACATTCCAATTCCAACACTGGATAGTGTTGGACCAACGGTGAGCGACAGACGGACAACGAGTGGCGTTGCGAACCAAAAGCCAACCAATGGCCACGGCTCTGTACACACAGTGCTTGACAGCAGCAACACTACCCTGGATTCCAGCAACAATTTATGCCTAAAGACCCAAGAACCCGTTCCAATTCAAATCCCGATTAAACTCCAAATTAATTTGTGCAGGCACCACAAACACCTATCTAAATCCAACAATTTCACAATGCTGTAAAACATACATACACCACAACTGTGTCTACAAGCTGTGCAAGAACTCAAATGTAGACAAAGAAAACGAACCTTGAAGAAAAAAAAAAGATAGAATTGAGGGTGGGATTTGTAAGGTGGGATTGGGATTGACAATTTTTTTAAACCCAATGACATGTTTGGTTTGAGTGGGAATTGTGAGGTGAGATTGGGTTTGAAATTATTTACATGACTAAAATGCGCCTTCTCATATCTCTCATCCAAACCCTCATTGCCCCGTGCTTTCTCCAGCGTGCACGACAGCGAATGGCGAGCAGCTAGTAGCGGCGACAAGTAGCTAGCAGTGACGACAGACGGCGACAGAGGACACTCCGGGGGGGCAAGCGAACGGCCGACCATGGGGAGTGATTTTTCATTTCATGCTTATGTCGAATCCCACTACCCCTGATAATGGATTATGGCCAATCACAGGCCTTCTCAATTCTCAATCTCTCTAACCAAACATGAGTTTTATGTCTTCTTCCCACCATTCCCAATCCCACATCCCAAATCCCTAAAACCAAACGGCCCCAAAGAACTAGTGGATCTCACAAGTCAAGAAGACCATACAGATTCGCGATGTACCTTCTCAGATTCTCAATTCTCAATCCCTCCAACCAAACATGAGTTTTATCTGTCTTCTTCCCACCGTTCCCAATCCCACATCCCAAATCCCTAAAACCAAACGACCCCAAAGAACCAGTGGATCTCACAAGTCAAGAAGACCATACAGATTCACGACGTACCTTCTCAGATCCACCGAAGAACAATAGTTGAGCTTGGAGTTGTCCCTCACCACCCACCACCACCTACACAATATTATCTGAGCATATTTCGATGCGGGCTTCCACCTTTTCTAATATTTCTATTTTTTGTTGGCAAAATTACTAGAACCCTTCCGCTATCTCCTTTAATACATTCTGAACCCTTTACTTAAATTTGAAGAAAATAAGATATCTACTCTCTACTACTCGAACATTGGTTTGGTTTCTATTAATCTAATATATAATAAAAAAATGTAATATTAGAGGCATCACATTTGCTATGGGAGTTAAAAATTCCCATATTAATTGAAAATTTAGAAAAGAAAAAAAAGATGTGACCATTCATTAGTTGTTGGTGGAATCAAATTATAATCAAGGTTTTAAATATCGGGCATCAGGTTCGTACCATTTTGACTGACATATCAGTTATCGCATATTATGCAATATATTGGGTGATACATTCTAAATATGATAAACATTTTTCAGTTTAAATTTTTATTGATCACTAACATGTTATAAGAAAGCACATTTCTTTTTTGCATGTTCATATTTTATGACGGATATGGAAATGGAGACGGATATCGACTAGTACGGATACAGATCTGGATAATTATGGATTCGGATATGGAATGAACACGGATAGGATGCAAATACAGTTCCAAAAATAATCTGGATATTATTAAATATAAGTACATATCAGAGTTTAGGGAATTCCAAATATGAAGAGATTATATTAATTTATAATTTTTTTTACTTTATAATTATTATTGACATGACCAAACACCTATAATAAAAAAATGATGCATATAGACATACCGATGATAAGAAGAGATATCTGGTCTTAGGAACAAAACAGATATCTGTTTTCTCATTTTAGCGAATATGTATTATATTGATCAGGTATGGATTTGAAAATGGATATCTCTCTTCCCGTGTCTAGAAGAAAATAAAAATTGGATACAAATAGACATATGAATATTGTCCAAATCTTAAAATTGCAACACATATTAAGAATTTTATGGATACAAAATTGGATCGGGTGGATATTATCCGCCCCATTTTCACCCCAATATGGAGTTATCTTATAGAAGTTTTGTGTTTTGGCCTAGTAATCAAAATTTTTTATTAGCAAACTTGAAGCAGCATATTGCCAATATTAGAGCACTACATATCTGTGTCGTATCGGGTGATATATCAGGCGATACATTCCAAATTGACTAATTGAAACATTGACTAATTAAAACAACATGCGATATCGGTCAGGATTGGTGTCCAGTGCCAATATATTAGCTCATATACCGAATGGTACAGCTGATATTTAGTACAATGGTTATAATGGTATAGATTAATCTTGTAAGTTTTAAAAATCAGTATAAAATACAAATCAAAATATATTTCTAATTACATGTAGTTATGGAGAATCCTTTTAGAAAGCTGGACTCTGTGTATCCATACTAGTTGATATTTGTCTCCATTTCCATATCAGACAAAAATATGGGTTAGGATACAAGGTAGCCACTATCTATTCGTTCGATCCATTTTCACCCCTAACTCCATGACCGTGCAAAAAAAAAAAAAAAGTGTTTTCTTATATCATGTTGGGAAAATTCAAATATTTGGGCTTCGCTATAACAACTAAAAAATTCTATGAATATAAAATACAATACTATTGTATTTTTATTTTTATATTGGTAGTGCATGAAAATATAATAGTCACTACTCATCCAAAATTATATTATATAACATATTAGAACTCAAAATCAAAATTTAAACTTAAAATTACTTATATTTATCATATTCGTACAAGAATGTATCACCCGATATATCGTATGTTAATCAAAATGGTACGAACCCGATGCTCGATATTTAAAACCTTGATTATAACTTGATTCCGCCAACAACTAATGAATGGTCACATCATTTTTCTTTTCTAAATTTTTGGTTAATGTGGGAATTTTTAATCTCACAGCAAATGTAGCGTCTCTAATATTACATGTTTTTATCATATATAAGATTAATAGAAACTTGACCAAGGTTCGAGTAGCAGAGACCAGACATCTTATTTTCTCCAAATTTAAGTAAAAGGTTCCTGATTGTATTAAAGGAGATAGCAGAGGGCTTGCTAGTAATTTTGCCAACACAATAGAAATATTGAGAAGAAATGAGGAAAAGATGGAAGCCCGCATCCAAATATGCTCCGATAATATTGTGGCTGGTGGTGGTGGGTGGCTAGGGACAAATCCGAGCTCAAATATTGTTCTTCGGTGGATTTGAGATGGTACGTCGTGAATCTGTATGGTCTTCCTGGCTTGTGAGATCTATGGTTTTTTTGGGGCCGTTTGGTTTTAGGGATTTGGGATGGGATTGTGAACAGTGGGAAGGAGACAGATAAAACTCATGTTTGGTTGGATAGATTGGGTATTGAGAGGGTCTGGGATTGGCCATAATCCATTACTAGGGGTGGTAGGATTGGTCGTAAGCGTGAAGTGAAAAATCACCCCGAGTGGTCGGCCGTCTGCTGTCCCTTGGAGTGTCCTCTGTCGCCGCCGCATCGCTCACTATTATGCCGTCCACCGTTGTTGCTCGCCATTGCTACTAGCTGCTTGCTGTCCACCGCAGTGCCATCGCGCCGGAGAGAGCACGAGGTAATGAGGGTTTGGATGAGAGACATATGAGAAGGCGCATTTTAGTCAATTAAAGAATTCCAAACCCAATCTCACCTCACAATTCACACAGACCAAACATGGCATTGGGTTTTAAAAAAATTCTCAATCCCACCTTACAAATCGCACTCTCAATTCTATCTTTTGTTTTCTTTAGGGTTTGTTTTGTTTGTTCATATTTCAGTTCTTGCACAGCTTGTAAACGCAATTGTGGTGTATGTATACAGGATTGTGAAATAATTGGATTTAGATGGTTTTTTGGGGTGCCTCCACAAATTAATTTGGAGTTTAGCGGAGATTTGAATTGGAATGGGTTCTTGGGTCTTTAGGCATAAATTGTTGCTGGAATCCATGGCAGTGTTGCCGCTGTCAAGTACTTTGTGTATAGAGCCGTGGCCATTGATCCACAGCGCCACTCGTTGTCCGTCTATTGCTCACCGTTGGTCCAACACTGTCCAGTCTTGGAATTGGAATGGGTTCTTTGGTCTTAAGGCATAAATTGTTGTCGGAATTTATCACAGTGTTTCTACTTTCTCGAGTGGCTGTGGGTGAGCCTTTGGTCCCTAGCGCCGCTTGCCATCAGTCCAACATTGCCCCCACTGTCTTCCTGTCTCTATCACGCTGCGTGTTCTGATATTAGTGTTTGTTTAATTATATCCGGAAGTCTGGGATCCATGTCACGCCATTGATATTGAATGATTGCATCAGTTTCATCTCTTATTTTGGAGATCTTATTGTAATTATTTCAACTACTCTGGGATTGGTGATAGACCCCAATAAAAATGAAAGATCAGCATGTTAAAAAAGTTTCTGTTTAGTAAAAGTATGCTTTTTGATGACCTAGTCTAGAAAATAGTGGAACTATTACGCGATATTTTAATTTTCATTATATTTCTGGGTTCATTGAGATAATTTTGTTCTATTTTTATAATTGCAATTGACATTTGGTAAGAAACCAATAGTTCTGATTGAGATTGTCTTTGCTCAGAACCAATTCCTCATTAAGACTTAGGAGATCAACTTTGAACATGTTTGCTTTTCAATAAATTTGTATCAAGATGATAGTTTTCTATGTAAAAAATATTAGGCTTACAGTTTTCAGTAATCTTTTTTTTTGACATTTTGTTTGATTCCTCTTTTTTTTTTTTTTTTTTTTTTACTTCTATCATATTTTTAGGTTTTCACTTTTGTCATATGTTTATTTGACAGTTGAGAGTGCTAATCTCAGCTTCTTGGGACACTTCTGATCTCCTAGACATTTTATGAGTTTGCAAGACATCGAGCATGAAGTTTTTAGAATACACCCCCTTCGACAGGTAAACATAGTTTGGCTGGCTTCTTTCTTTATGTTCTTATGCTTTTGGAAAGTTTCTGTTACTCTTTACCTTAGTGTTAGAACTTTATTCTTTTTCTTTTGATTTGTTTTCTTTCAGTATAAATTTATTCCTTGATCAATTGAACCTTGGTGATTGTACAATTAGGGGAAACCTTGAAGCATTCTCATGTAAGAATGTCATCCGTTTACTGACTTAATTTATTCTATTAACTTCTTTATGACAATGAGAGTCAAGCTGCCATGTTAAATTGCAGGCAAGCACACTGGGACAGATCGTAGACTTTCAATAAGTCTTGAGCATGATGTATGTACTTTCCTTCTACCCTTGAATAATGATCCTAGGATTCCTTATTCCTTAGATTGGGCTACAACTCAATATATGTTCTTTGATTTTGATTTTTAAAAAAAAAAAAAATCCGTGCTGACGGGCATACCATATCATAATGTCTCTCTTCAAATTTTCCATCAAATCTTGATGGTTGTTCTAGACATTGAAGATACTTTGCAGTGAATGTGCTAATAATGTGGTGAAAGTTTGCATTAATACATTCATGTTCCTAAAGTGGACATTTTTGTTAACCTTTTCCTTTTAAGGTTAGCCAGGCATTAATTTTTGCAGGTTCTCTTGTATGAAATATCATAAAATGATTTGAGAAATCACGTGAGTTATAGGTATCTCGAGGCATACATGAATTCTACTGTATGTTCCTTGCTGTTAAAGTTTTGTTCAATATGATCCTTTGTTAAGGAGCATTGGAGCACTTTATTCAGAAACTCATGGCAGTATGCCTTTTAAAAGTTACTGTTTTGTTCCTTCTTTTTTATTTCTTTTTACTGCTCAAGGTATTACATAGAGGTTCATTACCTATGAACGACACATTTTTTGATGTGCTGCTTATTGAATCTAGCTTTCTCTGTACACCACACTTATACCTGTACATTTTTTGTTGCTGTTATGCCAATTTACCTTATGTGTTTTGAGATCAGATTCTTGATTACCTTGGCAAGTCTTCTGATAGTGATCCTCCTTCCCCAGTGGAGCACTTGTCTAGTAGGTCAAGGTAATGACATGTAGATTACCTTTCTTTCTACACATCTTTTTTGTTTTTATCACCCTTAATCCTTCCTTTGTTTGGTATTTTCCAGCCGGAAAACATTGATATATCTAGTTCTCACACTCAGTCATATGTATCCAGATTATGATTTCAGGTAATTTTGTTTTTATGACGTGTGCATTCGAATATAATCTGGGAGGAAGGATTTTGGGTAATGTCATAGTCAGCTTTTTTGGGCGATATGGCACCCCGCTTTTGTCCTTTCCAACCAGCCTAAGGGGGTGTTGTCAAATGGTTTGACAGACGGATGAATACCGTTGCTCTCTGAGCTGAGAGTTCAAATCTCTCCATTTCCCTGTGCCTATTGTATTAATGGGGCTGTAGCTTTCTTAAGGTCTGATAGCTATCATGCCACACTTGCATGATAGGATGACCTTGAGATTACATTTAACAACCTTTTGTCAATATTTGTTGCCCTAGCAGTGCTGTGCGGGCACATCTGTTCTTCAAAGAAGAGGAGTGGGGAAGTTTCAAGCAGATGATAGACACCTACTTATCCGAGGCTTCTAGGGTAATGCTTTGATGATTTTCTTTTTCTTTACTCAAATAATCTACTGAATGTTTGTAGTTAAACATCAGAGTGCTATGTTTGTAAACTTCCTCAAGTAGGTCAATTAAGATACTGACTGTGCAAGGGAGAAAGAAAAAGAAAGAAATGCTGTAACTTAGCCCCATTTTTATGTGTTGCTGAGATTTGTCTGTTTTATTAGTTTTTTTCCCACTGGTTTGAGTTGATTGACTTGAGATGCAACTGCTATTCAGCTATGGGCAGCAGCAAATGAGGGCAGTTCTCTTCTGGAAAGTATGACTAAAGCTATTGATGAGGTGTGTGCGCTTAATATTTAATTTCAGACAAATAGGCTAGTCCTATAGTAATACTTTTATCCCTTATATTGCAGGTTATCAAGATTAGAGAGTCTGATATCTACAGTTATAACCCAGACTTCGATGGAGATCCCTTTCTAGAGAAAGGGGCGATGTATGTTCAACTTTATCTTAAAGATGTCATGTTTAACTTCAGCAACTAAATGAACGTTCTGATATGGTATTCTGTTTTTCTTCCAGATGGTCGTTCAACTTTTTCTTCTACAATAGGAGGCTAAAGCGAGTAGTGAGCCTTCGATGCTGTGGTACGAGGTAGGTGCTTGTGCCAATCTGCATGCTTATGACTGGGAACTTCATATATAATGTTTTTGAACTTCATAAATTACTAACAATCTCTATTCCATCACAGCAACGTACCAGCAGACGGCTTTCTAACTGGTGCACCGTCTGATGGAGAAGAGGAAGATGCGCTGATTGACATGGATATGTGACTGACTGCATTCTACTAGGAACATAACCAACCTATGCCAATTTCTATTGTGCAATATATAGCATGAGTAGCAACTCGCCAAGTAGGAATCATCTAGCTAAGACTTTGTGTTGACGCCTGCATAGATGCTGGTATGGTAGTGTTGCTTGTATATGCAGTAATATAGATGTAATAACCAATGCAGGGATGTCAATCTGCCAAAACTTGAAAGGGCAACGCCATTTCTTAGGCCTGAGGTAGTGTTCAAATTGTAGATTCTCTAGTTTGTGCAGTTAAACAGCCTGTAGTGATATGATCTGCGTAAATTGTACGAACAAATTTGTTCTATCGCCTTTGCTTCTGCCCATGAACTATTTGAATTCATCATTCTTCATGTGATATCTGGATGCATTTATCTTGGCTCTTTTCTTGATGTAGGAATTTATAATTTTTCACATCATATTTGAATTAGGGTTTATCTGACTGCTTAAGGGTATTTGAATTCATGATATTTCTGAAGCAGTAGAGTCAACAAATGCTCTAATAATTGTACCAAGTGCAATTTATCATGATCTGAATGCGTACATTTGGCCGATTAATGTGCATTATTGTTAAGTCTGTGGTTCTACTAAATGCTTCTGCAATTTTGTCAGGGACAACTCTTTAATTTGGCATTATTGCAAGTAAAAAAATTTCACATTCTGTGAGAAGACGTACCGTCGCACCACAACCCAATTTAGATCAAGGAACAATCAATTTTTTTTTAAAAAATATCCCGTCTATTTTTCTACAGTTGTCGCTTCGAACTGTCAATTTATATATAACGGCTTGAGCATATGCATAGTTATTGCCAGAGGACGTAAGTTCTCACTCCACTAATCTCTACATATGAGCCCATTTGGCCAAGTTTGACATTCCCTAGTAAGTTATTTATTGAGGATTTAGTTTTGAAGTCCATTAAATCTTTTTCACCAGAAACATTTGGCCTGTTTAGTTTGATCTTATAAATCGTCAAAGAAGTTAAACCTATAAATTCAATAAACCGGTGAAAGAGAGCTTGAATTAATTTGGTGTTTATAATTCGAAAGGAGTTTTAGCTTATAAAATAAGTCCTAATTTTAAGTTCTTGTTTTGGTTCATTCGAGAAGTCAAAACTCATGTAATTCGGGAAGTCAAAGCTCATATAAGCTGGGCAAACGTGCTCTAAGTTTGTTGAGGCTTCTAGTTCAAATTGCAAAATGGTTTAGGATTATAGAATGAGCCCTATACTTATCAAGTCCCCGTTCATCTTATCTCCTTTTATAAGCTCTTGAGCTCAAGTAATGGTTGCACTAAATCTCAATAAAATAAGATTGCATGGTTTGGATATAATGAGAAGATGTAAATAGAAATTATTTGATTGGTTGTATTAATTAATGTAGATTGAAAAGAGATGTTGTTTGGTGATTATATGAGTGATGTAAGTGAAAATGTGTAATACAAAAAAATCATTAGAAATTAATTTGTCTCTATTGTATCTAAATAACTATCAATATACCTTAATAATTCTTAGTTCAATTTAATCAATCTTAAAAACTCTTAATATGTACTAATCATTTCTCTAATAACATCATTAGACGGGTTTACCTAGTGGGAAGCTTAATTCAAACTTTCCTAAGAGTGTGATTCAAACCATTCTTTTTGGATTTGTCAATATAGTCTAGTTATGCAACTTAGTCACTGTCTGAATGTGCCGGTCTGAAATTGATGCCGGCTAAAATTTTCATTTGGTGTTAAAAGTTTCAGGGTGAACCATCCATCCTAGTTTTCCCTCTTTTCGGCATTAACCAAGCTACACCAACGTTTGATCATAACCATAATTATACTAGTAGTACATGACAATACTAGCAAGGCAAGCATGCCCAAGTTACAACACGCACGAGCATGCGCCACCCAACCGTATGCATTGCTCCCAACAGTAAAAGTGGGATGCTGGAATCGCCATAATTTCACCTCCGAACCTAACCACTGCTCAGATTCTCATGCAAACCATTAAAACCATCTCATACCACACCATACATTAAGCTTTACCCACTCCCAACACTTCACTTCGCAGAATAGTAAGTTTACAAAAAGATGGCGTTGTTCTTGCCTGCGCTGCTGCTGCTCCTCTCGCCGCCGCCGGCGAGGGCGCGCGTGACGGCGGTCATCGTGTTCGGCGACTCGACCGTGGACGCCGGGAACAACAACGCGGTGGCGACGGCGGTGAGGGGGAACTTCCCGCCGTACGGGAGGGACTTCCCAGGCGGGCGCGCCACCGGGCGTTTCAGCAACGGCCGCGTCGCCACCGACTTCTACTCCGAGGCGTTCGGGCTCCGGCCGTTCGTGCCGGCGTACCTTGACCCGAGCTTCGGCATCAGGGACTTCGCCGGCGGCGTCTGCTTCGCGTCGGCCGGCTCCGGCCTGGACACGGCCACGTCCGGCGTGTTTGTGAGTATTTCGGGCTAGCTATACACGTTTTTTAGCTAGTGCTTAATTTTCTTAGCTACTAACATTTTCTTTAAGTTTTTTGATCAACCATTTTTTTTGAAAAAATATGCATTTCTAAATATACCACTACAAAACAACTGCAAAAGTACTATGCAATATGCAGTGAAGAAACCTCTCCATGTTTTGTAATGACATATGTATAATTTTCTGGCACGTCCAAATAGATTTTAATGTTATAGTGGCATATGCTGAATAAGTTGTTTTACAATAATATATCTATAATTGTAAAATTTTTTCAAGAAAAAAAAATCAAACTATTCTTTTTTTTGGTGCAAAAATGGTGATTTTTTTTAAGTAGTCATGCATTAGATTTTGTTCAAATGTTAAAGCAAACCCATGAATCACATGGTTATGTACAGAATTTTTTAAGTACAGAAAAGTCCAAAATTATTAGATCTTATATGAACAAATTTATATGTGTGAAATGAAATACATCAAAAATTATCCATATCAGATCTGACGGTTTCAAAAATATCGCTTCTTACACAATTTTCGTCTAGCCTACCACAATTCTGTTGCTCTACAGGGCGCAGCGGTGAAAGTACAGCATACAATTTCCGGTCCCAGTGGCATTTAGTACTGCTAATGAGAGGAACATGGCTATTGATGACAACCATTTCAGTGCCACACATGCAGCCCACGCGAAAGAGGAGAGCAAAATTAATTGCAACTCCCACTAAACTTGATTTTGAGATTTTGTAATTTTGGTTGAAATTTTCTTGAATTTTATATTTTATAATTTTACGTAGATATTTATGAAAGACCTAAGTAAGATCTGACTTGCTCAAGTTGGTTCGATATTAGGACGATTTGACCCATTTCAATTGGTTCGACATTAGGACTGATTCAAACATATTTTATACTTGGCTTCAGTCCTTCAAATCAAAAAAATCCAATCAAAATCTGCTCGGCCGGTTGAACTTGGCCAACTCAAATCCACCCGACTTGAACTTCATTGGATTGACATCTTTGTTAGGTAGGACTCTATAGGGTTGAGTTCTAACCGATCCGACACAATCACGTTTTTGTATCAATCTGACCTAACTCAAATTCGAAAATACTTATGTCTAAATTCTAATTTAGGTCAACATATAATGACACCTGTGGGTCATATCAACATATACTCAGGTGGCAATTTTGTCATTTTTGTCATTGTTAATTTTGCTTTTAGTTACTTTTGCGCATGTGGGGCTGTTGATGCAAGAGGTCTTGGGAGAAGACCATGTTTGTTTTCAGTAAACCTGTTATCTCTCGATCCACCTTCATGTGAATCAAATCGGGGGCTCTAATATAACAAGTGGTGTTAGCCTCTAAATCATCAAATTGCCCTTTTGATCATATCTATTTTCAAATAAAGCTCAGTAATTTGCTGAATAAGTTGGACTTACCACCCTTAAATTTCACCTCATCAACCATAGTATAAAACTCACTTTCTAACATTTGGATCATGTAATTTTGATACGAATCTGAGTATAACTGTAATATCAATCACAATTACATCTCTTTACTTCTTTCAATCTCATGGACAACATAAGCGTCTTTCATTTCAATTGTATCTTGAGACCAAATCTTATGGAATTTTTTTCCAGTCGGTTATACCCTTGTGGAAGCAACTGGACTACTTCAGAGAGTACAAGACTAGGCTCTATGACCACCTCGGCCCGGATCAGGCCGACCAAGTCGTCACCGACGCCGTCTATGCCGTGAGCATCGGCACCAACGACTTCATCGAGAACTACTTCGCCTTCACCACCACCCGTTTCCTCGAGTTCGCCGTCGACGAGTACACCGACTTCCTCATCGCCCTCGCCGGCGACTTCATCTTGGAGCTCCACCGCCTCGGCGCACGCAAGATCGGCTTCACGGGGCTCGCTGCCATGGGCTGCTTGCCCCTAGAGAGGGGGCGCAACCTGATGTACTGCATGGAGGAGTACAACGCGGCAGCTAGAGGGTTCAACGCCAAGCTGCAGGCGATGGCTGGCGACCTCTCCACCACGCTCCCTGGTCTGCAGCTGCGAGTGGCAGAGATATATGATTTTTTCAAGGACATCATACATAATCCGTGGAACTACGGTGAGTAATATATTTTGCTAAAGTGTAATTTTAGTCTCTCTAATTTGTTTTATACCCCATGGTAGTTCTTCTATTTTAAAATAGTTCAGATTGTTCCGCCTATTTTCAAAATTAGATATCTTTAAATTTTTAAGTGGTTCTGTTACTTAGATTTAGATGTGTATATGATATGATGATTTTTGTCCATATCAACAAGTTTGCAACATAAAACTATCTCATGTTCTTTCTCCTTCAACTTATTAGTAACACAACTTGTTAAAGAAAATACTAGTTTAGACATCATATTATTTTCTAGTCATTTAGCCAACTCTAACAATATACAATAGTCTATTTCATTAAAAATAAGTTATAATACTGAATGAAAAAAAGATTTAATTTTGAAAATAAAAGATCAATTTAAACTATTTTGAAACAGAAAACCAAAATAAACCTAATAATAAAATAGTGGACTAAAAGTGAACTTTCTATAATATTATAAATGCCTATTTGATGTGTAACCTCACTCCTGCGAGACACATCCCAAATTGTCTTTATATTGGTTCGGTTTTGAACCAGTATGGTTCATAATATTTTTGTTTTTTCTTTAAAATCTTTTATAGCGTCTATTTTCTAACAGTTTGATTAGCCTGCTGCGAGCCTCAGAACTTCTTTGCCTCGTGCAAGGGATATTATGAGCCAAAATTTCTGAGGTTGTCTATCCTAAACATTGTCTCAATTTTTATAAGACACGTCTAAAGCTAGGTAATTTTTGTGAGGTCACAAACTAACACCCCCTAATTGTCGTAGGTTTGGATGCTTAGTGCATTTTGTTTGAGTTCAGTTCCTCGGATAAGTATGTTGAAGCTAGATAGTCATAGTTTATAGGACTTTTAAAATAACTTCAATTTATACAGAAAAATCTAAACTGTTCTACCTGATCTAGTATCAAAACATGTGGCTTATTTCTCTATATCTTCTCTCACTTTTTAAACCTTTGGGTTATAAGTTAAAGTTGTGGCCAAATAGACTACTACTTTTTAGACTTTTCATGTAAGTCAGCTTTTCTACTTATAAATCATAAGTTTAAAAAGACTGGCTCATACCAAAAGCTAAGTTAGGAAAAAAGATTGACGCATGGTGTCCTTTCTCGAGTGCAACAAGTAATTGTTATAGAGCTATTGAGTTATTTTTTAAAAATAAGGCTAAATTACAAAAAAACCACTCAAAAATCATGGGGTTTCAGATTCCACAAGTACAGAAAAGTTTTCTTCTATCGGTAAAAAAAACCTTCTACTATCGATTTTCGTACCGATAGAGATAGACACGATAGAATAAGACAGAATATTTTCTATCGGTAAATAACTGATAGAAGAAATTAACAATTCTATCGGCATCATAGGAGTGTACCGATAGCAAATCCGTCGTAGTCTAACAATTAACGGTGGGAAAAGTACCACTATTCTAACGGTTAATTACATGATTACCGACGGGAAAATATTACTATTCTATCGGCACCTTATGATTGTACCGATAGAAAACCCGTCGTCGTCTGATGTTTAGCGTTGGGAAAAATACCGATATTCTAACGGTTAATTACAAGTTTACCGACATAAAAAAGTTTAGCACTCTCTCGGTTGGAAATGAGATTACCGATAGAAAAAAGCTTAGTACTCTCTCGGTTGTGCATGAGTTCACCGACAGGAAAAAATCACACTCTTCTAACGGTTAATTATAAGTTTACCGATAGAAAAAACTACAGTAGTCTCTCGGTTGTGGATGAGTTTTCCGGCAGAAAAAGTCACACTATTCTGACGGTTAATTTCAAGTTTACCGATAGAAAAAGTGGTAGTAGTCTCTCGGTTGTGGATGAGTTTACCGATAGAAAATTTGTAGTAGTCTGTCGGCAGTGAATGAATTTACCGATAGAACATTCACATATACAGTACGTTATTTACATTCACAATACTGTATATTTACATATACATTACAGATGCAATACAATATAGATTTGATACACAATACAGTACAGATGCAAAGAAGGGTAAATTCACAGAACAGATTGACACATTAGACAGTTATTCACATTTATTCACATATATATGGACAAATACAAATTGCAATCCAATTTGGACATTTATTGACATATATATTTATTCACATGTATATAAACAGTCTATGCACAGAGTACACGAAAAAGAGAAAATTATCATGGCGGATGGTTGGGCGCAACTTCCTCCATGACATATTGAGCCCAGATTTGTCGAAGATCTCTAATCTTTGCATTTTCGTATGAGTCTTTCGACATGGCGATCTGCAAGCATGTGTGAATACTTAGTAACTAACTTCCTAATTTAGAACGTGACACCCAATTTTTTCAAATTTGAGTTAGCTATCGATGCTTACCTGGGGGAATTGGGCAAAGTTTGTCTGCACTAGGTCGCACATGTAGCGCAACACATAAAACCCGCATTCCCACGATTGCGGCTGCTGATGGCACTGAGATAATTGCATATGCGAAGACATGTTAGCTATTGTTTCCATAAATTAATTAAGCATAAACAAAAAGTCTCGTGAGTACCTCATATTCTTTCTAAGCTAGTAGGGAGCCCTGCGGTGCGGCATGCCTCCCTCCAGTGGACACATATTTATCAAAAGCCCTGCATTTCTGTTAGTATTGCCGGTTAATGTATTATCATTAGCTAGTGAGGTGAAAATTTAAATCAAACATATAAGTTACTTACGCCTTCATATTCCCCTTGACCACATATTCGATTGATAATCTGTCACGCATCGAATCGAGGTAATACACCTCGTTCCTCTGCGGACAGATCACGATGAGGATCCAGTGGCCCCTGCATTGTACGTAAAAGAGGACCGCTAGCTCAAAGTATATCTCAGGTGTAACATACAAGATCGAGTTAAATTAGTACGAAATCCACTAACCTTTGGTGGTACGGCACCAGAATGAACTCCCTTTCCTGCTGCGCCATCAGCGCCTTGGATATGTACTGCTCAACGTGCGCGGCGTCGTGCTCTAGCATCGTGAGGCTTATTTTCTCTGGGTCGAGAAAACCCACCTTGTCACACGCAGCCTCCGATGCTAGCTTGTACATGCACCTGCATGCAAAGGACGACATTAGTATTGCACAAAAAGTTACTACATTTCAAATGAACTACAACAATGCAGAGTTAGCAAACAGAGTTAGAAAACAGTAATACATAGCATCAGCAAACTCACAGGACTCCAGTCCGTATAATGGACATATCGAGCTCCCGCCAGTTGTAGAGGTCGAACAGATCCTCGTGTGCCACGGATATACTCCCGGGCTCACGGTGGAACTGCCCAGGCCTGTAGGGAACTAAGAAATTCAGATTGCGCCGAGCTCGGTGTAGGTACCACTCGTGGAGGTCTCTGGTTGATCGATCCAATTTTCGCAAAACTGCCTCCGACATGAGTGGGAACCCGTTGCTGAACCTCTCCGACTGTCCCTGTCGCCCTTTTCCCTTGCCTTTGCCCTTGCCTTTTGCCGGGGACTGAGCGCGTACCTTCGAAGGCAAGGGCGAGGTGATGGCGACTTTCTTCCGAGGTGAAGGCGTGGATGCGCTGGGTGGGGTTGAGGCCGTCTTTGATGTGTCCAGGGTCGCACGAGATCGGGCCTCATGCCCCGAGCTGAGGGCGCAGTCCCCTGGTAGCCCAACGGCAGGCCACTTCAATTAATGAGCACGTATGTTAGATTATGCAAGTTGAGTGTACTGAGTAGAATGTAATCTAAAATGTGTAGGATTTACCGGTTGTATTAAAAGACACTTCTTGGGCCACTGTACGTAGGAGGCCACTGCCTCAGCAAGTGTCTGCAGTTCCTCTATTGGGACTGGCAACGGAGAATCGTTGTAGCCTGGCATGGCCATGTCCACCTGTACCTTTGCGAACCCCAACCGCAGAGGTACACAGTGGACTCGGACATCCGGCCCAGACGGATATACAAAGCCGTGTCCAACCACTTCCTGCCCTGCGCCTACGTGATTCTATAGGATGCAGCCCTCCGGCTTCTGCAAATTTGTAACAATTAAAACAGGTTAGCGAAACAACTCTAACAGAATGGGAGTGGCATCAACTTAAGTGCACAGATGAAGGCTTCCAGTACCTCAAGTAGATCCACTGGATCCGCGAGTACCTTTGAAGCGCAACTGCTTATCCGACCCCGCGGGGTACCGTCGTCCTGGGGATCCGCATCTGCACTCTTGGCCAGCAATGCTTCTCTCAACCGTGCAAACTCTTCCCTCAGTTATGCGACCTCGGACTGCACCTCAGACTGCACCTCAGCCCGTATCTCCACCCGTACCTCAGCCCGTATCTTATCGGAGAGGTCAGCTTCCTTTTCCTTCCAGGAGCGGGCCTTCTTCCTCGGTGGAGCCGGATCTACGAAACCGGCCTTCCATGACATAATGGCTCCCACGGCCCGTGTCCGCCCGGGATGCTCCTTATTTCCTAGAGCCCGGGTGAGGATGTCGTTCTCCCTCTGCGGGGTAAACAATCCCTCCGCTGTCTCCTTTTCAAAAGAGATCTGTTATATTTAAAGGTATCTTGTGAGACAAATTGCCTTATATACACTTGTACGCACACAGTTTATGAGGTTAACCAACTTACCATTCGCCTCACAACATCGGTGTCCCCAGGGGTTGCAAACTGCACAAACCCCGTGGACGACACGGACCCTCTCCCCCTCCACCATCGCTTGCACCTCTCATCCCGGATCTCGGAGAGCGGCAACTCAGGGGTGTCGATGACAGGATTTTGCTCGTCTTCCTTCTTCCACTGCTCCTCCTTCCCCGCATAGCCCAGGGATCCGAGCCGATGCGGGTGGTCATTCCTCTTCTGGATCGCCCTATTCTTCTCGCTAAGGGCCTTGAACTCCTCAGTCCCCTTCTGCTTGGTGAATTCCTCCCATACCTCCTCCGATATGAAGGGGTACTTCTCGCAAGGAGATTTCCCCGCAGCGAGGAAGTTACTGACGAGCCAGCTCTTAAAGGTTTTCCATGTTCCGTTCATGTTCTTCAAGCAGGCAGTCCTAGGTGTATCGTCGGGGATGTTCCACTTAGCCTGTTTCCGAAAAATGCATACAATTAATCACGAGTTAGTTAAATTTTAGTATAAGCCAAGAGAACGTGATTACGAAAGAGTTCAGCGATTTCAGTTAATTTAACCTTCACTTCCGCCCACAACCTATCCCTCTCATCCGCCGTCACGTCCTTCCAGTTCTGGACGGTGATCTTCACCCTTTCTTTCGCCAATAACCCAACGTAGGCCGCGTACCTCCCAGCATTCTTTCCAATCGGCCTCCCAAATTGTTGAACTCACAAGAAAGATCCGTGCGTTTGGCCAAACACCCCAACGTCGTCGCGCCTCACCCTACCCTCTTGCGCTGGGATGTAACAGCTGCATCTTCAGTAGTTACGATGGGGTTGGCCCTAGTCGAACCACTAGTACCATCCGATGAAGATGACGACATGTCTTCCCCTACAAAACCATCAACAAACCATATGGCAATTATTTCGTCTTGGAGTTCCATAACTCAGCCCAGGACTGGAGACTAACTAGGGCGGCAAAAGGGAAAATAATACAAAAAAAGACATGCATAAATTACTTCCTGAACTGTTCAGAACTATTTTCTATCGGTAAACACATGAGCTGCCGATAGACCATAACAATTACCTCCACAGAAGACAATTTTTCTATCGGCAAACCCGTGAGATACCGATAGAACATAACAATGTTCTCTACATATGGAATTTTGTTGACAAGCCACCATTCACTGTCATCACATAACATTCTCGATGATTTGCTATACTAATATTCATGGGCCAACATTATTATTTCACACGTAAATATGCACACAAGCATCTAAGTGCCACTGTGCATAATCTTTAGCCTATATGTGAGTCATCAGGACTTCACATCTGATCCGTTTGAGACCTAGCCTTGGTTTTCGCACTAGGCTCGCCCAGATTCTAATATGCGGAATAACGGGATCTTACTCGGAAATACCGAAACCCAAAGGTTGATCGAAAACACAGCTCAAAGTAATTGCACAACTCTTTATTTCAAAGAGGGCTTTACACGTCGAACGTTAGATACACTTGTCTACGTCGAAGGAACTATAAGTGTCTAAAACTCAAATAAGTTCTATGACTCTTCGATGATCTAAACTAGACCTATTACAAGGTATTTATAGTCCAATCATATGAGTACGTATCAGACTTAGAGACCTAAACGTATTAGACTCATATAACTAATCCTAAACAGATAAGCTTAGTTATACACATTCGGATCGGATTACAATTCCGAACAGGGAACGAATTCCTTTTCCTGGTCGCGGACCAATCCATGGTCGCGGACCCATATGCGATCAGGACTTGGTCGCGAAGCCGTATGCGATTAGGACTTGGTCGCGAAGCCGTATGCGATCAGGACTTAGAGATCCTCCCGGATCATGACTCCCTTGTTGAGAAGGAGCCAACCCCTGTTGCGACCTCTCGATTGAACTGGAGATGTGGAAATTGGGCTTGTCCATCTTCTTTGGTGTACCACTTTGCCGCACGTGCTCGTTGATCTTTCCGACCGATTCGAAAAGTCTCCTTGGTGCCACTGCGGGTGGTAGTCACCTTCCTCTCCAGAATCACATCGTCACGTAAAGGTTCGTCTCGTTGATAGACCAAGTCTTCAACAGATGGTACTATAGTATCTGGCTCATCATCCAGCATTGAAGACTCGAAGATTTTGAATCCTTCCCAAGGTCGCAAACCTTTCCAATGTCGCAAACCTTTTCGTGGTCGCAAATCCGTTGCGAACGCGACCTGAGATCCTCCCGGATCATGACTCCCCTGTTGAGAAGGAGCCAACACCCGTTGGTGACCAACCGTGATGACGTAGAGAACGACTGGGAGTTTTGGAACGAACACACGATGAGCAATGCTACAATCGTCGGATCGAATGTATGGATAGGCGCTCATGGAGCTTAGCACCTCCGTCATGGATTGTGGCCTTGGCCACTCGCGGATAGCCTTCCCCTTGTTGAGGTTAATACTATCACCGATCCCAAAGCTAGGATTGCGAATTTTGAATAGTGGCGCCGTAGAGACAAGTTGCATGTCGTTTTCAACTAGTCGTTGTGGTGATCGACGATATACCTCTGCGAACAGCACATTGTTTTCTGCAGGCAAGCTCGCCAAACAACCATCATTTTCCATACTCGATGTATCACAATCCCCTTGGCTAACTGGACGCATCACACTCAGCACACACTTTGAGCATGCATTGACAATCCGTTTTGCCTGATTTGCTGTCAACAAGTCCTTGGTGTCGACGTGGTCGTTTTTGCTGATGATAAATTTCGTCCCATCCTTTGTGAGGTCGTAGTCTTGAGCTCTTCGGTGGTAATGGGCGTCACGATCGTATAAGAACGGACTTCCAAAAATCACTTGGCAAATATCGATGGGGATGACATCGCATTGAACCTCGTCGATGTAACGAGCAGATATTGCAAACTTTAGAGTACATTGACTCTTGATCTGCTGATTCACGTCAGAAGTGAACCATCCCAGAGGATACGGTCGAGGATGTTGAGTCGTCTGCAAACCAAGTCGTCGAACCAGCCCGGAGGAGACCAAATTCTTTTGGCTTCCGGGGTCGAAGATGGCTGTAACCACCTCGTGCTTCACCTGTATGTTAACAGTGAACAATTCCTCTGTCGGGTTGTGGTCAATTGATGAATCCGAACCTTTCTCCTTCGGCATTGCCATTAGAGACAAGGTCGTGTCCGCCTTTTCAACCGAATCCAACTGGATAATTTCCTCTGCGAGCGGAATAGAAGTAACCATAGCTGTTCGTGTGCTTGGTTCATCCCTCCTTTTTCTTTCTGGTCGCAGTTCAGGATGAAGTTTATAACACTTCTCTTTTGTGTGCCCAGCAACATGACAATGCTCACAAGTGTTACCCGTATCGTGGGTACCCTCTCCGGAGTTTGTCGTGGTTGAAATCTCCCTCAAGTTCTTATCGTTGCGGGTCTTATTCTTCTTCTCAATCGCCAAAGCAGTCGTACTCGCGGTCGAGATGTCTTGAACTCTGAACAGACTTAGCTCAGTACTGATCGATTTCTGAAGTCCAGATGTGTACTTCCGAAATACCTGAGGATCGGACAGTGAGATGCCGATGACCATTGTTTGTCGCCGAAACTCCATCGTATAGTCTTGGACAGTCTGGTCGCGCCGTTGATACAATCTGTGCCAACGTTCCCATCTCTCCTCAAGGTAACCCATTGGATAAAATTCTTGTCGCATAAGTCGTTTGAATTGACCCCACGCAAGATCGTCAGCTTCACCACTGGTGACAAGGACCTTCCACCATATCTTGGCGTGGTCCTTCATCTTCAAAGGTGCAAATTTGACCTTTTGAGCGCTACTGAACCCTTTCAGGTCAAAATAGGTCTCAAGCTGGTCGATCCAAGAATCCAGCTTCTCGGCATCGATCACCCTATCATATATGGGTATATCAATCTTAGACTCGACTTTAAAAGATCCGACAGCTAAGAAAGTGTTGGCGAGGTCGTCGGTCTTGTGGTTGCCTTCGTCTTCATCTTCGTCTGTCCTGCGCAAGTCTTCACCAGTCTTCGCACCCATACCCTTCCCTACTTCAGGAGGTACAATCATGGCCTGCTGCTTAATCCAAGCAAGCACGGTTTCCATGTCGGTGGAGAGTTTAGCCACTTGTTCGGCTAGGTTAGCTTGAACGGAGGTATCGTCAGACATTGTCGGAGACGCGGCTGTAAGAACTGTCAATTGATCGCCTGGAGTTTCGCCGGAGGTTTTGTAACCCTGGCGAGTCTTCACCATCCACAGGATAGGAAAGTTACTCTGATACCAACTTGATCCGTTTGAGACCTAGCCTTGGTTTTCGCACTAGGCTCGCCCAGATTCTAATATGCGGAATAACGGGATCTTACTCGGAAATACCGAAACCCAAAGGTTGATCGAAAACACAGCTCAAAGTAATTGCACAACTCTTTATTTCAAAGAGGGCTTTACACGTCGAACGTTAGACACACTTGTCTACGTCGAAGGAACTATAAGTGTCTAAAACTCAAATAAGTTCTATGACTCTTCAATGATCTAAACTAGACCTATTACAAGGTATTTATAGTCCAATCGTATGAGTACGTATCAGACTTAGAGACCTAAACGTATTAGACTCATATAACTAATCCTAAATAGATAAGCTTAGTTATACACATTCGGATTGGATTACAATTCCGAACAGGGAACGAATTCCTTTTCCTGGTCGCGGACCAATCCATGGTCGCGGACCCATATGCGATCAGGACTTGGTCGCGAAGCCGTATGCGATTAGGACTTGGTCGCGAAGCCGTATGCGATCAGGACTTGGAGATCCTCCCGGATCAACATCTATTAGGTTGGGAAAAGTCATGTATAGGCATTTGAAACATATACATCGAAGACCCATCCACATTGCCATATATTCATACGAAGTGAGTAAAAATTCCCAACCAAACTAGTACATTGCATGGCTCATGTCCTTCCAGATCCAAATTAAGTTTTACTACTTGTGCAGAAATATTTTCTATCGGTAAACACATGAGCTGCTGATAGAATATGTGTAAGAACACCTCCAACATATAATGTGCATTACATGACAGTTGGATACAATTGATCACATATACAGCAGTATAGATAAGTTAAAATCTCAAAACAGGTTCATTACAGCACTGGAACATATTATATAAACCCTAATTTAAATCAACATTGCCTGCGGAATGTACATAATCCAACACAATAGGGAACCCTAGTGTAATTGCAAAACTTGAAAAATTAGTACGTGCAAAACACTAGGATCAAATAAGGAAGATGCTGGAAATAGAACGACGAATTAGGGTATTTACGGCGGCGATTAGTTCTGGTGATGGAGAGGCGGTGTAGAACGCAGCGGCGGCCGGCGAAGAACGAAAATAAGAACCGGTGGCAGTGGCGAACCAGTGTCCAGCCGGCGATCGTCGTGTGGGAGAGAGGAAGTGAGTGGTTACGGCGGAGGTTGTGGTTTTCTTCGTTCTCGAAGAGACGCAGTGCTCTAAGGTGGAACTGTTCGAGTGGAGGGAAACCCAAGGGCCGTGTACGAGTAATAAAGTAGTGGAGGAACTTTTCTATCGGTACAACAAAATGATACCGATAGAATTATGTACTTTTCTATCGGTACAACAAAATAGTGCCGATAGAAAAAGTAAATTTCCCGGAAAAATATTTGAAGTAGTGGATGCCTTTTTCTATCGGTATAAACAATAAAATCCCGTGAGACCAATTTTCCCCAGAAAATTTTTTTAATTAAGTGCTTGAGATTATAGTATTGGGTGCCCTTTTTCTACCGGTAAAAACAACAAAATACCGTCAGAGTAATGAAAAGGTACACACAATTTAACATCAAACAGACCGTGGTTGAAAGCTGCAGAATGATAAAGAAAGAGGGAAGATAACCGGAAAATTGGAAAATTGACATAAAAAAAATTGTTCATTCATTGTTGTTTTATCACTTACAAAAAAAAATAAAACCCAAAATGCTAGGTCAAGGGGTGGTCTTAGCCCTGGCTGCATGTATAATAGAGTCAGTTAGACTTGCAGCCAGGACGCAGGACTCCTCTAGCGAAAAGTTGTCCCTAGGATCAACTACTACCGCGTCGAGAAGGCCTGCGACCTCCCTCAGCTTCGCTATGGTATCCTTCATAGTCAAACCGCAGCCAGCGATGGTCATATCCGCGGCTTTCTTCTCCTCGCGAAGACGCCTCGTCCTCGCCCTAGCATTGTCACCATCCGTCTTCATGCGCTTAATGCGCTGGAAGAGATCGTCAAGGTCAAGCCATAGCTGAGTGTGCTTGTCTGTAAGTAGCTTGCGCTCCTCCTGGAGGGCCCTCAGGTCGGCCTTCATTTTGGCAGTGTCTTCCACGGCTCCCATTCCCTGTGCAAATCAATAGGTCAAGAATGAACTGAACATGGATTAACAATACAGGGGTAAACCGAGGAGATTTAGAGTTCTTACCGGGGAGGGCGTGGCTGACGATCCCATGGAGGTTGCCATTGTGAAAGAGAAGATGAGGAGTCGAACCGTTCGAGAATTAGAAAAACAACAAAATACCGCGACGCATGGCGAGGTACTTATAGAGTTTCCAAGGCGATGCATGGCGACACGGTTGAGAATTCAAAGCGCCAGAGTATTCTTCTATCGGTAAAAACAGGAAAAAACCGTCAGACAACAAATACCGTGAGACTAACGAATTTATTCTAATGGTAAAATAGAATAATACCGATAGAAAAAGTAAATTTTTCGAAAACTTTTGAAGTGCCTGAGACACATGAAAGTAGCGGATGTCCTTTTCTATCGGTAGAAATAACAAAATACCGTCAGAAAAAAAGTGATTTTTGGAGAGCTTAATTTGAAGAAGCAAGAGGCTGCGATGAGATTTTTGCAAGTGCTATTTGAAGGGAAGAATTAAGTATTTACAGGATAAAGGTACTTTACATGTTAGAACTCATGCTGTGGAGTAAAATTGAGATATATTAATGCTGTGAACTAGCTTATCATTAAGTTCTAAAGAAAAATGTACTGCCTGATGTATTAATGATAAATTCCTCACCGTGCTGCAGAACTTGTGGGCTGTTTGCTTGGCATTTATCCCTGAAATAGAAATTAATCATCAATGGTTCTCAACCCATAATCCTTCTTCGTGGTCATCTCGCAGATACATTGTTTCGTCGATATCTTCAGTACGGATAGATTGAATGTCCTCTAAAAATAGAGGTATTTCATCGAATTGGTTATACTCCTCTTCGTCGACAACAGATGGAGGTAATGAACTTATAGTACGAGTGCACGTACTTACCTTGCAAGATATTGCATTGAAGAAATAACATAGGTTTGTGATTGTCTCTCTGACTTTAACTGGGAGAATGCCTCTGATAGCAATGGGAAGCATTTGTGACATCAGGACATGACAGTCGTGGGACTTCGTGCCAACTAGTTTTAGGTCTTTCACGGACACAAGTTTTTTCAAGTTCGCGGAGTACCCACATGGAACTTTAACACCGTGCAGGCACCGACAGAGATCTGTTTTTTCGCTCTTGGACAACGTATAGCAGGCCGGAGGGAGGTATGTACGCTTTCCATTCTCTAAAGGTGCAAGCTCAGTCCTTATCCCCATTTCCACCATGTCACGACGAGCTTTCACACCATCCTTTTTCTTTCCCGGAATGTTCAACAACAAACCAATCAAACTGTCACAGACATTTTTCTCTACATGCATGACGTCAATGCAATGTCGAACTTGTAAGTGCTCCCAGTACGGTAGATCCCAGAGAATCGATCTCTTCTTCCAAACATTTTTTTTCGAGGTTTAGAATGCTTACCGAACTCAACTTTGATGTCGTTCACGCGTGAGTAAATCTCCTTACCGGTCAGAAACACTGGAGCTGATCCCTTCTCAGGCTTCTCGTTAAATGATTTCCTCTTCTTACGGTACGTGTGATGCACCGGAAGAAACCTGCGGTGACCCATGTACACTGTTTTTCGGCAGTTTCGCAGCCACATGCTCTCAGTTTCATCTAGGCAAATAGGGCAAGTCTTGGCTCCTTTCGTACTATACCCCGACAAATTGCCGTTAGCCAAAAAATCATTTATGGTGCAAAATATCAGGGCCCGCAAGATGAAATTCTCTTTCTTGTATGCATCCCACACCTGCACCCCCTCGCTCCACAATTTCTGTAAGTCCTCGATTAAAGGCGCTAGAAACACGTCAATATCATTTTCGGGTTGTCTGGGTCCTGAGATTAGTAACGCCATCATGATGTACTTGCGCTTCATGCATAACCAAGGAGGAAGATTGTAGATGCATAAAAGAACCGGCCAAGTGCTGTGCCGACTGCTCATATTACCATGTGAGTTCATACCATCTGTACTCAGCCCGAACCTTATATTCCTAAGTTCGGCGCCGAACTCAGCAAATGTTCTGTTGATGTTTCTCCATTGAATAGAATCAGCTGGGTGTCTCAGTTTTCCTTCTTGTTTCCGGGCTTCAGCATGCCAACGCAAGTGCTTCGCAACTTTCGGATTTACAAACAGCCGCTTCAATCTAGGTATCACAGGCAGGTACCACACTGTTTTCGCCGGAGGTCCTTTCTTTACCTTGTGACGTTCACTATCAATCCGGTCCCTACGCGTATACCTCGATGCGCCGCATCTTGGACAAACATGCAAACTGGAGTACTCGTTACGGTACAACACACATTCATTTGGGCATGCGTGTATTCTTTCGATTTCCATTCCCAACGGACACAACAGTTTTTTGGCTTGGTAAGTAGATCTTGGCAACTCATTTCCCTCTGGAAGCATGTCTGCTAGAAGATCTAATAGTGCCGTGAAACTCTTATCACTCCAACCGTTGCCTGCCTTCAAGTTATATAATCTCAGCACAGAAGACAGTTTTATAAATGTTGCACATCCAGGGAACAGAGGCTT
Organism: Pharus latifolius; assembly: GCA_019359835.1. Classification (NCBI taxonomy): domain Eukaryota; kingdom Viridiplantae; phylum Streptophyta; class Magnoliopsida; order Poales; family Poaceae; genus Pharus; species Pharus latifolius. The sequence continues at coordinate 18,040,641 of CM033326.1, read as the reverse complement.
CTCGGAGTCAGCAATCAGTTTCTCAAATTCACAGATGTCGTTTTCGTTGTAATCTTCCTCTACATCACGTAACATCTCATCTAGATTGTCATCATCATCATCATCATCTACGTGCACATCGGAATGAACATTATCACAATTCGGATGATCATCGATATTATTGCAATCCACATCCGAGTCATGCTGATTGGTAGTAGTGGTGCTTGTTTCCTCAAGATCTTCGTCATGCTATATCCAACGGGTGTATCACGCGTTAAAACCACGACGAATCAAATGACTTTTAATTTGATCAGAGTTGCTAAACTTCTTCAAGTTCATACAATCTGTACAAGGATAGAGCATATTTTTCTCTCCCTTCCTCTCCTTTTGTTGCTCAGCAAATTTAATAAACTCATTCACACCATCCAAATATTCAAAAGTAGTACGTTTTATTCCATACATCCAATATTTCCTGTCCATCTACAATTAACAAAATTTAACGAGTCAGCCATGCATGCATGAAACCTGCCCGATTAAGTTATGTATATGTATATGTTTATGTACAGCCTCTTACAACAGATACATGTGTTGAACCCTAGCCTGACGAAATTAACACTAATTAACCTAGTTAACTACACAATACAAGCTAGTTAGCTCCTAAAACATGACGCATTTCCAGCTACCAAGTTCCCAAGCTTAGAGCTACAAACTTGGAACTACACAATACAGCTAGCTTGCAAGTAGAGAGGCAGGGAGATCTAGAGGGAGAGAGAGATAAGTGTCGACAATTAAGCGTACCTTAAAGAGAGGGGCGCAATCAACTTCCCTCCACCCTGCGCTGATCACCCTAGCAGTGTAGCTGCGGGCGTGGAACTTTCGTCACAAACAGATTGACACAGAGTGCAACAGAACAAATTAAAGAGCAGCTCAGCAATGGTCGAGTGGGGTTTTTCCTATAATGGACCTTTTTCTAATGGGAAATACATGAAATAACCGTTAGACTAACTTAGGTAATTTGACACAGCACGTACATGAGTTTTTCTATCGGTAGATATGTGTACGAACCGTTAGATGATGCATGACACACGAGCAAGAGTTTTTCTATCGGTAAATATGTGTATTTACCGTTAGAATATGCATGACTGAGCAAATATATGTGTTTTCCTATCGGTAAATATGTGTACTTACCGTTAGAGGAGGTATTGGTACCAAACTGGGACAAACATACACATGCCATTTCTCAGATTCAAGGAATCATATCAATGTAACACCAAACAGATCTTACATCAAACAGATCTTACATCAAATGGATCTTAACTAGAAGATAAAGTAATATTTAAAGAAATGCTAATTTGTGGATTAACTAGGAGACACAAAAATACTTTTCTTAGGTACTTGGGACTTCATCTTGCCAAACAAATTACACATGCCAGTTCACAAATTCAGGTACAAACATACACATGCCAGTTCACCAATACAAATTCAGGTACAAACATACACATGCCAGTTCACAAATTCAAGTGCATGTCTGAAACAACAGTACAAATACACACCTACCTACCAATACAATTAAATACACAAATACTCCCTGCACATTCAAGTTCATGTCCCAATTAGCAATACATGATACACAAATATACAACAATATACAAATACAACAATTCACACATTCGATGTATATTAGAAAAGCCACGTCTGAAATTAACAACAGATCACGACGAGGACCCATTGGCCCATACATTTTACATAAAAGAGAACCTTTGTAGGTTGCCACAATGCAACTACCGACTACAAGTTAGACCTGATACATCACAAATCCATTCATCCAAAACAGCAAATGTCTGAACCACATTGGACTTAACCATAGGAGTTCAGTTTGAAGACGCCCGAGGAGCTGGAACTGCCGTCGACATACATTTGTACGTATTGGTGATTTCCTCGGACTCAAACTCGATCAACTCAACTCAACTCAACTGAACTCCATTAACAAAAAGAACCTACCTTCCAAGATGTTGTTCTGTGTAGTGATGGTGTAGAATGGCTGTGCAAATAACAACAATACTTCTTCTCCAAGCAGGTAAGCATCTGGCCACAAGCTGGTGCATGCAAAAAAATGTAAGATGCTTTCTATAGGTCCTGATTTGAGAAACACGCTGGGCTTAAGGATCTTCTCGACCGAGCCAACCAAGATCTCGCCCTTCACATCCTTCCAGCTCTCGACGGTGATCTTCACCGTTTCTTTCGCCAACAAGCCAACTAGGCAGCGTACTGCGATGAAGAACCGTGAAATACGTTGCCCCTCATGAGCATCATCCAAGGATCTGAACAGATCATAATCATATTGAAAAGAAAACACATCAAAATGAAGGATACAAAAAAAACAGAATTATTGACATAATCGGATTAGAATAATCTAACAATATTGCAGAAATTTTACGTACCTTCCTTGGGATGCCGAAGTCTAGAGGGCGTCGATGGAGGTGCGGAGGTGCAGCGGTCCCCTGTAGAGGTGCGCCGGCCGTCCATGGAGCTTACGGGTTAGGACTACGAGCCCCAGATGAACTGTGAGAATGAAAGAGACATACCCGTGTATTTATACAACTATATATTTTCTATCGGTACAAAAACAGCATACCGTTAGTAATAAAAACATCTGTAGAAGGCGAATGGTTCTATCGGCACAATACATATTACCGATAGGAATTTTTGTACATACTCTATCGGTGTGTACGCACATTCCCGATAGAATATTACAAGTTGTAGAAGGCCAACAGTTGTAAGATATTTTTTCTATATTCTAACGGTACAAACATTCATTACCGATAGAATATTACAAGTTGTAGAAGGCCAATAGTTCTAAGATATTTTTGCCATATTCTAACAGTATAAACATTCATTACCGATAGAATAAAACTATTTGAGACGAACAGTTCTAAGCAATTTTCTATATATTCTAACGGTACAAGAATCCATTACCGATAGAATAAAAATATTTGTAGAAGGCCAACGGTTCTATCGACGCACTACATATTGCCGATAGGAATTTTTAATATACTCTGTCGGTATATTCATACAGTACCGATAGAATAAGTCTAGTTGTAGAAGTCGACCAGTCCTATCGGCGCACAACATTCTCCCGTCAGTATTTATGCATCTCTTCTAACGACAAATTTGTTCATCACCGCTAGAGTAAATCATACTGCTTCTTCTATCGGGAAGTTTCTTACAAACCGATAGGAAAAATACACCCGATGGCCTTTTATGACCTCGAGGCACATTTTCTATCGGTTTTCAACTAAATCGCTAATAACCGATAGAAGATAGGGGTTAGTAAAGTGGATTTCTGTACTAGTGTTCCTCTGTACGTTAATTTGTACCTACAAGTAGGTGTCACTTTAAAAACCCCTCTACCATCAAATTCATATTAAGTTAAGCATAAAACATTAAAAAACTTCAAAAATATAGTTACTGACATGTGGGGACACATGTTAATGACTATTAATGTTGTTTATTTGATTTTTTCTCTCTTTTATCTCCCCTCGATGCGGAGGATGTTCGCTGGATGGATTCGCTGGGGAGGAACTTGCGGCGGGAGAGTCACCATGCATTGTCGCGGTTGTTGTAGGTGATGAGGATCTTGCTAGTAGTGGAGAGAGAGGGGGATAAAGAGGAAGGAAAAAAAAACCAAAAACAATGATCTATTATGGCATATGAATCTCACATGTTAGTGACTGTATTTTTCAAATTTTTTATGTTTTTTGTTTAAGCTAAATAGGAATATGATGGGAGGGGTTTTTTGACACCGTCATGCACTCGTAGGTCTGGTAATGTCACAAATTATTTGTAAGGGAATATGAAATCCCTGTGACTTTTAAGGTTTTTTTTTTGTAATTTCGCTCAAAGCAAATGTTTAAGTTGAGCAAGTTTTATATATTTTGTTATATAATAGGGGAAAATTTACAAACACCCCACAAGTCACTAGCATTTTCAAGAACTCCCCATCAAAATTTTGTAATCTTGATCTGTTTGAGATCTAATCTTGATTTTTGCACTAGACTCGCCCAGATTCTAATATGCGGAATAACGGGAGCTTATTCTGAAATATCGAAACCCAAAGGTTGATCGAAAACACAACTCAAGTTAATTGCACAACTCTATTTCAAAGAGAGCTTTATACGTCGAACGTTAGATCGTACTCGCCTACGTTGAGGGAATTATGTGTCTAAGATTTCAAATAAGTTCTATGACTTTTCGATGATCTAAACTAGATCTATTATAAAGTATTTATAATTCAATCGTATGAATACATATTAGACTCAATAACCTCAATGTATTATACTCATATAACTAACTAACTAACTAATCATAAACGGATAAGTTTTGTTATATATATTCGGATCGGATTACAATTCCGAACAGGGAACGAATTCCTTTTCATGGTTGCGAAACCTTTCCGAACACGATTAAGGTCGCGAAGCCGTATGCGACTCGACCTGAAAATCCTCCCGGATCAAATCTATTGCCTCCCACAAGTATTTTTCATTTTAAAACCCACCTATCATTAGTTATCCATTAGATTTAATGGGAAAATAATAAAATTACAATCATCAACATGTAGGCCCATGTCATTGAGGCAGAATGTAGTAGTGGTAATGGAGGGTAGCACGATGATGGCAGAGGGTGGCGTGATGCAGCATGGTGGTGCCGAAGTGTGAGAGGTTGTGATGGCATGGCAAGATGCAGTGATGGTGACAATGCCATGTTGTGCCGCCTCCACTATCACTTGCGTCGCTCTACCACCATTGCACCACACACCTTCGCCCTTCACCACCACGCCCTGCGTTCGACAACCTTCGTCGCCACACTGCCCTTAGTAGTCACTACCACTATTTTCCACTAGGTTGATGCTAGTTGGTAGAGTGACTGTAATTTTATAATTCTTTAATACTTTTATGTTAAACCTAATTTCTAGCTAATGGTAGGTGGGTTTTTTAAATCGAAAAAATTCTGACAGGTGGGTTTCTAAATATGTGGCTTTCTAAAAATGTGAGTGACTTCCGGGGGTGTTTATAATTTCCCTATATACTTTAAATGGAGTGGAGTGGGGATTGATGTGAATTTTTCATTTTATAGGGTTTGAGAAAACGGAGGCTGGGTGCTGCGGCACGGGGCTGTACGAGATGGGGTTCATGTGCACCCAGTGGGATCATTTCACGTGCCCGGATGCCAGCAAGTACGTCTTCTGGGATGCCGTCCATCCCACCGAACGGATGAACCAGATCATCGCAGAGTACCTCATGAACACCACCTTCAGCCATTTCTCATGAATTAATATTGTAGACGTACTTACCATTAGTTAAGAGTTGTTAGAAAATCATTCAATTTTCTTTCTCATGCTTTCTTATTCTTTTTATAGATCATTTTTATTAGTATTTTGTTCATACTAGTTGACTACCTGAGTGTTACTAGAGGTTCTGCAGATGGATGTGTTTATGTTGGGTCCCTAATCAAAGTTATGTATCAATATGTAAAATCAAACTCTCTCTCCACCCCCCTCTAAAAAAAAATTGAAAATAATAGTTTCTTAATGGAAGAATAGGCAGTGATGTCATTTTTCAAATGAAAAAAAGGTCGAGATGACTTCTAGAAGCACATCATTTTTTCTATGGCATGTTTCATATACCACCATTCCACAATATCTTAGAACTAGGGTTGTCACATGAGCTACTAGAGATCAACTTGATTTTGGGCTCAAATCGAGCTCAAGTCGAGTCAGATCAATTAGGCTCGAAAAAACACATGTATAGTAAGCTAAATCTGTGTCAATCAAAGCCCAAGGCCCATGGCCCACCAAGGCACCCAACTTCTTAAGAGCTCTTTGTTCCATCAAGGCAACCATTAGCCACCACAAATCCCCTCATCATCTGCCCCAAATCCTCCTTCCCAGGGCCGGCTTGCTCAAGTGCATGATGGGCTTTTGCATAGGCCCCCAATTCGGATATGGTTCTAAATTTTTTTGTATTTTTATTTAAAACACTAGTAATTTTAGTGATGTCTTGTACATAAACATTAAGACGTGGAAATAAGTCAATAAAATAGGCAAGTACATAGTTGGCCTAGCCTTTCCATCTCTCATATTTTCTCTTTGATGTTCCTCATTGATTCTCAATCTCCTTATATTTTTTGTTGCTTTCTATTTCTTAATAAGGCAACGATCCATCAAAGCAATCACAAGCCATTACTGCCATCTTGTTTTCTCTGCTTTCTCTCTCTCTTTCCTCTCTTAATCATTATCAAAAAATGAGAAAGGACTAGCTAGATTTGTCATCTACTTCCGAGACAACAATCTAGGCCCTCTACTAGCCCACCTCAACTAGTCTTTATCCATACTTGCAGTTGCAAGTCCCTCATTTTTTTACCTCATCACCACTAACCAATCACAGGCATCTGGACATGTAGCAACTCCACGTACTGTGATTGTTAGTATGTTACATGTTTGAAATTTTGATAAGGCATATTTTTATTTTTGCACGGGGCTTCAAAATGTTTGGGCTGGCCCTGCTCCTTCCATCCTTGAATTGCTCCTTCTAGGCCTATTTACATCACCGCCACCTTTCTTCCATCTCTATTATCTTCGTCCAAATCCAATCTACACTAGCGCTTCTCTCCTTCTACGTGGATTTAGCAAATATGTAGTCGAATCCATCCCATTGTGTCTCCCACTACCGAGTGTGTGGCTACCTCCCTCCTGCTCCATATTTGGACTGCAAGTATGGATACCTGCTTCTGAATCGATTTCCCGTGGGGGAGCATGTACGTTACTTCCACTATTTGGATTCAAAACTTGCTGGTGAGCAACCACTACCTTTGCCACCTTCCTACTTGATTTTAGTCTTTTGTGGAGCTTGATCGAACGAGCTCGAGTTTTTTCAAGATTTACTTAAGTCGAGCTTAAGCTAACTTAATCCAATTGAACTCAAGCTTACTTTAAACTTGAGCTGAGTCTTAATGAACTCACACCGAGATCGCCTCGTTGACAGCCCTATATAGAACCCACTTTCTCTAAATTTAAATAGGGGTGTGAAGAAAGCAAATAAGGTGGCTATGTACATCACACGTGTGTGTGCTCGCCTTGCCATGCCTGATCGATAGGTGCATGTCGTTGTGACTGGGAGAACAAGTGATGTGTGTTCGGCTAACTAGGCATGCATGCATCATTGTGACACATGCGAGTGAGTAATGTGCACTCCTTTCTATTTCTTGATGGGTAACAATGGACGTGTAGTTCTAGTTCGGCATGGGCTTATTTCATTCCGCATGCAGTTGGTACCGACATGTTTATATGGATGCTTCTATAAGTAATCATATGATCCGATCCAACCAAACAAAAATTGATGCTACCTAGGATTTTGATTCTAACAATTCTGAATTTGTTTTTCCCAAGAGACTAAACCATGATTATATTCTTCCATCGGCCTTTAATTTGTTTTTTAATTGCTGGAGTGTACATGTCAAGCATCATATGTAGGATAGACAACATATCTCTAAGAGTGTGTTTGACTGAATTTAGTCTTCTCAAATAAGACAGGTTATTGAGGCTTCAGCTCAGAGTAGCTTGAATGCCCACTGCTTGAGGCGATGCTTAGAGAGAGAGAGAGAGACAACTCCTAGCATCAATGCCATCTGTTGGAGACTTCGGTGCCTACTAGATGGCATGGAGCAACAATGCCAAGTTTGGCATTCTACAAGGAACCAATGCCAAGCAATAAAATAAGGCTAAAAAACAATTCCTAACCTACTGCAGCTCAAACGTTCGATAATGCCATTGAGAAAATTATTGTTACATGGTTATCCTATATATACACCACACAATTGAAATACTTTCATCGACCTCTCCTCACTACAACTATTCTTTTTTCATTATTTTTCACCATTCATATGGATCCCCCTCCACCAAGTTTCATGCTAAATACTCCAAGCTCCCCAAACCAGAATCCAAAAAATACTATTAATACCCAATATTTCCAAAACATTCCTTCATCTCAATATTCCATGAATTTCTCTCTTTCACAATATGCTCAAAATTTTACCTTCTTCAATACTCACAAAATTTTCATTCTTTTGGTGTCCTGACCAACTAACAGCAATTTCCCCAAATTTCACCAAGTTTCCAGGGTGCTAAACAACTACAAAATTTTAGACATTTCCCACAAGGAATGTTTAGAGATATGGTAGGTTTTTCCTCTACACCATTTCAAATCAGGTATGGTTGGAGCAACACAAACTCCATCATCACATGGTTCAAAATTAGGAACACTACTTCTGAGGCCAACATAGAGAGTAAAAAAGAGTCATCGTTGAAGAATGCAATGATAGTAGTGAAGAAGAAGAGAAGAGAGGCAATTACAAGAATTGGTCATAGGATGACAACTTACGATTAACTAGTGCTTGGTTGAATAATTTCATTGATTCGATTGATAGAAATTCTAAAAAAACAAGAATTTATTGGAAAAATATTGCAGAAGATTACAATAACAATAGTCCCAGTGATAGAAGACAATCAATCAAACACTGCAAAGACAACTGGGCTAAGATCTAACATGAAAGTTGTGCAATTTAATAGGATTTGGTGCCTACTAAGGGAGGGTATGGTAGTGGCTAATCTGATGACCAGTTATGGATATAACTCGTGAGATGTACAAAAGTTAGTTAGGTCAATAGTTCGCACTTGATTTTTGGTGGAAAGAAGTCAAGGACAAAACGAAATGGACGATAACCTATATGGAGATGGGTAAGAGCAAGAGAATCAAAATATCTAAATCAGGGGCTTACACATCATCTTCCAATCAAGACACTGAAGAGCTGGACAATATTCAACAGACTCGGCCAATAGGACAGAACGTGGCAAAAAGGAAACAAAAAGTCAACTCAGTCTTGTTTGAGCAACTTGTAAGATGAGACCATGCAATTATATTATCAAGCTTAATCATGTAAATTGACTGCACTTGAGAAAATTGCCCAAGCACAAAGCGAGAAGACACATTCAGATATGCTGGATAAATATATAAAATTGATGGTTCTTGACACGTCAAACTACACCGAGAAACAACTAAAGCAACATCAAAAGGCAGTGGAATATTTAATTTGTAAATTGTTTGGTTAAGAAGTTAAGCTAAGCTATTTTATTGAAGTTGTGATGTAAAATTTTATCATGTGTAATGTTTCTTGTATGCTTTATTTGGGAATGTATTTCCTTTCATATATATTACAATTTTGTGAATTATCTATTGCCTTTTTGGAACTAGTGGTATAAAACTAGCTGTTGGAAATGTAGTCATTTTTATGTGAAGTTGTCTCTATAATAATTGGAAGGACTAGCTGTTGGAAATGTAGTCATTTCTATGTGAAGTTGTCTCTATAATAAATGGAAGGATAAGCTTCATTCTACCTCACAACTACGCATTCATTTCCACCTTCTTCAAACCTACACGACCTTCTAATTCAACATTGTCTGAAGATTCAAACTCTCATTTTGACCATTTCGATGATGCCACCACTGATATCAATCGCTTGTATATCATCAACCTCAATGATATCATGTGGGAAAGAGTTAAATGATTAGATTGAGTCACAAATTAACCAAGTAGTGGAAGTTCAAATCCAAAGCCAACTATCTAGTTGATGTCAAAGTCAACATCGAAGATACATTGAGAGAGGCTATGAAGATGACCAAATCGACTAAAGGTAGACTACTTCTCTGGCAATTCTGTGTACACCGATGATCAATTCCGTTGAAGGTTCCAAATGAGAAGGCATCTATTTGAACGCATTGTGCAAAACTTGGAAAATTGATCTCCATATGTTTGTCATAGAAGAGATGCCATGTAATGCCCTGAACCAGGACTTTGGGAGATTCGAACATCTCTTGAACCCGCACAAGCTCATGCTCGCACAGATCCCAATACGAAATGGAAATATAAATACATTAGCATAGCAGATAAAGAAAATTCTTTTATTTAAATAATAAAGTCTTACAAAATTAGAAATAGATAACTGAAATAAGATTTTATCACAATGAAAGCCCAAAAGCTAGACGACAATACTCTTCATGCTAAGCGTCCTCTGAGAATAGACCCCCTACTTTGTAGGCATGGTCTTGAACACTATTGTTATCTGATCCTATCTTTTGGAATGGTTCTGAATTGTCTACATACACCACCATACAACTGTAGCCCGTGATTCGTTGAGACTCAACAAGACTAGATACATATATACATATATATATTTATGCACAAAAAACAACTTATGAATAGTCAATGCCACAAGGATGGGGTTTTCCACCACTGAAGATGGACATTAATTTTCCAAAACAATAAAGTAAAGTAAAAATCAACTTTTATTAGTTCAAATCTCTAATGATGAGACTATTGTACTTGTTGGTGAATATTCACAATTAGTTTAGTTTGTAGAAGCGTTCCATACTATAGCATCTCTTAGGCACGACAGTACGCGCACTTTTGTATTTCTTTTAACACATGATTAACACCTAGGAAACAAAGTTTTTGGCAATATAGGATAATATAGAGCCTGCCTGGACATGTGCACACACACTTACTAGGCACAAGCTGTTAGAGTGAGCCACAACCTACTACTACAACTTTTATCACAACTACTAGTGAATCATGTGGGTTATATTACCTATAAAGTTATTGAACTCGGTTCGCCCCATATCGGAACTATGGCAATTACAAAACAAGCATTGGATACTTACCAAGTTGTTATTAATTCAACTAATTTAATAACCGATTACAACAATAACGAATGAACCACAACCATAGATCAACTTGCAACAACAGGTCGCAACAATAGATCTCAATCACAGATCTAATCGACTACTCATGCATATGCAACTAGATGAACTAGAACATGCATGTACATGCTTCCAATATTCTTTAACCAAAACATGCGATTTTAGTGTTGTAACACAATAAAAAATCAAAATCAAAATATGTAAATGCATAAATGGGTAAAATATGCATCAAAAGTGGTGTATGCAGCTTGCCTTGATGCACTAGTACAGAAAAGCTTTCTTCTAATGGTAAAAAACACACTTCTACTAACGGTTTTTGTACTGTTAGAGATAGACATGATAGAACATGACAAGTCATTTTCTAACGGTAAATAACCGTTAGAAGAAGTGAAGTATTCTAACGGCATTTTCAGTGACAACCGGTAGAAAAACCATTCTCGTCTGACGGTTAACTAGCAATATCAGTTAGAACATGTCAATATTTTCTAACGGTAAGGAGTACCGAACCGTTAGAAAAAAATAATATTCTCACGGTTGTGAATGAGTTTACTGACAGAAATACTTACACTCTTCTAACGGTTAATTAAGAGTGTACCGTGAGAAAAAAGGATAGTACTCTCACGGTTGTGTACAAGTTTACCGGCAGGAAAAGTTACACTCTTCTAACGATTAATTAAGAGTGTACCGTGAGAACAAGAGATAGTATTCTCATGGTTGTGTACGAGTTTACCGTCACAAAAACTAACATTCTTCTAACGGTTAATTAAGAGTGTACCATGAGATAAAATGATAGTACTCTCACGGTTGTGTACGAGTTTACTGGCAGGAAAAGTTACACTCTTCTAACGATTAAGTAAGTGTATACCGTTAGAAAAAAATAATATTCTCACGGTTATATGGTAGTGTACCGTCAGAAAAACTTATATTCTTCTGACGGTTAATGAGGAGAATACCGTTAGAAAATGTTGTTGTTTTCTAACTCTGTTTGCTATTTAGCCATTAGAAGAGTACATTCATAATACAGTACATTCACATATACAGTACAGATACAATACAGTACAGATTGGATACACAATACAGTACTGATGCAAAGAAGGGTACATTCACATATACAATTTATTCACATATATACGAACCAATACAAATTGCAATCCAATATGGATAAATACTAACCAATAAGACTATATATAAACAATCTATGCACAGAGTACACGAAAAAGAGAAAATTGACAACAAGTGAGCGAAAAGCTTGTCATGGCGGTTGGTTGGGTGCAACTTCCTCCATAACATATTGAGCCCGGATTTGTCGAAGATCTCTAATCTTTGCATTGTCGTATTGGTCTTTGGACATGGCGATCTGCAAGCATGTATGAATACTGAGTAACTAACTTCCTAATTTTGAACGTAACACCCAATTTTCAAATTTGAGTTAGCTATCGATGCTTACCTAGGGGAATTGGGCAAAGTTTGTCTGCACTAGGTCGTACATGTAGCGCAGCACGTAAAACCCGCATTCCCACGATTGCGGCTGCTGATGGCACTGAGATAATTGCATATGCGAAGACATGTTAGCTATTGTTTCCATAAATTAATTAAGCATAAACAAAAAGTCTCGTGAGTACCTCATATTCTTTCCAAGCTATTCAGGAGCCCTGCAGTGCGGCATACCTCCCTCCAGCGGACACATATTTCTCAAAAGCCCTGCATTTCAATTAGCATTGCCGGTTAATGTGTTATCATTAGTTAGTGAGGTCAAAATTTAAATCCAACATGTTACTTATGTCTCCATATTCTCCTTGACCACATATTCGTTCAATAATCTATCGCGCATCGAATCGAGGTAGTACACCTCGTTCCTCCACGGACAGATCACGATGAGGATCCAGTGGCCCCTACATTGTACGTAAAAGAGGACCACTAGCTCAAAGTATATCTCAGGTGTAACATACAAGATTGAGTTAAATTAGTATGAAATGCACTAACCTTTGGTGGTACGGCACCAGAATGAACTCCCTGTCCAGCTGCACCATCAGCGCCTTGGATATGTAGTGCTCAGCCTGCACGGCGTCGTGCTTTAGCATCGTGAGGCTTATTTTCTCTGGGTCGAGGAAACCCACCTTGTCACACGCAACTTCTGATGTTAGCCTGTACATGCACCTGCATGCAAAGGACGACATTAGTATTGCACAGAAAGTTACTACATTTCAAAAGAACTATAACAATACAGAGTTAGCAAACAGAGTTAGAAAACAGAAATATATAGGATCAGCAAACTCACATGACTCCAGTCCGTATGATGGACATATCGAGCTCCCACCAGTTGTAGAGGTCGAACAAATCCTCGTGTGCCGCAGATATATTCCCGGCTCACGGTGGAACTACCCAGGCCTGTAGGGAACTAAGAAGTTCAGGTTGCGCTGAGCTCGGTGTAGGTACCACTCGTGGAGGTCTCTGCTTGATCGATCCAATTTGTGCAAAACTGCCTCCGACACGAGTGGGAACCTGTTCCTGAACCTCTCCGACTGTCCCTTTCGCCCTTGCCTTTTGCCGGGGACTGAGTGCATACCTTCGAAGGCAAGGGCGAGCTGATGGCGGCTTTCTTCCAAGGTGAAGGTGTGGATCCGTTGGCTGGGGTCGAGGCCGTCTTTGCTGTGTTCAGGTCCTCACGAGATCCCTCATGCCCCGAGTTGGGGGTGCAATCCCCTGGTAGTACGCCGGTAGGCCACTTCAATTAATGAACACGTATGTTAGATTTTGCAAGTTGAGTGTACTGAGTAGGATGTAATAAAAAATGTGTAGGATTTACCTGTTGTATTATAACACACTTCTTGGGCTACTGTACGTAGGAGCCTACTGCCTCAGCAAGTGTCTGCATTTCCTCCGTTGGGACTGGCAACAGAGAATCGTTGTAGCCTGGCATGGCCATGTTCACCTGTATCTTTGCGAACCCCAACCCCAGAGGTACGTAGTGGATCCGGACATCCTCCCCAGACGGATATACGAACCTGTGTGCAACTACTGCCTACTGGTCGCCTAGGTGAGTCAGTAGGCTGTAGCTCTCTGCAACTTTGTAACAATTAAAACAGGTTAGCGAAACAACTCTAACAGAATGGGAGTGGCATCAACTTAAGTGCACATTTGAAGGTTTGCAATACCTCAAGTAGATCCACTGGATCCACGAGGACCTTCGAAAAGCAGCTGCTCATCCGACCCCGATGGGTACTGTCGCCTTGGGGATCTGCATCTGCACTCTTGGTCAGCAATGCTTGTTTCAGCTGTGTAAAATCTTCCCTCATTTGTGCGACTGAGGATTCGACCTCAGCCTGCACCTCAGCCCGTATCTTCTCAGAGAGCTCCACTTCCTTCTCCTTCCAGGAGCGGGCCTTTTTCCTCGGTGGAGCCGGATCTGCGAAACCGGCCTTCCACGACACAATGACTCCCAAAGTCCGTGTCCGCCCGGGATGCTCCTTATTTCCTAGAGCCCGAGTGAGGATGTCGTTCTTCCTCTGTGGGGTAAACAATCCCTCCATTGCCTCCTTCTCAAAAGAGATCTGTTACATTTAAAGCTACCTTGTGAGACAAATACATATATACACTTGTGCGCACACAGTTTACGAGGTTAGCCAACTTACCATTCGCTTCACAACCTCGGCGTCCTTAGGGTTTGGGAACTCTACAGACCCCATGGACGACACGGACCCTCTCCCCCTTCACCACCGCTTGCACCTCACATCCTGGATCTCGGAGAGCGGCAACTCAGGGGAGTCGACGACAAAATTTTGCTCGTCTTCCTAGCTAATGCGGGTGATCGTTCCTCTTCTGGATCGCCTTATTCTTCTCGCTAAGGGCCTTGAACTCGTCGGTCCCCTTCTGCTTGGTGAATTCCTCCCATACCTCCTCTGATATGAAGGAGTACTTCTCGCAAGGACATTTCCCCGTAGCGAGGAAGGTACTGACGAGCCAGCTCTTAAAGGTTTTCCATGTTCCGTTCATATCCTTCAAGCAGGCCATCCTAGATTTATCGTCGAGGATGTTCCACTTAGCCTGTTTTCAAACAATGTATATAATCACGAGTTAGTTAAACTTTAAGATAAGCCAAGAGAACATGATTACGAAAGAGTTCAGCGATTTCGGTTAATTTAACCTTCACTTCCGCCCACAACCTATCCCTCTCGTCCGCCGTCACGTCATTCCAGCTCTGGATGGTGATCTTCACCCTTTCTTTCGCCAACAGCTCAACGTAGGCCGCGTACTTCCCAGCATTCTTTCCGATTGGCCTCCCAAATTGGTTGAACTCACAAGAAAGGTCGGTGCGTTTGGTCAAACGGCCCAACGTCGTCGCGCCTCGCCCCACCCTCTTGCGCTGGGACGAACCAGCATCTTCAGTTACGTTGGCCTTAGTCGAATCACTACTATCATCCGATGAAGAAGACGACATGTCTTTCCCTAAAAAATCATCAACAAACCATCAAAAATTTAATGGAAACAGAAACCAAATCGTTTTACAAAGCAAAAAAGACCTATTTTCAATATTTGTTCTATCGGTAAACACAGCAACTACCGATAGAAGATAAGATTTTTTCTAACAGTAAAAACATGGAGTCCCGTTAGAACATATTTCTGAGTATTTTCATCTATACATTTTCATAGGAAGCAGAAAACATATGACAATTAATTCTTCTTGGAGTTCCATAACTCAGTTGAGGATTGGAGACTAATTAGGGTTGCTAAAGAGATGTCCGAAAAAAATAGTACTAAAAGGCATGCAAAAATTGTTGAAGTGTTCAGTAATTTTTCTATCGGTAAACACATGAGCTACCGATAGAATATAACAATGTTTTCAATCGGCAAAGATATGAGATACCGATAGAATATGTTTATGAACACCACCAACATATAAAGTACATTATATGGCAATTGGATACAATTGATCACACATACAACAGTATAGATAATTTCAAATCTCAAAATAGGTTCATATGGCAATTAATTCTTCTTGGAGTTCCATAACTCAGTTGAGGATTAATTGGAGACTAATTCTTCTTGGTTTCAATGAGAGTGTAAAAAACTGAAAGTATTCTCTCTATGTGACATTGCATGGTTCATGTCCTTCCAGATCCTAAGTTTTAAGACTTGTTGAACTTGTATGACAAAATGAACACACATAGAAAACAGAGTACTGATTGTTTCTTGGCCTATGTAATATAGCAGGCCAGATTGACACAATTAGAAGGAGGTATAATGTAACAACTGACCGAATCGATCATAATATGATTCAGCTGCAGTGCAAGTCACAACAGGGAAGTAAAATAGGTGGTTTAGATGGCATGGAACAAGGAGATATGAACCATAACAAAAAAAAAATAGTACTAAAAGGCCAAAAATTGTTGAAATGTTCAGAAATTTTTTCTATCGGTAAACACATGAGCTACCGATAGAATATAACAATTTTTTCGATCGGCAAATACATGAGATACTGATAGAAGATGTTTAAAAAAGTACATTACATGGCAATTAGATACAATTGATCACACATACAACAGTATAGATAATTTCAAATCTCAAAATATGTTCATTACAGCACTGGAACATATTATGTCAACCCTAGTTTAAATCAACAATGCCTACGGAATTTATAAAATCCTACACAATAGGGAACCCTAGTTTAATTCCAAAACATGAGCGGAGAAAAATAGCGAACCATAGTGTAAAAACACTAAGATCAAATAAGGAAGATGCTGAAAAAAGAACGACGAATTAGGGTATTTTACGGCGATCAGTTGTGGCGATGGAGAGGTGGTGCAAACGCAGTGGCGGCCGGCGAAGGACGAAAATAAGGACCGACGGCAGTGGTGAACCGTGATCCAGGCGGTGATCGTCGTGTGGCAGTGAGGAAGTGGTCGCTGGCGAGGGTTGGGGTTTTCGCGCTCGAAGAGACATAGTGCTATAAGTTGGAACGGTTCGACTGGAGGGAAACTGTCGGGCGAAGTTTAATAAAGTAGTGAGGGACTTTTCTAACGGTACAAACAAGAAATACCATTAGACTAATTGTTTTCTTCTAACGGTACAACTAAATAATACCGTCAGACCATGTATGTGCATTTTTCTCACAGTAGTTTGAGAAAATTCCGTCAGAGTGGCCAACTTTTTCTAACGGTATGAACACAAAATACCGTTAGAACAAGTAAATTTTTTCCAGAGCTTAATTTTTGAAGTGGGCAGGGCATTGGAAAATGATGTTTCAGGCCTCTTGAAGAAGCAAGAGGCTGCAATGGGATTTTGGCAAGAAAATTTGAAGGGAAGAATTAAGTTCTTACAGTATAAAGGTACTGTACATGTTAGAACTCATGCTGTGGACTAAAATTGAGATATATTAATGCTGTGAACTAGCTTATCATTAAGTTCTAAGGAAAAATGTATTGCCTGGTGTATTAATGATAAGTTCCTCACCTTGATGCACAACTTGTGGGCTGTTTGCCTGGCATTTTTCCTTCAAATAGAAAATAGTCATCAATGGTTCTCTACCCATAATCCTTCTTCGTGATCATATCGCAGATACGTTGTTTCGTCAATATCTTCAGTAGGGATAGATTGAATGTCCTCTAAAAATAGAGGTATTTCGTCGAACTGGTTATACTCCTCTTCGTCGACAACGTCTTCGACCCCAACAATACGTCTCTTGCTGTGGAGGACAACATGCAACTTTGGATTGGCCGGGTCAACAATGTAGAATACATGTGTGGCTTGCTTTGCAAGTATGAATGGATCGTCTTGGTGTCTGACTCTATTGAGATTGATTAGAGTAAATCCGTAACTGTCAACTTTAACACCTCGAGAGATTTCGACCTATTGGCATCGAAACAAAGGAATCTTAAATAATCCGTAAACGAGCTCCCATATTTCATCAATAGCACCGTAATATGAGTTCAGCGCCCTTACTGCCCTGGCATCCTCGGAAATAGCAAACATGTCACTCCGCTACATTACATACTGCTCTTAGCATCTTGAGCTCTTGTGTAAAATGAATACCCATTGATGTCGTACCCCTACCAAGTCCCTACAGTGAATCTAGGTCATCTAGCAAACCATGTCACCGTTTCACTTATGGAGCCCTCGGCAGCTCACGTGACTCTCTCTTGGATCCACCCAATAAATTTTATGTTATGTTCTCTAGTGACCCAAATCTCTAGCTTCGAAGAATTCTGTAATCGTAACATTGCCTTTTGTTCGTGTATGTATGGCTCGACCTCCGTCATGTGTTGTAAGACCCAAAAATGTGATTTCACGTACACATCACGGGCAGGGACGATAGCTTTGAATCCAATCGTTCCGATGCTCTGAAGCCTGCCCTCGTGTCGGGGCTTAGGAACACCAATTGGGTCAACCCCGGCCATATAATATGTGCAAAATTCAATCACCTTCTCGGCGGCATAACCTTCCATGATACTCCCCTCGGGCCAACGATGAGTCCTTACGTATCCCTTCAATACACATATAAATCTCTCAAATGGATACATATAGCGCAGGCACATAGGTCCACAAAACTTAATTTCTCTGATAAGGTTAACAATCAGATGGACCATAACATCTGATCCGGGAGGATCTCCAATTCCTGATCGCATGCGGCTTCGCGACCAAGTCCTGATCGCATGCGGCTTCGCGACCAAGTCCTGATCGCATACGGCTTCGCGACCTTAACCGTGTTCGGGAAGGATTCGCGAACATGGATGGGTCCGCGACCATGGATTGGTCCGCGATCAGGAAAAGGAATTCGTTCCCTGTTCAGAATTATAATCCGATCCGAATGTGTATAACTAAGCTTATCTGTTTAGGATTAGTTATATGAGTCTAATACGTTTAGATTATTGAGTCTGATACGTACTCATACTATTGGACTATAAATGCCTTGTAATAGGTCTAGTTTAGATCATCGAAGAGCCATAGAACTTATTTGAGTTTTAGACACTTATAGTTCCTTCGACGTAGATAAGTATGTCTAAGGTTCGATGTGTAAGCCCTCTTTGAAATAAAGAGTTGTGCGATTACTTTAGAGTTTCGGTATAAGATCCTGTTATTCCGCATATTAGAATCTGGGCGAGCCTAGTGCGAAAACCAAGGCTAGGTCTCAAACGGATCAAGTTGGTATCAGAACAACTTTCCTATCCTATGGATGGTGAAGACTCGCCAGGGTTACAAAACCTCTGGTGAAACTCCAGGCGATCAATTGACGGTTCCTACAGCCGCGTCTCCGACAATGTCTGACGATACCTCCGTTCAAGCTAATCTAGCCGAACAAGTGGCTAATCTCTCCACTGACATGGAAACCGTGCTTGCTTGGATTAAGCAGCAGGCCATGATTGTACCTCCTGAAGTAGGAAAGGGTATGGGTGCGAAGACTGGTGAAGACTTGCACAGGGCAGACGAAGATGAAGACGAAGGCAACCACAAGACCGACGACCTCGCCAACACTTCCTTAGCTGTTGGATCTTTTAAGGTCAACGCTAAGATTGATATACCCATATATGATGGGGTGATCGATGCTGAGAAGCTGGATTCTTGAATCGATCAACTTGAGACCTACTTTGACCTGAAAGGGTTCAGTAGCGCTCAAAAGGTCAAATTTGCACCTTTGAAGATGAAGGACCACGCCAAGACATGGTGGAAGGCCCTTGTCGCCAGTGGTGAAGCTGACGACCTTGCGTGGGGTCAATTGAAACGACTTCTGCGACAAGAATTCTATCCGATGGGTTACCTTGAGGAGAGATGGGAGCGTTGGCACAGATTGTACCAACGGCGCGACCAGACCTCCAAGACTATACAACAGAGTTTCGGCGACAACCAATGGTCATTGGCATCTCACTATCCGACCCTCATGTATTTCAGAAGTACACATCTGGACTTCAGAAATCGATCAGTACTGAGCTAAGTCTGTTCGGCATCCAAGACATCGCGACCGCAAGCACAACTGCTATGGCGATCGAGAGGAAGAATAAATCCCGCAACGACAAAAGCACGAAGGAAAGTGCGACCTCGACAAAGAAAAAGCCGAGTCCGAAGAAGAACGCTTCCAAATCGAGCACGGGTGCCTTTTGCGAACATTGTCAAGTCGCGGGACATACCAAGGACAAATGTTACAAGCTTCATCCTGAACTTCGACCAAAGAAAAACGGACCAGGGAAAAGAACAGCTACGGCTACTGCGACTTCACCTGACGAATAAGTTGTCCGAGTGAACTCGGTTAATCAGGCCGATACGACCTTGTCTCTGATGGCAATGCCAAAGGAGAAGGGTTCGGATCCACCAAACGACCATCACCCAACAGTGGACTTGTTCACCATCAACGTCCAGGTGAAGCACGAAGTGGTCGCAGCGATATTCGATCCAGGAAGTCAGAAGAATCTGGTCTCCGCTGGACTGGTTCGGCGACTTGGTTTGAAGACAACCACACACCCGTGACCATATCCGCTGGGTTGGTTTACATCCGACGTGAATCAACATATTACGAGTCAGTGTGTGTTGAAATTTGCGAGCTCTGCACGATATGTCGATGAGGTGCAATGCGATGTTGTCCCTATCGATATCTGTCAGGTGATATTTGGGAGTCCATATCTGTATGATCGAGACGCTCATTTCCATCGGCGAGCGCAAGAGTACGACCTCACCAAAGATGGAGTTAAGTTCGTGATCAGTAGAGACGTCCACGTCAACACTTCAAACTTGATTACCGCAAATCAAGCCAAACGGATTGTTAATGCATGTCACAAGTATGTGCTTGTCATGATTCGATCCATTGGTCAAAGTGGGATACTCGACCAGCATTGTCGCTGGTGTGCCGAGAGAATTCTGGTCATTTTTCGGGACTGCTGGAGAAATACAGTGATCTGTTCGAGACTACCCAGGGTCATCCACCGAAACGTCCAATCGAGCACGAAATTCAGCTTGTGTCCGATGCGACATTGCCCAATCTGAGTATGTATCACAACTCAGTATTGGAGAATGAAGAGATCAAGAGACAACTTGGTGAGTTGCTGAACAATGGTGTCATTCAACCAAGTAGTTCACCTTGTGGATCTCCTGTGGTGTTAGTACCAAAGAAAGATGGGACTTGGCATATGTGCATCGACTATCGAGCACTGAACAAGATCACCATCAAGAACCGGTCCCCCTTCCTCGTATTGATGGCTGCTAGACCAATTGAAGCATGCTGTTGTCTTCTCCAAATTGGATCTTAAATCAGGATATCATCAAGTCAGCATCCGAGAGGAGGATACGTGGAAGACCGCGTTCAAAACACGACAAGGTCAGTTCGAATGGCTGGTCATGCCGTTTGGTCTCTGCAACGCCCGGCAACTTTCATGCGTCTTATGAATGACGTATTGAGACAGTTCATCGACGACTTTGTGATCGTGTACCTCGACGACATATTGGTTTATAGTCGTTCGTGGGATGAGCACCTCATTCATGTTGAAAAGGTGTTCGATCAGCTTCGGCAACATCGACTTCGCCTCAACCGTAAGAAGTGCGAGTTCGGCCAGCAAACTCTACTTTACCTTGGATTCCTGGTCGGCAACGGTACGTTGCAAATCGACCCAGATAAGGTAAAAGTGATTCGCGAATGGCCGCGACCGCGAACAGTTACGGATGTACGTAGTTTTGTGGGAGCATGCCAATATCTTCAGAAGTTCATCCGACACTTCTCGATTGTGGCTTCTCCATTGCATGCATTAACCAGGATCGATCAGAAGTTCGAGTAGACAGGGAAACATGAGGACACGTTTCTCTTGCTGAAAAGGAAGATCAGCGAGGCGCCTGTGTTAGCTTTACCGAATCTCCAGATACCTTTCGAGCTAGAAACCGATGCCTCAGGTTATGCAATGGGCGCAGTGCTCATGCAAGAAGGTCGACCAGTGGCATATCACTCCGGGTTATTCCAGGGAGCTCAGAAGAACTACCCGACTTATGATAAGGAGTTATGCGCACTGCATCAGGCCGTGAAACATTGGCGGTGTTATCTCTTGGGGAAAGAGACGGTTGTCCACACCGACCATCTGACTTCTTCCTTGCTGGCACTACGCTGACCGAGGGAGGGTTCAGATGAACCATTGCAATATTTGCAAACTCAGTCCAAGCTACGGCAAGCTCGGCACATGAAGTGGATGTCGTATCTGCAGCAGTTTAATCTGGTGATTAAGTACAAGAAGGGCGTACACAACAAATTGGCGGATATGTTGTCGCGACCACCAGTTACGACCCTCTGTTTATCAGCGTTCATGCAGATCGAGCCCTCATGTCATGATGACTATGTCACTATGTACAGTGAAGACCCTGATTTTCAAACAGCACTGACTGAGGTCGAAACAGGGAACCCTACAGAGTTCGTACGTCGAGAAGGACTCTTGTACAAGGGCAATTTACTTTGCATACCTCGTGGAGCACCTCGAACTCAATGGATGCGAGCACTAGTACAGAAAAGCTTTCTTCTATCGGTAAAAAAAACCCTTCTACTATCGGTTTTCGTACCGATAGAGATAGACACGATAGAACAAGACAGAACATTTTCTATCGGTAAATAACCGACAGAAGAAATTAACAATTCTATCGGCATCTTAGGAGTGTACCGATAGCAAACCCGTCGTAGTCTGACGATTAACGGTGGGAAAAGTACCACTATTCTAACGATTAATTACATGATTACTGACAGGAAAATATTACTATTCTATCGGCACCTTATGATTGTACCGATAGAAAACCCGTCGTCGTTTAACGTTTAGCGTTGGGAAAAATACCCATATTCTAACGGTTAATTATAAGTTTACCGACAGAAAAAAGTGTAGCACTCTCTCGGTTGGAAATGACATTATCGATAGAAAAAATCACAGTAGTCTCTCGGTTGTGGATGAGTTCACCGGCAGGAAAAGTCACTCTATTCTGACGGTTAATTTCAAGTTTACCGATAGAAAAATGGGTAGTAGTCTCTCGGTTGTGGATGAGTTTACCGATAGAAAAAACCACAGTAGTCTCTCGGTTGTGGATGAGTTCACCGGCAGGAAAAGTCACTCTATTCTGACGGTTAATTTTAAGTTTACCGATAGAAAAATGAGTAGTAGTCTCTCGGTTGTGGATGAGTTTACCGATAGAAAAAACCACAGTAGTCTCTCGGTTGTGGATGAGTTCACCGGCAGGAAAAGTCACTCTATTCTGACGGTTAATTTCAAGTTTACCGATAGAAAAAACTACAGTAGTCTCTCGGTTGTGGATGAGTTTACCGATAGAAAATTTGTAGTGGTCTGTCGGCTGTGAATGAATTTTCCGATAGAACATTCACATATACAGTACATTATTTGCATTCACAATACAGTACATTCACATATACAGTACAGATGCAATACATTATAGATTGGATACACAATACAGTACAGATGCAAAGAAGGGTAAATTCACAGAACAGATTGACACATTAGACAGTTATTCACATTTATTCACATATATATGGACAAATACAAATTGCAATCCAATGTGGACATTTATTGACATATATATTTATTCACATGTATATAAACAGTCTATGCACAGAGTACACGAAAAAGAGAAAATTATCATGGCGGATGGTTGGGCGCAACTTCCTCCATGACATATTGAGCCCAGATTTGTCGAAGATCTTTAATCTTTGCATTTTCGTATGAGTCTTTCGACATGGCGATCTGCAAGCATGTGTGAATACTTAGTAACTAACTTCCTAATTTAGAACGTGATACCCAATTTTCAAATTTGAGTTAGCTATCGATGCTTACCTGGGGGAATTGGGCAAAGTTTGTCTGCACTAGGTCATACATGTAGCGCAACACATAAAACCCGCATTCCCACGATTGCGGCTGCTGATGGCACTGAGATAATTGCATATGCGAAGACATGTTAGTTATTGTTTCCATAAACTAATTAAGCATAAACAAAAAATCTCGTGAGTACCTCATATTCTTTCCAAGCTAGTAGGGAGCCCTGCGGTGCGGCATGCCTCCTTCCAGCGGACGCATATTTATCAAAAGCCCTGCATTTCAGTTAGTATTGCCCGTTAATGTATTATCATGAGCTAGTGAGGTGAAAATTTAAATCAAACATATAAGTTACTTACGCCTCCATATTCCCCTTGACCACATATTCCATCGATAATTTGTCACGCATCGAATCGAGGTAGTACACCTCGTTTCTCGGCGGACAGATCATGATGAGGATCCAGTGGCCCCTGCATTGTACGTAAAAGAGGACCGCGTGCTCAAAGTATATCTCAGGTGTAACATACAAGATCGAGTTAAATTAGTACGAAATGCACTAACCTTTGGTGGTACGGCACCAGAATGAACTCCCTATCCTGCTGCGCCATCAGCGCCTTGGATATGTACTGCTCAGCGTGCGCGGCGTCGTGCTCTAGCATCGTGAGGCTTATTTTCTCTGGGTCGAGGAAACCCACCTTGTCACACGCAGCCTCCGATGCTAGCCTGTACATGCACCTGCATGCAAAGGACGACATTAGTATTGCACAGAAAGTTACTACATTTCAAATGAACTACAACAATGCAGAGTTAGCAAACAGAGTTAGAAAACAGCAATACATAGCATCAGCAAACTCACAGGACTCCAATCCGTATGATGGACATATCGAGCTCCCGCCAGTTGTAGAGGTCGAACAGATCCTCGTGTGCCACGGATATACTCCCGGGCTCACGGTGGAACTGCCCAGGCCTGTAGGGAACTAAGAAGTTCAGATTGCGCCGAGCTCGGTGTAGGTACCACGCGTGGAGGTCTCTGGTTGATCGATACAATTTGCGCAAAGCTGCCTCCGACATGAGTGGGAACCCGTTCGTGAACTTCTCCGGCTGTCCCTGTCGCCCTTTTCCCTTGCCTTTGCCCTTGCCTTTTGCCGGGGACTGAACGCGTAC
Organism: Pharus latifolius; assembly: GCA_019359835.1. Lineage (NCBI taxonomy): Eukaryota > Viridiplantae > Streptophyta > Magnoliopsida > Poales > Poaceae > Pharus > Pharus latifolius. The sequence continues at coordinate 18,015,918 of CM033326.1, read as the reverse complement.
CTTCGAAGGCAAGGGCGAGGTGATGGCAGCTTTCTTCCGAGGTGAAGGCGTGGATGCGCTGGGTGGAGGCCGTCTTTGATGTGTCCAGGGTCGCACGAAATCGGGCCTCATGCCCCGAGCTGGGGGCGCAGTCCCCTGGTAGCCCAGCGGCAGGCCACTTCAATTAATGAGCACGTATGTTAGATTATGCAAGTTGAGTGTACTGAGTAGGATGTAATCTAAAATGTGTAGGATTTACCGGTTGTATTACAAGACACTTCTTGGGCCACTGTACGTAGGAGCCCACTGCCTCAGCAAGTGTCTGCAGTTCCTTTGTTGGGACTGGTAACGGAGAATCGTTGTAGCCTGGCATGGCCATGTCCACCTGTACCTTTGTGAAACCCAACCGCAGAGGTACACAGTGGACTCGGACATCCGGCCCAGACGGATATACGAAGCCGTGTCCAACCACTTCCTGCCCAGCGCCTACGTGATTCTGTAGGATGCAGCCCTCCGGCCCCTGCAAATTTGTAACAATTAAAATAGGTTAGCGAAACAACTCTAACAGAATGGGAGTGGCATCAACTTAAGGGCACAGATGAAGGCTTGCAGTACCTCAAGTAGATCCACTGGATCTGCGAGTACCTTCGAAGCGCAACTGCTTATCCGACCCCGTGGGGTACCGTCGTCCTAGGGATCCGCATCTGCACTCTTGGCCAGCAATGCTTCTCTCAACCGTGCAAACTCTTCCCTCATTTGTGCGACCTCGGTCTGCACCTCAGACTGTACCTCAGCCCGTATCTCAGCCCGCATCTCCGCCCGTATCTCCTCCCGTACCTCAGCCCGTATCTTATCGGAGAGGTCAGCTTCCTTTTCCTTCCAGGAGCGGGCCTTCTTCCTCGGTGGAGCCGGATCTACGAACCGGCCTTCCACGACACAATGGATCCCACGGCCCGTGTCCGCCCGGGATGCTCCTTATTTCCTAGAGCCCGGGTGAGGATGTCGTTCTCCCTCTGCGGGGTAAACAATCTCTCCGCTGCCTCCTTCTCAAAAGAGATCTGTTACATTTAAAGGTACCTTGTGAGACAAATTGCCTTATATACACTTGTGCGCACACAGTTTACGAGGTTAGCCAACTTACCATTCGCCTCACAACGTCGGTGTCCCCAGGGGTTGCGAACTGCACAGACCCCGTGGACGACACGGACCCCCTCCCCCTCCACCATCGCTTGCACCTCTCATCCCGGATCTCGGAGAGCGGCAACTCAGGGGTGTCGATGACAGGATTTTGCTCGTCTTCCTTCTTCCACTGCTCCTCCTTCCCCGCATAGCCCCGGGATCCGAGCCGATGCGGGTGGTCGTTCCTCTTCTGGATCGCCCTATTCTTCTTGCTAAGGGCCTTGAACTCCTCAGTCCCCTTCTGCTTGGTGAATTCCTCCCATACCTCCTCCGATATGAAGGGGTACTTCTCGCAAGGAGATTTCCCCGCAGCGAGGAAGTTACTGACGAGCCAGCTCTTAAAGGTTTTCCATGTTCCGTTCATGTCCTTCAAGCAGACAGTCCTAGGTGTATCGTCGGGGATGTTCCACTTAGCCTGTTTCCAAAAAATGCATACAATTAATCACGAGTTAGTTAAACTTTAGTATAAGCCAAGAGAACGTGATTACGAAAGAGTTCAGCGATTTCAGTTCATTTAACCTTCACTTCCGCCCACAACCTATCCCTCTCGTCCGTCGTCACGTCCTTCCAGCTCTGGACGGTGATCTTCACCCTTTCTTTCGCCAACAGCCCAACGTAGGCCGCATACCTCCCAGCATTCTTTCCAATCGGCCTCCCAAATTGGTTGAACTCACAAGAAAGATCCGTGCGTTTGGCCAAACGCCCCAACGTCGTCGCTCCTCGCCCCACCCTCTTGCGCTGGGATGTAACAGCTGCATCTTCAGTAGTTACGATGGGGTTGGCCCTAGTCGAACCACTAGTACCATCCGATGAAGACGACGACATGTCTTCCCCTACAAAACCTTCAACAAACCATATATATGGCAATTAATTCGCCTTGGAGTTCCATAACTCAGCCCAGGACTGGAGACTAACTAGGGCGGCAAAAGGGAAAATAATACAAAAAGAAAGGCATGCATAAATTACTTCCTGAACTGTTCAGAAATATTTTCTATCGGTAAACACATGAGCTGCCGATAGACCATAACAATTACCTCCACAGAAGACAATTTTTCTATCGGCAAACCCGTGAGATACCGATAGAACATAACAATGTTCTCTACATATGGAGTTTTGTTGACAAGCCACCATTCACTGTCATCACATAACATTCTCGATGATTTGCTATACTAATATTCATGGGCCAGCATTATTATTTCACACGTAAATATGCACACAAGCATCTAAGTGCCATTGTGCATAATCTTTAGCCTAGCCTGTATGTGAGTCATCAGGATTTCACATCTATTAGGTTGGGAAAAGTCATGTATAGGCATTTGAAACATATACATCGAAGACCCATCCACATTGCCATATATTCATACGAAGTGAGTAAAAATTCCCAACCAAACTAGTACATTGCATGGCTCATGTCCTTCCAGATCCAAATTAAGTTTTACTACTTGTGCAGAAATATTTTCTATCGGTAAACACATGAGCTGCCGATAGAATATGTGTATATAATCTGCATTACATGGCAGTTGGATACAATTGATCACACATACAGCAGTATAGATAAGTTAAAATCTCAAAACAGGTTCATTACAGCACTGGAACATATTATGTAAACCCTAATTTAAATCAACATTGCCTGCGGAATGTACATAAGCCAACACAATAGGGAACCCTAGTGTAATTGCAAAACTCGAAGAATTAGTACGTGCAAAACACTAGGATCAAATAAAGAAGATGCTGGAAATAGAATGACGAATTAGGGTATTTATGGCAGCGATCAGTTCTGGTGATGGAGAGGCGGTGTAGAACGCAGCGGCGGCCGGCGAAGGATGAAAATAAGAACCGGTGGCAGTGGCGAACCAGTGTCTAGCCGGCGATCGTCGTGTGGGAGAGAGGAAGTGAGTGGTAACGGTGGAGGTTGTGGTTTTCTTCGCTCTCGAAGAGACGCTGTGCTCTAAGGTGGAACTGTTCGAGTGGAGGGAAACTAAAGGGCCGTGTACGAGTAATAAAGTAGTGGAGGAACTTTTCTATCGGTATAACAAAATGATACCGATAGACTTATGTACTTTTCTATCGGTACAACAAAATAATACCGATAGAACAAGTAAATTTCCCGGAAAAATATTTGAAGTAGTGGATGCCTTTTTCTATCGGTATAAACAATAAAATCCCGTGAGACCAATTTTCCCCAGAAAATTTTTTTAAAGTGCTTGAGATTATAGTATTGGGTGCCATTTTGCTATCGGTAAAAACAACAAAATACTGTCAGAGTAAGGAAAAGGTGCCTTTTTCTATCGGTATAAACAATAAAATCCCGTGAGACCAACTTTCCCCAGAAAATTTTTTTAAAGTGCTTGAGATTATAGTTTCTATCGGTAAAAACAACAAAATACCGTCAGAGTAATGAAAAGGTGCCTTTTTCTATCGGTATAAACAATAAAATCCCGTGAGACCAATTTTCCCCAGAAAATTTTTTTGATTAAGTGCTTGAGATTATAGTATTGTGTGCCCTTTTTCTATCGGTAAAAACAACAAAATACCGTCAGAGTAATGAAAAGGTACACACAATTTAACATCAAACAGACCGTGGTTGAAAACTGCAGAATGATAAAGAAAGAGGGAAGATAACCGGAAAATTGGAAAATTGACATAAAAAGAAATTGTTCATTCATTGTTGTTTTATCACTTACAAAAAAAAATAAAACCCAAAATGCTAGGTCAAGGGGTGGTCTTAGCCCTGGCTGCATGTAGAATAGAGTCAGTTTAGACTTGCAGCCAGGACGCAGGACTCCTCTAGCGACAAGTTGTCCCTAGGATCAACTACTACCGCGTCGAGAAGGCCTGCGACCACCCTCAGCTTCGCTTTGGTATCCTTCATAGTCAAACCGCAGCCAGCGATGGTCATATCCGCGGCTTTCTTCTCCTCACGAAGACGCCTTGTCCTCGCCCTAGCATTGTCACCATCCGTCTTCATGCGCTTAATGCGCTGGAAGAGATCGTCAAGGTCAAGCCGTAGCTGAGTGTGCTTGTCTGTAAGGAGCTTGTGCTCCTCCTGGAGGGCCCTCAGGTCGGCCTTCACTTTGGCAGTGTCTTCCACGGCTACCATTCCCTGTGCAAATCAACAGGTCAAGAATGAACTGAACATAGATTAACAATACAGGGGTAAACCGAGGAGATTTAGAGTTCTTACCGGGGAGGGCGTGGCTGACGATCCCATGGAGGTTGCCATTGTGAAAGAGAAGATGAGGAGTCGAACCGTTCGAGAATTAGAAAAACAACAAAATACCGCGACGCATGGCGAGGTACTTATAGAGTTTCCAAGGCGACGCATGGCGACACGGTTGAGAATTCAAAGCGGCAGAGTATTCTTCTATCGGTAAAAACAGGAAAAAACCGTCAGACAACAAATACCGTGAGACTAACGAATTTATTCTAACGGTAAAATAGAACAATACCGATAGAAAACGTTTTGAAGTGCCTGAGAGAAGTGTGAAAGTAGCGGATGTCCTTTTCTATCGGTATAAATAACAAAATACCGTCAGAAAAAAGGGATTTTTGCAGAACTTAATTTGAAGAAGCAAGAGGCTGCGATGAGATTTTTGCAAGTGCTATTTGAAGGGAAGAATTAAGTATTTACAGGATAAAGGTACTGTACATGTTAGAACTCATGCCGTGGAGTAAAATTGAGATGTATTAATGCTGTGAACTAGCTTATCATTAAATTCTAAAGAAAAATGTACTCCCTGATGTATTAATGATAAGTTCCTCACCTTGCTACAGAACTTGTGGGCTGTTTGCTTGGCATTTATCCCTGAAATAGAAATTAATCATCAATGGTTCTCAACCCATAATCCTTCTTCGTGGTTATCTCGCAGATACGTTGTTTCGTTGATATCTTCAGTACGGATAGATTGAATGTCCTCTAAAAATGGAGGTATTTCATCGAATTGGTTATACTCCTCTTCGTCGACAACATCTTCGACCCCAACAATACGTCTCTTGCTGTGGAGGACAACATGCAAATTTGGATTGGCCGGGTCAACGATGTAGAATACCTGTGTGGCTTGCTTTGCAAGTATGAATGGATCGTCTTGGTGTCCGACTCTACCAAGATCGACGAGAGTAAACCCGTAACTGTCAACTCGAACACCTCGAGGGATTTCGACCCATTGGGATCGAAACAGGGGAATCTTAAGTAATCCGTAATCGAGCTCCCATATTTCGTCAATAACACCGTAATATGAGTTCAGCGCCCTTACTGACCTGGCATCCTCGGAAATAGCAAACAGTGTCACTCCGCTACATTGCGTGCTACTCTTGGCATCTTGAGCTCTTGTGTAAAATGAATACCCATTGATGTCGTACCCCTGCCAAGTCCCTACAGTGAATCTTGGGTCTCTAGCCAACCATGTCACAGTTTCACTTATGGAGCCCTCGGCAGCTCGCGTGACTCTTTCTTGGATCCACTCAGCAAATTTCCTGTTATGTTCTCTGCTGACCCAAACGTCTGACTTCGAAGGATTCTGTGACCGTAACATTACCTTGTGCTCGTGTATGTATGGCTCGACCTCCGTCATGTGTTGTAAGACCCAAAAATGTGATTTTGCGTACACATCACGAGCGGGGACGATAGTTTTGAATCCAATCGTTCCGATTCCCTCAAGCCTACCCTCGTGTCGGGACCTAGGAACGCCAATTGGGTCAACCCCGGCCATATAATCTGTGCAAAATTCAATCACCTCCTCGGCGGCATAACCTTCCATGATACTCCCCTCGGGTCGACGACGAGTCCTTACGTATCCCTTCAATACACCCATAAATCTCTCAAATGGATACATGTAGCGCAAGCACACGGGTCCACAAAACTTAATTTCTCTGATAAGGTGAACAATCAGATGGACCATAACATCAAAAAAGGATGGAGGGAAATACATCTCGAGCTGACAAAGAGTTGTAACCACGTCGCGTTGCAAAGCGTCCAGTTCATCCGGATCAATTACCTACGAGGACACAGTTGCGCCAAATATTCATATCAGAAAAATCTTCTAATTAAGCTCCACAAATGGAGGTAGTGAACTTATAGTATGAGTGCACGTACTTACCTTGCAAGATATTGCGTTGAAGAAATAACATAGGTTTGTGATTGTCTCTCTGACTTTGACTGGGAGAATGCCTCTGATAGCAATGGGAAGCATCTGTGACATCAAGACATGACAGTCGTGGGACTTCATGCCAACCAGTCTTAGGTCCTTCATAGACACAAGTTTTTTCAAGTTTGCGGAGTACCCACATGGAACTTTAACACCGTACAGGCACCGACAGAGTTCTGTTTTTTCGCTCTTGGACAACGTATAGCAGGCCGGGGGGAGGTATGTACGCTTTCCATTCTCTAAAGGTGCAAGCTCAGTCCTTATCCCCATTTCCACCATGTCACGACGAGCTTTCACACCATCCTTTGTCTTTCCCGGAATGTTCAACAACAAACCAATCAAACTGTCACAGACATTTTTCTCTACATGCATGACGTCAATACAATGTCGAACTTGTAAGTGCTCCCAGTACGGTAGATCCCAGAGAATCGATCTCTTCTTCCAAACATTTTTTTCTCGAGGTTTAGAATGCTTACCGAACTCAACTTTGATGTCGTTCACGCGCGAGTAAATCTCCTTACCGGTCAGAAACACTGGAGCTGATCCCTTCTCAGGCTTCCCGTTAAATGATTTCCTCTTCTTACGGTACATGTGATGCACCGGAAGAAACCTGCGGTGACCCATGTACACTGTTTTCCGGCAGTTTCGCAGCCACATGCTCTCAGTTTCATCTAGGCAAATAGGGCAAGCCTTGGCTCCTTTCGTACTATACCTCGACAAATTGCCGTAGGCCGGAAAATCATTTATGGTGCAAAATATCAGGGCCCGCAAGATGAAATTCTCTTTCTTGTATGCATCCCACACCTGCACACCCTCGCTCCACAATTTCTGTAAGTCCTCGATTAAAGGCGCTAGAAACACGTCAATATCATTTCCGGGTTGTCTGGGTCCTGAGATTAGTAACGCCATCATGATGTACTTGCGCTTCATGCATAACCAAGGAGGAAGATTGTAGATGCATAAAAGAACCGGCCAAGTGCTGTGCCGGCTGCTCATATTACCATGTGGGTTCATACCATCTGTACTCAGCCCGAACCTTACATTCCTAAGTTCGCCGCCGAACTCAGCAAATGTTCTGTTAATGTTTCTCCATTGAATAGAATCAGCTGGGTGTCTCAGTTTTCCGTCTTGTTTCCGGCCTTCAGCATGCCAACGCAAGTGCTTCGCGACTTTCGGATTTGCAAACAGCTGCTTCAATCTAGGTATCACAGGCAAGTACCACACAGTTTTTGCCGGGAGCCCTTTCCTTACCTCGTGACGTTCACTGTCAATCCGATCCCTACGCGTATACCTCGATGCGCCGCATCTTGGACAAACATGCAAACTGGAGTACTCGTTACGGTACAACACACAATCATTTGGGCATGCGTGTATTCTTTCGATTTCCATTCCCAACGGACACAACAGTTTTTTGGCTTGGTAAGTAGATCTTGGCAACTCATTTCCCTCTGGAAGCATGTCTGCTAGAAGATCTAATAGTGCCGTGAAACTCTTATCACTCCAACCGTTGCCTGCCTTCAAGTTATATAATCTCAGCACAGAAGACAGTTTTATAAATGTTGCACATCCAGGGAACAGAGGCTTCTCGGAGTCAGCAATCAGTTTTTCAAATTCACAGAAGTCGTTTTCGTTGTAATCTTCCTCTACATCACGTAACATCTCATCTAGATTGTCATCATCATCATCATCATCTACGTGCACATCGGAATGAACATTATCACAATTCGGATGATCATCGATATTATTGCAATCCACATCCGAGTCATGCTGATTGGTAGTAGTGGTGCTTGTTTCCTCAAGATCTTCGTCATGCCATATCCTTTTGTTGCTCAGCAAATTTAATAAACTCATTCACACCATCCAAATATTCAAAAGTAGTACGTTTTATTCCATACATCCAATATTTCCTGTCCATTTACAATTAACAAAATTTAACGAGTCAGCCATGCATGCATGAAACCTGCCCGATTAAGTTATGTATATGTACATGTACAGCCTCTTACAACAGATACATGTGTTGAACCCTAGCCTGACGAAATTAACACTATTTAACCTAGTTAACTACACAATACAAGCTAGTTAGCTCCTAAGACATAACGCATTTCCAGCTACCAAGCTCCCAAGCTTAGAGCTACAAACTTGGAACTACACAATACAGCTAGCTTGCAAGTAGAGAGGAAGGGAGATCTAGAGGGACAGAGAGATAAGTGTCGACGATTAAGCGTACCTTAAAGAGAAGGGTGCAATCAACTTCCCTCCAGGCTGCGCTGATCACCCTAGCAGTGTAGCTGGAACTTTCGTCACAAACAGAGGGACACAGAGTGCAACAAAACAAATTAAAGAGCAGCTCAGCAATGGTCGAGTGGGGTTTTCATTATAATGGACATTTTTCTAACGGTAAATACATGAAATAACCGTCAGACTAACTTAGGTAATTTGCCGCTCACATATTCTATCGGTAAAAACACACACATACCGTTAGAGAATGTGCATTACCGAGCAAGTACAGGACTTCTTCTTTCGGTAAATATGTGTATTTACCGTTAGAATATGCATGACTGAGCAAATATATGTGTTTTCCTATCGGTAAATATGTGTATTTACCATTAGAATATGCATGACTGAGCAAATATATGTCTTTTCCTATCGGTAAATATGTGTACTTACCATTAGATCATGCATGACACAGCACGCACATGAGTTTTTCTATCGGTAGATATGTGTATGAACCGTTAGATGATGCATGACACTCGAGCATGATTTTTCTATCGGTAAATATGTGTATTTACCGTTAGAATATGCATGACTGAGCAAATATATGTGTTTTCCTATCGGTAAATATGTGTATTTACCGTTAGAATATGCATGACTGAGCAAATATATGTCTTTTCCTATCGGTAAATATGTGTACTTACCGTTAGAGGAGGTACTGGTACCAAACTGGGACAAACATGCACATGCCATTTCTCACATTCAAGGAATCATATCAATGTAACATCAAACAGATTTTACATCAAACGGATCTTAACTAGAAGATAAAGCAATATATTTCAAGAAATGCTAATTTGTGGATTAACTAGGAGACACAAAAATACTTTTCGTAGGTACTTGGGACTTCATCTTGCCAAAGAAATTACACATACCAGTTCACAAATTCAGGTACAAACATACACATGCCAGTTCACCAATACAAATTCAGGTACAAACATACACATGCCAGTTCACAAATTCAAGTGCATGTCTGAAACAGCAGTACAAATACACACCTACCTACCAATACAATTAAATACACAAATACTCCCTGCACATTCAAGTTCATGTCCCAATTAGCAATACATGATACACAAATATACAACAATATACAAATACAAAAATTCACACATTCGATGTATATTAGAAAAGCCACGTCTGAAATTAACAACAGATCACGACGAGGACCCAGTGGCCCATACATGCATTTTACATAAAAGGGAACCTTTGCAGGTTGCCACAATGCAACTACCGACTACAAGTTAGACCTGATACATCACAAATCCATTCATCCAAAACAACAAATGTCTGAACCACATTGGACTTAACCATAGGAGTTCAGTTCGAAGAAGCCCGAGGAGCTGGAACTGCCGTCGACATACATTTGTATGTATTGGTGATTTCCTCGGACTCAAACTCGATCAACTCAACAAAAACTCCATTAACAAAAAGAACCTACCTTCCAAGATGTTGTTCTGTGTAGTGATGGTGTAGAATGGCTGTGCAAATAACAACAATTCTTCTTTTCCAAGCAGGTAAGCATCTGGCCACAAGTTGGTGCATGCAAAAAAATGTAAGATGCTTTCTATAGGTCCTGATTTGAGAAACACGCCGGGCTTAAGCATCTTCTCGACCGAGCCAACCAAGATCTCGCCCTTCACGTCCTTCCAGCTCTCGACGGTGATCTTCACCATTTCTTTCGCCAACAAGCCAACGTAGGCAGCGTACTGCGATGAAGAACCGTGAAATACGTTGCCCCTCACGAGCATCATCCAAGGACCTGAACAGATCATAATCATATTGAAAAGAAGACACATCAAAATGAAGGATACAAAAAAAGCAAAATTATTGCCATAATCGGATTAGAATAATCTAACAATATTGCAGAAATTTTACGTACCTTCCTTGGGATGCCGACGTCTAGAGGACGTCGATGGAGGTGCGGAGGTGCAGCTGTCCCCTGTAGAGGTGCGCCGGCCGTCCATGGAGCTTACGGGTTAGGACTACGAGCCCCAGATGAACTGTGAGAATGAAAGAGACATACCCGTGTATTTATACAACTATATATTTTCTATCGGTACGAAAAAAGAATACTGTTAGTAATAAAAACATCTGTAGAAGGCGAATGGTTCTATAGGCACAATAAATATTACCGATAGGAATTTTTGTACATATTCTATCGGTGTGTACATACATTGCCGATAGAATATTACTAGTTGTAGAAGGCCAACAGTTCTAAGATATTTTTTGCAATATTCTACCGGTATAAACATTCATTACCGATAGAATAAAACTATTTGAAGACGAACAGTTCTAAGCAATTTTCTATATATTCTAACGGTAAAAGAATCCATTACCGATAGAATAAAAATATTTGTAGAAGGCCAACTATTCTATCGGCGCACTACATATTGCCGATAGGAATTTTTAATATACTCTGTCGGTATATTCATACAGTACCGATAGAATAAGTCTAGTTGTTGAAGTCGACCAGTCCTATCGGCGCACAACATTCTTCCGTCAGTACTTATGCATCTCTTCTAATGGCAAATATGTTCATCACCGCTAGAGTAAATCATACTATTTATTCTATCGGTAAGTTTCTTATAAACCGATAGGGAAAATACATCCGTCGGGCTTTTATGACCGCGAGGCACATTTTCTATCGGTTTTCTACTGTTTCGCTAAGAACCGATAGAAGATAGGGGTAGTAGACTGCATTTCTGTACTAGTGGAGAAGCGCACACATCGAAGGTAGCTGGTCACTTTGGGGTTACAAAGACGTTGCAAAATCTTCACCGACATGTGTTCTGGCCGCGTATGCAGCAAGATGTGGCTAGGTTTGTTCAAGGCTGTGGTCTCTGCAGCATCTCGAAACCGGCAAACCGAAAATTAGGTTTGTACACTCCTTTGCCAGTTCCATCACGACCATGGGAGAGCATATCCATGGATTTCTTGGGAGGATTGCCTAAGACCCGACGTGGCAACGACTATCTATTCGTGGTCGTTGATCGGTTCTCCAAAATGATTGTTCTTATACCTTGTCGGAAGATTATCACGGGAGAAGAAGCCGCTCGGGTATTCTTTCAACACGTTTGGATACACTTCGGACTGCCGACTTCTATTGTGTCTGATCGCGATACCCGGTTCCTTAGTCACTTTTGGCGATCGCTCTGGACAATGATGGACACCAAGCTAAAGAGGAGTACTGCTTTTCATCCGCAAACTGATGATCAAACCGAGGTGATAAATCGCACAGTCGTTCATATCTTGAGAGGATATAACTCGAAACACCCGAAGACCTGGGATGAAAGCATACCATACCTGCAGTTTGCTTTTAATCGAGCAGTGCATGGTTCGACTGGAAAGTCCCCGTTTGAGGTCTGTTTAGGATTTCTACCCCAGAGTCCATTCGACATGGAGTTTGTGATCCCTACCTCATCACAGAACAGCAAGGAAGCATCTGATCAGGATCGAGCACAAAAGTTCCTGGAAGGTATTCAACGACTCCATCGTGAGGTTGAACAGAACTTGCTGAAAGCCCAACTCAAGTACAAGGCGCGACATGATCGGCACCGAGTTGATGCGCAATTTCAAGAAGGTGATATGGTATGGTTACATCTGAGTAAGGAGAGACTTAAAGGTGAAGGTACGAAACTCAACCCATTCGTTATGGTCCTTTTCGGATTTTGCGGAAAGTGGGTAATAATGCTTGTCAGCTCGAGTTACCTCCATACATGGATATCTACTCAGTTGTTAATGTTGAGCACCTCAAACTCTTTGAGCCTTCAATGCTGGATGATGAGACAGATACTATAGTACCATCTGTTGAAGACTTGGTCTATCAACTCGACAAACCTCTACGTGAAGATGTGATTTTAGAAAAGAAGGTGAATACCACCTGCAGTGGCATCAAGGAGACTTTTCGAATCGGTCGGAAAGATCAACGAGCACGTGCGGCAAAGTGGTACACCAAAGAAGATGGACAAGCCCAATTTCCACATCTCCAGTTTGATCGAGAGGTCGCAACAGGGGTTGGCTCCTTCTCAACAAGGGAGTCATGATCCGGGAGGATCTCCAAGTCCTGATTGCATGCGGCTTCGCGACCAAGTCCTGATCGCATGCGGCTTCGCGACCTTAACCGTGTTTGGGAAGGATTCGCGAACATGGATGGGTCCGCGACCATGGATTGGTCCGCGACCAGGAAAAGGAATTCGTTCCCTGTTCGGAATTGTAATCCGATCCGAATGTGTATAACTAAGCTTATCTGTTTAGGATTAGTTATATGAGTCTAATATGTTTAGGTTATTGAGTCTGATACGTACTCATACGATTGGACTATAAATACCTTGTAATAGGTCTAGTTTAGATCATCGAAGAGCCATAGAACTTATTTGAGTTTTAGACACTTATAGTTCCTTCGACGTAGACAAGTATGTCTAAGGTTCGATGTGTAAGCCCTCTTTGAAATAAAGAGTTGTGCGATTACTTTGGGGTTTCGGTATAAGATCCCGTTATTCCGCATATTAGAATCTGGGCTAGCCTAGTGCGAAAACCAAGGCTAGGTCTCAAACGGATCAACATCAAAAAAGGATGAAGGGAAATACATCTCAGCTAACAAAGAGTTGCAACCACGTCGCATTGCAAAGCGTCCAGTCCATATGGATCAATTACCTGCGAGGACACAGTTGCGCCAAATATTCATATCAGAAAAATCTTCTAATTAAGCTCCACAAATGGAGCTAATTAACTTATAGTACGAGTGCACGTACTTACCTTGCAAGATATTGCATTGAAGAAAAAACATAGTTTTGTGATTGTCTCTTTGACTTTAACTGGGAGAATACCTATGATAGAAATGGGAAGCATTTGTGACATCAGCACATGACAGTCATGGGACTTCGTGCCAACCAGTTTTAGGTCTTTCATGGACACAAGTTTTTCAAGTTCGTGAAATACCCACATGGAACTTTCACACCGTGCAGGCACCGACAAGTTCTGTTTTTTCGCTTTTGGACAACGTATGGCAGGCCGGCGGGAGGTATGTACGCTTTCCCTTCTCCAAAGGTGTAAGCTCAGTCCTTATCCCCATTTCCACTATGTCACGGCGAATTTTCACATCATCCTTTGTCTCTCCCGGAATGTTCAACAACAAACCAATCAAACTATCACAGACATTTTTCTCTACATGCATGACGTCAATGCAATGTCAAACTTGTAAGTGCTCCCAGTACGGTAGATCCCAAAGAATCGATCTCTTCTTCCAAACATTTTTTCTCGAGGTTTACAACACTTACCGAACTCAGCTTTGATGTCCTTCACGCGCGAGTAAATCTCTTTACTGGTCAGAAACACTGGGGCTGATCCCTTATCAGGCTTCCTGTTAAATGATTTTCTCTTCTTACAGTAGGCGTGATGCACCGGCAGAAACCTGCAGTGACGCATGTACATTGTTTTTCGGCAGTTTCGCAACTACATGCTCTCAGTTTCATCTAGGCAAATAGGGCAAGCCTTGGCTCCTTTTGTACTATATCTCGACAAATTGCCGTAGGCCGGGAAATTATTTATGGTGCAAAATATCAAGGCCCGCAAGATGAAATTCTCTTTCTTGTATGCATCCCACACCTGCACCCCCTTGCTTCACAATTTCTGTAAGTCCTCGATTAAAGGTGCTAGAAACACGTCAATATCATTTCCGGGTTGTCTGGGTCCTGAGATTAGTAACGACATCATGATGTATTTGCGCTTCATGCATAACCAAGGAGGAAGATTGTAGATGCATAAAAGAACCGGCCAAGTGCTATGCCGGCTGCTCATATTACCATGTGGGTTCATACCATCTGTACTCAGTCCGAACCTTATATTCCTAACTTCACCGCCGAACTCATCAAATGTTCTGTTGGTGTTTCTCCATTGAATAGAATCAGCTGGGTGTCTCAGTTTTTCGTCTTGTTTCCGGCCTTCAGCATGCCAACGCAAGTACTTCGCGACTTTCGGATTTGCAAACAGCCATTTCAATCTAGATATCACAGGCAAGTACCACACAGTTTTTGCCGGAGGTCCTTTCTTTACCTCGTGGCATTCACTGTCAATCCGGTCCCTACGTGTATTCCTTGATGCGCCACATCTTGGACAAACATGCAAACTAAAGTACTCGTTACGGTACAACACACAATCATTTGGGCATGCGTGTATTCTTTCGATTTCCATTCCCAACGGACACAACAGTTTTTTGGCTTGGTAAGTAGATCTTGGCAACTCATTTCCCTCTGGAAGCATGTCCGCTAGAAGATCTAATAATGCCGTGAAACTCTTATCGCTCCAACCGTTGCCTGCCTTCAAGTTATATAATCTCAGCACAGAAGACAGCTTTGTAAATTTTGCACATCCAGGGAACAGAGGCTTCTCAGAGTCAGCAGTCAGTTTCTCAAATTCACAGAAGTCATTTTCGTTGTAATCTTCCTCTACATCACGTAACATCTCATCTTGATTGTCATCATCATCTACGTGCACATTAGAATGAACATTATCAAAATTCGGAAGATCATTGATATTATTGCAATCCACATCCTGATTGGTAGTGGTGCTTGTTTCCTCAAGATCTTCGCCATGCCATATCCAACGGGTGTATCGCGCGTTAAAACCACAACGAATCAAATGACTCTTAATTTGATCAGAGTTGCTAAACCTCTTCAAGTTCATACAATCTGTACAAAGACAAAGCATATCTTTCTCCCCTTCCTCGCCTTTTGTTGCTCAGCAAATTTAATAAACCCATTCACACCATCCAAATATTCAAGAGTAGTATGTTTTATTCCATACATCCAATATTTCCTGTCCATCTACAATTAACAAAATTTAATGAGTCAGGCATGCATGAAACCTGCCCAATTAAGTTATGTATATGTACATGTACAGCCTCTTACAACTGATGTGTTAAACCCTAGACTAACAAAATTAACACTAATTAACCTAACTACACAATACAAACTAGTGAGCTCCTCAAACATGAGGCATTTCCAGCTAGCTCCCAAGCTTGGGGCTACAAGTTTGGAACTACACAATACAGCTAGCTTGCAAGTAGAGAGGGAGGGAGATCTAGAGGGAGAGAGAGATAAGTGATGAAAATTAAGCTTACATTAAAGAGAGAGGTCCAATCAACTTCCTTCCAGCTTGCCTTGATTACTCTACCAGTGTAGCTTCGAGCGTGAAACTCTTATCGCAAACAGAGGGAGACAGAGTGCAACAGAACAAAACAGCAGCCCAGCAATGGTCGAGTGGGGTTTTACTTATACTGGACCCATTTCTAATTGTAAATACACGAAATCCCCGTTAGAATATCTGTGTAATTTCGTACGTACATCTTCTATCGGTAAAAACACATATATACCGTTAGAACAGGTACTGATACATGGCTGAAACAAAAGCAAGCTGGTTCATGCATGACACAGCAATCTAAGTACACACATGCACACCAGTTCTCACATTCAAGTGCATGCCTGAAGCACATATGCAAATACAGGTGTTTGTTCTAACGGTAAATATGTGTATTTACTGTTAGAACAGGTACATGTACATGCTGAAACAAAAGCAAGCTGGTTCATGCATGACACAGCAATCCAAGTACACACATGCACACCAATTCACACATTCAAGTGCATACCTGAAGCACATATGCAAATACAGGTGTTTGTTCTAACGATAAATATGTGTATTTACCGTTAGAACAGGTACTGGTACATTGCTTTAAACAAAAGAAAGCTAGGTAATGCATGACACAGCAATCCAAGTACTCACATGCACACTAGTTCACACATTCAAGTGCATGCCTGAAGCACATATGCAAATACAGGTGTTTGTTCTAACGGTAAATATGTGTATTTACCGTTAGAACAGGTACAGGTACATTGCTTTAAACAAAAGAAAGCTGGTTCATGCATGACACAGCAATCTAAGTACACACATGCACACTAGTTCTCACATTCAAGTGCATGCCTGAAGCACATATGCAAATACATGTGTTTGGTCTAACGGTAAATATGTGTATTTACCGTTAGAACAGGTACTGGTACATTGCTTTAAATAAAAGCAAGTTGGGTAATGCATGACACAACAATCTAAGTACACATATGCACATCAGTTCTCACATTCAAATGCATGCCTGAAGCACATATGTAAATACAGGTGTTTGTTCTAACGGTAAATATGTGTATTACCGTTAGAACATGTACTAGTAGATTGCTGAAACAAAAGCAAGCTGGGTAATGCATGACACAACAATCTAAGTATACACATGCACACCAGTTCTCACATTCAAATGCATGCCTGAAGCACATATGCAAATACAGGTGTTTGTTCTAACGGTAAATATGTGTATTTACCGTTAGAACAGGTACTAGTACATTGCTGAAACAAAAGCAAGCTGGGTAATGCATGAAACAACAATCTAAATACACACATGCACACCAGTTCTCACATTCAAATAATCATATCTAAACACAATGTAACACCAAACAGATCTTAACTAGAAGATAAAGAAATATTTCAAGAGATGCTAATTTGTAGATTAACTAGGAGACACAAAAATATTTTTCTTAGGTACTTGATACTTCATCTTGCCAAAGAAATTAAAAATCTCTACTTACATGAGATCTTAGGAAATATAAAAAAATGAGTACTATTTAAACTCATTCTAGTTAATGGCTGAAACAAAAGCAAGCTAATTCATGCATGACACAGCAATTTAGGTACAAATATACACATGCCAGTTCACAAATTCACGTGCATGTCTGAAACAGCAATACAAATACACACCTACCTACCAATACAATTAAATACACAAATACTCCCATGTACACATTCAAGTTCATGTCCCAAATAGCAATACAAATACACAAATATACAACAACATTCAAATACAACAATTCACACATTCGATGTATATTAGAAAAGACGTTTGAAATTAACAATATATCGTCATGAGGACCCAGTGGCCCATACATTTTACATAAAAGAGAACCTTTGCAAATTGCGACAATGTAACTACCGACTACAAGTTAGCCTGATACATCACAAATCCATTTATCCGAAACAGCAAATGTCTGAACAACATTTGACTTAACCATAGGAATTCAGTTCAAAGATGCCCGAGGAGCTGCAACTGCCGTCGAGTTACATTTGTATTGGTGATTTCCTCGAACTCAAACTTGATCACCTCAACTCAGTAATATAAGTGGTTTCCTCTTCCATTTTCTTGAAGGAATGGAGGCAAACCAAGGTGCCTTAGTTTGCCTCCATTCCTTCAAGAAAATGGAAGAGGAAACCACTTATATTACTGAGTTGAGTTAAGTTGAGTGTGAGCCCGAGGAAATCACCAATACAAATGTAAGATGCTTTCTATAGATCCTGATTTGAGAAACACGCCAGACTTGAGGATCTTCTCGACTGAGCCAACTAAGATCTCGCCCTTCACGTCCTTCCAACTCTCGACGGTGATGTTCACCCTTTCTTTTTCCAACAAGCCAACATAGGCAGCGTACTGCGACTAAGAACCGTGAAATACGTACATTGCCCCTCATGAGCATCGTCCAAGGACCTGCACAAATCATAAATAGGTATTCTAGAGCAAATTAAGATTGTTTACTATTTCCTAAATGGCTCCCTATCTGAGAAGGACTACCAACTGAAGGTTAGGTTGTGCTTCATCATAGTAACATCAACTTGCAACTGGAGATCAAGATATTACATTTCTACTCTATTTCATCAGAAGAAATTACCTTGCCAATATACATTAATTATTTAATGAACTTTTTACATGCACTTGATCATTGAGCAAGCTAGTTGGCATTTGACTATGTTATTGGCATTGAACAACCTACAGAGAGATCAATATATTTGTGTATCTCATGATATTTGTAAATATCTTGATATTAATGATCTTTCAATTTCATGAGATATTTGTGTATCTCATGATACTTGTAAACTACATATATATTTCAATTTAAATTTCAAGATCTTTCAATTTCAACTTCAACTTCAATTTTAATTTTAATTTCATGATCTTTCAATTTCAATTTCAGTTACAAATATATTTCAATTTCAATTTCAATTTCATAATATTTCAATTTCATTTTCAATTTTATGATATTTCAATTTCAATTGTTACTAAGTCCAAGTTGGCATTGAGCAACCTACTGGGAGATGAAGATATTACATTTATACTCTTATTGGCATTTGACTATGTTAGCTAGTGTTTGTCTTGCAAATATCCTGATAATTTTCTTCATTTAATCCAATTTCAAACAATTGAACAGTATCTATCCCATAAGACACCGTACCTAATCATATTGAAAAGAAGACACATCAAAATGAAGGATACAAAAAATTGCAGGATAATTGACATCATCAGATTACAATAATCTAACAATATTGCTGAAATTTTACTTGCCTTGCTTGCCATGCTGAAATCTAGTGGGCGTCGATGGAGGTGCGGAGGTGCAGCGACGCCGGTGGAGGTGCGCCGGTCGTCCATGGAGCTTACGGGTTAAGGCTATGTGCGCCCGAGTAACTGTTCGAACAGAAGAGACATACCCGAATATTTATAGTAGTAGAACAGTTCTAACGGTACACCATAGCCTACCGTTAGTAATTTTAGATCTCTTCTAACGGTATAAACATACAGTACCGATAGAATAAAACTATTTGTAGAAGTCGAACGGTTTTAACGGTACACAACAGCCTACCATTAGGAATTTTGCGATATATTCTAACGGTATAAACATACAATACCGATAGAATAAATCACTATGTAGAAGTCGATCGGTTCTAACGGTACACAACAGCCTACCATTAGGAATTTTGCGATATATTCTAACGGTATAAACATACAGTACCGATAGAATAAAACTATTTGTAGAAGTCGATCGGTTCTAACGGTACACAACAAATTACCGTCAGTACTTCTGCATCTCTTCTAACGGTAAATATGTTCATCACCGCTAGAGTAAATCATTCTGCTTCTTCTAACGGTAAATTTCGTACAAACCGATAGTAAAATACCTCCCATATGTCTTTTGCGACTGCGAAGCACCTTTTCTAACGGTTTTCTTCTAAATCGCTAATAACCGTTAGAAGATAGAGGTTAATAGACTGCATTTCTGTACTTGAATTTGGGAACTCCTCTTCGAAGATTGCTTTGGTGTTCGGCGAACAATCTGACGATTT
This sequence comes from Pharus latifolius, assembly GCA_019359835.1. Taxonomy (NCBI): domain Eukaryota; kingdom Viridiplantae; phylum Streptophyta; class Magnoliopsida; order Poales; family Poaceae; genus Pharus; species Pharus latifolius. The sequence goes on along the minus strand of CM033326.1, from coordinate 17,996,143 downwards.
CAAATGACTAATAAATCCAAAACATAATTAAATAAAAATATGCGAGGCTTCAATCTAGGGTTTTTTGGATTGCTAGGATTCTACGGTTTATATCTAAATTGCTAATCGGCTGATCCAATTATTAGAAATTAATAAAAACTGCTCCAGGGACTAAATTGTAATTAAAAATCCTTCGAAGATAATCCTTGGTCCATGGACTGAGTCCATCTATCCACCCATCTAAATCTCTCTCTCTCTCTCCAAACCACATAAACACACGCACACACTCATAGAAAGAAGGAAGTGGCGGCTGCTCAGGCTCTTGATTCGGTGATGGCCACTCGTCTCCGAGTGGCGGTGCTGTAGGACTTTGGTCACGGCGGCGGCGCGGATCCAGCTCGACTCCGTTCGCTAGCTCCTGAACTGCGATAGCTTTGCACTCTCTCTCACCCGGTTAATTAGTTTCGATTTAGAGTTTCTTGCTTGGATGTTCCTCAAGGCCGAAATCCCCTCTATTTATAGTCTCATGAGATCAATCTTTTCAGACAATTTGGATCCATTCCAATTTTTTCCATTTTCTTGAGATTACTTTCCTTCCTCCAAAATTCAGATTTCTTCCCAAATTCAATCTTTCTTAATTTAGATTGGCTCAATTATATCCAAATCCAGGTTCAATCAAGTCCAATGAAGTCCAATCAAACTCCAATCCAAACTAGGGTTAGGGATTTTGGATTTAGAGGAAATTGGGGAATTTGGGAATTAGGGTTTCTGGAAATTTATGGGTTATTTGTTGAGTCCTTAGCAATGGTGCCAAAAAGACCTTTGTTAAACTGTAAGCGCACAATGTCAATTGTAGTTGTTGAATGAGTAGTGTTTTCGATCCCACGAGGACACAAACTATCTTCTTGTGACAAAAGAGTTTCTTGTATTTCGGATTAGTAACAAGGGAAAAGAATAAAAGTAGTAAAAACAATAAAGAAATAAAATTTAGATTAATTTTTTATGAATCAAACAATCTGTCGGATTTCAATTCATCAATTTATTGAATAAATTGTAGAGGATGATTTTTATTTCTATTGTAATCATTTTAATTCTGTTTTGTAGGTTGTTATCCGTTAAAAAGATGCATCCTAGTCTCATGGCGCTACTACACTTTATAATCCACCTATGTGCATCCCGCTTTCACGATGTCATGATTACACAATCTAGTGAACCCTTATGCTTTGTGGTAATTGTTTTCCCCTCGAACAAATAGTTTAAACTCTAAATCTCTGGCTATCAGTACAAAGGCTAGAATCTAAATTAGATACAAGTTCATGGCTTGAGGTTCCAGATCTTTCGCCCTTCTCTCAAGATTGTAATCAATTCTAATGACTAGAATTATATGGGTGTCTAAGTATAACTTAGCATTAAGTAAATCACTCCAATGAAACAAAAATTGAAAGAAAACAGATAGATTAAAAAGAAATCGTCTCATTCTTTATTCATAAATTGAATCCCCTACATCCAGAGATTGTTAGGGATTTACCCTGACATTGATCTGGCCAATGTAATCACCGTTTTCAACATCTCAATTACAAAAGAAAAATAAAATAAAATATGATTGAACTAAACTAAAGTGGATGGAAGATCCTTGATGCGATGCGATGCTTGAATCATCCCCTCTTGTCTTTTATAGCCCCAAGAGTTCAGAGAGTTTCAAAATTGTTTTTCTGTTTGCACGAACGTCATTTGACTCTAAAATCTTCGGTATGATGAACTGTTTGACCTAATCTCTATGTCAGTAGGACATATCGGTTGCCAACATGTATGCTAACATGTAGGTGGCTCTGTTGAGTTGTGTCTCCTCTGTTCTGTTCAGGGCTCCAGTGCTCCATACTAACTAGTATCATAAGTAGAATCCTTTGAGTTTCTTCCAATTTCTCATCCTTTCATGCTCGTTTCTTCTCCGAACCTTCAAAATAGAGGATTAAGGCAGAGCAGAAGTAAATAAACTAATTTTAGACGACATCTAAACAAAATCTATGACTAATTGAGGTGAATAATCTAATTTATTAAGAAAATCGACGGTAAATAATGGTGAAAAATCACTATTATCAGTATCACATATCTTTAATAGGATTGGCCTTTGTTCTTTGCTTAAGTGCACAATGGCTATTCAAATGTTGGCTTATGGATCCCCTATTGATGGTGTTGATGAATATGTGCGAATTGGTGAAAGCACATCAATTAAGTGCGTACCAATTTTGTTTGAAGTGTAAATGAAAATCTTGGACAACAATATCTTAGAAGGCCAATTGGTGAAGATATTCGACGATTACTACAAATGGAGGAGGCACGTGGTTTTCCTTTGATGTTTGGAGGTATTGACTATATGCACTGGGAGTGAAAAAATTTCCCCGTCGCATAGTAGGGGCATTTTACTCGTAGTGATTAGAGTGCCTACCATTATGCTCGAAACAGTCGTCTCTCAAAACCTTTGGATATGACATGCTTTTTTTTATGTTGATGGTTTGAACAATGACATTAAAGTACTAAACTAGTCACCATTATTCACAAATATACTGCAACGGCGAGCTCCTCCCATTCAATTTTAGGCTAATGATACAAACTATAATATGGGATATTACCTCGCTGATGGTATTTATCTAGAATGGGCTACATTTGTTAAAAAGATCCCTCTACCTCAGTGTGCCAAGATCAAATTATTTGCACAACATTAGGAAGGAGCTAGAAAATATGTCAAATGAGCATTTGGAGTTCTACAATCTTAACCATTTAATTTCCTACTGTTTGTATTTTTTAATTTGAAATTAATTGAGAAATTGTATTTTGGTTATGTACCTTTAATTATGTTATGTTATATGTTATTAGCCATGTCTCCATTAATATGTTCTTGTTTTTCTTTAGTAATGCAAATTTTATTTGCTCCTCATTTAAAATGTGTCAATATTAATAGAGTAATAGAATAGTACAAGTGTGGTCTGCTTCTTAGCAGTTGGGTGCTAAGGGTTGGAGCATATGTAGCTTAAGAGGAATGCTGATGGAGAGAGATGGCCATGAGACCCAGGTGCTAAGGGATGGAGATGCTCTTATATGGATAATAAATGGAAGCAAAATCTGCATTACCAATAGTGTGCATTACACATATCTACACCACACATATGTGCTTTGAGATTCATGCAGCTTTAAAAGTAATTATATATTCTAAAATGTACATATTATGTTATAAAATGTTCAATATTTAATTTGAAATGTACCTATTTGAAATTTGAATTTTTAGGAGGAAAAATGAAAAAAATAATATTTTTGAATTTTTAAGAGGAAAATGAGTGAAATTAAATAGATATGAATTTTTAAGTGTACATTTGATCACTGTAAATTATTTTGCACTTGAATTTTGTAAATTATACTCTAGTATAATCGACATATACATCGGTTTAATCAAAATAAACCTCTATTCAATCAAAATGTCGCTGTTTAACCAATAATGTACACTTGTATAATCAAACTGTACACTAGTATATTCAAAATGTACATCAGTTGATACAAAAAGTACATTAATTATTACAAAACATCTTTGGTCAATTTATTAGCTCCTAGTTCATACAACTTCAGAAGTGTATCTTCACAAATCTTCGCTTCATAAGAAAATCCAAACTCAAATCAGCTTTGAAACTTCAGATCTAAGCAACTTCCTTCACAGATCCAAGAAAATTCCATCAAGAAATATATCTTCAAGCAACTTCATCCCCAAATCTAGGAAACACATGCAGGCACTACTCCTTGGTAAGTGTTTATTATATATATATTGCTCGAGTTAGAAACCCTTTTGATCCCGAAATTGTTTGAAACTCATAAATTATTCGTGTTGTATTCATTAAATGAATGAAAATACTATCGAAGTGTTTTCTGTTTGTTTCAGGGAAAACACAGTGATTTGGATGAGTTCAAGCTAAATATGCAAAGAAAATAGGGTCGAAATGGCCTTCGCGAAGCCCCCCACAAGCATAAAGTTCTAGGGTCTAGGTTGGGTCCTTGCTCATGTGCCTCAAAAGCCACTAGGACCCAGGTCAGGTTCTTGCTCACGTGCCCAAAAAGGCACTAGGGCCTAGTTCAGGTCTCTACACATGTGCCCCAAATGCTCCAATCCCCAGTCTGGATCCCCGCCTTGTGCCCAGTCTGGATTTCGATTATGTGCCCCTGCTTTGTGCCTCAGCTGAGAGGAGCACAGGCCCTGGCATGCCTATGCCCAAGCCCGTGCTCGATTGGGCCCTCTCCTGTGCCCCCATGTTTTGAGTCCCGTTTGGAGTTGTTTCCAATTATTCCTTTTTGAGACAATTCGAGGAGTTGTAATAACATTACTTTAGAACTTCTATAATATAAAAGAGAGGTTTTTTTTACTTAGCTTCCATCCAAGAATATTAGTTTTAGTTCCCCTCTCTAGTTTTATGTTACTTTTAGTTGAGTTTTCTGTCGTTGCCTCGTGTACTTGCATCACACCTCTTCATGGATGTAAGTGTAATCTGCAAGTAATAAATCATGAATGGGGTTTGATTAAAGAACTGTGAATAGATTCTATGTGTGAAAAAGAAAGGATACCGTAATTTAGGAGCTGCAGTAAATGCAAGGCTAAGAGAAAAAAATTATTGAAAGAAAAGTAGTCCTAAATGAACTTGCAATTTGATAGTCCTACATGAACTTGCGTTTTGAAGGTTGAGTATGAGATTTTACTACTACCAAATCCTCTGATTATGGAGTCCTGTTGTTAAAGAATTATGGTAGTACCTTGAGATGGTGTCAACAGACTGAATGTCTTCTTCCATGTCTTCTTCTTCCATCTATTCTTCCTCATTCTCCTCCTCCTCTTCCTCCTCCAAGTCTCCCCAATGCTTACTCCGGTCAACAGCTATTCCTGAAAACAACATAGTACAACATTCAGTTAACCAATAGTTTTAGTTCAGGTTATACATTCTAGAAACTTGGCTTGGAAAAAAGAAGTTCATAACACAATGAAACCAATTAACCATACATCATAGTTTAATTCATCCTGCTGTAGGACTCCAAAAACATCTCCATAGAAGGGGCGCCCATGCTGTTGGCCAAACACAAGAGGAGCTTAGAAAGAGATATACTAGCCAATTGAAGAAAAACATTTCGCTCAAAGGGTGAAAAGGTCACATTTCACATTTAGCGTACCTCATCAACTGAAGGTTTCCCCCGCTTCCCGGGTCGATAACCAAAACTTGCATCGAGACGTATACCTCTCTGGTGCTTGCAAAGCAGTCGTAGATGTAGCTGTCATCCATCCAGTACTACAGGTCGCCCATCCACAACGTCCTCACCTCATCCAATGTTGCCGAGGCAGCTGGCGCCGCGGCGTAGTACGACTGCGGTGGCAGCGCCTGCCCGTAGGCAGATTGCGGAGGCGGCACCTGGCTCCACATGTCCGGCGGCTTCGGCGGCGGCGCATACTACTGCGGCATCGTGGCAATCTAAGCCATCAATGGCCTAGATCTAGGGTTTGGAGGAATGGAGCAGAGAGCCGAGAGAGAGAGAGAGGAGGCGGCGTTGTAGAGCGGGGTGAATAGGAGACTTTATATAAGCTGTCCAATTTTACTAACCGTTCAAAACCACAACCGTTAGTGAACTTGCAATTTTACTAATGGTTCACTAATAAGAACCGTTAGAAAATAGTACCTTTTTCTAACGGTTCTTAGTAGTGAATCATTAGAAAAGATGACTATATTATAATAGTTCACTACTAAAACCGTTAGAAAAGAGTACCTTTTTCTAACGGTTCACTACTAAGAACCGTTAGAGAAGAATATGAGACTTTATATAAGTTGTCCAATTTTACTAACGGTTCAAAACCACAACCGTTAGTATATATGACGTCATTTTACTATCAGTTGAATAAAACAAACCGTTAGTACAATGTCCTATATTCTATCGGTTCATACAGTACTAATCGATAGCAAAAATACAGTAATTTCACTATCTATTACAAAAGACAAACCGTTAGTACAATTTCGTCTCTTCTGATGGTTCGTACAATACTAACCGATAATACAAATGATGTGCTATTCACTAACGGTTTCCCAGACCATAACTGTTAGTACAAAACATTTTCTCCACTGCGGTCCTCATACACTAACGATTTTCTCCCAGATTGCATATAACCGTTAAAAGATAGGGGTTAGTGGACTGCATTTCTGTAGTAGTGTGTCAAGCTATAAGTCGACTTGGACGGACGTTTTTATTTCAGCAATTCAATTTGGTATGTTCTTTGATTGTTTTTGTTGTTTATTGGTTTTGATGGTTATTTGTGAGTATTTTTCTTCTAGGGTGAGGGATAACCTAATCTAGAAGGCATTATTTGGTATTTGGTTTTTTGAAGATTGTCAGTTTAATTACTCAAAATCTTATACTATAAACCCTAAATTTGTGCTTCATACATGATATCGTTCGTACTCCATAAGGCGATCAGTATTCATATGTTAGGACAACACATGACCACTGTGCCCTAACAACTAATTTAGAATTGGAAGGAGTTTTGCACTCAGTTGAGTTAGAGCAACATGTGCGATCTCATATGATCGTTGAATGGACACCAAGCCATTAACTTAATTTGTCTCATTAAGAATCCTGGTAATTAACCCATTGATTTATTGCCTTTGCCACAAATCGTGTCTGATGGAGACGGAAATCCCGAAACCCTAGTTTCTCTTCCTCTGAATTCTAAACCCTATTTTTCGTAAATGTACTTTTAGCTTCAAAAGCATTCAACTCGTGCAATTTTTTTTAGTAATTTTAATCTAGGAGATAGCTTTGCTTGTTCCTTCTCGAATTGATCCTCAAGTGCTCAGTAATCAGCCGTCTACTTGTGGTTATTACAAAACACACTCCTTTGAGTTGTGTCAAGTTTTTGGCACCGTGGCCTAATGTCATCTAGAAGACAAATCAAGTCAGCCTAACAGATCTGATATGAGAGAAGAAAAGTCTGACTGAATGACCAAACTATTAAGGAAGAACATTCACATAAGAACATCGTTCAAAAAGGAGACAAACAAAATAAGATGGGTGAACAGAAAATGTTGAAGGATTATGCAACCCACTCACTAGAGGGCTGTTGTTAGGTATTCTTAGGCCAGAAATAGATGCAAATACTTTTGAAATTAAATCAGCAACTCTAATTTGGTTCAACAAAACCAATTCAATGGTCTTCCCACTGAAGATCCAAGCCTGCACCTCAATGCATTCCTTAAACACTATAATACTTTTAAGATTAATGGAGTTTCATAGGATGCACTCAGACTTAGGCTCTTTCCTTTCTCGTTACAAGACAAGGTGAGAGCATGGTTGTGCACTCTGCAGCCTGAATTGACCACGATGTGGGATGAACTCTCATGTGTTCTTATAGTAAGTTTTTTCCACATGCTAAAATTGCACATATTCAAAACTAGATTGCTTCTTTACTCAATAGGGAGGAAAATCACTCTATGAGGCTTGTGAGTGGTACTATTGAAGTGCCCTCATCATGGATTGGAGAAGTAGCTTGTGGTTCAAACTTGTTACAATGGGCTGAACTACACTGCATGGATAATTATTGACATCGCAACTGGCGATGCACTGATGAGCAAAAGCGTAAATGAAGTGTACGATTTAATAAAAGGTATGACATAGAATTGCACGTAATGGGGGACTGAACGCATTGCATATGGTAAGACCAACAGTTTTGAGGTGAGTATGATGGTTCAATTAGCTGAGCAGATTTCATTTTTGCCCATTAAATTGAAAAATCTTGAATTGCCTGTTAAATCCCCTATTAATGCTATTACACCCATTTGTGAATTGTGTGGCATGTACCATAGCCATGAATACCAATTTAGCAAACCTATGCAACACGCTCATTCTTTTTAGGGATCGCAACAATGGCAAGGTAATTCTTTCTCAAACACTCACAACTCTAGATGGAGCAACCATCCAAACTTTCATGGACAATACCAAACCAACTGCAGCACCAGTTTCGCCAACAACAACAGTTGTACCAACAAGGGTTCAACTACCAAGCGTCGAGGTAGCTATTCTAGTAGTAGAAACAACAACAGTACCAACCGCCACTTCAATGATAGAACCAACCTGAACAATCCAATGTCATGCGCATGCTAGAAGTTGTTCTAGTAAATCAAGAGAAGAAAAAGACTGCATTGAACTAGAAGATCGACTCCATCTCTACGCACATTGGCATGCTCGAGATTTAGATCATGCAATTAGCCAATCTTGTACGTAAGAATTCTAATCCTCTTCCTTCTCAAATTAATCTATTGGCAAGAGAAGGTGTACTAGTCTCCCATTGAAAAAAAATATAAAAATATAAAAAATGGTTACTTAAATTGCAAATTTGACTAGTCTCTTATACAAAGTACATGCAACCACCCACTGGGGGGAGGCGGTGATGAATCGTCGATCAACTGTTAAGGAAAGGTACACTGAGCTACGATGTTGCTTACAGGGGCTCAAGAAACTAACAAAAATGTCTATCTGTAAGCGCGTTTAAGCAAGCATCTTCAGCTATGCCCCCATTAGCCACGAAAGAATGATCCAATCCAACATTCTAAACAAGAGCACAGAAAAGTTGGACAATAATTAAAATGTATTGATTTTGTTTTTATTATTTTTAAGGGCAACTTGATGGATTTGGTATAATTAGTAGCATTGAGATCAATCAAATTGGTGGGTGATTTATTTCAAACCCTTTGTTCGGATATCATAATGTGAGATTTAGAGGATTTTGTTATTTCTTTTGTATGGCCAAGAATCGATATTTTGTACACTTGCATTTAAATTTAAATTTTTAGGGTCGATTATGATATATTTCATGATATATTTGCAATGCTAATATTAGTCCATAAATGAATTGTTTGATCGTAGGTCACGCTTAACCAACATTTCTAGGAGATTAATTTCTCATTCTTTTCTTGAGGACAATAAAAATGATAGTTTGGGAGATTTTGATAAAAGCTTTCCATCAAGTGCTCACACATCTCAAACGGACTCCGTATGTAACTTCTATGCTCATTTGAAGGCGGACTGCTCCTGGTGGCCGAACTGGACTCCAACACGTACATAGCTTGGAATTTGGCTTGACTTGGTGAAGAATTGCTTCCTTGCAGATACATACCGTGGTTCCTAAGTACAAGAACATCATTAAGTAGCAATATATATATTGAAAAAGTATTATATACATATATTTTGCCCCAAGTTAGAATCCTTTTTGATCCCAAAATTGTTTGAAACTTGCAAATTATTCATGTTGTATTGTTAAATAAATGAAAATATTGCCGAAAGTGTTTTATGCCATTTTCAGGGCAAAATACAAAAATTTGAATGAGTTTGAATTGAATATACGAAGAAAATGGGGTTGAAATGGCCTCCGTGAAGCCCCCCACAACTACAAAGTTCTTGAGCCAGGTCGTGTCCCTGCTCATGTGCCTCCAAAGGCAGTAGGGCTCAGATCCCTACTCATGTGCCCCAAAAAGCACCAGGAGCCAGATTGGGTCCCTGTGCCCCAAGTGCTCCAGTGCGTAGTCCGGGTCCATGACCTGTGCCCTGTCTGGATCCTTGCTCCATACCCCTCTTTGTGCCCTAGCTGAGAGGAGCATGGGCCCTGGCATGCCCATGCCTAGAGCTGAGCACGGGGTGTGCCTAACTTGTGCTCAGTTCGACCCCCTCCTATGCCCCACGTTTTGGAGTCCAGTTTTGAATTGGTTTCACATCTTTCTTTTTGGGATAGTTTGAAGAGTTGCAATAACACTAATTTAGAACTTGTATACTATAAAAAGAGAGGTTTTTGACTTAGTTTATCATATAGAAAAATTAGTTTTAGCCCCCTCCTTAGTTTTGGGTTAGTTTTAGTTGAGATTTCAATCATTTCCTCTTGTCAAGTTGTAAGCCGAACTAGATGACTGTTTTTATTTCACTAATTCAATTTAGCATGTTCCTCTCATTGCTATTGTTGTTCATTGATTTAATGGTTATTTGTAAGTAGTTTTCCCTCTGGGTTAGGAATGACCTAATCTGGAGGACATGATTGGGCATTTGGTTTGTTCGAATGACTGTCAATTTAAATACTCAAATTCTTGTACACTAAATCCTAAATTTGTGCTTCATATACGGTATCATTCATACTCCATAAGGCGATTGGTATTCATATGCTACGGCAACACGTGACCATTACGCCCTAATGACTAAAGTAGTATTTGAAAGGTGTTTTCTGTTCAGTTAAGTTAGAGAAATATGTATAATCTCCTTTGACCATTGAATGGACAACAAATTATCAACTTAATTTTTTTTGTCAAGAATCCTGATAATTAACTCATCGATTTACTGTCTTCGCCACGGATCGTGCTTGGCAAAGACGAGAATCCCAAACCCTAGTTTCTCTCCCTCTGAATTTTAAACTCTAGTTTTCATATATAGTTCTAGTTTTAGCTCTCAAAAGCATTTAATCCACACGATTTAATTAGTAATTTTAATCTATGAGATGGTTTCGCTTGTTTCTAGTGGGATTGACTCTCAAATGCCCAACGCTCAGTCATCAACTTGCGGTTATTACAAAATACCCCTTTTCGTGTCGTGTCACCCCTAGCCACGTGTTGCCTCTGCACCGTCTACCGTCATACATGGTATGCCACCACAAGCCTCACCGTTGCCTCTTGCCGTCTCCTCACGCCTTGGGTTGCAGGGGCACCTTCGTCTCGCGAGGCCAGGCTGCCGCTCAATCTCGTGTCGAGGCCTCGCTGCCGCCTTCGTCTGGCAGCACCGCTCTCGCTTTCCATCGCATGGCCTCAAGCCTCGCCGTTACTCTGGTCGTCGTGTCACATCAGGCTGCTACTTCGCCTCTGGTCATCACATCACCATTCCATGCGAGCATCGTCGCCCCCGCGCCGGGATCCGTCGTTGTCCGTGCGAGCATCATCACTTTCGTGCCGTTGTGGTGGCCGACGTGAACTAAACTGGGTTTAGGTGGTTGTGGAGATGGAGTAATTGAGTGGTAGATGGGGATATAAATGAGATTTTGAGATTTTTTGAATTATTGAATTATTGAAAAGTGTACCTTTCCCTCTCTTTTTCCTTTCTTTTTCTGCACAAATCTCGATAAAAAGATTTAGATGGCTGAGATGATAGTAGTGCGCACTACTAGTAGTGGAAAATAATTTTTCATAATAATGCATTGCAACTACTTATTTATATAATTTAATTCGTAAAAAAAATATAAAATTTGCTTTCCCAAAAACAACAAAAACCAGCTATTCTCCATTGGGAAAAAAATAAGTAGATGAAGTAGCAGCTGGACAAGTCCTATGTGCTGATAATTTTGCTACTCAAAATTGGGTCATACTTGTATTAATTGTACATACCACATACATGCACAAACTCGGAAAGATTCATACAGTCGGATGTACAACTGGTGAGCCGCTATTTGGTATCTGAAAGCTACTTCTAAAGTAAAGTCTACATCTTATTTGGCATCTACACCTGGTGTCTTCCGTCTCCTGCACTGGCCGGGGATCGATCTCACCGCCCTCTCAGTTCGTCTTCTCGTGGCCCTACACTGAAATCAGCATGGAAGCAGATTAGGCCATTGAGCAAAATTCAGAATCATAAATCACTCAATTTGAGAGTTTTGAGACCTAGTTGAAGACACAAGCACGTACGCGCTCACACGTACAAGTTGGAACCTTCTAGAGTTACAAGTACTCGATGGAGTTAGATACTTCGATTGGAACTGTCCATTTCAAGTATATTGTTGGCGAGGACTTCAAATATTTTTTAACAAAATATTAGTTATGTGAAGTTGAAGAACAAGATCAGACTAAACGCACCGAACTCCATGAAGCTAAACTCTAGAAAAAACAAAGGTAAAAGTTTATCAGCAACTGCCCTCAATGTAATGCACTACTTAAAACATTAATTCCAACAAGGATATAAGGGAGTACTAAAAGCCTAAAACAATTCGAAACATACAATATTTCACTTTTCTGATCCGGCCTAGAATATCCGGTTACTGACAATAACCTAGAGAGCAACCCACCCAAAGTACACGTAATTTTCCAACAACTTAGATTAACGAAATGTACATTACATTTCTCCATTTGTTGTGATAACCACTTGCCTGTTGTGAGACGGGTTCGCGCCGGACCCCGGCACGCGACGGCCGAGGCTGGCTCCTGCCTGCCTGAAGGCCGCATGCGCGCCGCCGACGGCCATATCTTGCCGCGCTTTCGATGTCGCCGGCATTGTCGTCGGCAACACATGAGGCGCGGCTAACAATAGCTTTCTGGATGTCGCATTGGCACATAAAGTGAGAGAAGGGGAGCTCGCAAGAAGCAGGAAGACTAGTAGTAGTAACTGTTGGAGTAGTGTGGACATCTAATTAAGATGTAGTAGCTTAGCTACCAGGCAATGCCGGTGCTTAAAGGTTAAAGCTAAAGATCAGTAGTTGGTTCTTGGGACAAAGGAGAATGATGAGATCTGTATTGCTATTTGGCAGTATACTTGCAAGTTTATTTGGAAGTACTGTGGAGTGTAGTATCAAATGGATAATAGGCAAAATAAGATCTTTGATCCACGTACTTTGCGTGATTTTTCATTTGGCCCCCTCTACTTCTAAAAGAAGCACCGTCGAAGCTCGAAGGTCATGTATCTTGGAAAATTATTTATTGAGGCCCTTGTATGTTAAAGATGCCAATTCTCATCTGAGAATGCATGTCCATTGTAGCGTCCTTGAGTCTAACACATTTTTGTTGTATCTCAATACGGGATGTATGATATACACTAATTCACATGTGATTTTTATCTTTGTTTCATATAAAAGAATCAATTTAAAATTAACATAATCCACTAAACATTATATACATTTCTCATTGGGCTTAGACTACTAAGATGGAGCTAGACTTGCACACAGTTTGGATTGAGATGTCACATCTCTAGTCAATAAGCATCATACATAACACACAAGGAAAAGTTGCATGTAAAAAAAATATAAACTAAACATTGTGTTAGATATTACTAATTCAAATGATAGAATTGAATAAATTCTCGAAATAAAGGACTAAAATAAACAATTTCTTAGAATACAGGGACTTATGTGACAACTTTTTAAAATAAAGAAAAAATTGATTCTATGTCATTGAATTTTAGTGTCTATATAATATACTATTAATTTGTGAACTCTTTGTTATATATCATTGAATTTTTATTGTCTAATATTATAGATCATTTTTTGCTACTCTAACTCAAGAAATGACCAAAATAACATATCAGTTAAAATATAATCATGATTTTAAATAAATAAAAAACCGATATGCAAAATTTCTAATTTTTGAAATTTGTGTTAGAGCTTTAAAAATTTTGAAATTTTGTTTTCCAATCCTTTAATTCATTTAAAATGATAATTAAATCTCAACCGGTAGAGATATTTTTGTCATTTTTTCGAGTTGACTAGTCAAAATGACATATAATATTAGGTAATAAAAATCCAATGACATATAAAAAAGAGTTAAAAATCAATTGTATATTATATTAGTCATTAAAATTTAGTAGTATAGAATCAAATTATCATAAAATAAAGCGTTCTATGTAACACGACGAATTGGGAAGTAAGAACAGTTTATAAAAAGACAAGGACCTCAACCAAATTTATTTTGTGTCTTACAGAAGTCCACATGTAAGTGTAACTGGTCCCCGTCACTCTGCCATGTGCTACGGCTTTATCGAGATCAGGTCAGAAAGCTTAAACGGCCGTCTACTACGACAAAATTTGACCAGTCAGAAAAAAACTTACAACTGCCCTAGTAATAAATCAACTGAGTTAGTAACAAGTAATTACATGCCTAATGCTTTTTAAAATGCAAATTCCACGTATGGTAACAAGGACTTGTATAGAGTATAAACACAAACTAATTCTGATCCATGCAAATTAAATTAGGTGATGTTTGATTTAAAACTGTTATTATAATCACAATGAGTTTTAAAATTAGATACATAAGTTTTATACCATTCAAAGAACACCACTTAAGTAAAAGAACACTAAAATATCCTGGGTCAGTAAAATACTACTCAATAGTTGTAATGTTTGTTTTTTTCTTATCATTTTTGAGTTATGGAAGTTAATTTAGAAAACTTTTCCCTTCTTTGTTTCCCCACGATAGGGCAGTATGTTGAACGACAGGGCAGCATATTGATCTCGTGGTAGTGGCAATAGTGCAGCTCGTAGTGGCAGAGGAGTTCGTGGCTAGTTCAGATCTCGCTGGAGGCCAACAAGTATCAACAAATCTCACAGTATTGAAGCTTGTGGAGATGGAGGAGGCTAGTGTAGATCTTGCGGTGCCAGGACTCATAGCAACAGAGGAGCTTGTGGCGGTTCAAATCTCACTGGAGGTTGGTGGTAGCAACAAATCTTGAAGGTAATGGTAGAGGAAGGAAGAAGAAAGAGGAGAGAGCAAAGTTTGAATTTTTAAATTTTTTTAAATAAAAACCCTAACGGAAGTTGAGAGAAGTGGTAAAATGGATTAAAAAGGTATCTTTGCGTGATATTTTACTAAGTCTATGTATTTGAGTAGTATTTTACTAAGTCGACGTGTTTGAGTTGTATTTTGTTAAAACGGGTATCTTCGAGTGGTACAAAATTAATTTTTCCTTTAAAATTTATTGGAGTGAATGAATACAAAATAAGGACAATTTTCTATGTAACATTTGAAAAGTTTTGGATTTAATTTTAGGATATTAGTGTCTTAATGACATATGGGTCTTGAGTCTATATGTCAATTTTATAATCAGTGTTCTATAGTAATATTGCATTTTTGCATTGTTTTTTAGTTAATTTTCTCTATAAAATATATTTGGTTCAAATAAAAAATGGGTTGATAAACCTCCTTCATTTACAAGTTTTGAAAATAAATCCTTGAATGTATATGGAGAATGTATTGCGATTTGCATATCTTAAATATATGTATTGCGATTATAGAGTGGTTTATCTAAACAACATATAACATAAAGTAAAATTCACGAAACAAACGTCTCCTTATTGTCATTGTTTTTGGGATAAATGTAACTTTAGTTCTTTTTTGCTCACTTTAGTCCTTCTATTTTAAAATAAGTCTAGTTAGTCCATCTATCTGTAATATTAGTTTAATTTGGTCTCTTCAACACGTCTTTGGACAAAAGAAAAAAGAACTCAATATGTGATGATGAAACACAACATATAGTTTAGTGTCATATGAAATTACTTATGAGACCACCTAAGAAAAGATAACATAGAAAGACACTGCGAGAGGGAGAGGTACATCAAAAGAGTAGAGAGATAGTTTAGTTTCTTTTGGTGCTAATATGTTATCTGTGATGTTGAATTAAGTTCGTGTCATATTCGTTATTATCAAAAGTTCTGTGTTAGATTTCAAAATAAAAGAACTATTTTAAATCTTGACAAATTTTAAAATAAAGGGATCAATATAAAACAACAAAAAATGCACTTATCCCCTTATTTTTCTCCCGACGCCGAAGTGAATCATGTGACACATTTTGACTAGCCATTCATTCATTGGGAAAATTCACCTACCAGACCATTTGTAGGCCAATTATGAGTTAATACCAGTGATTAATTAGGCTCCAATTAAATAAACTAGAGATGTTTAGATTAGTAGTTAGGACGGCCATCATGTGATGAGAAGCACATGTTGTTGTTGTCGGGAACCCGAACTTTCTGCTCCACCGGAGGAACAAACCAAACAACCTGCTTCTCGGGATTAACGCCACAACTTGACCATATATACTACAATGTGCCTTTTGCCTGTCCCTTGTGATCTATGGCCACTGCCCAAGTGGCTAAGTGTGTAAACTACTACTATTACAGCACACAGTTGCAGTGTGCTGTGCACATCCATGTTGCTACAGTCACAAGATCTGTTTTTCTGTAAAAAAAAAATTTGGAAGATCTACTTTGTTTAACATTAGTTTAAGTTTATACGATTTGGTGATAAATATATTTTAGACTATCTATTTTCAAGATTGAGTTAGTTTGATGTCTTATATTTTAGACAAAAAAGATATTTAATAATAATATCATAAACTCTTATAATATGGATAAATTAGTGCTAAATGTGACTGACTTGAGACCACATGGAGAGTGAGAAGATAGAGAAAGAGGGAGAGGGAGATAGAAACATTCAGGAGTGTGCGGAGAGGGGTTAGATCTAAATAATACTAATAAATTCTTCTCACAAAACACTATCATTAGTGCATGTTGTTTTATGACTAATTAAATTTGTAATGGAAGGACAAAAATGATAACACTAGAAGAGTCTTCGGCAATATTATATTGCTGCACAAAAGAAATCAAGATCACAGTCAAACTCACGTGATCCTCTTGCATAAGGTACAATGCATACTGGTTACTGACCACCATATGGTATTACATCATACATGTTGTTTGTTTTTACAACCTTGAGTACTAAACATATGCTATGACTAGACTAGATACTAGTTTATTTCCCAAGCATTTATATCTCACGCTTTTACCTAATGATGCGCAGATCTAAATGTACTAAGCACGTTATAATTAATATTAAGGAATCAGAGGCGCAGACAATATATAACCTACTTGCAAGGTGAATTTATGAAGGCCAGCTAACTTCGGTAGCACATTACTGAATAGAGAAATGACTGTTTAACTTAACTAACGGCGCGTTTTGTCCGGTTTAGTTTTTTTAAATACATCAGTTTAAATTTATAAAATCAAGAAATAATCATCTACCAATTTAACGAGACTTTTAATTCAAAATGACTTGAGATTATAGAATAAATCTTGAATTTTGCTCCACCTCGACTTATCTAGGTATAGAGATGAAGAGAGATCAGCATAATCCTTCAAGTTAAATACACATCTTTAAGTTATATAAATTCTAACCATATAAAATATATAAAGTTTTCACATGACATCAATTATTCATTATTTACTAGTTAAATTTCTTATGATAAATTTCTGATTCCGCTAATATCTAAATAACTAAAACTTGAATAAACTGAAACAAATACAACTTAATAGGTTGCATGCGTCGCATGCCATGGGAATTGGACCTAAACATAGTAGTTATAGGTTCATGAGGACTGGTTGGCAAGTGTGCCATGTATGAACAATTTTTTTTTGTTTGACAAAGAGTGATATTTTACAATTTATTAGACAAACACAAACTTGTTGTCAGATACATTAAGAGTCTAAGAGTGTGTTTGATTGTGCCATCTAATATTGAGCATGGTTTGTATGAGTGAGACAAATTGAGTGAAACATAATGTGGAGATGAAACAACATAGTGTTTGGTTCGTTGCATGAAATAATATAGACTAAGATGATATATTGTTTGACTGATTATATGGATGATACAAGTATAAAATATATAAGGTAAAAAAATACTATTAAATCTAGTAATATATTTTGTCCCACTTTAATGGTTCTGATTCTACTTTAATAATTCTTAATCAATCTAAATTCATGCAAAAAAAATCATTAATACACCTTAATTACTCATTTAATCAAATCATTAGACAGATCCAATGAACCTGGCTCTAGCTATGCCCCTTTTTACATCTGCTAAGTCAAATCCAAATTTTGATCCATACAATCAAACATGAGGATCCTAGGTATCACAAAACAGGCGAAGCCCAGATGCAGGCATCAAACACCCCCCAAGGATCGCAAGATTGTTGTCAAGCAGACCAGAGGATCTTTCATCAAAGGGATTAAACTCGGTTTAGTGCGTTGAGTTTTGCACATTGTGCCAATGTACTTGTTGAAAAGCAGATTTGTTCTGCGGGCTATTTGGTATGGTCTACTTTCCTGTCGTATTAGTATCATTGTTGTGTAAAAAAAAAAAGTAATGTTTTTCGGATGGATAGGATATTGTTAAGTGATTAATGGTTAGGTGGTTGATTAACCAAAATTTTACGGACATGATATATTCATATTTATTCATAATTTATTAAAATAATCTTACTTATCAACCATCATAATTTTGGCACTACTATTTATAATATTCTGTACTTCTTTAAGTTATAGCATCGTCGGAAATACTAAGCATTCTTTACTTTAATGTAATGTTTCTTATTACAAACGGCTTAGAATATATATTGATAAAATTAAAAAACTGTAGTTACTTAGAATCAATAAAATAGTAAATACCATATCACAAAACATGATGCCTTTGTATTTTTGTGTTCTATAATTTATATTGTATCAACACAATACATAGATTATATTATGTGACATCAAAATTATTAACTAATGAACTACAATTAACAGTACAAAAATTAGATTTTTACAATGATTAAACAGTTAGTCGGTCGATTAATTGTAAAACGGACAATTAATGGGCTTATGGGCGGACTAATCGTTAAGATCACTAAAACACCTCTAAATATATTGAACGCGGTGGTTTACCCATCACCGATGACTAATTGGATAATTAATTAGTCTTGGTACTCTTGACTTTTAAATTATTGATCAGTATCGCAACAACGGAAGCTAACTTTTATTTTTTCTTAAAAAGAAAATAGTTCGAAAGGCCTTATTCAAAGCCTCCCTAATGCATGTGCACCTGGGCCTCTGCACATGATCCTTCGCAAGTGGGCCTCTACATAGAGCCCCGTACATGGGCCTCCAACATGTGCAACGGGCCATCAAAGATGTTACTCCTCTGTTCCATGATATTAGTAATAACTATTAAATTTTGACTGATAATTAATTCAAAACACATTAGAATAGAGAAATAAAAATAGTATCATTAGATTCATTTTAAAAAATCTTTCACAACATCATATTTTTATAGTTATTAGTAATATATTATGATATATAGTAATGATCAAAGCTTCATCTCGAAGACTGCAAAAGAAAAAAAAAAAGAGGCATTATTCTATGAATAGAGGGAGTATATAATATGGTAGT
Source organism: Pharus latifolius (assembly GCA_019359835.1). Classification (NCBI taxonomy): domain Eukaryota; kingdom Viridiplantae; phylum Streptophyta; class Magnoliopsida; order Poales; family Poaceae; genus Pharus; species Pharus latifolius. Next base: position 17,977,164 of record CM033326.1, on the reverse strand, counting down.
CTTGTCAAACACCAGTCCAATGTCCTTCCTATTAGAGGCAAAGAACCATCAAAGAATGGAAGTAGTAGGATTCTTATCTACTCTGTTGATCGATGTTCGAATAGATTTCAAGTGAGGTGAACCCGACGACGTTACCACATTGGCAACCTCAACTGAGCAACAATCCAAGCAAGCAGGTCATTTCTCTCGATCATCTTGAACCCATATGGTTGTAGTATCTTGATTTTTTCAAATAGTATGCATAATAGTTGAAATACAAAGTATGTTACATGAACTGGAATAGTTAATGCCCTATTGCCACTTGCAGCCAAGTATCTACACCTTGTCACCATAGTAATAGAAACTAGATAATAAACATCTGCAGCAATTCAATTATGCAAATTAAAGGTATCTATACGTCTAATTATCTCAACTATTAGTATTGGTGCAATACTCAGTATTTTGATAACAGAGTGTTATAGTGAAAATGATTTGGATAGTATGGTTGGAGGATGTCGACGACATCTAGGGTTGTACGATTTTCATCATAATGCCAAGGACTAATTGTGATGGGGTGCCTTACGACGGGGGGGGGGGGGGGGGGGGGGGCAATCAGGGCAAGTTTTCCTGTGGCTTACAACTTCTTAAGATGTAGTTGTAAAGAGAGTGTATGTCACAACCATAACTTTTGAACATTTAATTATATAGCAGCACAGTAATGTCTTACAGTAAGAATCACCATGACCAAACTTTATTTATGTTATGCGCGCACAATGGCTTTTCCTACAGTCGAGCTTGACCGTGAGCCGCGACCTTAAAAGAATTGATCAAAATCACCCTCGTATGGAGCTCACTCATCCTTAGGTGGTTCTTGGTCAGTTTCGTATTCTTCTAATAATTTAAAACTTTGAGGTGAGTATAGGGTGCTTAGTAAGCCAATTGTGACAAGATGCATTTATATTCAAATAATAGATAAATATGAAGGAACGTTCATGGAAATATTTATAATAAACCATTTCATAATCCGGGAGGATCTTCGGGTTTTTCAGGATGAGTTCGCAAAAGTTTCACGACTGCAACCTAATCGAGTTCGGCAAGGTTCTGCGACCTTGGAAGGGTTCGCGACCTCAATTCAATTCGAACTCTGGTCGGAATAGCAATCCAATCAATATACATATAACTAAGTCTTATTTGTTAGGTTTAGTTGTCCGAGTCTAATATGTTTAGGTTATTGAGTTTGATACGTACTCATACGATTGAACTATAAATACCTTGTAATAGGATAAATAGATTATCTACCTAAGTATCTACTTTTGCATAGATCAGATTGAGTCTAGTTCATCGATGTAGGTGAGTGCATCCTAACATTCAACATGTAAAGATCCTTCTTTGAAATAAAGAGCGTGCTATCTTTTGAACTGTGTTTTCGATCAACCTTTGGGTTTTGGTATTCTGATTAAGATCCCGTTATTCTGTATATTAGCATCTGGGCGAGCCTAATGCGAAAATCAAGGCTAGGTCTCAAACGGATCAAGTTGGTATCAGAGCGAATTTAGTCCAAACTTGGTCTAGGTCTCAATCTGATCACCTCATGTGTGCCAAAGATGGAGCTATAAGTAAACACTACTATGCCCTGCAGTTAGTTAAACCATCTTAAAATTAGATGCGCACTCATAAGAATGTTTCCCTTTTAAATGACATAAGAAACGTGAGGGCTTTTTGAAAGAAACGGTATGAGTGCAATGAGGAATATGATGCCTCTTACGAGATGAATGTGCATTATTTAATTTTTCCCTTTTTACATGGATTTTTATGATCTAGAGAGGGTTTAGCAAGCATAGTACTACTCATGTGACATCTAGTAGGGTTTTTTCTCAATCTATTTACTTTGCTCCTAAGTTCATCATTTTGAATTTTAGAAGTTTGAGATGATTCCGTATTAATACAAGAATAGGAGCAAGACGGCATATCATCACAAGTAGATGAACTAGAAGGCATGGCATCAAAAGCACTAGATGAGCTAGGCATATCCGATGAGGAGCAACTAGAACTAACACCATGACATAAAAATAAGTTATTAGACGAATCATGGTATGAGTTACTAGTATCCTTCATACAAGCATGTGAATCAATAATTAAATCATTAGACATATTATCACATGAAGTACTAGTGTCCACAAGACTAGCATTTGAATTTAACCATGAATTGACCAATGAATTTTTGCTAGTATGTGGAGTGGAAGAGTGTGACTCTAAAGATGAATCAATAGAAGAGTCACAATCAACTCTAACATCTAATACACATGTGGAGCTAATAGTGTTCTTGGCAAGCAAAAAATCATAAGAAATTTTCAATTCTAGATGTTGCACTTTCAAAGATGAGTAATTATTTTTCAAAGTGCTAAAGTTTTTAGTCATTTTGCCAAGCAAGTTTTTTAACTCTACAATTATGTCCATTAGCTCATTCTTAGAGAGGTTAGAGTTTGATACCGTTGAATAGCATGCCAAAGGGCATATAGAATTGTGTTGAGATGAAGACTTCGACTTCGATGCTTTCTTTCGAGTTTTTCTTGAGCTCTTCTTGCACGATTTTGCCTTTAATTTACTAGGGCAAAACTCATCGTTTACGTCCTTGAGCTCGCTCAAAGATTCTTGATCCTCCGCATTGAAATCATTGTTCTCGATATGCTCGGAGGTGGAGCACATGTCCTTTTCTTTGGACATTGCCTCATTTGACATAAGCATGTCAATGAGCTTGCTCGGTGAAGTATCGGAAAGATCACCATTTTCAAGATTGGTGATGAACTCTCCATAGCAACCCTCCGGCAACACTTGGAGCAATTTTCTGCAAATCGCCCGGTCTCCCCTACTCCTCGTTGAAGCGCTCTCTCGAAGCCTCGCTTCTATATCCACAAAGGATATCTCACTAGGGTTGCTCCTTCTCCACACCGGATAGGCGAGCACCACACCTTTCACAATCCTTTGCCGGCCTCTCCGACAAACTTCAATTGGAGAGATCTCGGCTCTCCTCCGGCACCGTCTAAGCGAAGGCGATCGCCAAGAGTAACAAGCCGGATACGCTCACTTGAACAAATCAAGTGCTAGGAGCTCAAGATTGCAAATGAGATGCTTAACACTCTAGCACTAGCATGCAAATGGTGATTGAAGTGCACTAAGCACTATTAGCTTCACACAATTGCTCTCTCTCAAATCAACTGAAGATTTGGGCTCAACTCTAGCCTCTAAATGCAATTGACTTGGCTAGGTTTTCAGCTGGTATATCAACTCTTTGAGCACCCCAAAAAGAAGGCAAACACAAAGTATTTATAGCCCTCAAAGAAAACTAGCCGTTTGCAACCAGATGCGTCATTTTTGTACAGGTCGGACATTGTCCGGCCACTTCGGACACTGTCCGGCCAGTATAAAAAAAATACGCCTGTTGCAAACGAGTTAGTGACCATTGGGGGCAATTTTGTGAAGGCCGGACATTGTCCGGCCACCTCAGACAATGTCCAGCCATCACAGTACAGATGAGCCGGACAGATGCATTTGTCTCTAGTTCATTTCAATGCTCAAAAAATTTGTACAGGTCGGACATTGTCCGACCATATCGAACAATGTCCGGCCTACCCGGACAGATAGTCCCAGACAGATGCAAACGTCTCTGGTTTCATTTTGCAAAAAGCTGAAAAAATTTGTACAGGGTGGACATTGTCCGCCCATGCCCGGACAATGTCTGGCCACTACACACTGATAGTAAAATAAGTATAACTTTTGATCCAAAGATCCGATTGAGGTGATTTTTGGCTTGATGGAAAGATAATTCAGATATCTACAATTTTGTCAACAGGAGCAAGACCTCAAAAGGTCTAGACACTTCTAAAAAACTCAGAAACTTTCCTACTGTCAAAATGTCCAATCCAAAAATCATCTCAAATGTAATTTAAGGTATTTGCACATACGGATTTGCCGTTTTCTCGTGGATGTGATTGCTGTCATTCAACAACGACCACGACCACACAGGTCTGACATCCGGTCGAAAACAGGTAGTCGATAGGGTTTGGTCGAGCGTACGCAAGCGAGCCAAAGACTGGTACGACCAGTCCGAACCCCTACGACCACACCCAAACCCTAAACAGAAAGCCGCCAAACAAGCGACACGACCACAACCACGTATCAACACTGATACGATCAGAATATGCAAATACAACCATGACCAGCTCTAGATAAATAAACCAATTTAAACAGCTGGCGATCACGACTAAGTGTAGTTTTCAAAATATTTTCTCTAATGCACTACAAACTACACTTAGACTCTCTAACAATGCAAGAGACGATGAAATGCTAGTGCAAGATGATATGGATGCATCTGAGCTTCCGCACTAGATAGATTCAAGCTACTATTTTCGGACCCCTCTTAATAGTATGGTCAAACTAGTAAAAAGAATCCTATCAATCCGGTCTGTCTCCAAACACCGAGACTGGTAAAACTCTAAAAAAACAATCCTTAATCTTGGATTTTACCTTAGGTGGAGTTTGACCTTGTGAAGCTTGATCGCTCGACGCTCGTCATCGCAAAGCTCGATCTCATTAAGCTTGACCACGCGAAGCTCGACCACTTGACGCCTGTCTTCGCAAAGCTCGTCCTTGCTAAGCTTGACCTTGCTCGGGATGTCTCATATCGTTTTCATCCTCTTCATGCCATTGCCTGCTTTTATCCTGCAATCAAGCTGAGACTACAATACGTACACTCAATGCACAACATTAGTCTCATATATGTCATCATTAATCATCTCTAGAGAAACTACTCCACACAGGAGTTAGCTCAACGGTTTCTCTTTCAAATGACATGAAAAACTACATTCAACGAGTAGCAAATGAATATGAGATGAAATACAATCATATAGATCGTACATGATAAACACATACGCACACAATCTATACTACTCATATCATGATATCAATCAACCTAGATGATCAAAGTGATGAGCTTCCCCTCAACATGTGTATCGATATCAAATCCACAACTGGAGTCATCAACTTCAAGATTTATCATATAACATCTTGATCAATCAATTAGCACAAGCTTGATACATCCACCGAGCTCCCCTTCTACATATGCATCAATATCAAATCCGCAACTGAGGAAACATTCAATTCAGAGTTTACCGATAATCAACTCAACTTACTTGTGCCAAATCAGGATTTATCTAATTTGTCATTTGATCATCAAGTCTGACATCTTCAGATTAACTTTAATCATCATGGATTTATCCAAAACATCATTAATCATCAAAACCTAGATACTAAGATCTACCTAGATCCAACAATTGTAAGAGATTCATTTGTTTAACGCTATAGGCCTCCTTTTCTGCCGCGACGCAACTTCCAACCTGAAAGTAAGGAATGAATATTCATGTTTTACTCTGCAGAGATGTATCACTTTACTCGTAGAAACTCTTGATTTTCATATTAGTGTTCGTCAACATCACCCCGCATTTCTAAAAATGCATGACACGATCAAGAGAGTACAGTCTTTTTTAAGTTCTTACACTAGCTAGGTACCTCTATTGGTATGGCGTCGCCATGCCCTTGTAGAGGGACTCATCCACTACACCACTAATTGAGTCTATAACTTAGGGCCACAATCGGGTCATGAATTTCATTCATTATATATATATATATGTTGGGGGAATCCCCAGCGGTCCCACGTAGTCCCAAGGTGGCCACGGTGGAACCCGGTGAGACCCGAAGGCATCGGGCCCTTGGTGGGGCCCGGAAGGTCTCCGGGACCCCGGTAACTCCCGGTGAGGTCCGGAGGGTCCCCGGGCCCCCGGTGACACCCGGTGACACCCGGAGGGTCTCCGGAACCCCGGTGACTCCCGGTGAGGTCCGGAGGGTCCCCGGGCCCCCGGTGACACCCGGTGACACCCGGAGGGTCTCCGGGACCCCGGTGACTCCCGGTGACACCCGGAGGGTCTCCGGGAACCCGGTGACTCCCGGTGAGACCCGGAGGGTCCCCGGGCCCCCGGTGACATCCGGAGGGTCTCCGAGACCCCGGTGACACCCGGTGACACCCGGAGGGTCTCCGGGACCCCGGTCACTCCCGGTAAGACCCGGAGTCCCCGGCCCTCGATGACACCCGGTGACTCCCGGAGGGTCTCCGGGACCCCGGTAACTCCCGGTGACACCCGGAGGGTCCCCGGGACCCCGGTGACACCCGGAGGGTCCCCGAGACCCCGGTGACACCCGGAGGGTCCCCGGGACCCCGGTGACACCCGGTGAGGTTCGGAGGTCCCCGGAGCCCCGGAGGGTTCTGGGGAGCCCGGGCCCATGAAGAACTGTTGTTGACCGTGGGGCCTCTAGGAGGCCCTTGGCGCCACGTGTCAAGCATCCAGGCTGTCCGTCAGGCCAAAGGACGTCTTCGCCCTTCCATCCGACGGTTGCAGCGAGGGCATTTTCGTCTTTTGTATTTCTTAGGGCCTATATAAACCCCTCTTGTACCCTTTCTCAGGGATTCCAATTCATTTCATATAAACACAATTCCCGGCTCTCTTGGAGACCTCTCCCCGAGAGCTCACCTCCCCAGCGGACCCGCGTCCGGAGAGAGCCAACAGGACTAGGGCCCCCACTGGGACCCGAACCTGTATAAACCTCCGTGTCACTTTTTGTGTTGCCCGGCGGGAGGAGACCGGTAACTCGGTCTGCTCGCGCCGCTGTACTCGTGCTGCGCACGTCCGAACCTGCCGGGGTATCCGTAATACCACGACAGTTGGCGCCGTCCGTGGGGACCGCGACGAATCGCCATGGCTCCCGCAACCACCAGAGCTCAAGCCCTCTCATCTCCCGAGAGCGCTGGTCCTAGTAACCCGGCTCCGCATCCGCGAGATGAGGCCTCTGCGGCCCTGCCCCCCGGGAGTGCGCGGGCGGAGGACTCGCTTCCTCTACTCGCGGCCTCCGGCCAAAGGGCCCTCGTTTCCGACCCAGCGGCCGCAACCGAGCTTCCAGGGCCTAGTGCGCCCCAACTCTCCGTTCCGGTCTGCGGAGATCCCATGCTAGGGGCTTTGATCCAGGGCCAGCTTCGTACCCAGCACACCCTGGAAGAGCTGCTGCGCATCCTGGTGCGGCCCCCGGCTCCTGTCTATCCGCCTCCGTATCCGTTCATGGGGGTCCCGCCCCAATTCTTCATGGGGAACCCCGCCTTTCCCGGGCCGGGGATGTTCCCCGTTCCCGGGGGTGCGCCCGGGCCATATCCGACCCCGGGGACACTTCCCGCGCTGGGGAGTCAACTCATCTCCGAGCCCTCCCCAGCCTCTGGGGGTCGCCCGGCCCCGGGCCCAGAACCCCCGCGAGCGGCTACCGCCGCGCCGGGCACAACCCCGGCGCCTGAGCCCGGCAGCCTCCGTGGGCCGACGCCCGTGATCGGTGCACCGCCCGCTCCCGCGGACGCCCCGGGGACTCGAGCTGGGACCACTCCCGCCGCCGAACCGAGCGCGGACCCGGCGCATGGCCCGGTCCGCGCGCCGGCAGCGTCCACTGGGACTGTGGCAAACGCGCATCAGCTCCCTCCCCCTCCGGGGCCGCCCCCGCGGGCGCCCCCAGCGGATCAGACCCGCTTCACAAGGGAGGAGGTCGAGCGAATGCGTACCGCCAGGTCCGGAGAAACCACCTCCCGTCATCGGTCAGGACTCCCCCGAACCCACGGGCGCGCGGAGACGCGCTCCCAAATCGTCCGAGGGAAAAGACCGTTCAAAGAAGCTGCCACCACTCCTGAGGGATACCTTGATGCCCAAGAGGTCAGCTCAACCAACCCGGAAGAAAAGAGACGACACCGCCAAACCGGCGGACCGCTGCCGCCCCTTCCAGACTCCGACAATGAGCACGCGTCCCCGGCAAGCAATGACGGCGACCATGGATCCCCCAAGGAAGTTGAAGGGACCAACCAACCGTTGTGCAGCCGTCTCCGCTGCATACGCTGGCCGCGGCCTTACCGCCCGCCGCACATCGAGCATTACAATGGTGAGGCCGATCCTTACGAGTTTGTGCAGGTGTACTCGACGGCCATCTCAGCGGCCGGGGGGGACGAGACAGTGCAATGCAATGTCTTCCCCCTCTACCTCACGGGCATCGCACGCTCATGGTTCTACAACCTGAAGGCGGGATCCATCAAGTCCTTCGTGCAGCTGAAGCGCGAATTTTGTGCGAACTTCCAAGGCAACTATGTGCGGCCCTTGGACTCGTCCCAGCTCTACACCGTCCGGCAGAGGACAGGGGAGACTATCCGCAGCTTCTTTAAGCGCTTCGCTCAGGTAAAAAGCAAAGTGGCGCATGTCCCTGACTCCACGGTCATCGAAGCGTGCAAGAGTGGGATACTCCCCGGGGAGCTCCACCGGAGGCTCTCTCGGAGCTGCCCCACCTCCGCCGACGAACTCTTCACCGTACTTGAGAAGTACGCCCGCGCGGAGGAGGACGATCTTTGGAAAAAGAACCAGGGGGCTCCTGCCCCCGCCGACCGGGAGCCAAGGGACCCCTCCAGCAAACGTCCCCGAAGAAGTGATCGTCGCGAGCCACGGCCTCGGGACGCTTTCGTCCTCGAGGGCGGAGGCGGCTCGCGCGACAGCGCCAAAGGCAGTCGCGCCCCTCCTAAGTCAAAGAGTTACGCTGGACAATCCTCCCGCGGGCGCGAAAACCGCGCCAAGGAGAGCAAGGAGGGCACAGCCAACGTGTGGTGCACCTTCCACAAGTCGAGTACCCACGCTACTCGAGAATGCCATCAGCTTCTACAACACTTCGCGGCCTTCCTCGACCAGCGTAGCCAGGGGGGAGGGGGCCCTGCCTCCTTGCCTCCCCCGACAACTTTGCCCGCGCTCCCCGCTCCCGCGAGCGAGCAGCAAAGACAAACGCAAGAAGGGAGCCCAGCTCAGGAGCTCCCCTTCCAAACCTCCCAAAGACGCATAAACGTCATTACGGGGGGATCTGCCGCGAGACGGGACTCCAAGCGCCAGCGCAAGGAGTACGCGCGAGAAGTGAAGGTAGTGGGGGTGCTGCATGCGTCTCCGCCACCAAAGTGGTCGGACGTCCCCCTCACCTTTACGGCGGAAGATGCGCGCGGGGTTCGCTTCCCGCACGACGATGCGCTCATCGTCTCAGCTACAGTCTACAACTGCCAACTGGCACGTATCCTCGTCGACGGAGGGAGCTCCGCCGACGTATTATACCTGAAGGCGTTCAGGGAAATGCAAGTCGATGAGAAGCTACTGCAGCCCGCACTCGGGCCGTTACAAGGCTTCGTTCCCGGGAAGACCGTCCACCCGGTGGGGAAGGTCGATCTACCAATGACTTTTGGCACCCCGGAGAACTACCGGACGGAGATGGTCCGATTCGATGTGGTGGACCTCCCCTCTTCATACAACGCTATTATGGGGAGGACTACGATCAACCACCTGGGGGCGGCGATTCACCAGAACTATCTCTGCGTGAGAATCCCTGGGCCTCACGGCGCAATCACCGTTCGAGGCGATCAGAACGTGGCCCGCGCTCTTTACGAACGCGCCACCGCCGCCGTCGGGAACATCAACGTGATCAAGACCCCGGGGGGGGCGCCTCCCCCTGAATCTCATGCAGCCCCGGCCGTTCCCCTCGGGAGGCCATTTCCGAGGCCACGCCCCGAGGGAGACCTTCAGAAAGTCCGACTGTCCGCGGGAGGTGAAGAGAGAACCGTCAGGATCGGAGCAGACCTCACCGAGGAGCACGCCGAGCGGCTCGCGGCCTTCCTTCGCAAAAACTCAGACGTTTTCGCATGGGAACCCTCGGACATGCAAGGCGTCGCCCGGGACATCATTGAGCATAAGCTCGCTGTGATCCCCGGCCGCTCCCCGGTCAAGCAGAAGTTGAGGAAGTTATCTCTCGAGCGCCAAGACGCCATCAAGGTAGAGGTCTCCAAGCTTCTAGAGGCGGGGTTCGTGCGAGAGGTCCTCCACCCCGAATGGTTGGCAAACCCCGTCCTCGTGAAGAAATCAAGTGGCAAGTGGAGGATGTGCGTGGATTTCACTGATCTCAACCGCGCTTGCCCAAAAGATAACTATCCACTCCCGCGGATAGACCAACTGGTCGATTCGACCGCGGGGTGCGAACTGATGAGCTTCCTCGATGCGTATTCGGGATACCATCAGGTTCGAATGGCTGCAGAGGACGAGGAAAAGACGAGTTTTATAACTCCCCTCGGCACCTTCTGCTATCTCCACATGCCCTTCGGGTTGAAAAACGCCGGGGCAACCTTCCAGCGTCTCATGACGCTGGTCCTGAAGGATCAAATCGGCCGCAATGTCGAGGTCTACGTTGACGATGCGGTCGTCAAAAGCCTCCGCACGGCCGCACACATCGACGACTTGGCGGAGACCTTTTGCAGCCTCCGCAAGTACGGGTTGAAGCTCAACCCGGAAAAATGCGCTTTCGGCGTACGCGGCGGGAGGCTGCTTGGCTTCTTGGTGTCCCAGCGGGGCATTAAGGCGAATCCCGAAAAAATTCGGGCCCTGCTGGACATGCCTCCCCCACGTTCCGTCAAAGACGTGCAGAGGCTTACAGGCCGCCTGGCCGCGTTGGGTCGTTTCGTCTCGCGGTCAGGAGAACGCGGGCTCCAGTTCTTCAAAATCCTTCGGGATCTCGAGGGGTTCAGGTGGACTCCCGAGGCCCAGACGGCGTTCGACGCGCTAAAAAAGTACCTCGCGAGCCCTCCGATGCTCGTGAGCCCGTCCCCGGGAGAACCCCTGCTACTATACCTCGCCGCGACCCCCGTCGCAGTGAGCGCGGTGCTCGTGAGAGACCAGGATGGACAACAACGTCCTGTGTACTACGTCAGCGAGGCCCTTCAAGGGGCTAAGATGCGGTACACTAAGGTGGAGAAGCTGTGCTACGCCCTCCTCATGGCGTCGCGAAAGCTCCGCCACTACTTCCTCGGGCACTCAATCACGATCCCGTCATCTCTCCCGCTGGGAGAAGTGGTGCGGAACAAGGAGGCCACCGGCCGGATTGGCAAGTGGGGAGCCGAGCTCGCTCCCTTCTCCCTCACCTCCACGGGCCGCTCCGCCATCAAGTCACAAGTCCTTGCTGACTTCGTGGCGGAATGGACCCCGACCGCCGAAGCGGACGAAAGGACTCCCCTCGCCCCTCCCCGGTGCCAGGACCATTGGACACTCATGTTCGATGGCTCCTTGTGCCTTGCCGGGGCCGGCGCGGGGGTGGTCCTCCGGAGTCCCGGAGGGGAGATGCTGGAATACGCCGCCAGACTCGAGTTCCCGGCTACAAACAATGTCGCCGAGTACGAGGCCCTCCTCCTGGGATTGCGCCTCGCGCGCTCCCTGGGAATCCGCCGCCTCCTAGTGAAAGGAGACTCCCAGCTGGTGGTCAACCAAATGGACAAGTCCTACTTGTGCCACGATGCGAACCTGAGTCTATACTTGGGCGAAGTGCGGAAGATGGAGAGACACTTCGAAGGCTTGGAGGCCCGGTACATCCCCCGACGGGATAATAACCGGGCCGACGCGTTGGCCCGGGCGGCCGGCGCCCGGGAACCTCTTCCCAAGGGCGCCTTTCTGGAAGTCATCACAAGACCCTCGATAACCCTCCCGGACGCGAATCCTGAGGTTCGCGTCCCGGAGGTTTCCGAGGTCACTCGGGCTGCCTCGTGGATGGATCCCCTCATCTCCTGCATAAGGGACGAGGGGGAACCTTCCAGTGACGTTGAGGTGAAGCGTCTCCGCGCTAAAGCCAGGGCGTACGTCCTGCTGGACGGGAAGCTTTACAAGCAGGGGGCTTCCGCCCTTCTTCGCTGCCTCCCGCGGGCCGACGGACTCCAGCTTCTCGAGGACATACACTCGGGGAGCTGCGGATCCCACGTGGCTCCGCGGGCGGTCGCGGCGAAGGACCTTCGCCAAGGATTTTACTGGCCCACGTTGGTGCGCGACGCGCGGGATCTAATCTCCGCGTGCGAGGCCTGCCAAAAGATGGCAAAGGGCACCAGGCTCCCCTCCGCGATATTGCAAACTATCCCTGTTACTTGGCCCTTCGCGCGCTGGGGGATGAATCTCCTTGGTCCCTTCCCCCCGGCACCTGGGGGCTACAAGTACGCGGTGGTCGCCGTGGACTACTTCTCCAAGTGGGTGGAAGCTGAGCCCTTGGCCAGCATCACTTCCCGCGCGGTGCAACGGTTTTTCTGGAAAAATGTCGTATGTCGCTTCGGGGTCCCCCAAGAAATCACCGTCGACAATGGGACCCAGTTCGACTCGGCATATTTCCGGGAATTCTGCGAAGGCTTAGGCACTACCCTCCATTTTGCCTCCGTGGCACATCCCCAAAGCAATGGGGCCGTTGAGAGAGTCAACGGCATGATCCTGCAAGGCCTGCGCCGACGGCTTGAACAGACCGCCTCCAGACGAGGCGCGTGGGCAGAAGAGCTTCCAAGCATCCTCTGCTCCATGCGCACGACCCCTAGCCGAGCAACAGGGCGAACGCCTTTCTCGCTCGTCTATGGGGCCGAAGCAGTTCTCCCCTCGGAGATTAGTTTTCGATCGCTGCGGGTCGAGCTCCTCGACGGAGCTCCGACCGCGGCGCATCAAACCAACGAGGATAATCAACGGTTGGAGGTCGACCTCGTCGAAGAAGAACGCGACCGAGCGCTTCTCCACCATACCATCTACGAGCGCGAGATGGCACGCGCGTACAACCAGCGCGTGCGCGAAAGGGCTTTCCGCCTTGGGGATCTGGTCCTCAAGCGCGTGACAGACCCCCAAGCCCAGGGCAAACTATCCCCCAAGTGGGAGGGCCCATACAGGGTCTCCGCAGTCCTAGGCTCGGGAGCCTACAAGCTCTCTACACTTGAAGACCAAGAGCTCACGCACACCTGGAATATAACCTTGCTCCGCAAGTTCTATGTTTAGCCTCCGGGCTCGCAACCTCCTCCGCCGCGCTTCTGCGGGGGGAGGCTTATGTACTCAATTCCCTCCCCGGCCGCGCCTTCGCGGGGGGAGGCGTTGTATCTCATCGCATGTTAATACAAGTGGATTTTGTGCTCAACTCTGGAATTTTTACGTCTTCATTAAATTGAATGGCTTTTTTCTACTTCACCGCTGGAATTCTTTTACAGGAGTTTTTCTCCTCTATAAAAATCCCCTCTCCGTGAGGATGCCCTCTTCGTGAGGAAGTGGGCTACCGCAGCCTAAAGTCCCTATGACGGGAGCACAGCTCCCATTGGGCGGCTTACGGTAACCCCTCGTGGACTGAGGGGGTAAGCGGCAACCCAGTTTTCACAAACTGCGGTAACGAGTCACTTCGAGAGATTAGTCCCCCCTCGAACACTCTACACCCGCTACCGGGTTGCGAAACCCTCCTAGGGGAATATACGTTGCCTTCCGCGGCACACAGAGAACTCGGCTTTTGGAGTTTGCTCTCAAAGCATAGCCCCTCCTCGGTCACGCACCATCCGTAAACCCCCGGAAGTCCCGCCAGGGGAACCGCGAAGGTTTCCGGTAGACACCCCCGCCAACCCGACGAGGGACTACACAAACTAAGCACCCCATGCAGTCCAGGCCCCTTCACTCCTTACCCACAGCGCGCGGAGCTGAGCTGCACCCCGCTGTGGGGGGGGGGGGGGGAAACCCTGGACCCGAACAGAAAAACAACGGCTTTATGCGAAAGGCTTCAAAGTTTCAGAAGCAAAGGCACGACGAACAAACAGATCTACGGTCTTAATTGGTACATCACACTAGGGAACAACCCCCCCCAGTTAAAGCACCCTCCGGGCAAAACCCGAGCGCGCGAGTATGGGAATGATTCCCAACAAGCAACTACAACTAATAATCCCGGAGACCCTCTGAGATCTCCCGGGAGAGGTCCTTGTACAAACTCCTCATACGCCGAAGAGCCCGCCGAAGGAGATCCTCTGGCCAACATTCGTAGCCGGCCGGGGGGAGTATCCTGAGCGGGGGGACTTTCAAAGCCCCCGACCTCGGGGGAGGCAACTCAGCGCGACAATCGTCGAAGTTTCCTAAGTGCCACTCCGGGAGCCAACGCAGAAGGGCTGGCTCCCCGGAGGCGCTTTCCTTCGCAAAGTCATGTGCGAACTCGGAGTCCAGCCCGGAGGATGCTCCCCCGGCTGCCAGACTTAGTAAGATCAAGGCCGCCCGGGCACCGCCTGGGCTAGACCCCCCGGGCGACCCTCGAGCATTCTCCAAAAGATGGTCTTCAGGGCAAGAAAGCCCTGGAAAAGTGACGTCCAAAGATACCTGCTGACAAATTAAACACATTTAACGAAAGAACTACTTTATTTCAGTCAAAAGGTATTTACAAGTTCCCGGGGCTCTCTCTAAAGAAGCCGTCCGGAGCAAAAAGCCTAAAAGAAAAAAGAAGCCTAGTCTAACCGGGGGGGGAGGAGCTCATACTTGCCCGTCCTTGTTCCCCCCCGGGGGGACGTCAGTGCTGGCCGATGCACCCTGGCCCGGGCGCCGGTCGCCCGTCTCCATGGCGCCAGTGATGCGGTCGAAGAGAACCTCGGCGGACTGCTCCAGCCCAGGCCGCCGAGGGTCGAAGAAGGCGGGGAAGCTCCGGGGGACCAGATCCCCGATAACTCGAGCGCCCTCCCCGCGGTGCTCGACGAGGGCCGCCGCCAAGGCAATCACCGGGACGGCGAGCCCGCGCGCCTGCGCCTCCGCGGCAACTGGGATCAGGGCGACCTGCGCACCATGAAAGTGCGCGGCCTCCCCGACTGATGTCGGAGCCGGGTCAGGGCTGGCCCCACGACCAAGCTCGATCCCGAGCCCCTCGAGAGTGGTGCGGATCGCCCGGCCCCCCGCGACCACGGCCTGGACGCCCGAGGCTGCGGCCTCTCGTTCCGCCTGCAACTCCCCCCGTAGCCGGGAAGCCGCATCCTCGGCGGCGGCGAGACGAGCCTGCACCGCGGCCAGCTCCCTGAGCGCCTTCTCCTTCCCAGCGCGCTCGAAGGCCGCTATGTCCTCGGCAGCACGGAGGCGCGTAGTGAGCCGGGCCCTAAAGCCCCGGGCTAAGGCGACCGTCTGCAGAGAAACCGTTATCAGGATGCAACCAACAAAAAAAAGCACAGGGCTCAAGTAACTTACCCGAAGCCCGGAGGCGATGACCGCGTCGACGTCGCCCTCGTCGCCCCCTGGGTCACTCCCTCGGGAGGCCTCCCCCCCGGGCAGAGCATCCTCCGAAGTTCCGTCGTCGGAAGAGCCGGAGGCCTGATCCGTCGGCGCCGGAACCCCGGGGCGAACGAACAGGCCCTTACCCCTCCCGGGTACAGGGAGCGCTGCCGTCGCGGGCCGAACCGCCGATGAACCCGTCTCCGGGGCCAGAATCGAGGCCATCGGAAGGCCGCCCGGCATCCGGAACCGGACGGAGACCTCGCTGGACGAGGGCTGCGGCCGGGGCCTCGCGGGGGCCGGAGGCGGCGAAGGGCTCGGGGCGTACATCTCCGAGTCCGAGCCCTGACCCTCCCCGGCCGGGACGCCACCCATCGGATCCGGCCCCCCCGAGGTGTCGAGAGCGGCGGCAGATGGCCCGGCAACTGCCGCCGCAGCCTCCTTCGCGAGAGAAGGCGGTGGAGAAGACCGGGGCCTCGCCGGACTCCTCCGGGGTCGGGACCCCGCGGGGCTGCCAGACGGACGAGACCGCTTCGACGGCCCGCCGGCGGCCTCCTTCCCCCGCTTGCGTGAAGCAGGGGTAGGCAGAGGGGCCCGGGCTGGGAGCCTCAGCCCGAACGCCTCCGCGACGACGTTTCGGGGAGGGCCCTCCCCGATAGCCCGCAGCACCCTCTCGTGCTCATCCTCGTAGTATCGGCCGACGAGGTTCGCCGCGACCTCCTTGGCCCGACCGTAGGACCTGACTGAAGGAGCAAGAAAAAGGAAGCAAGTGTTAGGGAGAACCGCCTAGCGGGGAGAAGGAATCTGAATACTTACGGTTCGCCACCGCCATCCGGGGTGGTCTGTGCGCCGGCGACATCCCCCTCCCTCGGCGGGTCTGGAACGGCGCCACCCGAAGAAGAGCCATCTCCTCCGCGAGGTCCCGCATAGACCGCCGGAATCGAACCTCCGCCATCACGGTGAGGAGGTTCATCTCCGCCTCGGTCCACTCGAGGGCCACCGGAGCGCTAGACCTCGAGTACGTGGACGGCTCCCGGGAATAGGTCACCCCCGGGTCTCCTACCCGGAGGTAGAACCAATGCCGGAGCCAGTCCCCCCAATGGTCCCGGGAGGCCGCCACCAGGTACTCGTCGGCGCGGCCCGGAGTCAGCTGGATCATGATGGAGCCGAAGGCCGATCTAGGGCCGCCTCTCCTCACTACCGGGCCCCTCGCCGCCGGCTCGTAGAAGTACCGCAAAAGCCGCATGTTGGGCGTCACTGCGGTCGTCTCGCACAACCATATGAACACCCCCATCCGGACGAGGGTGTTCGGGGTGAGGTGGTTGAGCGCGAGTCCGTACAACTGCAGGAAGTCGCGGAGCAGTGGGTGCACGGGAAGCCGAAGGCCGACCTCCACGAACGCCTCGAAGGCCACCACCTCCCCGTCCCGGGGGCTCGGCACCTGCTCCGCCGGGCCGGGGATCCTGATATCCCCCGCCTGGAAGTATCCGCGCTCCAAGAAGGCCTCAAGGGCCCCCGAGGAGAACTCGGTGGCCCCAAGGAAATCGGAGGTCAACTCCTCCGCAGGCAACTCGGAGACCTTGGCGCGGCTCTTCGGCGCCATCACGAACAAATTGCAGAAATCGCCAAAAACTGCCGGAGATTACCGGAAATCACCGGAACCTACCGGGAATTACCGGGGGCTACCGGGAACTACCGGAACTCACCGGACGCCTCCGGACAGAAATCACCGGGAACTACCGGGTGCCTCCGGGCGAAGTCTCCGGAAGCCACCGGAAACTACCGGAAATCACTGGGCGAAGTCACCGGAGGCTACCGGAAACCACCGGACAAAGTCACCGGAAACTACCGGAAGTCACCGGGAGAACTATGGTTTGTGGGTTTGAGGGCTTGTGAACGTGCTCAAGTGGAGGGCCCCCTCACCTATTTATAGGTGAGCGAGGGGGCCCGGATGCCCGACACGTGTCCACAAAGCCATCAGAGCCGCGGATTCGAACCGTCGCACGCGGAGCGAAGCGACGCGAACGCGGGCGCATCGGGGCGATGCGTCGGTCCGCGAATAGACGCGTCCCGCGGAGAAACGGTTCGGGAGCCGAAGCGCCACGGGGCGCGAGGGACTTCGCGGGATACGAAGCGTTGCAAGGGAGGTTCACATACCCGTCGAAGGCACCAAGTGCCCCCGAGGGGCTGGGGGGCTGCTGTTGGGGGAATCCCCAGCGGTCCCACGTAGTCCCAAGGTGGCCACGGTGGAACCCGGTGAGACCCGAAGGCATCGGGCCCTTGGTGGGGCCCGGAAGGTCTCCGGGACCCCGGTAACTCCCGGTGAGGTCCGGAGGGTCCCCGGGCCCCCGGTGACACCCGGTGACACCCGGAGGGTCTCCGGAACCCCGGTGACTCCCGGTGAGGTCCGGAGGGTCCCCGGGCCCCCGGTGACACCCGGAGGGTCTCCGGGACCCCGGTGACACCCGGTGACACCCGGAGGGTCTCCGGGACCCCGGTGACTCCCGGTGACACCCGGCGGGCCCCCGGTGACATCCGGAGGGTCTCCGAGACCCCGGTGACACCCGGTGACACCCGGAGGGTCTCCGGGACCCCGGTCACTCCCGGTAAGACCCGGAGTCCCCGGCCCTCGATGACACCCGGTGACTCCCGGAGGGTCTCCGGGACCCCGGTAACTCCCGGTGACACCCGGTGAGGTTCGGAGGTCCCCGGAGCCCCGGAGGGTTCTGGGGAGCCCGGGCCCATGAAGAACTGTTGTTGACCGTGGGGCCTCTAGGAGGCCCTTGGCGCCACGTGTCAAGCATCCAGGCCGTCCGTCAGGCCAAAGGACGTCTTCGCCCTTCCATCCGACGGTTGCAGCGAGGGCATTTTCGTCTTTTGTATTTCTTAGGGCCTATATAAACCCCTCTTGTACCCTTTCTCAGGGATTCCAATTCATTTCATATAAACACAATTCCCGGCTCTCTTGGAGACCTCTCCCCGAGAGCTCACCTCCCCAGCGGACCCGCGTCCGGAGAGAGCCAACAGGACTAGGGCCCCCACTGGGACCCGAACCTGTATAAACCTCCGTGTCACTTTTTGTGTTGCCCGGTGGGAGGAGACCGGTAACTCGGTCTGCTCGCGCCGCTGTACTCGTGCTGCGCACGTCCGAACCTGCCGGGGTATCCGTAATACCACGACAATATATATATATATATATATATATATATATATATATATATATATATATAAACACACATTCCTATGTGGAGGTGCTCTGATTTCTGGATAAGATACTTGACTAGGCTTGTCCCATAATAGGTCTATGGTTGATATAGGTAATACGACGCTGGATTAAAGTGATAGTTGGTTATATTCTTATGTTTTATGGAGAATCTTCACATTCATTCTTTATCAAGGAATACGAGCCATCTCTCGGCTCTTAACAGAATTACTCAACTTTTGTCTACAACACCTTTACCAAGGCCGACTTTTATCTCCATAAAATATTTCTTTTTAATGCAAGGTGATAACTTATCTAGATTATAAATTAAATGTTAATAAAATAATTTCAACGAGGCAGTCTCAATATGGTCAAGAAATGGAACTTGTCTGGATCAATAAGTTTAGGACCCGAGATCTACAAGTTGCTCTGGGGCTCCTTGCTCAGATCCACTTTTGGAATTAAATTAATTAAGTGTATATAAGTTTTTAGAAGAACATCGGTGATTATAATGCAAGGATACAATGATTAAATGCTAAACATTCTCGCCTCTCTCACGATGTGGAAACTAGCTCTTAACGCCTTCTAACGTATTTGAAGAATCGAAAAGGTTACCCTCCCAGATAAGATGGAAATTCAAGTTAGATTTACTTGAACTGCATAATAGAATTGCTCAAAAACCACAGATTGGATAATTTTCTAGAAGGTATAATAATAATAATTGTATTAACTCTTAGTTGTCGAAATACTAGTTTATAGTAATTAAATTAAAGATATTGATTTGAGAACAAGACTAATTAACTGATAGATTAAACTAATTTATAGTTTTAAAAATATTTTGTTTAAACAGAAGATTATTAGAAAAATAATGAAAATAATAAGTCATATTCATTTCTTCACACCCTAGAGCAACTATGATAGCTCATCTCACACTAAGGAAAATGAATGATGGAATGTAATGCGCGCGCTGACAAGTGGTTAGATCAAATTTTTTGCAAAGTATAAGTTTGACCAAAATTTTTGGGGTATTGGAATTGAGCTAAAGATGGATTCTAAAAAAATGATTCATGAAGGTAAGGGCAGTATGAGATCATAAAAAATTAGATTGGATTAGAAAAAGATAGAACAACCATCTTCAAATAATCAAATAATCGATGGCAACAACCACAGTGTTGGTCTGAATTACTATAAGTTACCATGAAGCTGGTCGGCAGTTTGAGGCCACAAAGTTAGTCGATAGTTTGAGGCCACGAAGCTGACTAGTGGTCTCGCAGCTGACGAAAAACAAAACATAATTTTCAAGTTTATGGGAGTTTTAAAATTTCTGCTGTCGGACTTTTAGTAGTATTTGTTCTAGGATTTCATCGCAGCTGTGTCTCAGCCCAATGGGGAGTGCTGCTACTCAACCCTAATTATTTGTCATCATCCAAAGTAATAGGGTCATTTTTTTTTTGGTCTTTCTCGGGTCAATTTTGGTCGTTCGGGTCTCGTTTCATGTTCCGTTGCAGCCTCAATTCCAGAGAGAGGTGGAGAGAGAGGATATATCAAACCTTTACTCACCAATGATAGGGCACTAAGGCCAGTTCATGGAATTTCACAACTTAGCCCTTCGAAACCTAAAATTTCATAAAATCCCTAGCATTTTTGCATGTAAGCTCTAAGTTGTTTGAAAATTCAGAAAAGGGCCCTATACTTTTGTACAAAAGCCCTCAAGTTTTTCAGAAATCACAAAAAGGCCCATAATCCAATTGCTACACACGCACATAGACAACATCTGAACAGTGAACACTGCCGCATCTCCTCCACTGTTGGGCAACACCAGCAAAAAAAAAAAGAGAGTACAAGGACCATGAAACCATAAAATTCAATCTTCGTTCAAATTCGTGTGTCGAACCATCATTTGCGATCCCCTAAACCGTTCGAGACCCAAAAACGACCCGAAATGATCCGAATTTTGAATTAAAAATTATTGCTATCTTTCTTGGTGTGAGTAAAAATTATTGTTGTCTTTCCTAGCCAATGTTACTGTTGAAGGAAGTTAGTTATAATTTTCTTGGTTGAAAAAATTACTTTCTTTAAAATATATATATACACGCATGAATGTTTTGCGCGACTAAAAGGGTTCTGTGCTATCTTAGCAATATTAAAACACACACTCCAGATTTGTGCAGGAAGTGTGCAAAATTCCTTTTTTAAAAAATTGTTCAAACTTTAAACAATATATTTTCTGGGACATTAGGTAATTAATCCTACCCTTGCATTACTAGTAACCAATAATGTAGGTGCACCTAAGGAAGATTTGATGAGAGATCAGCTGATTCTGTGAAAATGTTTTGTATTCTGAAAGCCCCAATCAAATCAACCTACAGTGCAGAACATCATGGACACTACTACACTAGTAGTTGGAAGTTCGTGGTTCCTAGAAAAAGTGAGGGTTCAGCGAGTGGACTTTCCAGGTTGATCGTGTGACGGGGGTCCAAGCCAAAGTTGCAGTTGCCTATCAGGCCGTCACTCCACTGCACGATATTACGACGAGGATTGCGCTCAATGCCATTTGGAGTTTATTCCTAGAGCCTCAGAACAAAAGATGTCTTTTAGCCATTGGTCTACCTACATATCTAAGCGTAACTCACCAGCGCTGGTGAGCATCCCCTCCCCTGCCTCAAACTCACTCTATCTGTTCTACTTAAGACCCATTCTTTTAAGTGCTTGGTTTGGTGTACATTTCACCTGACAATGTTCTCCTCTACAACAGATGCCAGTCCATTATGCAGTTTGAAGGAATTAGCATTAAGGGAATCACAAGTCATAACCAAAAGCTTTGGAATAAATCCATCGTGGAGCATGAACGCCACTTACCTATTTCCTCTGTACACCTATTTGTATTCATGATCAAATTTTTTCATGCTTAGAAGTGCTTTTTTCTCATGCTTACAAGTGTTTTCACTCCATCAACGGGAGAGGACGCCTCACTTGAAGTATGTTGAAAAGTAGGACATCTTGCTGTTATTGCACTGTTATACAATATTGTTTCAACCCACTTTACAATGTTTTGAGAGGTAGCCTAACTGTAGAGTTGCTTGGATGCATGGAACAACAAGAGCTTCCATTGAAAATATATGTAAAAACTTTATTCGGACAAAAAAGTTGGCAATCTCACTGCCAAAAATAATTATGACAAAATGAGAGAAAATTACCAGACCGCCCCCACCCCCCACCCGGCCACCCACACACAAAAAAGTTAGGGGAATCTCATACATACCCAACTTTTTATGGAGCAACTTCACCCTTGCAATTATTTAACAGTTTGTAACACTCTTCCATTAATTAGCATGACTGATTCGGATATAAAATATATTATCCAGCTATAAATATGTGCCATTGTATTATATGTTTGGTAATATTTGTCAATGCATAACAACTAAAACTAAAAATTACTATTACTAGATTGGTAATATTGATTTTATAATTAACCATGTATATTTACCCGTGAATCCTTGGTTATGAAATTTTGCTAATAGTTTGTTGCACGCAATAGCTTTACACAAAGATATCTATTACATTTAACGTGGCTCAACTTCTATATCTTAGTTCTATTAATTTAAACCAACTTCTTTCTTCAAAAAATTTAATAAATAAACCAACTTGTGCTTCTCTGTATAACTCTTCTTTCATTCTCCGCTTTCGACTCCCCAGCAAAGCTTTACTTTTCTTTTGGTAGTTTCGGTTCCTAGTTCCTACGGAGCCTGGCTAAGCAACTCTTGGCATTTTCCTTGCCAAGACAGTGAAGATATTGATCAAATCATATCAATAGATATACAATCTCAATTAGTACTGTTTGAAAACTCCTCATGTGTATATCCATATCATCACCGTGTTTTTAGCCGTTAGATCAGTGTCTTTGCTTCATCTGGGCCGACTGTGCTGCCACTTCTCTTCGAGCCGTTGAATTCGTCTTCAGGTTTATCTCGTCCGCCCGTTCACGGCTTAGAGTTTTGTTGCTGTGAAGCGCAAGGGATTCCTTAGGATCTCTTCAGTATGTCGGCGACTGCTCATATTATGAATATTTTGCATATTATAAAGCTATATTTTCTCTATTTTACATATTTAGCTATGGTTTGTTTGGTCAGATTCAATTATCCATAAATTTGATTCCTCAATGCTATAATAAAATTTTCTTTTCCCATCCATAATAGAGACAATACATCTACTATAGATTTAGGTCAAATCGTCCCAACCAACACTATTTGAGTTCACGTGGGTGTGAGGGAATGACTCGCTCGTTCGGCAAGCCCTGACACCGCAATTGCCCATGATATAGTTGCTCTCACATTTGTGGATCTCAGTTCCTACTTACAGTATAATAATAGTAGCAGCACAAGAAATTGCAACAATTGCTACTTATGAATATAGTACCATAATTATATTAAATGGGCTGATAGGGTCAAAATAAGAGGTTGATTTATTTCTTTTTGAGAGATACAAGCGCGATCTAGATACCTTCATAGGTTATGTTTGACTTGACACATCACCCCAAGGTATCTTGGTCTTCTAAAACTTCACCAATTTTCTTTTGCTAATGAGACAATCAGCAAGAGTGAGTATAGAGTACTAAGCAATTCACATATAACAATTGCATATTTATATGCATGTAGTATTGACCAGTGGAGTAGATATGTAAGTTATAACAGTAACAAAGAGACGCCAAATGTGTATATAATAATCGACAAAACTATTTAGTACGTTTTCAAAATGAGTTTTTGTATAGACAATTTTATAAGGAAATAGTTCAATTTTCATTGTTGTACAATGATTCAACACATCATAATCATTCAAAATTCAAAACACTATTTGTGCCACACAACATGATTTGAATTCATTGACCACGGCATACCCCAAGAACCTGAGGGCACAGAGTACTCGAATACTTCCTTAAAACTCTGCAGAGCTGTACCGCTTTACCCACAAGATTTCTCAACTTATTACTGTTAGATCATTTACATGCCACAGTTCTGCATGTAACTGAGCTGAGAATAATACATTGTTTACCTTGCATTATAATAATCCTAACTTTACCTAGTATAAGATTTACTACCAGATTAGTAGCCTTAATACCATTGTGGTGGCTAAACCCTCCACCTTGACCCCTTCTCAGTACTAGTCTGCGGTAGAGATCTTTCCCTTATCTAGTGTGGTATAGTGTAAGGGTCAATGCACAGAAGGGATCTTCCCTAACTAACAACCACACAATCAAATGATTACTCATCAATTTGTCCCACTCCTCCACGTAGAGGCGGGTTAATTACTTAGCAAGGCTACTAGGTCATGCATGTCCCATACCAAGCTTGCGGTGGTACGTATTCATCCCACTAGATGTATAGCACAACTGATTAGTCCTTATTTATTAGGGTGAGGTATCCAACCACTATCCCACTTAAGCAGTTTTCGCCCATCAATCTTACCATCCTCACGACTAACATTCATTGGTTTTTCAAATAGACATCAACAGGTTAAGTGTAACATCCCTATTTTCGCCTTACTTGCATTCTCTGAGCATCGCCCAGATACATGCATCTCGCATCACCTAACTCTGAAAGGACCCAAGACCATAACCAATATGTGCATAATGTACCCTAGGATCCCCTCGTATCGAGAAGTCCCAAATTGGCTAAGTCTTTCTCTTTTCCGAAAACGCCCGCTTCGCGAAGCCCCAAAAAGTCCAAAATCTCCGTTTGAAGTCCGAATCGAGATTCGTCTTCTCCTACATGTCCGTATCGCTATTTGACACATATCATCCTTTAGAAACATCTCTAAATTCGCGACGAAAACCAGAGTTTCAGCCGTTCGAAAAATTTGAAAACGAAAATACCAGTTTTATCCGACTCTGTTTTCATTTTGTCCGAAACCCTGTCAAATCTCCGCGTTTTCGCGCAAACTCAATTGGAATAAGTCTGTACTAATTTTATCTAGCCTATGGAAAAATCAGAATTGCAATTAGATCCCTAAATCTTGGAAATTCCAATTTTGCCCTCGGCCGAAAACAGGACAGTACAGTAATGTGCACTGTGCTGTTGTCGTTGCCGTGCCGTGCGCGCGCGCTGCGTGCCGCCCGTGCGCCACCGTGCCGCGCCACCGCGTCCTTCGCCGCCGGCACCTCCCCACGTGCGCCTCGCGTGCCCCGTGAGCTGCGCCACTTGTCGAAGCCGACGACGCCTCGGGAACCCCCAGGTCGCCGGGATCGTCCCGTCGCGTCCGCCACCGAACACCACTTCGCCTGGCCGCGCGCAAAGTCGTCGTCCCGTGCCCCGAGACCACGTTGCCTGCAACCACCCGCCTTGTGCCATCGTCGCCGTCTTTCGCCGAACTATAGCCATACCCCTTGAACCCCACGCCGGTGCGCCGTCCCATCGCCACCGTCCTCGTCTCCGGCAAACTGCGCCCAGTTGCGCCCTCCCTCGGCCAGAGCCTCCCCTAAGCCACCTGGAGGCTATAAAAGCCAGGGCATCGTGTTATCTTCACCACACGTACACGCCATTAGCAGCAGAGAGCTCCCCCTTCACTGTTCTTCTTCTCCAGCGCGTCGCAGGTGAGCTCTCTCGACGACAAGCTTTTCCAGTAATGCATTCTTCAAACTAAAGCTACCAGCATACTCCTCTTAGTCCCTAGATAGTTCACGAGCAAAGAATTGAACCCACTTCTCTTCTAACTCCGGCTATCACCGGATTTTCTATTTCCTCTGTTCAGCAAAATTCAAACCGATCCAAAAGGATTTAGAACTCGTGCTAGTAGAAAGAAACACTCCTTAGAGTACGCTCTATTGCCCCAGCTAGTTAATTTTGGTTTTCATTCAGCCAATCAAAAATCCCCAAATCCCCCGGCCGTGAACTCCAGCAGTTAACTCCGGCGAGCCTCCAACCGCCACCTCCAGGCAATCCAATGATCCAGCAGTGACCTCTACACTCCCAGGAGCAAGAATATGTGATTTGTTTTGAAATTGATCAACTCTAGGTGCTCCAATTGCTCTGCCCTAATTTCTGTTCAAAGCAGCCACCTTGGCATTCAAATTCCGGCCAACTCCGGCCATCCCCGGCCAAACCCTTCAACCAGCCACCTCCTGACACTTAAGCCTACATGTTTGACATAGTTTGCCCTCAAATGCATGAGCCAATTGCTCAGGACACACAAACCCTAATTTCAGCAGTACGATGGCATGAAAATTGCTGTGTCCTGGACCTTTTTGTAAATTCTGGAAAACCTAAGCCTTTTCTGCTTGTCCCACTTTGTCAAATAACCTTGCCTTAGTCTATTACACATGCTGTCCAATTTTCATCTCATTTAGAGTCACCTAGACCCCTTAACTCACTTTTCGGCTTTTAGGTTAAGTTCGGACGTGACCCGAACGTCGCCCTTTTGACGTCTAAGGTCCGTCGACCCTAAGAGTCTTATTTACTACTCTTCTTGTCCATCCTAAACTAGCACAATTCAACCCTTAGAAATCCAAAGCCCAAACCCTAGTCCAGTTCAGAAATCAAAAGCCGTTCCAGTATAGCGCCCTATTATTTTATGTGAGCATAAGTTGTCGTATTTTGTAAGTTGATTGTAATACCTTGTGTGTATGCCTGTATTTGAAGATCAAGACTTCGACTACGTGGAAGAGGAAGCAGAGGAACCCGCAGACTACGACACTACTGCTTGGCAAGGCAAGTTTCCCTCCTTTGAACATATTGTGCCTATTATTTTATATGCATTTAATTATTTAGAGTTTGATATCTACACAAGTATACATAAGATAGTTTTGATAAAAGCGTATGTTGAGAAATAATGTGAGTAGATAGTCCCATTTTGTGGACCCCCCCTTGTTTTCATAACAATTTACTTTACCTTGTCACCTTAGGAGAAAAAGTATTACTTTAAAAGAGATATGCACTCATAGAAGTATATGTCAATACTAATAAATGTGTAAAAGAAAAGAGGAAGGCAGAAGCATGAGCAAACTATTTCTAAAAGATCATTTTATATAAAAGAAATAGGGACTAGTAGCGAGGATTGGTTTGGATGGTTGGCGCTGTGTGCGCGGTGGGTTTGTGAAAGCCTCGCTAAGGGTCCATAAGGACGGGATCGTCGTGCTGTGCTTCTAAGCGGCCTGAAAACGTGCTAACCACCCGCCTGGTATGGGACAGGCACAATGTCATGACTCACCTAAAGTTAATCATTTCCTGCAATGGTTGTCGATCCGGTTTCCCGAGTGGAAATTGGTGGGCCACAGAGGGCCACGAGTGGTGTGAGGGGTAGAGAGGATAAGGTGTAAGAAGGAAGTCGCCCTAGCCTGGCTCTCGAGTCGTGCGCGACCGAACCCGGAAGTGGGATTTCCATGCGTCCAGAGGAGGACTTCATGGACCCAAGGCTAGAAGAAAAGGCAGTGGGGAGGACCCACAACGATAATGAGGACCTTACGCGTGCTTGCCATGTATCATGTTGTAGGGAGTACCTACCTTGATAATGGGGCCGGTATTGTCTATGTATCGGGCAGGAAATTATTAACAATGGGTTAGTAAACTGTTGTGTAAGCTCAGCCTGGTCACCTGCGTATAAGTCGCAGGGAGCTGATCCGACATTTAAGTTGAGTTTTCGTGGTGGGTACAGTGGTACACCTCTGCAGAGTGTAAAAAGGTATTCGAATACTCCGTGCTCCCGGGTTTTCTGGAGCCTGGTCGTAGTGGGGTGGTCCCTCGTCGATGCAGCATGATTAGTTTTGATAAATTCTTTAAAATGTGATCAAACCATGGCGGCTCATGGGAGCTTAGCCTGACTCTGTGAAAAGTATACACATGTACAGTCTGATAAATTACTTTGATAAACAAAACCCCAGATTCTGGGAGACTTTCCAAAGTATTAAAATATCTCTGTTTTCAATAAAATTACCCTAAGTATGAGGACCATAGAGCTTGTTGTTGACATTTACCACATATAACATCTCCCTATGCGGGAACTTGCTGAGCTTTGTATGCTCACCCTTGCTGATCCAATAAGTACAGAGGATGAATCAGTCGATTTCATAGACTATGGAATCGACTCAGCACAAGAAGACCCCGACAACGTTCCCGGAGATCCAAGCGCCTGAAGGGTCACCAAACCTCAACGAGAGCGATGTGGATTGCGCCCTGCTTCACGCTTTGCTGGATGAGGAGGATGTTCCTCACTGTTGTGTTGTACTACTTTGGATGATTGCTTTTTGGCTCGAACCCTGTTTTGGGTTCAGCCCCTAGCTGATTTTGCTACTTGTATTTTGACGTGGTTCCGCACACGTCAATTACTGTAATATAGGTCTGAATGACCCCGTGCGCTTTGCTAATGTATGCATGTAAATATGGTTGGATGTTCTGAAGTTTTAACTCCTGTGCACAAATCACCTGGGCATTTGTAGTAGGTTCCCTCTAACGAGGGGCCCACATTAAGTATATTTATTCAGGAATTCTGTTGTATGAGTACATACTAAATTTGATCGAAAGTAGCAGTTGAAATGAGATCCTTGTTGAATACTTTGGGGTTTTGCTTGCCTAGTATGAATTTCCACTCTAGGTGGCTTAAATCCATACTGTTGTAGCGAGCTTGGTTTATTTGGTAAAGATTTCCACTCAGTGTGGCTTAGATCTTTACCGTTGTAATAGGTTTGGGTTACTTGGTAAATATTCTACTAATAGCTACTTGTGATTGTTTATTTGCATGCATATACTCATACTTATCAAAAACAACATACGTAAGTTTTTGTAATATATGAGTTCAATATGGTCAAGAAGTAGTGACTTATCTTGCTTGGGATGATGTTTAGTTGAATTTGCTGAAATAGTGAGTTCTTGGGGCTTGATTTGCTTGAGACCTAACCAAGCGATAACAACATGCGCATAGGTCCACTAAACATAAATTAATTATATAAAATCATACATGTATGCATGGAAGTTAGTTGGTAGTCGAGATCGAGTGAATAAGATAAATGAGGACATTGGTTTGGATAGGATGAGTTGAATTAAGTTGGGTGATAGAATTAAATGGGCGAGATGAGGTAGATTCAATTGCATGATGAATTTAGATAGGCAAGATCAACCTGGTATTGAAAATAGAATTTTTAGAAAAGTACAGGATACAAATTAAAGTTTGAATTTATGAGAGATTAGTTAAGTGGAAATGCGAGTTGAAAATAATATAATTGATATTTTAGGATTTTAGAAGTCTACATAGATTTACTTTTTTATTTTCTGGTTGAAATAAATTAAGTATGAATCGATCAAAAGAATATTCAGACAAAATGTCTCTAAATCAATACAAATGGTTTGTTTGTTTGGTTCTACAATAAAATACTCTATTTAAGAAATATGTTTGAAAACAAGTAGTTAGTTTGATTTAGTAATACCACTTAGTTAATTTAGATTAACTTGGCTATTTAGATTATTAGTTTAAGTTTAGGGAAATTTAACAACTATATATTAAAAAAATAAGTTGAATTAAAGTCATGAAATTTAACTCTAAATTACCATGAATTGGGATGGCTCTTTTGTTTTTCAATTAGGTCAAAATAGATTTAAATTATGGTAGGAATTGTTTATTAATATATATTTTGAAAAGGATTTTATGTTTGAATTTTCATATTTTGGTTTTTATGGTTTAAAAGTAATTTTTGATAGATTATTGATCCAAAACTCAATTATGTTGTATTGTAAATTGATTAAGATAAACTATAAATTAATTAAATTAGGGTTCGGATAAGCGTGGAGACAATCGATTCAAGAATGAACTTTGATAGAAAGGAGATTTTGATCTGGGGCTCGGATACAAAATCAGATCACATATTTGGATGGTTAATCACAAGACGGACACATTGACGCGAATAGGGCTGGAAGTGAGCTGAGCTCGAGCAAGCCCAGGCAGGCTCATCTCGGGCTCGATAGTGTACTGGGCTCAGTTTGGGCACGGCTCAAATATTAACGAGCTTAGAACCAGGATCAGGCTCAACTCGAAGGGAACTCGATAGAGCTTGAGCTCGGCTCGACAAATAGATGCCTCTGTTGTCTCACACAGTCATACCTCCAGGAGCTTGTGCCGCTGATTCGCAAGGAGCCCACGCCTCCGCTTCGCCCAAAGCCTCAGTTGCCACACAGTCACACCGGAAGCCCCTGCCGCCGCTCCTCACGAATCCTCTGAGAGCTTGTACCCTTGATCCTCATGAATCCTTAGGGGCACAAGCCCCCACCGCCGCTGCTCCTCACAAATCCTTCGAGGCCAGGAGCTTGTGCCCTTGATCCGCAGGGAGGAAGAGGGCACGCCGCCGAGAGCTTGTTCCCTTGATTTGCCAGGAGTTTGTGCCACTGATCCGCTGGGAGCCCACGCCGCCACTTCACTCAGAGCCTCGATTGCCTCACATAATCATGCCGGGAGCCCCCGCTGCCGCTCCTCACGAATCCTCCGGGAGCTTGTGCCTTTGGTCCTCACAAATCCTCAGGGTCACAAGCCCCCGCCGCCACCGCTCCTCATGAATCCTCTGGGGCTGGGAGCTTGTGCCCTTGATCTGCCGGGAGGAAGAGGGCACGCCATCGAGAGCTTGTGCCCCTAATCCACTGAGAGGAAGAGGGCACGCCACCGGGAGCTTGTGCCACTGATCTGCTGGGAGCCCACGCCGCCATAGTCACGCTGTGTGTGTAGGGCTAGGGTTGGGGACGACAGTGTGCCCGTGTGGTCGTGTGTTGTGTGCGATGCCATTGTAGGCCTTTGACCCATCGCACGCAGCAGCAGGCCAGCAGCACGACAATAGAGGGAGGCCTATTAAAACTTAAAAGTGTAATGGTAATTCAAGTTTTAACGAGCTGAGCTTGAGCTCGGGAAGGCTCGGTTCGGCTCGAATTTTCACTCGAGCTTCACCTCAGGCTCGAGCTCAACTCATTAAAGGCTTGAGCCAATCCCAAACCGAGTCGATCCCGAATAGCTCGCGACCTTTGATCTTTTTGTCCATCCCTAGACGCGAACGAGTTTTCGATCTAATTCCTAAGGCTATGAACAACATAGGTATGTCGACAGGAATGACACTGGACGCGGACTGACAATGTTTGGATTGGCCTGTTAGGGTTTTCTTCGAGGCCTGAGTCGATAATCAACTGGAATTTGGTCAAGGCTCTGGTTGGTTGGTCAAAACACTAGGGCAAAATCAATTTCTAGATTGGATGTGAACGCGGCGTCGTTCGAACGTCGATGGATGACATTCATCTAGGGTGATATAGTTGGAAATAGGTCAAGACGAGGTTTTCTCGCGAGGCGGCAGTTGAAGAAAGTGTAGAAAATAAGATCAAGAACTCAGTAGACAAATTGGATTTCAATTTGCACACGTTAAAGGGGCTAAAATGGGCTAATTACATCAGCTGACAGTAGACTAGCATTGGATTTGGCATGGTCTGGACAATGTGGCCTTGACGGAGACTGCCGGTGGTGACCAGGTGGCACGCTGGCGGCACCCTAGAGGAGGAGTAAAAGTAGTGTAATTGGGTTCTAGGCTTTAAGAGTTGAATTTGATCTGGATGCTAAAGATGAATCTATATAAAATAGGTGAGAGGTAGGACTAGTTTGTAGATGTTTTAAAATGAACTTAGTAATATAGCCTTTTGGATAAGATGTATTTAAGGTAAAGGAGTGTTGTAAACTATTTTATCTAATTAGGATTTAGTTTTGTTATAACTAATTAGAGCTTCTGAATCATATTAGAACTATTTCTTAAAAAGTAGTTTCACATTTAGAAATCATAGATTATTCTTATTAGATGAAAATTACCATTTTATTAAAAAAAATGGAAAGTAGTATTTTAGTGAAATAAGTACACATGCATACATACACATGTATATTATGGAAAATGTATCTAAAGCCTTAGGAAATTAGTTTAAGTTTTGGTTAAAAATTTCTAGAGAGTATTCTTAAGAATTTTTTTAAGGTCAAAATTAAAACAAAATTTTCAGGGCCTAATTGTTGTAAAACAAAATTTTTAAGCCCTATTTTTAAGATGTTACAGTTGGTTTAGTTTCTTTAGTGTATAAATTAGTTTCCATAGTCCTGTCAATGCTTAGGATTATGTTTCCTGCCTTTTGCTACATATTTGCCTGTGCAGTTTGACTAAATATAACTGCTTAGTTTACCCAAAATATGATTGATGTAGTTAAAAAAAGATACTCTTAACTGTTTCTATTCCCTTGAAATTTCTGCGACTTATTACTGCTGCTTTTGTCGAATTTAACATGTTCTCATCATTCTATTATTCCCTCAATGCAAACTAGGGCAGAAGTACGTCTATTTGATCCATAAACTAATATAGATCAATAATGTCAAATAGACATTTATGTCAAATTTATTATTGTTCCATACAAACTAGGGCAATTACTGTCAAACTCAAAGAAAATTAATGTTAAAATGAAAGTCTTTGTCAAGTTGTCCTTGAAGCTGAGACATTTGTCTCATGTTTACTTTTTACTGATGAAAAAATATCAAAGAAAATGTTAGTTCATAGTAAAGTAATTGAAAGAGCCGTGTCACTTGATCTACCTTAGCCAACATACCATTGCAAGATTGTCTCTAGGAATATTTTTGTTTGTTGGATTCTTCTTTGTTTTGTGCATCCTCTCAATCCAACTTTTCTTCCGCTTCGATCCACTCCTCTGAACATCCCTTTTAGAGCAGTGACATGCATGTAGTTTTTAGATACTTGAGATGGCGCATGCTCTTCACTTAGACCACTACTAGTTGAGGATTCTTTGATCCTCTTTCACTAGTAGCTTTTAGAAACATGTGAGAGAGAAGTTTGTAGTGGCATGAAGCGTCTAATTTTGGATTTTCCAAAACATTCCTCCCGTGAATGTCCCGTATAGTTCCAAATCATGCTTCTTGAGCCCACCGTTTTAAAATATATTGCTCAGACAATAGGTTAATATTTATCAAGTACTTTCAAAGCATGATTATACAATATTCCGATTATCTCAAATTGTCAGCAACTGCACTAAACTATTTGGCCGGAAAGATTACCAGCAACCTTGTACTCTTCCAATTTTGACTTTCATCAAGAGTTCCAATCGCAACACTGTATTCATCTGTTTCATTTGATGGGCTGGCATAGGCTGCCATTGCTCTTTCATATTCGTGTTGGAGTGTAAAGTTTGTGTTGAAATATATATATTTAACTTGGACTATTTACAAATTTGATGGTGATATGATTTGTAATTTGGTACTCTGTCGTATCTTGTGCGTTGATTTTCAAGGTCTTCTGGATAAACATAATAAAAGATAACCATAACAGATAAGGATTGGCTGTGAATATGTATTTGGCTGCATAGCAGTTAGGTAGTTAATTTGTTGTTTGTTCCTATCTTGGTGGACTTTGGAGAAATCTAAATTAGTCACGTACACTATAAATATAAATGAATTAGCTGTATTTTTCATTTCTCTCAACACAACTCATTTATATATCTTAAAAGAAGAGAGACACAGCCTTTTGTAAGAGAAAAATCAGAGAGTATTCTTGATTCTTATAAGGCTGAGAGACATATTGTGAGAGATTGGATTTAGTTAATATGAATTATTTGGTGTATCACCTATCTAAATTTTAAAAATGTATTTGGTTTTGAGATGGTAGAATCTAAGCAAAGATTTGCTCGACAGAGACGTAGACTGCAGGTAGCATGCTGAACTTCTTATATCTCTATTGTCTTTGTGTTCTTTTTTATTCTATTTATTTTCATCTTCTTATTCTCTTTTTGGTTTTTTATTAAAAACAAAAACAATTCATCCGTTCTTGGTGCGTCTCGATACTGCAAATGGTATCAGAGCAAGATTGCTCTTGGTGTCAATCTAACGATTGAGAGCAATGGCGCATGTTGAATCTTTTTCTATAAACAAACTTCTGGTTTTTAATAGAGATGATTATCCCTATTGGAAAATACGCATAGAGACTTTTATAAAACCACAACGATATGATCTATGGGAAATGGTTGTATCAAAATATGAGAAACTGGAGAATATTTCTACTAAAGAATAGAAAGATATACTCTTAACCAAAAAGTCTTAAGTTTCTTCTATGGTGCTTTCGGAAGAGATGAGTTCAATAGGATTTCTACTTTGACTACTGCTTATGAGATTTGGAAATCCCTAGACTAATTCATGAGGGCACAAGTGAAGAGAAAAATATAATAATAGAGTTGTTCACTCGGGAGTATGAATTGTTTTAGATGAAAAATGAAAGAATTTGCAATTCAATTCAATGAGTTGGTAAATAAACTTTGTGCTTTTGAAAAGGTTATCTCACAAGAAGATCAATGCAGAAAATTGTTTAGATTTCTTTATTAAAAGATTTGGCATGTCAAAGTTACTGCGATAAATGAATCAAAAGAATTGAATACATTAAAGATTGATTCTCTAATTGGGTCACTAATGACATATGAGATGAATATGAACCAAATGAATGGTTCGAACAGTGATTCTTCTACTCCTATTGAATTGGCTTCTTTTGGAAAAGCAAAAGATCTTGAAAAGTTGGATTTTGATGAACTTGTCCTTCTTTCAAAGAGGATAAATAGAATTTTGAAATCTAAATTTTCAAAAAGAAGTGATGAAAATTTTTTTCAAAAGAAAAGATTTTATTTCAGTGAGATCCAGTGTTTTGAGTGTGGTAAGTTTGGAGATTTTAGAAGTAAGTATCCCAAATTTGCTAATAAAGAGCAAAAGTCTACTTAAAAAACTAAATGGACAAATTCTACGATGAAGAAGACAATTCACATTGCTTTCTTAAACATTGCAAATGAGTTGGATTCCTCTGACAGTGATGAGGTTGATCCGCTGGCCTCACTTGGCAAAGATGATGAAGACATAGTTGACATTTGTCTTATGGCAAAAGAACTAGCAGATGAAGAAGACGATGATGAGGTAAGCAAATCTAATATTTTTGAAGCTTTTCTTGAACAACAAAAGGTTTCCAAAGTTTTGTCAAGAAAGTTGAAAGCCTTATAATTGGAATATGATATTTTTATTGCTTTTTCTCAAAAAGGATTTCATGTTCTTCTTGTGTGAATTTGTTAAACAAAATTAACGCTTTAAAATCTGAAAAAGTTTGTGATCATTGTGAAGAACTAAAAGTTGAGCTTGATGAGTGCAAAAATGTCTCTTGTGATGCTTGTGAGTTTTATCAAAGTGAGATTGTTTCTCTGAAATCTAAATCTCCAAATCGTGAACAATGTCTAGTTCTTCAAAATGAGTTTTCATTTTTTCAAGAAAATGTTTTTTCTTGCAAATCATGCATCTCTTTGAAATCTGAAACTGAGGAACACAACATTGCATACATAGCCTTACAAGATGAGTTTTAAAAGATACAAAATAAATATTGCACAAATCTTCAAAAAGAGATTGATCTTTGAAAGTTGCATTATGTGAAAAGTGACCAGTTTTGCAACAAAAACATCATAGCTTGGAAACTTTTGGTTGTGAAAAGTGTCATGTTTTACAAAAAGAAATTGAACATTTGATAAAGGGTTTTTCATGTAAAAATCTCTTTAGATTTGAAGGTAAAATAATTTCTTTAAAAAACAACATGAAATATACATTTGCAACAAATTTTCAAATCTTGCAGAGCAAAATGGATATTTGAGGTCATCCTTAAAAAAGATGGCGAATAGTGAGAAAAATCTGAATTTGATTTTGGATACATCAAAATGCTCGTTTAACAATGAATGACTTGGTTACATTAAAAATTCTTCTTCACAACCATCTTTTTCAAAAGTGCATTGAAAAATCACAAGACCCCAAGTTTTATGTACCAAAAGTTCAAAATAAGTCTTTTGTAAAGATTTGTTCAATTTGTTGAAAAATGGAACATATTTTAAGAAATTGCTATGGGTTCAAAAATAAAATATTTCAGAAACAAAATTATCATTTTCAAAAATTTGTTGGTCAATCAAAATTTGTCTCAAAGGTTAAAAAGATTTGAGTTCCTAAAGCATTAATAGAAAATCTCCGAGGATCGAAACTTTGGATACCTAATTTGCTCCTTCATCCTAAAATGAAGAAAAAAGGGTTTGGGAATCGATGAATAATTGATTCAGACTGCTCACGACATATGATTAGAGATATGAAGTGGTTCACAAACTTAGAACATGTGGAAAATGGTGGAACAATTGGCTATTTTATTCACTAAATCTTTGGTGTACACTGATTTTACACTATTAAGAGGGGAATTGGGCATTATACACTCAAGCAATATTTTTTAGCTGCTACATTTAAGGGGGAACATGCTTGCATTCACTTATATTTTTTTAGCATGCAAAATATGGTACTTGAGCACTCTAATAGTTCTATTTGTCGAGTTTTTCTTGAATTTGATTCTTTAATAGGCAATTTTTAATTTTTCTTGATTACTGTGACTCACTTTATTTTCTTGACTTACTTAATAAGGTGCTGCGGTTAATGGTTTCTTTGTCATAAATTCTTGTGGTTCTCATTGAAAATTTTGTTTTGCTTTTCATGCTTTCAATCTTTTATTTATAAATCGAGCATCCAACCGCGTACTCAGGTTGGCATGGTTGTCTACAAATAACAAAAAGAAAAACTAAAATTTTGTGATATTTCAATACCTATCTCTGATAATTTATGTACAAGTTGGATAAGTTGTTTCTCGAAACTACTCCGCTGACAATTGAGATATAATCAAGATTTATCATATTCTTGTCATGAGTGGACATTACTCAATGGATGGAGAATCTCCGCCTAGAGTCTCGTAGAAGCAAGCAAAAAAATAAAAAAAGGGTTTTGTCTTGACTAATCTATTGACACGAGGTCAAACAGACGGTTCACGAAAACACTTTGCTAGTCATACAAGAGGTAATCAAAATAAAATATCATCCCAGCTATAAGTGTAGTCCTTTTGGAAGGTAACACTTCCATGACTATTTATTTTGTGGAACCATCAATAATACAACAAGGAATACTGAAATTTTTTATGGATATATTTATATACCAAGATTGCATAACAGTTTGTGGATATTTATATGCTAAACGTGTTTGCATAACTTCAAAACATGTTTTTTTGTACCTAGCCTCTATTTTAAATGATAATTACAATCATGCAATTTTGGTTAGTGGTCTTCTACTATTGTAGTGTGTCACATTTTTCTTGTTAAAATTTTAAATTACCTATTATACCTATCTAAGCTTTTGAAATTCTTACAAGTAGTCTTTTCATTTGTGCTTAGCATCGTATTGCCTATTGCCCTTGATGTGTGTTTTGACAAGGGGGGAGAAAACTTGAAGTTTAAGAAAATGAGATAAATTGTGTAATGAATGATTTTCAAAACTCAAATTTATAAATTGTCAAATCAATGAAGGGGGAGATTGTTGAAATATACATATTTAACTTGGAATACTTACACCATTTGATGATGATATGATTTATAATTTGGTACTCTGTTGTATATCGTGCGTTGATTTTCAGGGCCTTCTGGATAAGTATAATAAAGAATAACTATAACAGATAAGCATTAGCTTTGGATATGCACTCAGCTGCATGGTAGTTTGGTAGTTTGTTGTTTGTTTTTATTTTGGTGGAATTTGGGGAAATCTAAACTAGTCACATACACTACAAATACAGATGAATTCAACTGTATTTTCCATATCTCTCAACACAGCTCATTTATATATCTTAGAAGAGGAGAGACACAACCTTTTGTGAGAGAAAAATCAGAGAGCGTTCTTGTATTCTTGAAAGGCTGAGAGACATATTAATTGTGAAAGATCGGATTTAGTTAAGATGAATTACTCAGTGTATCACATATTCAAATTTTAAAGATGTATTTAGTTTTGAGATAGTGGAATCCGAGCAAAAATTTGTTCTGCAGAGACGTAGACCGCAAGTAGTGTGTTAAATTATGTAAATCTCTATTGTCTTTGTGTTCTTTATTTCCTGAATTAATTTGAATTTTTTATTCTATTTACTTTCATCTTCTTATTCTCTTTCTGATTTGTTTAACAAAAATAATTCATCCCCTTTCAGTGTGCTTCGATCCTACAGTTTGCTTACTTGTAACAACAGAGGTGTCATCATTTTAATTCTTGGCAACTTTTTTCTGGAGTTATATTCTGAATCTAACTTGTTGGCCCGCTTTGCTTGGACAACCTTATCGAAATGTGCGAAAAATCGAACAATATCAAAATCAGATTTCAGATGTTTTTTCAAGTCATTGTTCAAACTCTCACTTAATTGCGTACTCTGTATTCCCAATGTGAATACATTCTTCATGTAAAATTCTGCCCACTTCTCCTTTAAGCGATAGATTCTATCGGACCAAATACCTTTTTGGACTTTACCTCTCAAGGCGGTAATCTCATCCGCATTCATGCATGCAAACACTGGCATTAGCA
Source organism: Pharus latifolius (assembly GCA_019359835.1). Lineage (NCBI taxonomy): Eukaryota > Viridiplantae > Streptophyta > Magnoliopsida > Poales > Poaceae > Pharus > Pharus latifolius. The sequence goes on along the minus strand of CM033326.1, from coordinate 17,939,406 downwards.
AGAATATTTGACCCAACACTCTTGTGATGACTCAAATACTTGATAGCATTTCCCATAATATGAATTATAGATAACCCATGCCACGCTTCTTAAAATACCTCGCTATTGCCCTCCCCATTGCAATATCTTGATCTATGTAGATGGTCTTTGGATGCTTTTCATTATGTGCCATCAAAAAAGTATTGAAGAGACATTAGAAAGACTCATATGTCTCATCATATATGAGTGCAGCTCCAAATATTACGGTTTCTCTGAAATGGTTAAATCCAACAAACACACCAAATAACCTATACTCTTTGTTTGTTCCAAAAGTAGTATCAAAAGTAACAACATCCCCAATCTGAGCATAGTTGATGATCATTTTAGCATCGGCTTGGAACATGGTGGTTATTTGTTCTTCACAATCCAATTGCCGAGCATATCGAAATGAAGGATTCTCCAAACTTTTGTCCTGAAAATACTTCAATGTACTTACTGCTTCACCATACATCAAGTTCCTTTGGGGCTTACAGCGCAGATAGTTTTTGTGATCACAACGTGTGTAACCAAGGTTAGCCAAGCAACCGGCTTGTGTACTAATTAATTCATGAACAACTTTAGACCTAATTCCAGAATCATCTGTTATGTCAATTTCGAAAGCTTGCACTTCAGATATCTTATGCTGCGATGGCACTAAATGACCCGTTTCTGGCAATTGAAGGATATGATTGTGCTCAATGAAAAAATCATATACCTCATAAATTCGTGCTTCTCGATCCAATGTTACGCCTATTCGGACTTTATAACCAGTTTTTGTTTCAGCTTGAGTACGCTTTGTTAGACGATCTCTTTTGTCTTGTATCCGACGATCCCCGTTTGAACAAACAAATCTGCTCGAAGTAACCACTGCATCTACTTTACTTTTATTTTCATATTGCTTCCTCATATTAAATCCAGCGCTACCACCATAATTAATCCAGAATTCCCAAGCCTCATCTACACTGTTAAACTTCATGCCAATCCTAGTCATCCAACTAGGTGTTATGTCCATGCTGCAAAACCATAAACGAAGTCGATTCCCTTTACAAATTACTATTTTACAACAATATGGAATAAACAAACAAAACTAAGAAATCAATATCACATAAAGTAAAGATATATTTACTTATCTGAATTTTGACCGATTGTAGTTTTTGCACACATCATTACCCCATTATCACGTTCTTCAAGTTGCTTTCTTCGTTAAGGCTCCTGAATGATTAGTGCCTAATCTCAATTATGAGGAGGAAGTCCAATTCCTTGAAGGAGCAGTAAAAAAGAGAAAGTTTGTGCGCAATCTCGTCCACGATGGTAATCTCATCCACCATCTGTTTTTTTCCCTCTAAAACTGATTCTGTTATTCCAAAACATGGGTTATAGTTGGGCCAAAAGAATATTAACCATCTATTTTGGATGAGTAGCCTAGATTTGAAGTAATATATCCTATGCATTAACACTAGTAATGCAGAGGAGGCTTTGCTGATCTTGTTGCCTGCAGCCACTGGTACACCAACACCCACCCCCCCCCCCCACAGAAAAAAAAAAGAATGGTCACAAGGTTTTAGTTACTATATACTGAATTCCCCTTCCCTTTGCAAGATTGATGAGGCAATATCTTAAACGGTTGTAACTGCTATGGATTTTGAACAAGTCCTAAACAAGACATTAATTCGTTGAGATTGATGCAGCCATTGAGTGAAATTGTTGCAATGTTTAAGAAAAATGCTCTCATAAGTATTTTCAAGGAGTGAGATCGCATGCACTAGACCTTGCGGGTGCTTCTAGTGAAGAAAAATATAAATTAATTCATTTGGGTTTAAATGGAAACACTAAGTGTCCAGAATCTATAAGATGAAATTACTCTGTCAACCGATTCATAACAACACTATTAATATGGAATCATAAATACCGCCTATAATTGTCTAGGTTTCATTGGTATTTCGAACCCTGATTGAATTGAGATTTCATGTACCATTTATAATCATTAAGGCATCGCAAGATTTTAGAACTCTTCAAGCTGTACTGTTACATGTAAGTTATATCTTTTGTTTGGAGATGCAATCATAAGAACATGTACTATTAGCTCTATTACCAATGAGAAGCCACAAGTCATCCAGGAATATGATTTATGGTTCTGTTAAGGCAATTCCCAACCAGCAGATTATTGGCAAGCTGCCTGCGAAGATGCATATGGACCAAAATCATATAGTGGGTGTATCAAAGTCGTCAATACAGCTCAACAGACTTTTTACATGTGTATCCATTTGAGCATAAGTTAACATCTCGATTAAGATGGAGAGAAATCAAGGTGTTTGGAACTTCTCGCAAGTTGCTCACAATTTCTCTCTTGCCATGATTACAAACACTGTTCGAAATTTGGAGGAACAAGTTGCAAACTGTCCACAACTTTTCAGCATACAAGCCTTTGGCCAAAATTTAAATTAACGTGCAATATTTTTAAACACTACATACAATGATAAATCTGATGTAATCTTCAAAATTTGGAAGGTATCAAGGAAGGAGATCACTTATTTGCTTCTCTCAGTTCTATGATGATGAGTTATCATCACGAGTTTATCAAATCAAAGAGATCAACTAAAAAACAGAAACAGTTCAACTGCATTGGCCGAAGCTTGACAGCCAGAACTACAAATTATTACTAGATAGGTATTTGCTCAAGAGTATTCTATGGTGACAAAGTTTTGTGATCATTGCGCAGGATACATATAAGAGATATCCATCCATCAGCATTCAACACAATTCAACTACTACCTGCTTAGTTTTCTTTATTCGAACCCACCTCTGCTACTCTTTATAACTCTTGTTTCCTCCTACCCTTACTACTCAACTCCACAGCGAACCTCCTCTATTCCCTAATTGCTCTCGTTTGCCCTTGGTCCCTCACTAAGCAAAAGGCAAATTTTAGCTTTTAGCTTGCCAACAGAGTGTAGATCTAATGTAATCGAAATCCTTAAGCCACACAAAATGTGCGAGCACATGATTATGTACCACACACATGATATGGAAGAACTAGTGTATATTGTTTGCATCATGCAGGCATCAACATGCGTGCCATCCAGAAGGTAAATAAAGATACGATATTTTGAGACACTACAGAGAACGATAAATTTTGATTCATCCTTATCCGACAGTAGAGTGATAATTTGGGTTTGGGAGACATCCAGAATAGAGATAACTCGCTTTTATCCCACCAACGTCGAAATGGTGAGCCTATGAATCTAGATAGATGTCTTAGGAGTTAAACCTACAGTTTTCTTTTGCTTACGTGAATTTTTTAATTTCAAATATAAAATGTTGATATATTGAATTGACTCTAGGCAGAAGAAAGTGCATGCAGTGGAGGGGCTGCCGGGGCCACATCTAAACCCCTAGCTGACGGTGAGTTCTTGAGACCAATTGAGTTGCTAAACTATGAGATAATTTTAATAATATGAAGTATCGAAATGCTGTGCCTATGAATCTAGATAGATGTCCTCAGAGCTAAACCTACACTTTTTTTTTGTTTTCTTTTGCTTATGGGAATTTTCTTATTTCAAATATAAAAGGTTGACATATTGAATTAATTCTAGGCAGGAGAAAGTGCATTGACGGGCTTCAATGCCATGTTGATCCCCTGGTTAATAGTGAGTTCTCGTGATCATTCCAGTTGCTAAATTGTGAGATAATTTTAATAATTTAAAGTAGTTCATATAATTATTAGATTAATTCTAATAGAAATTGGACTAGTCCAATGATTACTAGGTTTATATGATTAGATTTATGGGATTTAAATTCCATCTTCTCTCCTTTTGAAATAGTATTTGAATTGTATGTGGTATGGTCAATGCTGCATGAAGCAATAATGCATGACTTATTCATTCTATTGATATACACAAATAGGTGTGTTGCTTTGATTACAGCATGAAAAGACAAATGTTTTTATTTACATCTCTTGGTACGGGAGGTGGCACCTCTTTGTGGAATGACACATCCTTTGAAGGCCAGTCTTGGAGAAGAGACATCTCTTGATAGCACCTTTTGGTGCATCTGTGAAAGCGCAACAGAGGGGACAAAAACATACTGCACAGACATGAAGTATAGGAACACGCATAAAAGTACTTGCTCACGATTATTCTCTTCTCATCAAAAGCCAATCAAATTTGTTCTTGAAATTTTGTAGTTGACATCCAGCATCTTCTCCCATTAGTACATGAAGTTGTTTGATAGAAACTGTGGATTAACCACAAAGGAGCATTGATATTCCCGAAGCAGAAACTATACATATACATACAATTGATACTAGAAATTATAGATTTCTATTTTCAACCTTGGATAAATATTGATGTTATCTGTTTATAAAAAAATTTATACCAAGTCTAATATAAATGAACTTTATACCACATGCAACATATTAGATGGAATATATGGCCAAGTCTGAAGTACCACAAAGAGATGATTGTTGTCGAATAGAGGGCTAGTTGTATCATGCATGATTTTTTTCTTTTTGAATTTTTCTGAACAAGTTAGGATTTATTACTGAATCATATAATTTTCATAATTTTAAAGTATTTTTTATTAATTTAAGTTGATTATTTTGTAGACAAGATAGGAAAAACAGGAAACAAAACCAAATGGCAATTAACTCGATCAGGCGAGAAGAATCTTCGAGGAAACTAGTAGAATGTATTGTTGTGCAACAATGGGCATCTTTGCCGGTGTATGTTATGCACTTATGCTTTTGCCTATGCTGTAATAATAGTTTCATGTGAAAACTATTTTACGAATTTTCAGAAATAAGGGATAATGACACTTTTGTACGTATCTATTTTGCGCAATGGTTTAATTTGATTTCTCTATTATCAAAAATGTCAAATTAATTCTTGTATTTTGTCAATCAGTACAAGTAGGACCTTTTGATTTATGACCTGAATTAAAAATAATATGATACATATGTGTATATGAATGATATGGTAGACATAGATTAGTGTACAAGTTTGTGACACATTCATGTTAATTGCAATGTAATTGCCGCAAAACGAAAGATGCAAGTTGTGATGTGGCTTTAAAAAACTAACATGTGAGGACAAAAATATCTTATATGTCATCTCAGTCATCTAGTTCACTTTATGTGTCAATCCCAATCACCACATGTTTTTCCTTCGTAGCTTGTCTAGTTAATTTATGCTTGCTGATGTACATTAGTGGCTAAATAGCCACTGACATTTTATCTAGTTGCATGTAGATAGCTAGGTCAGTGTTGGTTTATACGTATTGCAAAAATGACTCATGTACACATCGGGTTTGGGTCCACACATGGGTGGTTGTCATCTTCTACTAACAAATTGAAAAAGGTTAATAAAGTACACTCGCTCCCTCTTTGTTTTTATGAGTAACCAAGACCAATTTAAAAAATCTATTGTGAAATGATCATATGACGTCGTATTTATATTTGTCCAAATAATATTTGTGGTGTTAGCTTAACATGAGCACTATGCTATAAGTTGTTTTCCTTTGAGACTTTACCGCCAAAATTGAAAATTATTAGTATTAGATTGCTAATATATGTTTAATGATTAACCATGTATATTTACTTAAGAGTCTTTGGTGAGTGGTGACAAAATTGTGTGAATAGGCTGTTACCATTGCACCCCTCAAAAAAAGTTGTTGCCCCCTTGCTCAGAACAGCTTTACACATAGGACTGAACAAAAAGATCGAAACTCGTGAGCTATTCGGGATCGGATCGAAACTTGGCTCGAGCTCTTAACGAGCTGAGCTCGAGCCTAAGGTGAAACTCGAGTGAGTATTCGAGTCGAGCTCGAGCCTTCTCGAGCTCGCTCGAGCTCAACTCTTTAAAACTCGAATTACCTCACACTTTTAATGGGTCTTAGCTGCAGCCATGAGCCCATGACCCACGAGTCCACGACATCACTTCGGCCGGCCATTAACCCCAATCCCCAACCCTAGCCCTCAGCCCCTCACTCAAATCATCCACAAACCACTCGGCGGAGCGGCAGAGTGTGTTCTCGGGTAAGCGGTGCTGCGGTGGCGTGGGGGAGCGGGGTTGCGGCGGTGCGAGGGAGTGGCGGCGCGGAGGAGGCCAGGTGAGGCGCGGCGGAGATAACGTGAGACGGTGCGGCGGAGCACGGCCGGAGACCGCGTGAGGACCAGCCCTATGAATTGCTCGAGCTCTATCGAGTCGAGCCCAAACCTAGTTTTAAGCTCGTTAACATTTCGAACCGAGCCCAGTATACTATCGAGCTCGAGCCGAGTCTGCCTGGACTCGCTCAAGCTCGACTCGTTTCCAGGCCTATTTACACACAGATATATCTACTAGCATTCATTCTAGACATCCAACTACTTTCTACTTCCGTTAATTCAAACCAAAACCTCAGCCGCACTTTACAACACTCCTTTGATACGCCACTTTGGACTCATTTTTAATATCTACATCATTTTTAAAGAAGTTCTAAGAGCTTAGCCATGCACTCTATGGTCGATTGAGACTGAGACTAATTAAAGAAGTTCTAAGAGCTAGCTATACCTGTAAAAGTTTGACATGCGCAAGTGACAAGAGCTTCATGTGAAAGTATCTCTAAAACTTTGTGTCAAGGAACAAGGGGTAGAAACCCCTTATCCAAAAATAATGAAAAAAGGTAAACAACCAAACACTACACAGCAATTGACAAGATCTAGAGAACGATAGATTAAGAGTTAAATCTGATTTATACGTTGTCCCACCACAGACTAAGACAATATTAAAAAACTCAGTTCACTGATCAGCAATATTTGTTGCAATGGTTAGCTTATGCTAAATAAAATATCTTGGTGATACTACTGATATTTCATTTGTTTGCGAACGTGTCAATGTTTCTACATGCATACATACTACATCATGACTCGGCGCGCATGGGTTTCTGGTTGTCCTCTCAAACTAGCAAATAAATGAAAGGTTAATGAATTATAAATTGTTGGTAGGTATTTCTAGACACTCGCACCTATCTGCTTTTATGAGTTAGTAAAATTGATTTATATGGAAAATATATTGTCTGGCTATAATAATGTGAATTGTATTTACATTTGTCCGTATAATGTTTGTGGTGTTTGCTCAACATGGGGACTCTGCTACAGCAATCTTTTGGTTGAGGCTTAACTGCCAAAACATAAAAATTAATAATACTAACTAAATGCTTAATAATATTGATTTCCTAATTACCAATGTGTATTTACTCTTGAAGCTCTCTGTGTAAACTCTTCTTTTGTAAACCCTCTCATTGGATCCTTGTAATTCTCACATATAATCTTAAATCCAAATAAGTTACTATGTCCATCCAATCGAAACGTAATGACTAAAAGGAAAGTACTGTCTGCATCGACTTCAAAAATAGCTATAGAAGACATATATGAATAAGGAAACTACTTAAAGTCTTATACCTATTTTACTTTTTTCTAAAAATGATGGACTATTTTTTTTAAAGCAAACAATTGGAGATGATCCTACATATACGATATTTTTTAACAAACCACTGGAATTTACTTGACAGTCCTTAAATTCCAAAATTTTCTGAATAATTTGTTGGAATAAGTCTAAGAGATATTATTAGTATTTCATGCTTCTCAACTACCGTTTCCTACTTCCAATAATATGAACCAAGCTCGACAGTCTTTTATAACTCCGATACTCAATGGACACACTTCCTCTCCTCTTTATTTGTTCGCTGTTGCCCTCAAAGCCTCATTGAAGCAACTCTTGGTTTTTTTTTTCTTGCCACGGCAGTGTAGAACACATATAATATCACAAATTTTAGAACCTAGATTGTTCACACCACACAAAATATAGAAGTGAATAGTTGTATACTCTTTGCATCGTACACACATTTTGACATATATAAAGTTAAATCAATGTGCAATATCTCTACTTAGCAACATAACTTGTCTATCATTTATATCTACCATAAAGTGACAATTTTGGGTTTGGGAGACACCGGGAGAGGATAGTTCAACCTGGCTATGTGAATATGGTGAGACATTGATGTTCCTGCAAACGGAGTTGGATCTAACGTCCTCCTCCCTCCTGCACAGGTACTACTTGCACCCTTCTCCGTCCTTCCATTTCCATGGAAGTGTTTACATATTTTTCTGTAATATTTATTGTCTCCCCGTTTTCTTTTTGTTGAAATCATGTAATGTTCCTCTTATATGATATACTATTCATTTATATTGTAGGGATATTAACCATAAAGCTGAGGAGAGGTTAACAACATGGAGTGGTTATCTCATGCAATGTTGAGAGAACAATGCGACAAAATGATATGAACTGATAAACCATTATTAGTTTATTAATTTTACACGAGATGATTATAGAAGAGAAGAACATTAGTGATCAAATCACTAACCAAGAAAAATGTTGGGAAAAGTATCTTCGGAGCATGAGCTCACACCCAGTAGAGCTCAATTTGCAGGTTGCTGTAGAAAAGATAGATATAAATCAATTCATATGGGATTAAACTTCAATCTCCTAGTTCCTTCAATTCAAATCAAATATTGCTGCTCTTTATAACTCCCGTTTCATCCACTGTATCCGACTCCACAACCAATGATCTCAGTGCTTCTCTAATTATTATCAATTCCAATGAAGTCTGGCTAAATAACTCTTAGCATTTTCTTTGACAAAGGCGGTACAGATATGTTGCAGATATTACTCAATTACTCACATCCATTAGGACACCTCAATTGTTCAAACGAACAATCATGCACGCCTCAGAAAATATGGAAGCAAAAAGCGCATACTGTTCACATTGTACAAGCATCTTAGCCATAAGGGAAATCAAAATTCATATACAAATATAAAATGATAACTCTGGCTTAATGTTGATTGCTATTAACAAGAAAGAAATCGTTTGGTTTTGGGAGAAACTGGGAAAAGATGGGTGTCTAGCTAGAGTACTCATTAAATGTAAATAATAAACAACTGACACGTGTTCGTATAGTTCCAAACACAAAAAAACATTTGGCAATTATTGGGCTTCTCCCACCCTGCCTCTATCTCTGAATTTATTTTTCTAAAATGAGATTCATTTTTTTAAGGAAAAAATAAGAGAGAATTCTACTATAAATATTATTTCAAAAAGATATTTAGAGAGACGGGTGGAGGGGTTGGTGGCGGGGCGGGGTGGGGTTGTACAAAAATTAAAAGAAAAAAATACTATGGATATAGTAAATCACTGTCAGTTTTTTACCAATAGACATTTTCTGTAAAAAATTAAGTAATCAATTGTTCAAACTAATGGTATTTCAAAAAATAGGATTTGTTTTTATGAATCATTGTTTTTTTTTTCTTTCCATCGAGCACTAGGTGGGAAACATGGAAGTGCGCTCATATCTTTTTCTTAGAGAAAAAATCAATCTTTCTCTCTCTAGCGGTATTTTTTTTTTTTTGGATCATAGTGCTATTGGTCCTACTAAATACCATGACTTCCTATTAACTATGCAGATATACATTTATATATTAGTAATATGTATTAAAGAAATCACATAAATGTATTTACTTTATTGTAGTTATGAACATTTGAATTATATGCTATTTTGTTTTTAATAAATTATCATTTTAATTACTTGTTTGTGAAACTCTAAATTTATTTGATGATATTATTCTATAAAATTTCTAATTCAATATCATTAAATAGGATATTTCTTGATTAATGGATTAACACATATATTAATTGATAGCCATATTTCATGGACTATGGATATAAGATATCAAATTAGTAATGTAGACATATGTTGGAGAATATAATATTAGATAAAATCATTTTGAGACATTATTTGGATTTTTTATATAGATATCACCAGTTGATCTCAAATAATGTTTATGATTGATTCTTAGATATGAGACTGTCATAGTTTGTTACATATGTAGAGTATACTTTAATACTACCAAACACTACTTTTAATAGTGTGTTAATAAAAATAATATTATTCGGATATGCTATGAGCCATGTGGAAGAATATGAATAGTTCAGATGAAATTTGCATCTCTCATATAATGAGAGATATCTCTAAGCCTCTCGATATAGATGAACTGAGAAGTGCATGACCATGTCATTTGTTGTTGAATGTCAACTACGGAAAGATTAATTCATTATGGGATCAAGAAATGATTGAACAGTGCAAGAGTAGCACATTTCTTGCCTTGGATTTAATCCGATATCGTATGGCAAGAGATTCAACATGAATACATTGTATAGGTTCATTGGTAATGATTTTCGTATATATTTGGATAATCGCTACGTCCTACTAGGAGTTACCGACCCACAATTCGGGTAAGTATTTTCGGGTCGTGACCACATGCTTAACGGATTGAAACAAATCAATTTGGATTGGATTTTTTATGGAGTTTTTTATCAGACTAAGAGATTTAATGTTAAACTCCTCCTGTAATTTGGATAGATTCGCTATGTTATATTGTATCACATCAGAAAATTTAATTTAGTAGGATTTCTTCTGCAAGATTCTATATAAAGAGAGATATGATGGACCTTGATTAGATCAAGAAAAACTGTAGCTGCCATCTCTTCTAAAGCAACAGTTCCTAATCTCTTGTCGTGTGTGTTGGTGGTAGCACATCATTGTACGACGTTCCATCGAACGTGTGGATACTAGTAGAGACGCTTCTGCAATTGTTGCGCTGATCAGGATGATACGCGAGCAATCACTATCATCTACGTTCGCTGATTAGGACGATCCGTGAGTAGTTTCTGTGCACATTTGATCGCTTCACCAACTCTCTTTCTGCTGTTAGTAACAATCTAATTTATGAACTATTACTCGTTGTTTTCGAACAAAATTTTTTAAAATTCTACTAATATAATTTACTCAATTTCTTACACTATATAGGTTCTTCGTGGTTGGTATAGACACATGGGGTGGGGTCCAGATCACCCACTTCTGCTAGCGGATTGAGATTCAATAACTACGAAGTCTTGGTAAGTTTCTGTATAGCTTCCCTCCTCTGCTTAATTCTAGATAGCAATCCTAAGTCGATTTAGGTGGAAACACTACTTTTGTGGTTGCATTTTCTCGAGAAGCAGCATAAGCTGAAAATTTTTACTAGATTATGTTTCCTAACTAAGCAATGGTATTTATTCGAGAGTTAGTTTCTAAATTCTATGATAAGCCATAGATGTACTATTAGCATTTGATGTGGCTCAACTACCCTATTCTAGTTCCATTAATACGAGTCAATCTTGCCTTTTTATAATTTTGATCTTCGATCATAGACTCTACGCCCAAACTTTCTATGCTCTCTATTTGTTTTTTGTTGTGTTCGAAGCCTCACTACAGCAATTCTTAGTTTCTTGTCACGACATTCTAGAACACATATAGTGTTACACAATTTTTAGAACTTAGAGTTATCCAGAAATAGTTAGGTACTCTTTTTATGGGACACATATTTTGACATAAAGATAAATCAATGCACAATATCTCTAAACAAATATATGATGTAAAATCTACTTGTCTAACATTAGATTGTATTGATAATAATGTGATAATTTAGGTTTGGGAGACATCGGGAGAGGAGCACTAAAAATTCCTATCTAAATATGGGGAGACCTCACTATTCTTGCCACCGCCTAAATGGCCTCCTCCCCCATCCACAAAGGTACTACTTGCACTTTCCTCGCTCCTTCCAATTGTTCATAAGTTTCTTTTTTTTTAATAATTACCGCCTCCACTTTCTTTTTCTAATTCATGCAATGCAACACTTGTTTTATGTTGAATTATTGATTTATCAAGGAAAATTGATTCAATATCATTCTATCAAAATGATATTTATTATTTATTATTATGAAAACATTATTTTGCTGAATATTGTCGTGTTTAGATGTTAATTTGTTGTATACCACTTTTTCATTAAAATAATTATATTTTTTAACATTTTGAGAGAGATTTCATGTTAAATAACTATTTACTGCTTGAACCCATTAAGATGGACATCAATAAATTTAGATTGGTTCAACAATAATAAGTTTGGATTGGTTCAATCTAACAATTTTAAATCTAATTAGTATAAATGTAACTAGTGTAAGTGCTAACGGCTTAGAGCCGTAGGAACTATAAAAGGAATTAAAATAAAGAGTTAAGAGAGATGGGGGGGGGGGGGGGTTCAAAATTGTAAGAACAGACCAATTGACACTGATCTATGTCCAACTTAATAGACTAAGATAAAAAAATTGTCATTAACACAAAATTTTTCTCCAAATATTTAAAAATTATTATTTTAATGGAAGAAGTGGTATAGAACAAATTAACATCTAAACTAGATGATATTCAGTAAAGTTTTATTTTCATAATGATAAATAATAAATCCCTAAACATAATTGGTTTATACTTATTAATGTATGTGCATGGTTACTACGTATGCTGACATTTCATCTGTTTACAAACTGGTAGGTCTGTGTTGGTTTATACTTACTATAGAGACTAGTGTTGGACATGGTGTTCTGTTCGCCCTATTCTGCCAGCAAATTGATAAAATGTTAATAAACTACAAATTATTGGTAGGTGTCTGTGTAAACTCGCCCACTATGCTTATTTGAGAGCAATATCTATTTAGATGGAAAAAATGGTTGTCCAACTTAACTATAAGAGTGTGTCGTGTTTACATTTGTATAGGTCATTTTTTTTGGTGTTGGCTCGATGTAAGAACTCTGGTATGAGATATTTCTGGTTGAAACTTAACGACTAACTACTACTATTACTACTTATTATTATTATTAGATTGGTAATATTGGTGTTATAGTTAAACATATATTTTTGTTTATAAGTAAGTTTGTTGTTGAAAATAACTTCATATATAGAGGTGTTTACAAGTATTCATCATAGTCCTATTAATATAAGTTAACTTCATGAATTCGAATCAATATTTTTCTTTTTATAAGTCTCCTTTTCTTCTCTACTCTCCGACTCCAAAGTCATTTTTCCCTTTAAAACCCTCTTTTTCTTCCTCCACTTCCTGACTTTACAGTCAACATCTTAGTTTCTTATAAAACCTTACTAAGTAATTTTTAGCATTTTCTTTACTAAATTGGTGCAAATATTATTCAATTACACATAGCACACAATTGTGCATGTCTTTAAAATGAAAACATGTAAACTGTTCGCAACTTACAAGAATTAATCCCATCCAAAAGTTAGATCAACGGCCATATACACCAATAAATCTTACATTATTTTGATTTAAGTTGGCAGGAAAGCAACCATTTGGATGTGAGAGGCACCGGGACGAATCCCCATTGCTAGCTGTGGTGGCTTGCCAACCGCCACCTTCCTGTTCTCCTGTTCTGACATTCTGACGGCTGACCAACACCTTTTCATCATTATCGCCGATTCACCGGTGAGCCATCCCCTCCGCTTACCTCATTCATGGTTCATATGAGTGCTTGTTTGGGAATAGGTTTCATCTGAAAGAATGTTCTCTGCAACAGGCACCTTTCCAACATGAAATTTGGAGGAGTTAGCAATAATGGATCATAAAGCATTCGAATATAAATCTGTTGCGAAGTTTGAATTTGTCTAATTTCTCTTTATACAATTAATTGTATTAATTTTTTTATGATTTATGGACTAATGTGGTATGTGCAAATTATGGAGGTTCATGGGTCAATGATTTGGAAATAGAAAATGATACACAATAAAAAGAATAGACGATTAAGCTTGCGAGGTAGAGCATCGTGCAAAACATGAGGGAAAAAATGAGGGTATCTTGATGTTACGTCATTGTTCTACAATATTGTCCCAGTTCAGTTTACAATGTTTTTAATGGTAGCCGTAATTGTAGAGTTGCTACTAATTCTACTTCGATGCATGCCATGCCAAGGATTTGCTCCGGAAAAATATGTAAAAGTTTTTTCCAGATAAAAAGAGGTGACAAGAGTGTTGTGAATAGAATATTTTGTGTATATTATTGAATATGTTGTAAGACAATTTTAACTTTCGTCATATTTGTCTCTCTTTCTGTGTGATTGTCTATGATTGATTGTGTGTAAAGTCAACATCGCGAAAAGATTACTATATCACCGCGCACGAATTTGATCCAATTCAATATTTGGTCCATCTTTCCTTTAATCACAAATTAATCGGCAATTCATATTATTTAGATCTTTTAGATCTGTGAAATTCCTTTTCTCTGGAATTTATTTTTCTTACGGCCGATTCGTTGACGGCTGTCGCCGTCCTCACCAACTCCAGCCCGAAGCCGGAACGTCGGCCGCCACGATCCGCCTCCTCCGACACCGGCCCGAAGCCGCGCGTCGCCTCCTCACGCCCAAGCGGCCCCGTAGCCGCCACTCCCGACACGATGCAGCCTCATCGTCGCCAGTCACCGTTGCACCGCGCTGGCACGCTGTCGTGAGCCAACTGCCATTGTGCGCCCGTCAACGTAGTGCCAGCCCGAAGCAGCCGCCGTTGCGCACGCGCCGCCGTTTCTCACCCGCGCGCCACCGCACTCACTGTCCCGAAGCCGCCGAGGCCACCTTGTTGTGCGCGCCCATCACCGCTCGAAACGGCCGCCGCACGCACTCGTCGTGTTGTCCGCGTGCTGTGCGCCACAGACGAGCATCCCGTGCCGTGCACTTGCGTTTTTCCAGGTGATGCGCACCCACCAATCTAAGCCGTTAGGGTTTTGGTATGTGTTGCAACAGGCCCTCCAGTTTTTTCGATTGTACATAAAAATCGATGCGGCCAGAAAACTTTTGCAATTTGCCCCTCTACCTTCCAAATTTTGTGGAAAATCGAATTTGGTTGGGCATTTTTCAATTTAATCGTCAGACTTTTGGGAATTTTCAGTAACAGCCGCATGGTCTTGCAATTTTACAAGATAGTTCATTAATTTCAAAAATTACAAATATAGGCTTCCACCTTTTAGAATTTTGTAATTAGACCCTGAAAATATTTTTTCATGCTTTTAAACCTGTAACATGTAATTTTTCGGTTATTTACTTTTCTGCTATTAAAGTGCTTCATTAGATTTTTTTTTCTTAGCACATAAAGTTGCATAAAGTAATAAAAATAAATCCAGAATTGGTTTAGCAAATTCATTATTTATATTTCTGCACTTACTAAATTTATGAATTTTGTTTCTGTTTATCTGTAATTTAGAAGAAATATTCAAAAAATATCAAAAAAATTTAGAAAATTGCATAAAATTTGTAGAAAATGCAAGAAAATTATAGAATTATCTGAAAATTATTTTATTTCTGTTTTTCATCTCTTTATGCTATTTTCATGCTTATTTAATAGCTAAATAATTTACCTGCAATAAATTAATTAGTTTTTGCATGATTTTAAATATTGTAGAAGCATGTCTGATATCATCAAAAGAAAACTTGTCGAGGTTGCTCGAGATGAAAATAATTATCTAACTTCGACCCTAGATGTTGAGATCCAGATATCCTCAAATGATCTCATTGAGACCATTGTTTAGGGAATCAGTGTACTAACGTCCAGAAGGAAAAAACACATATTTCTTAGACATCACCTAAACAAGAACATAAAGAATGAATACCTCATTGAAAAGAATCCGTTGGCACTGTGGGAGTTCCTGAAGGGCCACTTTTACCAACAGAAAGCCCTAGTCCTTCCCCAGTGATCCGGAAGGATCTTCAAGTCCTGATTGCATACGGATTCGCGACCAAGTCCTGATCGTATACGGATTCGCGACCAAGTCCTGATCGCATACGGCTTTGCCATCTTAACCGTGTTCGGAAAGGTTTCGTGACCATGGATTGGTTCGCGACCAGGAAAAGGAATTTGTTCCCTGTTCGGAATTGTAATCAGATCCGAATGTGTATAACTAAGCTTATCTGTTTAGGATTAGTTATATGAGTCTAATACGTTTAGGTCTCTAAGTCTGATACGTACTCATACGATTGGACTATAAATACCTTGTAATAGGTCTAGTTTAGATCATCGAACTCAATCGAAGAGTCATAGAACTTATTTTGAGTTTTAGACACTTATAATTCCTTCGACGTAGACAAGTGTGTCTAACGTTCGATGTGTAAAGCCCTCTTTGAAATAAAGAGTTGTGCAATTACTTTGGGTTTCGGTATTTCCGAGTAAGATCCCGTTATTCTGCATATTAGAATCTGGGCGAGCCTAGTGCGAAAACCAAGACTAGGTTTCAAACGGATCAAGTTGGTATCAGAGCAACTTTCCTATCCTGTGGATGGTGAAGACTCGTCAGGGTTACAAAACCTCCGGCGAAACTCCAGGCGATCAATTGACGGTTCCTACAGCCGCGTCTCCGACAATGTCTGACGATACCTCCGTTCAAGCTAACCTAGCCGAAAAAGTGGCTAAGCTCTCCACCGACATGGAAACCGTGCTTGCTTGGATTAAGCAGCAGGCCATGATTGTACCTCCTGAAGTAGGGAAGGTTATGGGTGAGAAGACTGGTGAAGACTTGCGCAGGGCAAACGAAGATGAAGACGAAGGCGACCACAAGACCGACAACCTCGCCAACACCTCCTTAGCTGTCGGATCTTTTAAAGTCGACGCTAAGATTGATATACCCATATATGATGGGGTGATCGATGCCGAGAAGCTGGATTCTTGGATCGACCAGCTTGAGACCTACTTTGACCTGAAAGGGTTTAGTAGCGCTCAAAAGGTCAAATTTGCACCTTTGAAGATGAAAGACCACGCCAAGATATGGTGGAAGGCCCTTGTCGTCAGTGGTGAAGCTGATGACCTTGCGTGGGGTCAATTCAAATGACTTCTGCGACAAGAATTCTATCCGATGGGTTACCTTGAGGAGAGATGGGAGCGTTGGCATAGATTGTACCAACGGCGCGACCAGACCGTCCAAGACTATACGACAGAGTTTCGGCGACAAGCAATGGTCATCGGTATCTCACTGTCTGATCCTCAGGTATTTCGGAAGTACACATCTGGACTTCAGAAATCGATCAGTACTGAGCTAAGTCTGTTCAGAGTTCAAGACATCTCGACCGCGAGCACGACCGCTTTGGCGATTGAGAAGAAGAATAAGACCCGCAACGACAAGAACTTGAGGGAGATTTCAACCACGACGAGCTCTGGAGAGGGTACCCATGATACGGGTAACACTTGTGAGCATTGTCATGTTGCTGGGCACACAAAAGAGAAGTGTTATAAACTTCGTCCTGAACTGCGACCAGAAAGAAAAAGGAGGGATGAACCAAGCACACGAGCAGCTATGGTTACTTCTATTCCGCTCACAGAGGAAATTATCCAATTGGATTCGGTTGAAAAGGTAGACACGACCTTGTCTCTAATGGCAATGCCGAAGGAGAAAGGTTCGGGTTCATCAATTGACCACAACCCGACAGAGGAATTGTTCACTGTTAACATACAGGTGAAGCACGAGGTGGTCGCAGCCATCTTCGACCCCGGAAGCCAAAAGAATTTGGTCTCTTCTGGGCTAGTTCGACGACTTGGTTTGCAGACGACCCATCATCCTCGACCATATCCTCTGGGATGGTTCACTTCCGACGTGAATCAGCAAATCAAGAGTCAGTGTACTCTAAAGTTTGCAATATCTGCTCGTTACATCGACGAGGTTCAATGCGATGTCATCCCCATTGATATTTGCCAAGTGATTTTTGGAAGTCCGTATTTGTATGATCGTGATGCCCATTACCACCGAAGAGCTCAAGAATACGACCTCACAAAGGATGGGACGAAATTTATCATCAGTAAAAATGACCACGTCGACACCAAGAACTTGATGATAGCAAATCAGGTGAAACGGTTTGTCAATGCATGCTCAAAGTGTGTGCTGAGCGTGATGCGTCCAATTAGCCAAGAGGATTGTGCTGCATCGAGTATGGAAAGTGGTGGTTGTTTAGCAAGCTTGCCGGAAGAAAACAACGTGCTATTCGCAGAGGTATATAGTCGATCACCACAACGACTAGTCGAAAACGACATGCAACTTGTCTCTATGGCGCCACTATTCAAACTTTGCAATCCTAACTTTGGTATCGGTGATGGTATCAACCTCGACAAGGGGAAGGCTATCCGCGAGTGGCCAAGGCCACAATCCATGACGGAGGTGCCAAGCTCCATGAGCGCCTATCCATATATTCAATCCGACGATTGTAGCATTGCTCATTGTGTGTTCGTTCCAAAACTCCCAGTCGTTCTCTACAACTTCACAGTTGGTCACAAACGGGAGTTGGCTCCTTCTCAACAGAGGAGTCATGATCCGGGAGGATCTCAGGTCGAGTTCGCAATGGATTTGCGACCACGAAAAGGTTTGCGACTTTGGAAAGGTTTGCGACCTTGGGAAGGATTCAAACTCTTCGAGTCTTCAATGCTGGATAATGAGCCAGATACTATAGTACCATCTGTTGAAGACTTGGTCTATCAACGAGACAAACCTCTACATGAAGATGTGATTCTGGAGAAGGCGGTGACTACCACCCGCAGTGACACAAAGGAGACTTTTCGAATCGGTCGGAAAGGTCAACGAGTACGTGCGGCAAAGTGGTACACCAAAGAACATGGACAAGCCCAATTTCCACATCTCCAGTTTGATCGAGAGGTCGCAACAGGGGTTGACTCCTTCTCAACAAGGGAGTCATGATCCGGGAGGATCTTCAAGTCCTGATCGCATACGGATTCGCGACCAAGTCCTGATCGTATACGGATTCGCAACCAAGTCCTGATCGCATACGGCTTTGCCATCTTAACCGTGTTCGGAAAGGTTTCGTGACCATGGATTGGTTCGCGACCAGGAAAAGGAATTTGTTCCCTGTTCGGAATTGTAATCAGATCCGAATGTGTATAACTAAGCTTATCTGTTTAGGATTAGTTATATGAGTCTAATACGTTTAGGTCTCTAAGTCTGATACGTACTCATACGATTGGACTATAAATACCTTGTAATAGGTCTAGTTTAGATCATCGAACTCAATCGAAGAGTCATAGAACTTATTTGAGTTTTAGACACTTATAGTTCCTTCGACGTAGACAAGTGTGTCTAACGTTCGATGTGTAAAGCCCTCTTTGAAATAAAGAGTTGTGCAATTACTTTGGGTTTCGGTATTTCCGAGTAAGATCCCGTTATTCCGCATATTAGAATCTGGGCGAGCCTAGTGCGAAAACCAAGACTAGGTTTCAAACGGATCACCCAGGCTTAGTATGACTGGCTGAATCTACATTTCAAGGACTTTAAGTCCGTAATGGAATATAATTCTGCTCTCCACCGTATAGTGTACCAACTAAAACTCTGTAAACAAGAAATTACAGAGAATGAACTGATAAATAAAACTCTATCCACCTTCCAAGTTAACAGCCGTGTACTCCAGTAGCAGTATGGGGCCAAAAATTACGTCAAGCACTCTGAACTAATTTTTTCACTATTAGTAGCAGAAAAAACATAACACACGTCCAATGGGTTCTCAGCATGTGCCCAAAGCCACTGCTCGGAGAGCTAATAATCAACATCGACGTGGGAGAGGCTGAGGACAGGATGGATATGCCGGGGGGAGAGGACACTGAAACAATAATGAAAATAAGAACAAGGGCAAGCACAATGAAAAAGGCAAATCCCAAGTTAGTGAACCAAGTGACAAAAATAAAGACTAGAAACATATTTGCTATAGATGCGGGTGTAAGAATTATTGGTCACACACTTGCCGCACACCAAAACACTTGGTCGAGACCTACCAATGGATGATAAAAAATAAGAAGGACCAAGAGACCAAGTGAGAAGCACATCACACCAGTTTGCTTGAAGCAAACAGAGTCTCGCATGATGATAATGATGATGATCTCTTGGGATTAAAGCTCAATGATGGTTTTGATGATCATGATCTCACCTAGAGATGTTACTTTCCTAGTTATTTCTATGTTATTATGTCAGCCTCCCTATTATTAGATTTTATGTTTCTGTCGAAATTTATTATTTTTTGCTCCTGATGAACAATTACGTTATATCTTTGATAATTTCTCTTTATGGTGGCATGATATATGCCTTATTATTATATTCTTGTTCCTGCTGATTGTTTAATTAAGTTATTTATTCATATATTATGCCATGTTTGAACTTTTGTTTGAAAAATATGTTGTGATGAGCATAAAGTTTAAAGATTCAAATTCCTGTTAAATTATGGTATGAGCACTTGGATCATCCTGCACAAAATATAATATACCAGGTTACAAGTAATTTGGTTGGCCATAATATTCCACATAATACTTTACCTACTCCTGAAGAATTTGTGATGGGTGTGCAAAAGTAACTTGGACTTTTTTGGTACTTTATAGTTTTGATAGATGCTTCCACTCAATGGATTCATGTATGAATTCGGCATACAAGTGAAACATCTTGTACCTTATGTCTACACACAAAATGGCCTATCACAACCTTTGATTAAATAAATTAAATATATTGATATAGTGCAAAGTTCATCATTATCCACCAGCAATTGGGGTCATGCAGTTTTTCAATTCCACTGCATTAATACAACTCTAGCCTACTGCATATTATAATTATCCCCTTACAATTAATACGTGGAAAGAACCAAGTATTTTCCATCTATGAATAATCGGTTAATCTATATATGTGCTGATATCACCACCCCAATATACCTCTGTGGGTCCCCACCGGAAGTTAGGGATATATGTTAGATATGACACTCCGTCAATAATTAAATATCTTGACCCATGACAGGAGATCCTTTACAACCTGGTACACTGATTGTGTATTTGATGAAGATCTATCCCCAGCATTAGGGAGAGATAAAAACCAAACTTTAAAATGCCGAGAAATTTCATGGGTTGAATAAGATCTTCAATATTTAGATCCATGCACTAGTCAAATTGAACTTGAAGTTCAAAAGATAATCAATTTTCAAAATCTAGCAAATAACCTGCCAGATACTTTCACTGATTATAAAGGAGTGACTAAAATCTAACATACCTGCAGTAAATGTACTTGAAAGAGTGGAAATACCTGGGAAAATAGTAAATCCACTGACACTCCCTTACGTTGGAAGTGGAGGAGACCTATTGGTGTTAAAGACTTTAATCTGCAGAGACGTCCGTAGAGATAAAGGTCTGATAAAGATAGTCAAATACTTCTTAAATCTCCCAAAAAGACTCACCCTGAAGGTGAAAAGCATCTTGAAGAGATTTATCCTGAAGATAAGAAGCCCAACAACTTAGCATGTGTGCAACATGATAATAGGATTGTGGAACAACCAGTCTCTATGGTTTTGGGAAATTATGAAGAGATGGTCGATAATATAAAGTGAGACTAGTAGCTCAAGGGTTCATACAAAGATCTGGTATTGATTTTGATGAAACATATTCTCCTGTTATGGACAGAATTACATTCTACTACTTGATATCTCTAACAATAGGCAAGAATTTAAATATGTAGTTAATTAATGTTATGACCGCATATTTATATGAGTCACTAGATTTTGATATATATATGAAAATCCCTAAATGACTCAAGATCGCTAATATGGTAGGGAACGATAATCACAACATGTGTTGCATTAAATTACAAAGGTCATTACATGGGCTGAAATAGTTGGGTAGAATGTGGTATAACCTACTAAGTAAATTCCTCCTGAAGAAGAAATTTGTAATAATGATATATGTTTTGTGTGTTCATAAAGAAGTCGCTGAATGGCTTCAGTATTATCTTGATTTATGTTGATGATATAAACATAATTGGAACATCAAAGGAAATTGAGAAAGTAATCTCATACCTACAGATGGAGTTTGAGACGAGAGATTTGGGTAAAACCAAATGTTGTCTCGGTTTGCAAATTAAGTACCTCCCTGAAGGAATATTTATTCACCAATTAACCTATATAAAAAAAGGTTCTAGAAAGATTTAACATGGATAAGTCTTATCCTCTCAGCACACCAATTGTAGTACGATCCCTAGAGGTGAACAAGGACCCATTCAGACTGAGAGAAAATAATGAGGAGATATTAGGACTAGAAGTTCCTTATTTATGTGCCATAGGAGCACTATTGTATCTCACAAATTGCACTACATCCGATAATGCATTCGTAGTAATTTTGTTAGCTAGGTACAGTGCATCTCCAACCAGAAGCCATTGGAATGTCAACAAACATATTTTTAGATGCCTCTAAGGTCTAAAAGATCTTGGTTTGTACTATCAGAAAAATCATGAAACGACTTTGACGGATTATGCAGACGCTAGTTATTTATCAGACCCACAAAATGCCAAGTCTCAGATTGGATATGTTTATCTCTAAGGTGATACAACCATTTCTTAGAGGTCTGTCAAATAGACTTCAGTAGCAATTTCAACAAATCACTTAGAGATAATAGTATTATATGAAGCCTCACGTGAATGTGTATAGCTTAAACGGTTGATACACCATATCTAGCAGGCATGTGGTGTTACAACTGAGAGTACCCCACTGTTCTATTTGAGGACAACACCACTTGTGTTGTATAAATGAGTAGTGGCTATGTCAAAGGAAATATGACTAAACACATTGTTTTAAAATTCTTTTACCCTCACGATCTCTAGAAGAATGGTGAGCTAATAGTGTAGAAGACTAGATCTTGTGAAAATCTAGCAAATTTACTCACTAAGTCTCTACCTAAATCCACTTTGGAGAAATTTGTCTATGGTATCGAGATGTGTAGGCTTAGAAGACTATTGTCTTTAGGGGGAGCAAAATAAGTCACTAATCCTATTACTCAATATATTTATGTTATTGAAGATTGATTCAGAAAATCAACCAGTGTTGTGCTCTTTTTCCCTTAATTAAGTTTTCCCACTAGGTTTTTTTAATTGAAGGTTTTTAATGAGGCAGCATGTGCAACATAATAATACATGTGTGCTATGTACTCTTTTTTCTGACCGTTTTTTCCCACTGAGCTTTTCAGCAGAGTTTTTAACGAGACATATTCATATTGTAGTAATGTACAAGAGGGAGTGTTGTAGTAGAATATTCTGTGGATATTACTAAATATGTTCCTAGGACAACCCTAGCTCTCTGTTATATAAACCTGTACTCTGTGAAGAAAGAACAAAAGTCAATAAAGAGTTTCATTGTTTCTTTCCTCATATTTGTCTCTCCCTCTTTCTGTGTGATTGCATGTGATTGTGTGCAAAGTCAGCATCACAGTGACATCAAGATTACAACAAAGAGAATATTACATATACCCCGCAAGTTATGAGTCTCAGATACCCCCAAATATTTATGGAGAAACTTCACCCTTACAATTGTTGAACAATTTCAAACACCCTATCTCATTAGGTTTTCATTAAATTTAAACAAAAACATTAAAAAAATTAAAAATATATAAATAAAACCTTTACGCCGCACAGAAATGTTGCTCTCTCTTGTGTTTAGCCGACATGTCCTGCTCTTGTTGCTTGACGTCATCCCTTTGTGTGGTAGCCCTTCGATTAGATTTCTCAGGCTGGGGTTTGTTTGCCAAGTGGGCACATCTCCGCCATCAAATGTGATCTTCATAGTCCACGGCCCGCGTTGTGCCCAATTGTGCGGGTGCACTACGACGCGCTATTGTCGTTTGGTTTGTCCACGTCGCTTGTTTGCCATGTTGTTATCCAATTGGATTTGCTGGTTCAGATCATTCCACGCATTGACTCCGTTGATGCCGTTGGATCCCATTTGGATGGCTGGCATGGTGGCTTGTGCTGCGAGTGTTCGGTGTGTCCGTGTCGTCTTTTGGTTGGGCCATGTCCCCTTTTTATGTTGTTGCTGCTCGATTGGCTCTGTGTAGCTTGGATTGCATCGCGCAGTACCTTTTGGATGCGATCTGGATGGTGCGCGTGTTGGGCCGGTGCATTGGGGAAGCAGCGCCACCCTCTTCTTCTTAGGGTTCACATGCCCTGTTTCACTTAGGACTCATACTTTCCGTGTGTGAATGCCTTGCACCATTCTGGTTGTACTGTGCACTAGCGGCTCCTGTGCTTCACTTGCCTGTCATTGCTGGTCACTGGCCGATGTGACCCACTTGGTGCAGATGCGTGTAGGGCCCTTGCTTCAACATCTTAGCATCATGTGAGGGTGAGTTGTGCTGCCTCTCCTTCTTAGCGCTTATTAACTGTTACTCCTTTGGTTCCCGAGATGGCCATGCACGTGTGTCCACTTCACTTTCCTTGCTCTTTGCATGTTCCCTTGCTAGCTTGTTGCCTTTGCCTGCGCGTTTGCCCTGTTTGTGCCCGGATTTGCCACCCTCGTACGCTCCGGCAACTGCCACGTGCCTGCGTCATGGTTTGGCCATGGCTCCTAGCTAGGTCAGCCTCTTCCTTTCATTTTGTCTCTGCTTTGTTTGTTGTTTTGTTTTCTGAGTTTGTTTGTTCTTGCAAGTCCGCATCAGCGATCGTCATGGCCTCCATTAGGTGGTTCTTTTCCCTATAGATCATTGGTGAGTCCTTTCACCCTATTTCATAGTCTGCATGCATTGTTTGTTTTTTCTTCTTACCATGCAGCCTTCCAGGTTTTGCCTTGTCCCCCTTGATCCCATAGATTCATTGGCCAAAAAAATTGCCCCTGCTGTTCGTAAGGCAATTTATCATCAAGGGTCAGCCACCCATACCCCAGCTCATGCAGAACAGTGCTAATCCCCATTAGCATGTGGATAGATCTTGAGATGGATTTGGGCGGTTTAGATTTTTGTAGTGGATACATGTGTAGGTGAGCAATACTTTCCATGGTTAATTTCAATTCTTTGGCCAAGAATGTACAGTGATGTAATCATATAGCATAGCCTTTCAATCTTTCAATCTACGTGTGTCTAAACACAAAAGTTAATATTGCAGTAGCAAACTAGTGATTACCACATGTAAGAACATGCCTAGAAAAATATGTCATACAAATGTGATCCATGAATGATCAAGTCCAAATGGTATGAATGCTTCCACTATCTTAATCAGCATGAAGCCAAAAGACAGATCAATGCAATTGAAGAAAATAGTTGAAATAGATGGTTCAAGAAATAATCATAGCTATCCTTTAAAGGATGCTTTCATAGCTTATAAGTTAAAACTAAATCATCATAAAACCAATAAATCCAACACTTTGTACAGTTCATAATCTTTGCATTATTCATACAAAGCTACAACAATCATAATTTTCCTCCAATGCAGCCCATATACAGATATTTGACAATATCTGTAATGGCCTAAACAAACAAGAAGGAATCTAACTAATAACAATGCCATCATACTCATCTTAAGACTCTAGAAGAGCCCACTTGAAAACAAAATATCCATCTGTAGGAATTCATTCTGGGTCAGAGTTGTAGCCTAAAAAGGCTCAAACCTGATAGCCAGAAGTAGATTAGGATTAGTTTTCATTCATAGCTCTACATTTGTGTGTGTGTGTGTATACTCTAGTTTTTGTTTTTGACTGCTCATGTACTCCAATTTTTACAAAAATAGCATTCATATTCTCAAATTTTCTCAATAGCTCATGTACTCCAAAACTGACAATTTGGACCTAAAATGAGTGAAGGTTCATAATCTCATCTTTCTCAAAGCAACAAGAAGTTGAAAACTCTTCAGAGGTTGCTCCAACTATAAGAAAAAAAAAACAACAGTTGCAGAAGCGAACTCTACTTTCAATGAACACTTTGGAAATGTGTGTATATATATTTGGTTCTTTGGCTTTGACCCAAAGAACTCTACCTTGGGCCATGATCAAGGGTAATCCAACACTGCATTGGTGTTTGGGGCTGATGATATGAAGCTTCATAATTTTTTAAATGGAGGATAGCTTTTTGACCAAACCTGAGATTGTTGGTGTTTGCGAATTATCGAGCATGCAAAACATTGATCAATGTAATAGATCGATTGCAAATAGGCATGTGAGGTATGGAGTAATCAAGTCTATAGAATCTCAATAGACACATTATCCAAAGGGTTGTAGAATCTTGGGATCTATTTAAAGATTTTATTAACATACGCATTTGATTGCTACATGAATATTAAATTGAATGTTGAAATGAAACTGTTTTTACTACAGAACTCAAACTAAGTTCGTCTAAATTTAAATTTGAAATAAGAATTTGTTAGTTGAGAGCTGAATCTACTCCATGAATAGTTATGAGTATATAGTGGAAATGGCTATTGTTTATTCTAAAAATAAAAGGGGAGTGTGTGTGGGTGTGTGTTTTCTTCGACTTCCAGATTTGGTCCATTTTGAGACAACTATTTTTTTGGCTAGAAAAACTCACTTTTGGACCATGATCTAAAATAGGTATTCTTTTGTGTTGGCATTTGGGGTTAATGATATGAAACTTCATAGTTTTTTAAATGGGGGATATCTTTTTGATCTGCCCTACAAAAAGTTGGGGGGCTAGTCAACTAGCTTGCTTCATATACGATTCACAGTTGAAACAACTTATGCCCATACCTCACACCACTGGTGTTAGGCACGGACATTTTAGTCAAATTATTCAAATTCAAAAATAGCAGTGCCATTCTAAACATGCCTTCGATGATTACTTCCCTAATGCACATTGTTCTCATCCAGTTGAATATCTATATTAGCAGGCCTAATTTGGTATGTAAAAATAATTTAGAACTAGAATTTAGTTTGTAGAAACATTATGAAATGTGTTTCGTTCATTTTGTAGTGTGAATAAAGCAAGATGGATATGCAAGGGCCAGAACAATTATCAAATATATATAATGTTGGAATTTGTTGGAAATTTGTACAATTGACATGTGCACGCATGTGTAGAACATTTTGCTCATCTATGCAGTAGCGTTCATCCTTGCTTCTGCCATCCATTTTGCCTCTTTCTTCGATGCATGAGTAGTAGAACAAAGCTAATAGGATCTTTGCTTACAATTTTACAATTTTGAGAAACTAAATGCAGCACAGATAACCGTTGTCCAATAATCGCATGTTCATACATCATGCCTGCTGTAGAGGTATGCCCAGCCAAGCTGAGAAACTTTATGGTCTTTATGGTTTAATGTGTATTTTATAGTTCAGTGTCTTTGTCCATGCTGAGTTTTTGCCAATTGTTATGTAGGTGCCCTCGTTGTGCCTTTGGTATCTGTGGATGATAGAAATCGCCAAGGATTCTGCACCAGCTCGCCATGCCTTCCTTCGCTGACACAAGTAAAATGTCTCTCATGCTTTTGCTCTATGTGTGTAGCTATGTTTTAATGTGTCATGCATGTTTGCTGTATGAAATTTTGCTTTATGGATTTTTTCCCTAGAGAAAACTGTAGAGAGAAATGTTTTATGGATTGTGCTGATACATATTACAAAAATTTCTCTGTTATGCATTATGTTGGTTTTGTGCTGCACATTTTCTTTGTCCTTCTTCTTTGCATGGAAACTCCGTGCTTATATTTAGGTCATAGCTAGTGTTGTGTTGCCTCTTGCTTTTGCATGCTAGCCTGAGGCCCTCTTTTTCTTTGCCTGGGCATGTTTACTCACATATGTTTGCTCACATGGATCGGTATTTGAAGGTTACAGGGTGCTTCGTCCTTGCTCCCGTGTATTTTTATAGGGTGCACGCCATTACTTCCTCTAGATGTTAATGGATTCCACCATAAATGCGCGCCTCAAAAGGCTATGCTGTTTATGTGAAAAGCACTCTTCTGCGACCCTTCTATGTTTTCCATTGCTGTTCATCACTGTTTTCCATCTCTCTTCATGTTGTTTGCTTCGTAAGTGTGTTGCCTTCTTTAATCTTTTTTTCACTTATGGACAATTGAACCTACTCCCCGCTTCCTACTCATCAGCCACATGCAATGCCATGGACGTGAATACAAGAAAGTAAGGCTAGCTTCTTGCTTTTTATAAATTGTCTTTGCTTCCTATTCCTCAATGTAGCACACTATCATGGATCTACATCCTATGATCACGAGTAGGAGACCATTCTGCCCCCATATGAGCCCCGAAGAGGCCTAGGGAAATTGAAAGAGGAGAACGTTCCCGAGGCGTCAATGTCCTCAAAACCAGCCAGGTAGTTACCTATCCTAAACGATGTTTTACTGTTCGAGAGCCAATCCATGCTGCGATAGCCCACCAAGACTAAACATTGATGTTGTTTTTGATGTGCTATCCTTCCATAGGGCTCTTCTTGTACACCCTGGCTCAATTTCATACATTGCCATTATCAAAGGACTTTGTTAATTTTCTCAAAGGTGTGGTCCATATAGCTATGCTTGCCTTATAGTTGCCGAGCTGTTTCTTTGTGTATGTTAGCTAATTGGACTTATCTCCTTTAGTGTCCTACCCTAGCCAATCTTATTATGGCAGCACTAAGTATGAATGCCATTCATATCGTGCTGTCTTTTGATATCAAGAAAGGGTGAAGAACAAATATGCTCTCTCAAAGCAAAAAAATCCAGTACAATTTGTGCTGTTGTAGAGGCAAGGTGCAGCTCCCTATTCATAAAACACTGCCTCCTTTTTCAGATTCTCTTTTGTGTTTCAATAGTGATCATTGACCAAAAGATTTTATGAAAAAAAATTAAATCATGCAATTTGATGTTTTCATTTACCTCTTTGGGTGCAGACATAGATAGGTCTTTGAACACTGGCAATACACCTTATGTTGTTCGAATAAATAGCTTGGTGCACCATTGAATAGGCAGTCTTTTTCCTTCTCATGGTGCACAGCCTAAAATTGCCTAGCTTTATATCCAAGATCCACACCACAAGTTTGAAAACCGCCTTGTCAATTTCGAGTCAGATAATGATCGCGACTACCATCCTAATCCCTCTATCGTGCGGTCTCTCATGGCTATGTTCGATCAATGTAACTCACTAGCCAAGAGTTTTAGGATAGCGGGAGAGTGATTACGAGAGCATGGTGATAAGAAAATAGCTTTGCACAAAGTTGGATCTAGCGGCGCAGATGGTGTACAATACAATTTGCCTATCATTGATGAGCTTGCTGGTATTATTGTCAGCAATTTTTCAAAGATGCTTTCAAATATGACATTATTATTCAAAATAAAGCTGGCCCATTAAAGCGAATCTCAAGCTTGCACCTTGCCTACATGGCCTTACCCCATTCTATTCCCTTATGGTGAACATGCTTCCAGGTTGGCACCAAATATGAGAACCATAAAGATTTGCTGAAAAATGCAAGAAAATGTGTTATCATGCTCGAGTACTATTGCTATGGTTTTCATTATAGGCGTCGCATATTTGTTGTGGTCGACTATCGTTGCAATCAGCTGTTGATATATTTTCCACAGTTGAGGGTAATCAGTTGCGTTATATTTTTGACGACCAACATGATTTTTGTTGTGAAAGCGTGCAAGATGCAATTGATAGCGGGTGTGTTGATAGTGGTTCTATAGGGAGGAAATCAGTTTTGCCTACTAGCTTTATTGGAGGGCATAGATACATGGTGCAACATTACCAAGAAGCTATGGCGCTATGCCATCTATATGGCCCACCCAACATTTTTCTTACATTTACATGCAACCCAAAATGGCGGGAGATAGCCAATGCATTAAGGCATGAACCTGGGCAATGACCATGTGACCGGCCAGATATTGTGCGTCGAGTTTTTAGCATGAAGCTAGATGAGCTCCTCATGGATATTAAAAATGACAAGGTTTTTGGCCCAGTGCTAGCAAGTTCTATTTCAATGACTTAGTTCTATGTTGTGTGGTGAATAGGCCCGTCGTTTAATATATCTTCTAATTTTAATTTTTTTAATATTATGTAATATTGTATACGGTGGAGTTCCAAAAGCGTGGTCTTCCACATGATCACATGCTTATATGGCTGGATGGAAAAGGTAAGGACCCCTCACATTCTTCCATTGATTCCATTATTTCCGTTGACATACCCGATGTTAGTACCGATCCCTAAAGAGATGCTTTAGAGGATGAGTTCATGATACATGGCCCTTGTGGAACGCTTAACCATAAATGTCCTTGCATGAAAAAGGGAAAGGGCTCAAAGCACTACCCTAAACAATTCCAGGATGAAACTATTATCGATGATGGTGGATTCACACTGTATAGGTGTCATGATGATGAATGATTTGTTGTAAAAAATATAGTCCGGCTTGATAATAGATGGGTTGTGCCTCACAATTTGTCCTTGCTCAAAAAATATTAGGCGTATATAAATGTTGAGTGGTGTAATAAAACTAAGTTGGTTAAATACCTATTCAAATATGTTACTAAGGGCCATGAAAAAGCCAAGATTGCTTTTTAGTTTGTTCCTAGCCACCTAAATGTCTAGCCAAGTCCTAATATGAAACAACACAATGAAATACAAGCATATGTTGATTAATTGTAGATACCTATTAGCGCATGAGGCCATATGGTGATTGTTTGAATTTGATATACATGTTAGAATGCCTTCTGTGGAGCACCTACCTGTCCATCTACCCAATATGAACTATGTCCACTATGAAACACAGTATGACCTTCGTGCTATTGCCCAAAGCCTTGCTGCACAAAAGACTATGCTTACAGAGTGGTTTGAGGCCAACAAAAAACACGAGGCTGCCTGTTCCCTTACATATTGCGATTTTCCAACTGAGTGGTGCTGGGATGGGAGCGCCAGAAGCTGGATGAAGAGGCAATGTGGCAATAGAATCAGCCGAATGTACTATGTGAGCCCTTCTTCGGGAGAGAGTTACTTTTTGTGTATGCTCCTAATGGTCGTGCAAGGTGCTTGCAGCCAAGACAATGTTAGGACTGTTAATGACACTGTTTACAGTACTTCTAGAGAATCATGCCAAGCTCAAGCCCTTCTAGGCAATGAAAATGAATGGTATAGTGCGCTTCATGAAGCTGTTGTTTGGGCATCATGTTCCCATCTCAGGCACCTATTTGTCACACTTGCTATGTTCTACCACTTTACCGATGTTTGTGCTCTATTTGACATATATTGGCATGACCTTGATGAAAATATAGAGCATCGTCTTAGATGCATATTTGACGAAGCTGGCACACCTTTTTTGAACAATGGCTTCTCAATTTTTGAGTACAACCAACCGGCTCATGTTGTGCATTCTATTGAGTGCATAGGAAATCGACTTATAGCAGATGAGCTTGATCATGATTTTTCTGTCCTTTCGAGTGAAGCACAAAGGTTAGTTAGCATGTTGAATAGTGATCAAAGAAGCATATTTGATATAGTATTGCAGGTATTTTTTTTTGTCGAGCTAGAGAGGAATTGGCAAGACTTTCTTATGGAACGCAATTATTACTAAAATAAGATCCAGTGGAAAAATTGTTTTGGCTATTGTGTCATCGAGTGTTGCTTCTTTTCTTTTGCCAAGTGGTAGGACTACCCATTCTTGGTTCAAAATTCCCGTTTCGTTTGAATTGATCAAGAAAGCTTCGTTGATACTATAAGATGAGGCTCCGATGACCAATAGGCATTGCTTTGAAGCCTTAGATAGATCCTTGTGTGATATCATGTCCGCTAATGAGTCCCCCCGCATCGATTATTCCTTTTGGTGGGAAGCTTATTGTTCTCGGTGGTGACTTTTGTCAAATACTCCCGGTCATTGAAGGAGGTTCGAGATCCACCATTATCAATGCTTCAATAACAAGTTCCCAATTATGGCAGCATGTCACCTTACTGAAATTACAGATGAACATGCAAGTGCATAACCTGAACCTTGATGAGATGTACCAAAAGGAACTCGACCTTTTTAACCGGTGGATATTGGACCTTGGAAACAGTGTGTTGTAGACTAAGCAAAGAGAAGGGGAATCAGAGCCTACGTGGATTATGATACCCAGTGATTTACTTGTGACGACAGAAGGTGACAAGCTTTCTTCTATAATTGCCTTTGTCTATGATACTTTCCATGCTTCTTATATGTGCACATCTTACTTGAGCAAGCATGCTATAGTTTTCCCCAATAACGATATTGTTGATGAACTAAATGATGCAGCCATAGATATGGTCCCATCGGATGGAAAAGAATACCTTAGCTGCAATTCTATTTGTAAAACAACAAATATATCATTAGATATTGATATATTATATCCGCTTGAGTTCCTCAATTCTATAAACGACAATAATTTCATGTGTCATAGGTTGTTCTTGAAGAAAGGGGTACCCATCATGTTGCTTCGTAATTTAAACCAATTTATAAGCCTTTGCAATGGTACACGACTCATTCTAAAAAAGCTAGGTGACCGAATACTAGAGGCTGTGATAACAACCGGCACAAATATTGGTATTATGGTCTATATATCGAGAATCGCTCTTAATATGAGAAGTTCTAAGTGGCCTTTCATACTTCAGTGAAGATAGTTCCCTATACGAGTGTGCTACGCAATGATGATAAACAAGAGTTAGGGCCAAACTTTATCTAAAGTTGGGCTCTATTTGAAAAAACCCATTTTCGCACATGGCAACTATATGTTGTGGTCTCTAGAACAACATCACACCAAGGGCTAAAAATTCTCATAGAGAATGATGATGGAACATGCAGCAACAAAACTTGTAATATTGTGTACCGTGAAGTTCTACAGGCTTCCTACTCTTTGATAGAGTGATTGATGTGCCTTTGCTTGTTTTGATTTTGCTGTCCATGGCATATTGTTGTCTATGTTTAGCGCCTGCCTTTTATATTTCCCCATTTCTTTTTTTTTGTTTTATTCCTTGCATCAAGCCACTAATTTAGTGTTATTCTTGGCTAGAGTTCCATACGTATTGCAGTCTTGCTATTTTAAAATCAAAATATTATGCTTTATTTTGCCTGTTTGCTTATCTACCATTCCCCCTTTTTTTTGTAGTCATGCTAGAGGAGCACAGTTATCCTTTGGTGTTTCACTTTTCTATTAGCAAATGGATTACTCTCTCATCTCTGAGCTGACCCCAGAAAAGCAACAATGGCACATTCATGCTTGAGTTAAACGGATGTGAGATTTTTACAACCCCTCTAATGAGCAAAGGCTGATAATGTCGGGCTCGTGCTGGTCAATGAGCAGATCAGTACCTTTCTTTCATTGCCCTATCCGTGACTCTTCGCCAATTACTCTCTTTCATATTACATTGTTGGTACATGACCATCCTCAATCAAGCAGGTATGCCACCTTTCATTTTTTGTATTTCATTGCTATCGCAAAATTTGCCCTAGGTCCCAACTCATCCATTGTCTGTCTAAGATCTATCAATTATACCTTGGTTTGATTTGTAAAATAGGCAGGTTGTCTTCTATTGAGGGAAATCTCCACGGGATCAAGTCCAGGTAAGAGACTGTTCATTTTGCCCGGGGACAAGGCCCCCCGGTGGCTTGTCCCGGGCGCCGCTTTTTGCCCGGGAACACGGCCCAACGTTGGCTTGTCCCGGGCGCCGCCTTTTGCCCGGGCACAAGGCCAAGGCCCGTTTGCCCGGGGACAAGGCCCCCCGGTGGCTTGTCCCGGGCGCCGCCTTTCGCCCGCTCGGGGACAAGCCCCCCCGGTGGCTTGTCCCGGGCGTTGCTGTCCTCCCGGAGAAAGGGGTCTCCGGCCCTGGGTCACGTGAGGATCACGCGAGAAGCGCTTCGGGAATCGGCGGACACCTGTCAAGCATCCAAGGTTCCTGACTGGGAGAAGGACGTCGCTACCCCTCGATCCAATGGTGGCAGGCGGGGTAGTTTAGTCTTTTTGCGTCTTTTGGGGCTATATAAGCCCTTGTAACACCTCATGTAAAGAGGACAATTTCATTCTGGCTCTAATAGACAATCAAATAGGTGTGCTCCAGAGCCTCCTCTCCCCGAGAGAGCTCCCCTAGTCAACTCCAGTTGGGAGCACGCCGATAGGACTAGGGCCTCCACTGAGGCCCGAACCTGTATAAATCTTCGTGTCACTTGCTGTGTTTGTCCGACGGGAGAGGACTGGTCACGCGGTCAGCTCGCGTCGTCTTTTCTTTGCTAGGATCTTCCACAAAACCTGCCGGGGTATTCGTAATACCACGACAGCTGGCGCTGTCCGTGGGGATTCGTGACGAGACGCCATGGCTCCCCCAAGAACGAGGGCTCGCGCCCTTCCCGGTGACGCCGGTCCCGGTGACCCGGCGCCGCCCGTCCGGGACACGGTCGTCCCAGCACTTTCGCCCGGAGGCGGCCAGACCCAAGTACTGCCTCCCACCTTCCCTATTAATTTCGGTGGTTTGACCTCTGGGTCAGTCCCGGTGACCACGGTCGCCTCGGCCGGGACCAGTCTCCCCCCGACGGCTTCCTTGGCTCCCCAGGACACCTTGCTCGAAGCCTTAGTAGAGGGCCAGCTCCGCGCCCAACGCTCTATAGATGAGCTGCTTCGTGTCATGTCGCGGCCGCCGACCCCCATTTATCAACCACAGTACCCGTTCCTGGGGGCTATGCCCCCGTTTATGGGTCACCCGGTGGCCCCTGGAGGCCCGGCCGCTCCATACGACCCCACCGGAGGATATCCTTCCCCAGCGGGCCATCCGTCCGAAGCCTTCCCAGCGCCGGGAGTCTTCCCGATGCTGGGGGGTTACCTCATGCCCGGGGCCTTCGCTGTACCGGGGGGACACCCTGCTCCGGCCCCTTCCCGAGGACGGGGGCCCACTACATGCCTGGGGTTTCCCCTGCGCAGGGAGCCAGTCCCGCCCCACAGGTCGCATTTACCGCACCGGGGGTGATTGACAGAGCAGCTCTCGCGCCGCAGAGGGCCTCCCCCCACAACGGCGCCCTGGTTCCCGACGTCGCCGCGGGGTTCCCCCCTCTTCGGTTCTGGATGATACAGGGGTTTCCCCCTTTCCAGTTCCGGACGTCGCCACAGGGGTTTCCCCCTCACCGGCCCCGATAGCACCCGGGCCGGTAGCTACAGCGCATTAGCTCCCTCCTCCCCCGGGTCCACCCCCGAGGGCATCTCCGGCGGACCAAGCCCGCTTCACTAGGGAGGAGGTCGAGCAAATGCGTACAACCAAGCCTGGGGAGGAACTTCCCCCGTGTCATGGACGCGGAAAGCCCCGCTCCCGCTCTGGCCGGGGGAAGAGACCCGCCGAAGAGCCAACCTCTCCTGGGGAGCGCCCGGATGTCCTGGAGGGCAGCTCCACCAACCCGGAAGAAAAGCAGCGCTACCGCCATGCCGACGGACCTCTTGGGCCCCTTCCCGACTCCGACAACGAGCGCGCGTCCCCTGTTAAATGGGACTGCGACCGGGATTCTCCCCGAGAAGTGGAGGGGGCTAACCAGCCGCTGTGCCGCAGACTCCGGTGCATTCGATGCCCGCGGCCTTACTGCCCGCCCCGCCGCACATCGAACACTACAATGGTGAAGCCGACCCTTACGAATTTGTGGAGGTGTATTCCACGGCCATCTCGGTGGTCGGGGGGGGATGAGACAGTTCAATGCAACGTCTTTCCCTTCTACCTGACCGGGATCGCCCGCTCGTGGTTCTACAACTTGAAGGCTGGCTCCATCAAGTCCTTCGCACAGCTCAAATGCGAGTTTTGCGCGAACTTCCAGGGGAACTATGTGCGTCCCCTGGATTCCTCGCAGCTGTACACTATCCGGCAGAGGACGAAGGAGACCATCCGCAGCTTCTTCAAACGCTTTGCTCAGGTTAAGAGCAAGGTGGCCCACGTCCCCGACTCCACGGTCATCGAGGCGTGCAAGAGCGGGATCCTCCCAGGAGAGCTCCACCGTACACTCTCTTGAAGCTGCCCCTCCTCCACCGACGAGCTCTTCGACGTACTTGAGAAGTATGCTCGGGCGGAGGAGGATGACCTCTGGAAGAAGAACCATAGGGCTCCCGCCCCTGCCGATTGGGGGCCCAGGGACCCCCTCAAACGCCCCAAGCAGGGGAGTCGTAGAGAGCCACGGCCTCGGGACACCTTTGTTCTCGAGGGCGGAGGCGGCTCGCGCGACGCCTTGAAGGGCAACCGCCCCTTCCCCAAGCCGAAAGGTCATGGGGGGGGGGGGGGACAGTCGTCCTGCGGTTGGGAAGGCCCCGCGGCTGGAGGCCGGGAAGGTCTGTGGTATACCTTCCACAGGTCTAATACCCATGCTACCCAGGAATGCCATCAACTGCTCCAACAATTCGCCGCATTCCTCGACCAGCATGGGAAGGGGGACGACTCCGGCCTCCTTGCCCCCTCAGCCGGCCTTACCAGCCCTTCCTGCCCCCGTGGGGGGATAGCAGGGACAAACACGGGAAAGGGAGCCGTCAGAGACTCTCCCCTTCCAAACCTCCCAGAGGCATGTCAACGTCATCAAGGGAGGGTCCGCCTCCGGGCGGGACTCTAAGTGCCAGCGCAAGGAGTACGCGCGCGAAGTAAAGGTGGTGGGGGTGCTGCATACGTCTCGGCCACCCAAGTGGTCGGACGTCCCCCTCACTTTCACGGCAGAAGACGCGCGCGGGGTTCGCTTCCCCCATGATGATGCGCTCATCGTCTCTGCCACCATCTACAACTGCCATCTGGCCCGCATCCTAGTGGATGGCGAGAGTTCGGCCGACGTCCTCTACCTAAAAGCGTTTAGGGAGATGCAGGTGGACGAGAAGGGTCCTGCAGCCCGCAGCAGGGCCCTTGCAAGGATTCGTCCCTGGGAAGACGATCCACCCCGTGGGGAAGATGGATCTCCCCATGACCTTCGGCATCCCGGAAACTACCGGACAAAGATGGTCCGGTTTGATATGGTAGACCTCCCCTCTTCTTACAACGCGATCATGGGGAGGACCACGATCAATCGCTTGGGGGCCGCAATCTACCAGAACTATCTTTGCGTGAAGATCCCCGGGCCTCATGGAGTGATAACCGCCCGGGGAGACCAAGACGTGGCCCGCGCTTTATACGAGCGCGCCGCCGCAATAATTGGGAGCATCAACATCATCAAAACCCCGGGGGGGGGGGAGTCTCTCCCTCGGAATCAGACGCCGCTGTGATACCTTCCAGGAGGCCCCTTCCCAAGCCGCGCCCGGAAGGAGACCTCCGGAAGATCCCACTGTCCCCAGACGACGGGGACAAAACCGTTAAGATCAGGGCGGACCTCTATGAGGAGCACGCGGAGCAACTTGCGGCTTTCTTGCGTGAAAACTCTGACGTTTTTGCCTGGAAGCCCTCCGACATGCGAGGCGTCGCTCGGGACGTCATCGAGCACAAGCTCGCGGTGACCCCCGGTCACCCCCCGGTCAAGCAGAAGCGGAGGAAACTCTCCCTTGAACACCAAGAGGCGATCAAGGTCGAGATTGCTCGGCTCCGAGAGGCGGGTTCATTCGGGAGGTCTTGCACCCCGAGTGGCTCGCCAACCCCATCCTCGTGGAGAAGTCGAATGGCAAGTGGCGAATGTGCGTGGACTTCACCGACCTCAACCGCGCTAGCCCCAAAGACAACTTCCCGCTCCCGCGAATTGACCAGTTGGTCGACTCGATCGCGGGGTGCGAATTAATGAGCTTCCTGGACGCGTATTCGGGCTATCACTAAGTCCGGATGGCGGAAGGGGATGAGGAAAAGACGAGTTTCATAACTCCCCTCGGAACCTTCTGCTACATCCACATGCCCTTCAGGCTGAAGAATGCGGGAGCAACCTTCCAGCGGCTCATGACGCTGGTCTTCAAGGACCAGATCAGTCGCAATGTCGAAGTCTACGTCGACGACGTGGTCGTCAAAAGTCCCCGCGCGACTGCTCACGTCGGCGATTTGGCGGAGACTTTCCGCAACCTCCGTGCTTACGGGTTGAAGCTCAACTCGGAGAAATGTGCCTTCGGCGTGCGCGGGGGGCAGCTCCTGGGTTTCCTTGTGTCTCAGCGGGGCATAGAGGCCAACCCCGAAAAGATCCGGGCATTCCTGGACATGCCCCACCGCGCTCGGTCAAAGACTTCCAACGACTCACCGGTCGCTTGGCCGCTTTGAGTCGCTTCGTCTCACGGTCGGGGAAACGCGGCCTCCAATTCTTCAAAATCTTCTTGGGGCTCGAAGGGTTCCGGTGGACCCACGAGGCCTAGGAAGCCTTTGACGATTTGAAGAAATATCTCACGAGCCCCCCAATGCTCGTGAGCCCGTCTCCGGAATAGCCCTTGCTCCTTTACCTCGCCGCGACCCCGGTCGCCGTAAGTGCGGTATTGGTAAAGGAACAAGATGGGCAGCAACGTCCCGCGAACTACGTGAGCGAAGCCCTCCAAGGGGCCAAAACTCGATACACGAAGATGGAGAAGATCTGCTACACCCTCCTGATGGCATCCCAGAAGCTCCGTCATTACTTCCTGGGGCACCCCATCACCGTCCCGTCATCCCTCCCCTTGGGGGAGGTACTCCGAAACAAAGAAGCCACCGGCCGGATAGGGAAGTGGGGAGCCGAGCTTGCCCCCATTTCCCTTTCCCTCACAGGGCGCTCCGCCATCAAGTCACAGGTCCTCGCCGGCTTTGTGGTGGAATGGACTCCTGTTTCTGGGCCCGGGGACGAAGACCTCCCCGCGCTGCCCCGACGTAGCGACCATTGGACACTCATGTTCGATGGCTCCCTGTGTCTCGCCGGGGCCGGTGCGGGAGTAGTCCTCCCACTACTACAGAAATGCTTTTCACTATCGGTTAAAAATCCACTCTACTATCGGTTCTCTTACCGATAGTGGTCGGCACGATAGTAGAGGGCAGCACACTTCTATCGGTTCAAAAACCATTAGTAAAACATCTACAATCCCAACGTTCACTAATCGCTATCGACTATTTCTTCTATCGGCTCGGTTTTAAACCGATAGTATTGTATAAGTTTTTTCTATCGGCTCGTATAAAAACCGATAGTATTGTTTAGGCCTTTTGTATCGGCTAGGATCTAAACCGATAGTAATCTAAACATTTTTTTCTATCGGCTCTCATATAAACCGATAGTATTGTTTAGGCCTTTTGTATCGGCTAGGATCTAAACCGATAGTAATCTAAACGTTTTTTTTTATCGGCTCTTATATAAACCGATAGTATTTTGTGGACACAGTTAGTACTGGAAACTTTATTCTATCGGTTGTAGTATATAACCGATAGTACTGAAAAATTTATTCTATCGGTTATATTATATAACCGATAGTATTTTGTAGACTCGTTTAGTTAGTACAGGAAACTTTATTCTATCGGTTTCTGAATATGAACCGATAGTATTGTGTGGACACAGTTATTACTGGAAACTTTATTCTATCGGTTGTAGTATATAACCGATAGTAATATTAGTTTTTCCTATCGGTTATGTAGTGGCACGGTTAGTACTAAATATTTACAAATATACATACAGCAATACAGAGATACATACAGCAATACAGAGATACATTGGATCATTCACAAATACACCAATATTTACAAATATTCACCAATATTCACATATTGAATTTGTTCACAAATACACTAATACAGTAATATACACATGCATTAGACAGACTGAATTTATGCACATATTGATCGAGTTTATTCACAAATACATCAATGAATCTATTCACATATATTCACATATATTCACAAATCAATGAATCAACACATTCAATATATATTCCCAAATACAACAATCAACACAAGTCAGTTACTATCGATCGTTGATAGCCACTTCTTCGATGACATATTGAGCCCAAATTGTTCGCAGCTCCTTCAATTGAGGCAACTCATATTGCTCTTTCAACATGGTGCTCTGCATATATGCGTGTATGAAGTTAGGATCGTACGTCACATCCAATTAAAGTTCGACTTTGAGTCAGGAAAAATAGTTACCTTAGGGAATTGGGCAAAGTTTCTCCTGATCAGGTCATACATGAATCTCATGACATAGAAGCCACATTCCCACGATTGTGGCTGCTGATGGCACTGGAAAAATTGCATATGCAAAGACATAAACCCACATTAACTCGAAAGAACTAATTAAGCTTAAATTAAAAGACTCATCATGAGTACTTCCATCCGTATTAATTACCTCATATTCTTTCCAAGAAATTGTTGTGCCCTTCGACGCGTCATGCCTCCCTCCAGCACTAGCATAATTTTTGAAAGCCCTATATTTAATTTAGCATTGTCGATTAATATCTTATCATTAATTAGCTAGTCAGAGAAAAATTTAAGACAACTATGTTACTTACGCATCTATGTGCCATGTGAGGGTGAAAATATGCGCCACCTTGTCGCTCATCGAATCGAGGTAATAGACCTCATTCATCCATGGGCAAATGACGGCGAGGACCCAGTGGCCCCTACATTGCATATATAAGCGAACCGTTTCATACATATGTTAGGCGTAACATACAAGAATGAGTTAAATTAGTAGGAAATGCACTAACCTTTGGTGGTACGGCGCAAGGATGAACTCTCGGTCCTGCTGCGCTAGTAGTGCCCTTGATATGTATTCCTCCGCATGTGCTTGGTCGTGCTCTAGCATCGTGAGGCTTATTTTCTCTGGGTCGAGGAAACCCACCTTGTCACATGCCCTCATCGACGCCAGCCTATACATGCACCTGGATGCAAAGTAGACATTAGTAAGTAGTGCATACAAAAAGTGATTGGATTTATGAAACGAACTGTGATAACTTCAGACAACAGCACACTCACAGGACTCCAGTCCGTATGATGGACATATCAAGCTCCCGCCAGTTGAGGAGGTCAAACAAATCCTCGTGGGCCACCGATATGCTCCCGGGCTCACGGTGAAAATGGGCTGGCCTGAAGTGAACCAAGAAGTTGATGTGGCGCCTAGACCGGGTCAGGTACCACTCGTGGAGACTTCTGGTTATTTGATCCATATTGCGCAGAAGGTACTCCGACACGAGTGGGGACCCGTTCTTGAACGTACCCGGCTGGCTTTGTTTGGCCTTGCCTTTGGCCTTGCCCTTGCCTTTGGGCGGGGAGCGAGTGTATACCTTCGAAGGTTGGGGTGTGGTGCCGTCGGCCTCATTTGATGGCGAAGGGTTTGAGGCCGTCGGAGGAGGCATGGGGGCCGAAGGAGTTCGCTCATGCGTTGTGGCGGGGCTGGTGTCCTCAGGAAGTGTGCTGGTATCCATCGTCCACTTTAAGTACAAACGCTTAAATTAGATTTTGAAAATTAAGTATATTAACTGAGTTGTAAGCTAGAATGGCTAGGGTTTACCTCCTGTAGTCTAACACCCTTCTTGGGCCACTGTATGTACGAGCCCAATGCCTCGCCAATTGTCCGCATTTCGTCCGTTGGGACGGGCAACGGAAAAGAGCTGTAGCCCGGGAGGGCCATGTCCACCTGTACCTTTGCGAATCCAGGCTCAAGAGGTACGCAGTGGATCCGGACATCCTCCCAAGACTGGTATACGACCCCGTTTGCAACCGCAACAGGTTTGTTGCCTATGTTGATCAATAGGGTACAGCTCTCCGGCTTCTGCAATTTGCAACAATTATAACAAGTTAGCGAAACAATTCTAACGTAACGGGAGTGGCATCAGCCGAACTGCATATATAGCTCAAGAGTTGCAATACCTCGATCAGGTCCACCGGATCCACGTGAACCTTCGAGCCAACACTACTCGGCCTGGCAGCGTCGACCTCGGCAGCTGGATCTAAACCCTTGGACTGCACAACTCGGCTTAGGCGTTCATATTTCTCGTTCATTTGAGCGAACATGTCCGCGAATTGTGCAGTCACATCTGCCCGTATCTTCTGAGATATCTCCTCTTCCCTTTCCTTCCAGCTGCCAGGCTTCTTCGCCTTTTGCCCGGGGTCCGAGAAGCCTTCCTTCCATGGCACCACAGCCCCCACGGTTCGCGTCCGCCCTGGATGCTCCTTGTTCCCTAGAGCCCGGGTAAGGATGTCGTTCTCCCTATGGGGACTGAACAATCCCTCGGTCGCCTCCTTCGAGCAAGAGATCTGTTACATTGAAAGCTCTCCATTGTGAGGAAGAAATATATACAAAGTTGTGCGCACACTAGTGATCATAGTTAGCCAACTTACGAGTCGCTGCACGACCTCGACGTCCCTGGGGTTTGGGAACGCCACAGTCCCCGTGGCCGACACGGTCCCTCTGGCCAGCCACCAGCGCTTGCATCGCTGATCGCGGATCTCGGAGAGTGGTAGGTCAGGGGAGTCGACGAAACGCGACGCCTCGTCTTCACCCTTCTTCCACTGCTCCTCCTTCCCCGCATAGCCGCGAGAACCGAGCCGGTGTGGGTGGTCGTTCCTCCTCTGGATTGCCCTGTTCTTCTCGCTGAGGGCCTTCGTACCAGAAACAAGAAAATTAATGCACCACTGCTTACTGCATACAATGGTGTAACCAAGTAAAGGAACCATTCATACCTTGAACTCAGGAGTCCCCTTCTGTTGGGCGAATTGCTCCCATACCTCCTCCGTTATGAAGGGGTACTTCTCGCATGGAGATTCGCCTTTAGCGAGGAAGGTACTGACGAGGACGCTCTTGAAGGTTTTCCACGTGTTGTTCATGTCCTTCAAGCAAGCTATCTTGGGACCATCGTCCGGGATGTTCCACTTGGCCTGTTTCAAATGGTGCATATAAGTAGGACTTACCTAATCTCTAGGATAAACCAAGGGAATGTGATTACTCAAGAGTTCAGTGATTTTGATTAATTTTACCTTCACTTCCGCCCACAGCCTATCCCTCTCGTCGGCCTTGACGTCCTTCCAGCTCTGGACGGTGATCTTCACCCTTTCCTTCGCCAACAAGCCAACATAGGCAGCATAGTGCCCGGCGTTCTTCCCGATCGGTCTCCCGAACTGGTTGAATTCACAGGAAAGATCCGCGCGTTTGGCCAAACGACCCAACATCGTCGCGCCTCGCGCCTTCCTCTTGCGCTGGGACGAGGCAGCGCCATCTACGTTCGCCCTCGCTGAATCACTAGTATCAGCCGAGGAAGATGCCGACATGGCTTTACCTAAAATACCATAAACAAACCATCCAATTGATATGAAGAAAGGTACATGACAAAGTAATTCACAGAATATTCAGATGAGCAGTGCAAACTAACAAATACTATATTTCCTATCGGTTTTAAAAGGAAAACCGATAGTACTAAGGTCTATATTCAGGAAAATTTAAAAGATTAGCAGTGGAAACTATGCTAATCTCTC
Organism: Pharus latifolius; assembly: GCA_019359835.1. Lineage (NCBI taxonomy): Eukaryota > Viridiplantae > Streptophyta > Magnoliopsida > Poales > Poaceae > Pharus > Pharus latifolius. The sequence goes on along the minus strand of CM033326.1, from coordinate 17,896,403 downwards.
TGCTGGAAAATAAAGTCTGTTAAAATTTAAATGAACCTAAATTTGAGATGAAAATTAGAAAATGGGAAGTAATTCACAGAAAATTCAAATTAGCTGTGCAAACTATGATGGCACTACTATTTACTATCGGTTTTCCAAGTCAAACCGATAGTAATCAAGTCAGCATTAGGAAAAATTTCAAAAATTGCTCAGCAGGAACATAAAGTAATTGCTCAGCAGGAACATAAGGTATGTTAAAAAATAAATGAACCTAAATTTGAGATGAAAATTAGAAAATGGGAAGTAATTCACAAAAAATTCATATTAGCTGTGCAAACTATGATGGCACTACTATTTACTATCGGTTTTCCAAGGCAAACCGATAGTAATCAAGTCAGCATTAGGAAAAATTTCAAAAATTGCTCAGCAGGAACATAAAGTAATTGCTCAGCAGGAACATAAGGTATGTTAAAAAATAAATGAACCTAAATTTGAGATGAAAATTAGAAAATGAGAAGTAATTCACAGAAAATTCATATTAGCTGTGCAAACTATGATGGCACTACTATTTACTATCGATTTTCCAAGTCAAACCGATAGTAATCAAGTCTGAATTAGAAAAAATTTCCAAAATTGCTCAGCAGGAACATAAAGTAATTGCTCAGCAGGAACATAAGGTATGTTAAAATATAAATGAACCAAAATTACAGATGAAAATTAGAAATGGGATATAATTAACAGAAAAATCAATTTATGGTATTTACTATCGGTTCTGAGTAAGAAACCGATAGTGAACTACACTGTATGACAAATTGCTATGATTTTCATCAATTCTGTCATTCTCATAGCTATCAAGTTTGTAGTTCATGAATTTTACTCTAGGTTTCTATTTGTAATCCATGGAACGGGATATGAACCATTGCATACAAAATTAAGCAATACATGCGAGCGATTTGGTCAAGAACACTTACAGTGGATCGTGGAGTGGCCGGAGGCGGTGGCGCAATGCAATGCCGGAGGCGGTGGCGCAATGCAATGCCGGAGGCGGTGGAGAACCAGTGGCGCAGAGGAGCGAAGAAGCGAACGTCGGCGATTCTAGGGTTTTCCGCGCGAGTATTTTTCGATTTGGAATGTGATCAGTTGCACTGGAGGGAAAATCGTGCAGGTTATAACCTAATAAATGAATATTTACTATCGGTTCATCACCACAAAACCGATAGTAAAAACATGTAAGTTAGGGTTTTCGTAACACAGTGTAAATCACTATCGGTTGTGAACAGTAAACCGATAGTAAACTAAGTACATGGGATCATAACACAGTGTAAATCACTATCGGTTGTGAACAGTAAACCGATAGTAAACTAAGAACAGGGGATAACACAGTGTAAATCACTATCGGTTGTGAACGATAAACCGAAAGTATAGTTTAATTTCATATCGGTTTCACAGTTATAACCGATAGTAAAATACAATCCTATTGACCCTAAAGGATTTCCCTTAGAAGAATTACAGAGGATCTCAGTACATCATTTTGTATTGTATTTACTATCGGTTATGACAATAAACCGATAGTATATGTTAATTTCATATCGGTTTGGAGGTTGAAACCGATAGTATAATACTGTTAAATTGATCTAAAGGTATTTCCTGAGAACAAATACAGATGGGTCTCAGTACATCATTTTGCACTTGTAAAGACACCTGAAACCCCATGCAAATGGCTTGCAATAATTTTGAAATAAAATAACAATAAAGACCAATCATGGAATGAAAATTTGCAGTTTTCATATATATTTGTGAAAAGAATCAATTATTGCTCAAATCAAGTATATACTCCAATTGAAATGAAAATTTGCAGAAATGATTCTCAATGCATCACGTATGTTTTCCCAAAGAATTTTTGAAAATTGATTTGAACATTCTTCGATCCAAGTAATATACGTCACTTACATATTGCAAATTAGTCAAGAATGGTTGTCCACCCATAATCCTTCTTCGTGGTCGTCTCGCAGGTAACTTGTTTCGTCAATATCTTCGGTAGGGACAGATTGAAGGATTCCATCTAAAAATGGAGGTAGTTCGTCGAACTGATCGTACTCTTCTTCATCCACAACGTCTTCGACCCCAACAATACGTCTCTTACTGTGAAGGACAACGTGCAACTTTGGGTTGGCCGGGTCAACGATGTAGAACACCTGTGTGGCTTGCTCAGCAAGTATAAATGGATCATCTTTGTGTGCGACTCTACTGAGATCGACTAGAGTAAACCCATAATTGTCGACTTTAACACCTCGAGGGATTTCGACCCATTGGCATCGAAACAGAGGAATCTTAAGTAATACATAATCGAGCTCCCATATTTCCTCAATAACACCGTAATATGAGTCGAGTGCTCTTACTGCCCTGGCATCCTCCGAAATAGCAAGTAGTATCACTCCACTACATTGCATAGCACTCTTCTCGTCCTAAGTTTTTGTGTAAAATGAATAGCCGTTGATGTCATACCCCTACCAAGTCCCTACAGTAAATCTAGGCCCTCTGGCCAACCATGTAACATCTTCATCTACATCGCCCTCAGAAGCTTGCAGGACTCTATTTTCGATCCACCCAGCAAACTTCCTATTATGTTCTCTGGTGACCCAAATCTCTGGCTTCGAGGGATTCTGTTTCCGTAACATTTCCTTGTGCTCGTGTATGTATGGCTCCACCCCCGTCATGTGCTGTAAGACCCAAAAATGGGCTTTTGCATACAGATCACTAGAGGGGACGACTGCTTTAAATCCAATCGTTCCAATGCCCTGAAGCCTGCCCTCATGCCGAGACGTAGGAACGCCAATTGGGTCAACCCCGGACATATAGTTGGTGCAAAATTCGATCACCTCCTCCGCGGCATAACCTTCAATAATACTGCCCTCAGGCCGATATCGATTCCTTACATATCCCTTCAAGATACCCATAAATCTCTCAAATGGATACATGTAGCGCAGGAACACGGGTCCACAAAACTTAATTTCTCTGACAAGGTGAACAATTAGATGGACCATAACATCAAAAAAGGATGGAGGGAAATACATCTCCAGCTGACAAAGAGTGGTAGTCACATCGCGTTGCAAATCGTCCAGTCCATCCATATCAATTACCTGCAAGGACACAGTTGCAGCAAATATTCAGATCCAAAAAATCTGACAAGTTCCACGAATGGACCTAATTAACTTGCTAGGAGTACACGCTTACGTACCTTGCCAGATATTGTGTTGAAGAAATAACATAGCTTTGTAATTGTCTCTCTGACTTTGACTGGGAGAATGCCTCTGATAGCAATGGGAAGCATTTGTGACATCAGTACATGACAATCATGGGACTTCATACCAACCAGTTTCAAGTCTTTCATGGACACAAGTTTTTTCAAGTTCGCAGAATACCCGCATGGAACTTTGACACCATGTAGGCACTGACAAAGTTCTGTTTTTTCTCTTTTTGACAAAGTATAGCAGGCCGGGGGGGGGGGGGGGTATGTCCGCTTTCCCTTCTCCAACGGTGCAAGCTCAGTCCTTATGCCCATGTCGAGCATGTCACGGCGAACGTTGATGCCATCTTTCGTCTTTCCTGGAATGTTCAACAACAAACCAATCAAACTGTCACAAACATTCTTCTCTACGTGCATGACATCAATGCAATGTCGAACTTGTAAGTGCTCCCAATATGGCAGATCCCAAAGAATCGATCTCTTCTTCCAAACATTTTTTCCTGGAGGTTTAGAACATTTACCGAACTCAACTTTGATGTCCTTCACGCGCAAGTAAAGCTCCTTACCAGTCACAAACACTGGGGCTGATCCTTTCTCAGACTTCCCATTGAATGACTTCCTCTTCTTACGATAGGAGTGATGCATCGGAAGGAATCTGCGGTGACCCATGTACACTGTTTTTCTGCAGTTCGATAACCACATGCTTTCAGTTTCATCCAGGCAAATAGGACAAGCCTTGACTCCTTTCGTACTATACCCCGACAAATTTCCATAGGCCGGGAAATCATTTATGGTACAAAATATCATGGCCCGCAACATGAAATTCTCTCGCTTATGTGCATCCCACACCCGCACCCCTTCGCTCCACAATTTTTGTAAGTCCTCGACTAACGGTGATAGAAACACGTCAATATCATTCCCGGGTTGTCTGGGTCCTGAAATTAGTAACGACATCATGATGTACTTCCGCTTCATACATAACCAAGGAGGAAGATTGTAGATGCATAAAAGAACCGGCCAAGTGCTATGTCGACTGCTCATATTTCCGTGTGGATTCATACCATCCGTATTCAGCCCAAACCTTATATTCCTCACTTCGCCGCCAAACTCACCGAATGTTCTGTTAATGTTTCTCCATTGAATGGAATCAGCTGGATGTCTTAGTTTTCCGTCTTGTTTCCGACCTTCAACATGCCATCGCAAGTACTTCGCATCTTTCGGATTTGCAAACAGCCGTTTCAATCTGGGAATCACAGGCAAATACCACATAGTTTTGGCCGGAGGCCCTTTCTTTACCTCATCACATCCATTGTGATAAATTTTGTCCCCATGCTTATACCGCGATGCACCGCATCTTGGACAAACATGCAAATCCTCGTACTCGTTACGGTACAGAACACAATCATTTGGGCATGCATGTATTCTTTCGATTTCCATTCCCAACGGACACAATAGTTTTTTGGCCTGGTAAACCGATCTTGGCAACTCATTTCCCTCTGGAAGCATGTCCGCTAACAGATCCAATAGCGCCGTGAAACTCTTATCGCTCCAACCGTTGCTTGCCTTCAAGTTATATAATCTCAACACAGAAGACAACTTTGTAAATGTTTCACATCCGGGGAACAAAGGCTTCTCAGAATCAACAATTAATTTCTGAAATTTAGCTAAATCGTTTTCGCTGTAGTCCTCTTCTACATCACGTAACATTTCATCTAAATTGTCGTCATCTACATGGACTTCCGAATGAACATTATCAATGTTTTGATCATGATCATCATTACTGCAATCCACTTCCGGGTGCTGCTGAGTGGTAGCGGTAGTGCTCGTTTCCTCAAGATCTTCACCATGCCATATCCAACGGGTATAGCGTGCGTTAAAACCACGACGAATCAAATGACTCCTAATCTGATCAGAGTTGCCGAACCTTTTTAAGTTCATACAATCTATACAAGGACAATGCATATCTTTCTCTCCCTTCTTCGCCTTCTCTTGCTCAGCAAATTTAATAAATCCATTCACACCCTCCAAATACTCAACAGTAGTACGTTTTATTCCATACATCCAATATTCTCGGTCCATCTACAATTATTTCACAAAATTGACAAATTCAAATAAATAATTAATGACTCAGGGCATGCATATATGAATGAAACATAATTAGCTAGGCCATATGTGTGTACATGCATGAGCTGTTTAATTACATTAAATGGATTTGTATATATGAAACCCTAATTAACTTGATGCATGCATTAATTGGAAGAGCCAGCTAGCTAGCTGCTTAAATTCAGCAAGCTATAGCTAGCTAGCCAACCCAGCCTTCTAGCTAGCTTGGAGATACATGTATCTAGTTTAATGAATTGCAAGTAGAGAGAGAGAGGGAGAGTGTGAAAGAGTGATCGAGAGAGAGAGAGGTGATGAGAAGATGACAATACCGAGGGGGATGGAAATATGATCAACCTCTCAGCTAGCTTCTCCAGATCACTCTAGCTTGGAGTTGTGCGCGGCTGAAATGATTCCAACATGTAGAGCGCAGAGCAGGGGTCGACCTAATTAAGCTGTCCAATTTTACTATCGGTTCAACAACACTAACCGATAGTAAAATAAGGTCCCCACTGTCATAACCATTAGTGTATATGAAGTCATTTTACTATCGGTTTGTGTTTTTGAACCGATAGTAATATGTAGTATATTGTATCGGTTAGTACAGTAATAACCGATAGTAAAAAGTCAGTAATTTCACTATCAGTTACCCGAGAAAAACCGATAGTACTATTCAATATATTATATCGGTTAATACAGTACCAACCGATAGTATAAAGTGAGTAATTTTACTATCTGTTACGAACGAAAAACCGATAGTACTATTGTAATATATTATATCGGTTGGTACAGTAATAACCGATAGTAAAAAGTCAGTAATTTCACTATCAGTTAAAAATGGAAAACCGATAGTACTATTTAATATATTATATCGGTTTGTACAGTAATAACCGATAGTAAAAAGTATTTGCATTTCACTAACGTTGGATTAGTGTATAACCGATAGTTAAATGATGGTTTTCCGCCGCTGTCGTCCTATTCTATCGGATTTTTCCTAGATTGCTTACAACCGTTAGAAAATAAGGGTTAGTGGAATGCACTTCTGTAGTAGTGTCCGGAGCCCCGAGGGGAGGGAACTGGAGTACGCGGTGCGACTAGAGTTCCCTGCCACGAACAACGTCGCCGAATACGAGGCCCTGCTCCTCGGGTTGCGCCTCGCGCACTCCCTAGGGATTCGACGCCTCCTAGTAAAAGGAGACTCCCAGCTCGTAGTTTGCCAAATAGAAAAGTCTTACTTGTGCCATGACGCGAACTTGAACCTTTACTTGCAGGAAGTGCGCAAGATGGAGAAGCACTTCGATGGCCTTGAGGCCCGACACATCCTGTGAAGGGACAATGACTCGGCCGATGCCCTAGCCCGGGCAGCCAGTGCCCGGGAACCGCTCCCCAAAGGGGCCTTCTTGGAGATTATTACGAAGCCCTCGGTGACCTCCCCGGACGCGGGTGACGAGCCCTGCGTCCCGGAAGTCGCTGAAATCACTCGGACCTCGTCTTGGATGGATCCCCTTGTCGCCTTCATCAAGGGGGAGGGGGACCCTCCCAACGAGACTGAGGCCAAGGGTCTCCGGGCCAAAGCTCGGGCATACCTCATGTTGGAGGGGAAGCTCTATAAGCAGGGGGCTTCCCCCCTGCTCCGTTGCCTTCCACGGCCAGAAGGTCTCCGTCTTCTCGAGGATATTCACGCGGGAACTTGCGGGTATCATCTGGCCCTACGTGCCATCGCGGCCAAGGCCCTTCGCTAGGGTTTCTATTGGCCCACGGTGATTCGTGACCCGCAAGACCTCGTCTCCGCGTGCGAGGCCTGCTAGAAGATGGCCAAGGGTTCGAACTTCCCCCCCGTGGCACTACAGACTATCCCCTTCACTTGGCCCTTCGCGCGCTGGGGGATTGACCTTCTAGGCCCCTTCCCCCCAGCCCCCGGGGGCTACAAGTATGCGGTGGTCGTGGTCAACTACTTTACTAAGTGGGTAGAGACCGAACCCCTGGCCAGCATCACGTCCCGGGCGGTACAGCGGTTTTTCTGGAAAAATATCATATGTCGTTTCGGCGTCCCCCGAGAAATCACTGTCGATAACGGGACGCAATTCGACTCAATATATTTCCGGGAATTCTGCGAAGGCCTGGGGCGCACCATTCACTTCGCCTATGTAGCTCATCCCCAGAGCAACGGGGCTGTTGAAAGGGTCAACGGCGTGATCCTACTAGGGTTACGCCGACGGCTCGAACAAGCCGCCTCCAAGCAGGGTGCGTGGGCAGAGGAGCTCCCTAGCATCCTCTGTTCCATGCGCACGACTCCGAGCCGGGCGACGGGACGCACCCCCTTTTCCCTTGTATACGGGGCTGAGGCAGTCCATCCCCCGGAGATTGGCTTCCGATCACTGCGGGTCGACCTCCTAGACGGAGCCACGACCGCAACGTACCAAGCCAACGAGGCAAATCAACGACTGGAGGTCGATCTCGTGGAGGAGGAACGCGACCGAGTGCTCCTCCGCCACGCCATCTACGAGCGCGAAATGTCGCGCGCATACAACCATCGCATCCGCGAGAGGGCTTTTCGCCTCGGGGACCTCGTCCTCAAGCGAGTCACTGACCCTCAAGCCCAGGGCAAGCTCTCCCCCAAGTGGGAGGGCCCCTACAAGATCTCGGCAGTCCTGGGCACGGGGGCTTACAAGCTCTCCAACCTTCAAGAGCAAGAGCTAAAGCACACATGGAACGTACGCTTGCTTCGCAAGTTCTACGTCTAGCCTACGGGCTTGTTCCCCCTCCCCCAGAGCGATTACCCCGGAGGGAGAGGGGGACATTGTACTCACCGTTCCCTCCCCTGTTGTGATCTTGCGGGGGGAGGTGTTGTACCTTAATTCATTATCAATACAACTACTTTTTTCCTCAGGTCTGGCTCATTGCAGGTTTTTACATTACCGTCTCTCACAGCGATGCCCTCCCCGTGAGGATGCCCTCCCCGCGAGGAAGTGGGCTATCACGACACAACAAGTCCCTACAACGGGGGTCCCACTCCCGTAGGGCGGCTTACGATCACCCCTCGTGGACTGAGGGTGTAAGCGGCAACCCGGTCCTTAAGGACCGCGGTAACGAGTCAATTTAAGAGACTAGTCCCCTACTCAAACACTCAGACCCATCATCGGGCGTATCCTCCTCCGGGAGTCAGTTGTCTCCCTAGCAAGATGGAATTCTCGGATATTCTTTCTCGGAGATCTCTTTCCTGGCTCCCCGTTTTCACGGCGACCGGAGGGTTGTCTCCCGAAAAATTATTCCCGGGAATTTCACTCTCTGATTTTCTTGGATGTTCTTTCCCAGAGATCTCGTTCTCGACTCCCCGTTTTCACGACGACTGGAGGGTTGTCTCCCAGAAAAATTATCCCTGGGAATTTCACTCTCGGATTTTCTTGGATGTTCTTTCCCGGAGATCTCGTTCTCGGCTCCCCATTTCTACGGTGACCGAGGGTTTTCTCCCAGGAAAATTCCCAGAAATATTAGCTCTCCCGGAAGACTCATTCTCGGTTTCCCGTTTTCACGGTGACCGGAGGGCTTTCATCTCGAAGGAAATTTCTTGGAATTTCGGACTTCTTTGGACGTTTTTTCCCCGGAGACTTCATCCCCAGCTCCCCATTCTCACGGCGACCAGAGGATCCCACCGGGGCTTTCGAAAAATCGTTCCCGAAAATTTTCACAACCTTGGGAAAACTTGAGGAATTCTTAATTGGAGGGTCCCTACCCCGGGGGCTTTGTCACCCCCACAGTGCGTGGAGCTACCCTCTAGCCCGCTGTAGAGAGGGGGGATAAGGAGCCCTTTCTCGGGAATCACCTGTTCTGGATCATCTAAGAATTCAAAGTACACAAACAAACATAGCTTTATTGAAAACATTTAACCAGAGGACATCTTCCCCCTTCGGTGGGCATCATTACATCAAATGTGATACAACCTGGAAAGATCCTACGCCTAATAATCCCGGAGGCCCTCCGATATCTCCCGGGCCAGTCCCGGTACAAGCTGCGTACACGACGCTAGGCCTCCCGGAGCAAGTCTTCGGGCCAATATTCGTAGCCCACCGGTGGGAGTATTTGAAGCGGGGGAACTCTCCAGGACCCCGGTCGGGGAGGGGATAGCTCGGCACGATGGTTGTCGAAATTGTCCAGGTGCCACTCCGGATGCCACCGCAATCGGATTGGTTCCTGGGAGATGCCCTGCCGCGTCCCCCGGAGAAGAGACTTAACAAAATAAAGGTGGCCTGGGCATCCCCCGGGTGACACCCGCCGGGGCTCGAAGGCCTCACCTCCGGAGAGGTTCTCCGCAACCTCGGGGACCTTCGCCCGGCTAACCTGGTAAATTTGATTTGAAGACTTAGCAAAAAATCCAATTTCTATTGCATCGAAATGTTTTTGTACAAGTGTTCGGGGCTTCCTCTAAGAAGCTACCGGGAGCAAAAACCTAAAAACAAAAAGGGCCCTATCTAAAGGCCCGAGGGGAGGCTCATACTTGTTCGTTGGCGTCCTCCCCCTGGGAGGCTCTCGCCGGAGTCGCGACTTCTGCCCCCGGAAGCGCCGGCGCCGGGAATCGCACCCGAACGATCTGGTCGTAGAAGCCGCCGGCGAGCTGCTCCACTTCTCGCCGCGATGGCTCGAAGAACTCCGGGAAGCTCCGGGGGATTCGGCCCCCGATCGCCCGGGCGCCTACCCCTCGGTGCTCCACGAGCCCGGCGGTGGCAGCCACCACCTAGATCGCCCGGCCTCGTGCCCGGGCATCAGTGGCCTCCGGGATCACGGAGACTTGCGCGTTGAGAAAACGCACAGCCTCCGTGAGAGTCACCGGCGCCGCCTCGGAGCTGCCTCCCGAGCCCAGGCTCACTCCAAGCCCCTCGAGGTCTGAGCGGACGGAGCGTCCCGTGTCCGTCACCGCCTGGACACTGGAGCCCTCGAGCTCCTGGAGGGCATCCTCCTTCGCCTTCCCCTCCCTCCAGAGCCGGTCGTTGGCAGTCTCGGAGGCGTGGAGCTAGGCCCGGACCCGGGCCAATTCCCGGAGGGCACCGTCCCGCTCCTCCAAAATGGCGGTGGCCTTCCCCTCCGCATCCTTCAGCACCCGATTGAAGCGCGCTTCAATCCCCCAGGTGATGGCCGCCCCTACAAGCGCAAGAGTTAGTGAAAAAATGAGTCGGGAGTACCGACGGAAACAATCCACCGGCTCAAGAAAGAACCTGGATCTGGAGGGATTGAAGCTCCCCGAAGCGCTCACGTAGCGTCCCTTGCGAGACGTAGTCCTAGACCCTCCGGGTCTGCAGACTCTCTGCGTACCGGTCGACCTCCCCCGCGGACAGCAGGGGGGTCTCCCTCCCGACAACGCCGGACCCATCGGGACCGGCGGCGGGCCCCTTTGCAAAAGACGCGGGGGTGATGAGAACCGGAGTGGCGGTGGCCGTCGTCCTCGCCGCCGAAGAAGTCTCCGAGGAGGAGGCCGATGAGGTCTCCGAGGGAGTACCTCCCCGGGGGGGATGAGGAGCCCTTTCCCCTTCCCGGGCCGCGGAGCCCCCGGGACCTCCATCGCTGGGGGGACCTCGTATACTGAGGGGCTCCCCCCTCGTCCACTGGCCACTCGACGCGCGGAGGGGAGGCCTCCGCGAATCAAACCTCCAGTCTCTCTGGCTCTGGTAGCGCTGGGGCTGTCGGGAGGGCTACCGCCGAAGGTGGAGAGGGGGCGTAATCCTCCGAGTCGGACGCCCCCCGTCGCCCGCTGGTTCCTTTCCCCGGGCCTCTCCGAAGGCCTCGGGGAGGCGCGCGGGCTCCTGCGCCTCCACCGTCCCCCCGGAGTTCTCCGGGGGAGGCGGCGTCGCTTCACGCTGGGGAGGTGCCCGCACACGCCCTGACCCGAGGGCTTTCTGAGCCTTGGCCCGCTTTGGCTCAGAACCCCCAGTGGCCTCCTTCCCCTGCTTGTGGGAACCGGGGGTGGGAGAGGCGTCCTTGTCAGTAGCCTCAGCTCAAAGGCCTCGGCCACCAGGTTCCGGGGAGGGCCCTCCCCGATGACGCGCACGATCCGCTCGTGCTCGTCGGCGTAGTACCTCCCGAGGAGGTTCTCCGCCTTCTGCCATGTGGTCGGATATGGCCGGACTGCAAAAAGGTAAGAGTTAAAAAATATGCAAAAAAGAAAACGAACAAAGTAGCCGGGAGCTTACGTCGGGTCATCGGCTTTTGCCGGAGCCGCTGGGCCGGGCACATCCCGATCCCCCTCCTCCCTTGCGAGAAGAGGGAGATCTTCAGCAGCGTCAGCTCCTCGGCGGCGTCCCTCATAGAGCGGATGCCCCAGGAGCCCATGACCTTGCTGAGGAGCTTCAGCTCCTCCTCGGTCCAAACCAGGGGCTTGGGAGCGGACGACCGGCTGTAGGAGGGGGGCTCCGGGGAGTACACCACCTCGTCGTCTCAGACCCAGAGGTAGAACCACCTCCGGATCTAGTCCCCCCAGTGGTCCCGGGAGGCCGCTACCGGGTACTCCGCTACCTGGGACGGCAGTAGCTAGATCATCACCGAGCCGAACAGAGACTTCGGCCCTCCCATCACCAGGTGGGAGCTCCTCGCCGCTGGCTCGTAGAAGTACCGGAACAGCCGGAGCGTTGGCTCCCGTCTGGTGGCTGTCTTGAAGAGCCATATGAAGAGGCCCATCCGGAAGAAGGCGTTCGGCATCAGGTGGTTCAGTGCCACCCTGTACTTCTTCAAAAACTCCCGGAGCAACGGGCGCACCTGGAGCCGAAGCTCGGCCTCGAGGAAAGCCTCGAAGGCCACCACCTCCCCGGGCCTAGGGCGGGGGCCTCCGTCTTTCTTCGAGGGGATTCGGACGTCCCCGTCCGCGACCACTCCCCAGTCCACAAATGACTCCAGGTCCCCGGACGTGAACTCCGACGTCCAGAGGAAGTCCGCGGGGACTTCCTCCGGAGGCACCTCTGTGGCCTTGGGACGGCCCTTGGATCCCATCTAATTCTTCCGGTGGCTTAGGCTCTAAAGAAGAGGGCTTAGGGGTTCCGGTGGCTGAGCTTCCGGGACTGAGCTTCCGGAAGGGGGCTACCGGAAGAGCTAAAGGCACCGGAGTTTGAGGTTTGAAGGTTGGAATGGCTCCTCCGGGCCCCTCAAGGCCTTATTTATAGGGGCCAAGCGCGGCCCCGATGGGTGCCATGTGGCCCTTCGTGGTGCATCCGTGCCATTCAATTCAAACGATGCGCGGGAAACGAAGGGACAAGCTCGCGAAACAAGGGGTTGCCAGTTCGAACCGCGAGCGACCATTATGGCCAAACGGCACGCTCCCTTCGAGGCGATGTCCTAATGAATGATAGCATGGCCATAAACACTCGGCACGGGGATTGAAGCGTCATGGCTCCAGTGGCATGTCCCGGAGATGTTCCCGGTAACATGAACCATCCCCTCCGGGGACTCGAGCATCGTCCCCGGAGGGCTGGGGGCTGCTGTTGAGGGAAATCTCCACGGGATCAAGTCCAGGTAAGAGACTGTTCATTTTTCCCGGGGACAAGGGCCCCCGGTAGCTTGTCCCAGGCGCCGCCATTTGCCGGGGGACAAGGCCCCCCAGTGGCTTGTCCCGGGCGCCGCCTTTTGCCTGGGGACAAGGCCCCCCGGTGGCTTGTCCCAGGTGCCGCCATTTGCCATTTGCCTGGGGACAAGACCCCTCGGTGGCTTGTCCCGGGCGTTGCTGTCCTCCTGGAGACAGGGGTCTCTAGCCCCGGGTCACGTGAGGATCACGCGAGAAGCGCCTCGGGAATCGGCGGACACTTGTCAAGCATACAAGGTTCCTGACCGGGAGAAGGACGTCGCTGCCCCTCGATCCAACGGTGGCAGGCGGGGTAGTTTAGTCGTTTTGCGTCTTTTGGGGCTATATAAGCCCTTGTAACACCTCATGTAAAGAGGACAATTTCATTCTGACTCTAATAGACAATCAAATAGGTGTGCTCCGGAACCTCCTCTCCCTCGAGAGAGCTCCCCTAGCCAACTCCAGTTGGGAGCACGCCGATAGGACTAGGGCCTCCACTGAGGTCCGAACCTGTATAAACCTTCGTGTCACTTGCTGTGTTTGTCCGACGGGAGAGGACCGGTCACGCGGTTAGCTCGCGTCGTTTTTTCTTCACTAGGATCTTCCACAAAACCTGTCGTGGTATTTGTAATACCACGACATCTTCTATAGGGTGTCTATGGCTACTATTTCTGTAACACCCTGTGTAACATCCCTATTTTCGCCTTACTTGCATTCTCTGAGCATCGCCCAGATACATGCATCTCGCGTCACCTAACTCTGAAAGGACCCAAGACCATAACCAATATGTGCAGAATGTACCCTAGGATCCCCTCGTATCGAGAAGTCCCAAATTGGCTAAGTCTTTCTCTTTTCCGAAAACGACCGCTTCTAGAAAGCCCTAAAAAGTCCGAAATCTCCGTTTGAAGTCCGAATCGAGATTCGTCTTCTCCTACATGTCCGTATCGCTATTTGATACATATCATCCTTTAGAAACATCTCTGAATTCGCGACAAAAACCAGAGTTTCAACCGTTCGAAAAATTTGAAAACGAAAATACCAGTTTTATCCGACTCTGTTTTCATTTTGTCCGAAACCCTGTCAAATCTCCGCGTTTTCGCGCAAACTCAATTGGAATAAGTCTGTACTAATTTTATCTAGCCTATGGAAAAATCAGAATTGCAATTAGATCCCTAAATCTTGGAAATTCCAATTTTGCCCTCGACCGAAAACAGGACAGTACAGTAATGTGCACTGTGCTGTTGTCGTTGCCGTGCCGTGCGCGCGCGCTGCGTGCCGCCCGTGCGCCACCGGCCGCGCCACCGCGTCCCTTCGCCGCCGGCACCGCCCCACGTGCGCCTCGCGTGCCCCGTGAGCTACGCCACTTGTCGAAGCCACGACGACGCCTCGGGAACCCCCAGGTCGCCGGGATCGTCCCGTCGCGTCCGCCACCGAACACCACTTCGCCTGGCCGCGCGCAAAGTCGTCGTCCCGTGCCCCGAGACCTCGTTGCCCGCAACCACCCGCCTTGTGCCATCGCCGCCGTCCTCTGCCGAGCTGTAGCCATACCTCATGACCCCCTCACAGTTCGCCGTCCCATCGCCACCGTCCTCGTCTCCGGTAAACTGCGCCCAGTTGCGCCCTCCCTCGGCCAGAGCCTCCCCTAAGCCACCTGGAGGCTATAAAAGCCAGGGCATCGTGTTATCTTCACCACACGTACACGCCATTAGCAGCAGAGAGCTCCCCCTTCACTGTTCTTCTTCTCCAGCGCGCCGCAGGTGAGCTCTCTCGACGACAAGCTTTTCCAGTAGTGCATTCTTCAAACTAAAGCTACCAGCATACTCCTCTTAGTCCCTAGATGGTTCACGAGCAAAGAATTGAACCCACTTCTCTTCTAACTCCGGCTATCACCGGATTTTCTATTTCCTCTGTTCAGCAAAATTCAAACCGATCCAAAAGGATTTAGAACTCGTGCTAGTAGAAAGAAACACTCCTTAGAGTACGCTCTATTGCCCCAGCTAGTTAATTTTGGTTTTCATTCAGCCAATCAAAAATCCCCAAATCCCCCGGCCGTGAACTCCAGCAGTTAACTCCGGCGAGCCTCCAACCGCCACCTCCAGGCAATCCAATGATCCAGCAGTGACCTCTACACTCCCAGGAGCAAGAATATGTAATTTGTTTTGAAATTGATCAACTCTAGGTGCTCCAATTGCTCTGCCCTAATTTCTGTTCAAAACAGCCACCTTGGCATTCAAATTCCGGCCAACTCCGGCCATCCCCGGCCAAACCCTTCAACCAGCCACCTCCTGACACTTAAGCCTACATGGTTGACATAGTTTGCCCTCAAATGCATGAGCCAATTGCTCAGGACACACAAACCCTAATTTCAGCAGTACAATGGCATGGAAATTGCTGTGTCCTGGACCTTTTTGTAAATTCTGGAAAACCTAAGCCTTTTCTGCTTGTCCCACTTTGTCAAATAACCTTGCCTTAGTCTATTACACATGCTGTCCAATTTTCATCTCATTTAGAATCACCTAGACCCCTTAACTCACTTTTCGGCTTTTAGGTTAAGTTCGGACGTGACCCGAACGTCGCCCTTTTGACGTCTAATGTCCGTCGACCCTAAGAGTCTTATTTACTACTCTTCTTGTCCATCCTAAACTAGCACAATTCAACCCTTAGAAATCCAAAGCCCAAACCCTAGCCCAGTTCAGAAATCAAAAGCCGTTCCAGTATAGCGCCCTATTATTTTATGTGAGCATAAGTTGTCGTATTTTGTAAGTTGATTGTAATACCTTGTGTGTATGCCTGTATTTGAAGATCAAGACTTCGACTACGTGGAAGAGGAAGCAGAAGAACCCGCAGACTACGACACTACTGCTTGGCAAGGCAAGTTTCCCTCCTTTGAACATATTGTGCCTATTATTTTATATGCATTTAATTATTTAGAGTTTGATATCTACACAAGTATACATAAGATAGTTTTGATAAAAGCGTATGTTGAGAAATAATGTGAGTAGATAGTCCCATTTTGTGGACCCCCCCCTTGTTTTCATAACAATTTACTTTACCTTGTCACCTTAGGAGAAAAAGTATTACTTTAAAAGAGATATGCACTCATAGAAGTATATGTCAATACTAATAAATGTGTAAAAGAAAAGAGGAAGGCAGAAGCATGAGCAAACTATTTCTAAAAGATCATTTTATATAAAAGAAATAGGGACTAGTAGCGAGGATTGGTTTGGATGGTTGGCGCTGTGTGCGCGGTGGGTTTGTGAAAGCCTCGCTAAGGGTCCATAAGGACGGGATCGTCGTGCTGTGCTTCTAAGCGGCCTGAAAACGTGCTAACCACCCGCCTGGTATGGGACAGGCACAATATCATGACTCACCTAAAGTTAATCATTTCCTGCAATGGTTGTCGATCCGGTTTCCCGAGTGGAAATTGGTGGGCCACAGAGGGCCACGAGTGGTGTGAGGGGTAGAGAGGATAAGGTGTAAGAAGGAAGTCGCCCTAGCCTGGCTCTCGAGTCGTGCGCGACCGAACCCGGAAGTGGGATTTCCATGCGTCCAGAGGAGGACTTCATGGACCCAAGGCTAGAAGAAAAGGCAGTGGGGAGGACCCACAACGATAATGAGGACCTTACGCGTGCTTGCCATGTATCATGTTGTAGGGAGTACCTACCTTGATAATGGGGCCGGTATTGTCTATGTATCGGGCAGGAAATTATTAACAATGGGTCAGTAAACTGTTGTGTAAGCTCAGCCTGGTCACCTGCGTATAAGTCGCAGGGAGCTGATCCGACATTTAAGTTGAGTTTTCGTGGTGGGTACAGTGGTACACCTCTGCAGAGTGTAAAAAGGTATTCGAATACTCCGTGCTCCCGGGTTTTCTGGAGCCTGGTCGTAGTGGGGTGGTCCCTCGTCGATGCAGCATGATTAGTTTTGATAAATTCTTTAAAATGTGATCAAACCATGGCGGCTCATGGGAGCTTAGCCTGACTCTGTGAAAAGTATACACATGTACAGTCTGATAAATTACTTTGATAAACAAAACCCCAGATTCTGGGAGACTTTCTAAAGTATTAAAATATCTCTGTTTTCAATAAAATTACCCTAAGTATGAGAACCATAGAGCTTGTTGTTGACATTTACCACATATAACATCTCCCTATGCGGGAACTTGCTGAGCTTTGTATGCTCACCCTTGCTGATCCAATAAGTACAGAGGATGAATCAGTCGATTTCATAGACTATGGAATCGACTCAGCACAAGAAGACCCCGACAACGTTCCCGGAGATCCAAACGCCTGAAGGGTCACCAAACCTCAACGAGAGCGATGTGGATTGCGCCCTGCTTCACGCTTTGTTGGATGAGGAGGATGTTCCTCACTGTTGTGTTGTACTACTTTGGATGATTGCTTTTTGGCTCGAACCCTGTTTTGGGTTCAGCCCCTAACTGATTTTGCTACTTATATTTTGACGTGGTTCCGCACACGTCAATTACTGTAATATAGGTCTGAATGACCCCTTACGCTTTGCTAATGTATGCATGTAAATATGGTTGGATGTTCTGAAGTTTTAACTCCTGTGCACAAATCACCTGGGCATTTGTAGTAGGTTCCCTCTAACGAGGGGCCCACAGGGGAAAGTGGTATCAGAGCAATCCTCTCGACTGTAGGTCATGACCCTAGATAGAAAATGGCGTTCCTAGCAGAAGAAACGTTGACTATTTTAAAATTAAGTAATTGTGAAAACATAATTTGTTAAGAAAAGATATTATACGTTTACTTCTTCAAAAACTTTCAAAGAATCTTGTAAGAACTTCTGTACCCTCAGATGGCGTCAGGAAAGAAGTACGTTCATGGTGACGAGCTTGGATCGTGGGCCCTACTACTATGGATGATGCTACAATTTTTAGGTGCCCGTGACACCCAAAGGCCCGTTTACTGTGTCCAACAAGAGATAAGGGAAGATCGCCCTTATGGATGTCGTGCTTCGGTGGTAGTATACGAAGTACCTGGCCACGCCAGAGGAGCCAGACGACATGAAGCCCTAAGAGGAGAGGAGAACGACGCCATATTAGATGCTGCTCGTCTCGCTGTAGGAGCTTTTCGCCAGCTATATGATGATATGCTGGAGAACTCTCCTTTTCGTTTTGTACCCTATCAAGCAGTGAGAACCGATCGCCGCATTGTCCGACCCGCCTGTGACGAAGAAGATGCAACTCTCACCAAGACTCGGGATGTTGTGCACGCATCAGAAGCGGGGTATAATCGCCTACTCCGTGAGTGCAACATTGCTCGAGATGATCGACACTTTCTGGAAGGGAGGTTGATTCAAGCCAACGCCGAACTTCAAGAGAAGGATGCACAGATCCAAGAGCTGACTGCCGCAAGAGAAGAACAAGACTCGAGCGTAACCAATCGAGAAGACGCAGAATCTGCAGCTAAGAAGAGCCACTTGAAGCTAAGGATAACTGCAAGAAAGAAGGTGGGCAAACCAAGTTGGTATCTCAGTGGATTTACCCCTGCAGCTCGAGGGATTGTCATAAATGAATACATCCCTATACAACCTCGACTTGCAAAGAAAGAGGTAATCCATGGGAAAGGAAAGGAAATTGCCCACGAAGCGGCGGATGGTGATAGAGACACGGAGGCTGAACCCATGGACGCTGACGACGATGACTTAGAGGAGGATCCAGAAGAGGTCATTCCATATGACTCCGCAGATGAGGAGTAAACCTATAAACCCTCTAAGTAGTAACCATTGGTACTTTGTACCCGACCTTTGGTCGTTAAACCTAGCAGTTGTTGTGGAATCTTAACCCATGTAGTGTAGATAGAGTAGCTTTTGAATGTAAGCCTTGTTCTATGTATGCATTAATAAGAAGAGATTTCTAGAAAAATAAACGCTTCTATGAGCCTCTCTTGAACCTATGCTAACCATACTTTTCTTTCCCCAGTCAAAATTCTCATCTTTTCCCTATCATTTCTCCGCAGCAATATGGTGAGCCCAAGAGGAAGAGGCCAGAGAGGAAGAGGAAGATCCGCTGGGAGGGGAGAACCCTCCAACGCAGACCCTGTCTTCAACATGCCAGGACCTTCATCAGCTCCGTCTAGCAACAACCTAAATGACATCCTTATATGGATGGAGTGGAATCGCCAGGAGGCAGCGGCCACTCACAACCAGATCCTTGAAGAGTTAATGCAACAAAGGACGCCCACTACAAGCGCATCAGGAGCATCTTCGACCCCATCCCGACTGTCAGACTTTCAGAAGACACGTCCCCCAGTCTTCTCAAGCTCCGAGGACCCCTTAGTAGCCGAAGATTGGCTACGCGACATTGAGAGGAAACTAAACACTGCTAAGTGCAGTGACGAGGAGAAGCTTTTGTATGGATCCCATCAGCTAGCAGGAGCTGCAGCTGCATGGTGGGAGAATTACGAGACTGTGCACCCAAATGTGGATTCCATCACGTGGAAGGAATTCAAGGACCAGTTTCGTCAATATCACGTCCCGAGGGGAGTGATACAAGCCAAGCGCCGAGAATTCATTAACTTGAAGCAAGGCAACAGCACAATAAAGCAGTACTTGCATCAGTTTGTGCAATTATCTCGTTATGCCCCAGAGGACATAAATACAGAGGAAAGGAAGATTGAGAGATTTTGTGAAGGATTGCAATACACATGGCAATACCATCTATCCTCACAAGTCTTCACCAATTTTCATGTCCTCATCGATCGATTGATCAAAATGGAGGAGAAACGAGGGAAGGTGGAAGAGGAGCGGAAGAGGAAAGTTCAACCAAACTTCTTCCAAGGAGGAACGAGCAGGAGGCCTATGCCACCATTTCGCCCAAGTTTTAGACCTCCACAGCGTCCTCAAAGACCTACACCGCCAGCTGCAACATCATCTCAGCCAGCACCCTTGTGCCCTGCCTGCAAAGAGCACCATTTCTTCAGAGATTGCCCGATGCGGAACGTGGAATGTTTCCACTGTGGACGGAAGGGCCACCGCAAGGACACTTGCCCATTCAGGCAATTACCCATCAGTATGGCTCGAGCACAAGCTGCAAGATCCCACCCCTCAACGCCAGCATCTCAGCGAGGTTCTACACCAAACAGAGGTGGTAGAGTACCAAACTTCAGAGGCAGAGGAACACCGATGCCCATCAGAGGTCGACTCAACTACACTTCAGTTGCAGAAGTCGAAGGAGCCTCAGACGTGGTGATAGGTAAATTTCTTATTCATGAAGAAATTTCAATTACCTTGTTTGATCCTGGAGCAACACTTTCATTTGTGTCAAGGGCGTTCGCAGCTAGATGTGAACTACCTATTAGCATTCTTGATCGCCCCATCTTAATTCAAGCCCCAGGAACTAAGATGCCCGCAGATTCTATCTGTAGAAATATCGCCTTTTTCATTGGCAACCTAGAATTCCTGGCAGATTTGCTAGTATTAGATCTCCAAGGACTAGATGTCATCCTTGGCATGGATTGGCTGTCAAAGCATAGAGGACAGATGGATTGCGAAAGGAAGTCAATCACCCTGACAAACCAAGAGGGGAGAAAGATCACCTTCTACGCAGAAAGATCATCACCTGGCAACCGCAGACTGAACTGCGCAAGGGAAGCGGGAATGGATGAAGTAGCCGTGGTATGCGAGTACCCAGAAGTTTTTCCAGAAGAACTTCCAGGCATGCCACCTGATAGAGACATCGAATTTTCTATCGAGCTTAAACCGGGATCAGCCCCGTATGCCCGAAAACTCTTTAGGATGACCAATCAAGAGCAAGAAGAATTGAAGAAACAAGTGGAAGAACTGGAACAGAAAGGATTTATCCGAACCAGTTCATCATCATGGGGAGCCCCAGTACTCTTCGTAAAGAAGAAAGATGGTGGTCTTCGCTTATGCATAGACTACAGGAAGTTGAATGACATGACCATCAAAAATAAATACCCTCTTCCAAGAATAGACGATTTGTTTGACCAGCTGAGAGGCGCAGCTGTGTTCTCAAAGATCGATCTAAGATCAGGGTATCATCAGTTGAAAATCCGAGAAGCAGACATACCTAAAACTGCTTTCGTATCTCGGTATGGGCTATATGAGTTTACTGTAATGCCCTTTGGTCTAACGAACGCTCCAGCAGTGTTCATGAATTTAATGAACAAGGTCCTTATGGAATTTTTAGACCAATTCGTCATTGTCTTTGTGGATGACATTCTCATCTTCTCAAGGACAGAAGAGCAACATGCAGAACATCTTCGGCAAGTATTGGAGAAACTAGCTACACATCAGCTATATGCGAAATTTGAGAAGTGTGCATTTTGGTTGAAAGAAGTATCTTTCTTGGGCCACATTATCTCTGGAAAAGGTGTAGCAATGGATCCAAGTAAGATTCAGGCCATATTGGAATGGAAACAACCAACCACAGTCACAGAGATCAGAAGTTTCCTAGGATTGGCAGGATATTACCGAAGGTTCATAGAAGGATTCTCGAAGATCACAAAACCCCTCACAAGGCTGCTAAAGAAGGACATCGCTTTTGACTGGACTGAAGCCTGCAGCGGAAGTTTTGCAGAGTTGAAGAGACTCTTAACAACCGCACCCATTCTTATCTTGCCTGATGACAAGAAGAATTTTGTCGTGTATTGTGATGCATCTAAGCAAGGACTAGGTTGTGTCCTTATGCAAGAGGGAAAGGTAGTAGCTTATGCTTCAAGGCAACTACGACCTCACGAGGAGAACTACCCAACGCACGATTTGGAACTAGCCGCTGTAGTGCATGCATTGAAAATGTGGCGGCACTATTTGCTGGGAAACAAGTGTGAAATTTACACTGATCATAAGAGCTTGAAGTACATTTTTACTCAAGCGGACCTGAACATGAGACAAAGAAGATGGTTGGAATTGATCAAAGACTATGATCTAGAAATTCATTACCATCCTGGAAAGGCAAATGTAGTAGCAGATGCCTTGAGCAGGAAGTCTTATGTCAGCCAGATGAACGTAACTGGAATTCCCAATCAGTTACTTAAAGAGTTTGAAAACTTGAAGTTAGAATTGGTTGATCAAGAAATGATTGCCACTATGAAGGTAGAATGTGATCTAAAGATGCAGATCAAGGAAGCTCAAGAGGTAGACTCAAGTCTTCAAGAGTTAAGGGAGGACATTAAATCCGGGAAGGATACAAGCTTCAGAGAAGATGATCAAGGAATCCTGTGGAATCGAGACCGAATTTGCGTCCCTAACGACCAGAAGATCAAGGACTTGATATTGAGTGAAGCACACAACACGCCTTACTCAATCCATCCTGGAAGTACTAAAATGTACCAGGATCTGAAGAACCAATTCTGGTGGAGTGGAATGAAGCGAGAAATAGCAAAATATGTGGCATCCTGTGACACCTGTAGCAGAGTGAAAGCTGAACACCAAAAACCTGCAGGACCTTTACAACCCCTACCTGTGCCAGAATGGAAATGGGATGAAATAGGAATGGACTTCATAGTGGGATTGCCAAAAACCTCAAAAGGACATGATGCTATATGGGTTATAGTGGATAGATTAACAAAGGTAGCACATTTCGTGCCAGTAAGTACCACGTATTCCACTAAGAGGTTGGCAGACCTGTACCTTACAAAGATTGTGGCCTTACACGGAATACCAAAAGCAATTGTTTCGGACCGTGGACCACAATTTGTATCAGATTTCTGGGAAGAATTCCAGACGCTCTTAGGAACTAACCTGAAGTTCAGTACAGCATATCACCCTCAGACAGGAGGACAAACTGAAAGAGTAAATCAGATTCTCGAAGATATGCTAAGAGCGGGTGTCTTGGACTATGGTAACACATGGGAACAATTTCTACCATATGCTGAATTTTCATACAATAACAGCTATCAAGCCAGCTTGCAAATGGCACCATTTGAGGCATTGTACGGACGGAAGTGCCGCACGCCTATATATTGGACTGAAATAGGCCAGAAGCAACATCTCGGATCCCAACTGGTAGAAGAGGCCGTTGCACATGTGAAGATCATGAGAGAA
Source organism: Pharus latifolius (assembly GCA_019359835.1). Classification (NCBI taxonomy): domain Eukaryota; kingdom Viridiplantae; phylum Streptophyta; class Magnoliopsida; order Poales; family Poaceae; genus Pharus; species Pharus latifolius. The sequence continues at coordinate 17,873,508 of CM033326.1, read as the reverse complement.
CGGCTGAAGATAGCTCAATCAAGACAGAAGAACTACGCTGATCGTAGAAGGAGAGAATTAACATTTGAAGAAGGAGACCATGTGTATCTGAAAGTGACGCCTTTTAAAGGAGTACACAGATTTCAGATAAAGGGAAAGTTAAGTCCCAGATACATTGGACCATACCGGATAAGCAAAAGGATAGGAAAGGTGGCTTACAGATTGGAACTGCCACCAGAGTTGAAAGGAGTCCACGACGTATTTCACGTCTCACAACTGAGGAAATGCTTAAGAGCACCCGAAGACGAAGTGCCACTAACAGGAGCAGAAGTCCAACCTGATCTATCCTACCAAGAATACCCTGTGAAGATACTCGAAAGAAGGGAAAGGAACTTGAAATCAAGGACTATTAAGCTTTGCAAGGTGCAATGGAATCATCATTCAGAAAAGGAAGCAACTTGGGAAAAAGAAGAAGGCCTGCGTCAAAACTATCCATACCTCTTCAGCAAGTCACCTAAATCTCGAGGACGAGATTATTCTTAAGAGGGGTAGGTTGTAACATCCCTATTTTCGCCTTACTTGCATTCTCTGAGCATCGCCCAGATACATGCATCTCGCGTCACCTAACTCTGAAAGGACCCAAGACCATAACCAATATGTGCAGAATGTACCCTAGGATCCCCTCGTATCGAGAAGTCCCAAATTGGCTAAGTCTTTCTCTTTTCCGAAAACGACCGCTTCTAGAAAGCCCTAAAAAGTCCGAAATCTCCGTTTGAAGTCCGAATCGAGATTCGTCTTCTCCTACATGTCCGTATCGCTATTTGATACATATCATCCTTTAGAAACATCTCTGAATTCGCGACAAAAACCAGAGTTTCAACCGTTCGAAAAATTTGAAAACGAAAATACCAGTTTTATCCGACTCTGTTTTCATTTTGTCCGAAACCCTGTCAAATCTCCGCGTTTTCGCGCAAACTCAATTGGAATAAGTCTGTACTAATTTTATCTAGCCTATGGAAAAATCAGAATTGCAATTAGATCCCTAAATCTTGGAAATTCCAATTTTGCCCTCGACCGAAAACAGGACAGTACAGTAATGTGCACTGTGCTGTTGTCGTTGCCGTGCCGTGCGCGCGCGCTGCGTGCCGCCCGTGCGCCACCGGCCGCGCCACCGCGTCCCTTCGCCGCCGGCACCGCCCCACGTGCGCCTCGCGTGCCCCGTGAGCTACGCCACTTGTCGAAGCCACGACGACGCCTCGGGAACCCCCAGGTCGCCGGGATCGTCCCGTCGCGTCCGCCACCGAACACCACTTCGCCTGGCCGCGCGCAAAGTCGTCGTCCCGTGCCCCGAGACCTCGTTGCCCGCAACCACCCGCCTTGTGCCATCGCCGCCGTCCTCTGCCGAGCTGTAGCCATACCTCATGACCCCCTCACAGTTCGCCGTCCCATCGCCACCGTCCTCGTCTCCGGTAAACTGCGCCCAGTTGCGCCCTCCCTCGGCCAGAGCCTCCCCTAAGCCACCTGGAGGCTATAAAAGCCAGGGCATCGTGTTATCTTCACCACACGTACACGCCATTAGCAGCAGAGAGCTCCCCCTTCACTGTTCTTCTTCTCCAGCGCGCCGCAGGTGAGCTCTCTCGACGACAAGCTTTTCCAGTAGTGCATTCTTCAAACTAAAGCTACCAGCATACTCCTCTTAGTCCCTAGATGGTTCACGAGCAAAGAATTGAACCCACTTCTCTTCTAACTCCGGCTATCACCGGATTTTCTATTTCCTCTGTTCAGCAAAATTCAAACCGATCCAAAAGGATTTAGAACTCGTGCTAGTAGAAAGAAACACTCCTTAGAGTACGCTCTATTGCCCCAGCTAGTTAATTTTGGTTTTCATTCAGCCAATCAAAAATCCCCAAATCCCCCGGCCGTGAACTCCAGCAGTTAACTCCGGCGAGCCTCCAACCGCCACCTCCAGGCAATCCAATGATCCAGCAGTGACCTCTACACTCCCAGGAGCAAGAATATGTAATTTGTTTTGAAATTGATCAACTCTAGGTGCTCCAATTGCTCTGCCCTAATTTCTGTTCAAAACAGCCACCTTGGCATTCAAATTCCGGCCAACTCCGGCCATCCCCGGCCAAACCCTTCAACCAGCCACCTCCTGACACTTAAGCCTACATGGTTGACATAGTTTGCCCTCAAATGCATGAGCCAATTGCTCAGGACACACAAACCCTAATTTCAGCAGTACAATGGCATGGAAATTGCTGTGTCCTGGACCTTTTTGTAAATTCTGGAAAACCTAAGCCTTTTCTGCTTGTCCCACTTTGTCAAATAACCTTGCCTTAGTCTATTACACATGCTGTCCAATTTTCATCTCATTTAGAATCACCTAGACCCCTTAACTCACTTTTCGGCTTTTAGGTTAAGTTCGGACGTGACCCGAACGTCGCCCTTTTGACGTCTAATGTCCGTCGACCCTAAGAGTCTTATTTACTACTCTTCTTGTCCATCCTAAACTAGCACAATTCAACCCTTAGAAATCCAAAGCCCAAACCCTAGCCCAGTTCAGAAATCAAAAGCCGTTCCAGTATAGCGCCCTATTATTTTATGTGAGCATAAGTTGTCGTATTTTGTAAGTTGATTGTAATACCTTGTGTGTATGCCTGTATTTGAAGATCAAGACTTCGACTACGTGGAAGAGGAAGCAGAAGAACCCGCAGACTACGACACTACTGCTTGGCAAGGCAAGTTTCCCTCCTTTGAACATATTGTGCCTATTATTTTATATGCATTTAATTATTTAGAGTTTGATATCTACACAAGTATACATAAGATAGTTTTGATAAAAGCGTATGTTGAGAAATAATGTGAGTAGATAGTCCCATTTTGTGGACCCCCCCCTTGTTTTCATAACAATTTACTTTACCTTGTCACCTTAGGAGAAAAAGTATTACTTTAAAAGAGATATGCACTCATAGAAGTATATGTCAATACTAATAAATGTGTAAAAGAAAAGAGGAAGGCAGAAGCATGAGCAAACTATTTCTAAAAGATCATTTTATATAAAAGAAATAGGGACTAGTAGCGAGGATTGGTTTGGATGGTTGGCGCTGTGTGCGCGGTGGGTTTGTGAAAGCCTCGCTAAGGGTCCATAAGGACGGGATCGTCGTGCTGTGCTTCTAAGCGGCCTGAAAACGTGCTAACCACCCGCCTGGTATGGGACAGGCACAATGTCATGACTCACCTAAAGTTAATCATTTCCTGCAATGGTTGTCGATCCGGTTTCCCGAGTGGAAATTGGTGGGCCACAGAGGGCCACGAGTGGTGTGAGGGGTAGAGAGGATAAGGTGTAAGAAGGAAGTCGCCCTAGCCTGGCTCTCGAGTCGTGCGCGACCGAACCCGGAAGTGGGATTTCCATGCGTCCAGAGGAGGACTTCATGGACCCAAGGCTAGAAGAAAAGGCAGTGGGGAGGACCCACAACGATAATGAGGACCTTACGCGTGCTTGCCATGTATCATGTTGTAGGGAGTACCTACCTTGATAATGGGGCCGGTATTGTCTATGTATCGGGCAGGAAATTATTAACAATGGGTCAGTAAACTGTTGTGTAAGCTCAGCCTGGTCACCTGCGTATAAGTCGCAGGGAGCTGATCCGACATTTAAGTTGAGTTTTCGTGGTGGGTACAGTGGTACACCTCTGCAGAGTGTAAAAAGGTATTCGAATACTCCGTGCTCCCGGGTTTTCTGGAGCCTGGTCGTAGTGGGGTGGTCCCTCGTCGATGCAGCATGATTAGTTTTGATAAATTCTTTAAAATGTGATCAAACCATGGCGGCTCATGGGAGCTTAGCCTGACTCTGTGAAAAGTATACACATGTACAGTCTGATAAATTACTTTGATAAACAAAACCCCAGATTCTGGGAGACTTTCTAAAGTATTAAAATATCTCTGTTTTCAATAAAATTACCCTAAGTATGAGAACCATAGAGCTTGTTGTTGACATTTACCACATATAACATCTCCCTATGCGGGAACTTGCTAAGCTTTGTATGCTCACCCTTGCTGATCCAATAAGTACAGAGGATGAATCAGTCGATTTCATAGACTATGGAATCGACTCAGCACAAGAAGACCCCGACAACGTTCCCGGAGATCCAAGCGCCTGAAGGGTCACCAAACCTCAACGAGAGCGATGTGGATTGCGCCCTGCTTCACGCTTTGTTGGATGAGGAGGATGTTCCTCACTGTTGTGTTGTACTACTTTGGATGATTGCTTTTTGGCTCGAACCCTGTTTTGGGTTCAGCCCCTAACTGATTTTGCTACTTATATTTTGACGTGGTTCCGCACACGTCAATTACTGTAATATAGGTCTGAATGACCCCTTACGCTTTGCTAATGTATGCATGTAAATATGGTTGGATGTTCTGAAGTTTTAACTCCTGTGCACAAATCACCTGGGCATTTGTAGTAGGTTCCCTCTAACGAGGGGCCCACACCCTGAGTTTAGGGGTAAAAACTTTCTTTTCATGAACACCATGCATGCATGATACCATGTATCTGTAGTAGTAGCCAGATCAGTATCTATCTCAAACTCTAAAATCTCAAAATCTTCCCTGTGAACCCAAATCAAGATCAGATTATTCGGATGTGATCTATCAGTTACTCTGAACATAAAAGCCTTCAGAAACCAGATTCAATTCCATCTCTAACTTCCAGATCTATCAATTCTTTTCTGTTTTCGAAAACAGGATTCTAATTACTATTCTAATCTAATTACTATTCTAATCTAATTACCCTAAATATTTTGAACTCAAATTTAGCTAAATCTTGACCTAATCCAGATCAGATTAGTCTTGGATTATGATCATAGGTATGGCAAAACCTTAATCCAGAAAGTTGGCAGCCAAATCATATCATCTAAGTCTTTTTCACATATCAGTCCAAATTATATCGCAATTTAGTCCTTTATGTGATATCTGGAAACCCGAAAAGGCTAAAATCTTCAGATTAACTCCAAATTCAAGATTTCTTCAGCAAATCATTTCTAAATGCTATTTGATACAATTTACCCTTCTGTCCAGATTACAAAATCTCATCCTAGATGCCAGAATTCGAAATCGATAAAACTCAGATCTTATTTTACCCTAAAGTATCCTATTTTCAGTTTATATCGAAAATCATCAAATCATGCCAGATTTTACCAAATCTCTTGCTAGATGAGTATAAGGTATAAGTTTATACTCAGTTGTGAAATCAGATTGCAAATCAACCATCTCCAAGTCAGAAATTACAAATCAGTCCAGAATTTAATCAAGAATCCTTGCAATTAGGTCCCTGGCTTGACCACCTTTGCTGTTTGCGACCAGGGAACCTGCAATTCACGACCAGGGCACTTCGACCTCGACCTCAGCCACTGTTCACGACCAGCGCTCGCCTTCGACCTCGGCTAGCGTGGAACAGTGCCGTTCGACTGCGACCAATGCGCATTGCGCTGTGTCCTCGTCGCCGTGTTTCACCGCCGATCACTACCACGCTTGCCAGTGCTTGTTTGCAACCGCCTTTGCATGCACACACGTGTTTGCACCTTAGTCGTTGCCGTGGCCATCTCTACCCAGCTCACCAGCTGCTGCACGCCAGAGAGGAGCTTCGCTATTCGCCGTTGCTTCAACTCGAAGTCTCCACCGGCGCAAGCATTTTAGCTTCAAGCCGTGAGCTTGAGCTTCGCTTCACTTTGCCTTGCCTATAAATAGCAGCCCCCATATTACCAGTACTGCTTTTCAGAGTTTCTCAGCTTTTAAACAAAATTCTCTTCACTATTTCCTTCTTCTCCGGCGAGCCGCCGAGGAGGTCAACGACGCCAGCTTCACCCACTGCACCAAACTCCAAATTGAAACCACCAGTGAGTTCCCCGTATCTCACTATCTATGCTGTAGCTTTTAATTGAATTCCCGTGCATCTCATCGCCGGTGATCGCCGGAAATGCCGAAATGCCTTGTTTCAGTTGCACAACTCTAATTAATTCAAATTATCCTTCGATTCAATAGACAAATTGATCTGTGAACTGAGTTTAGCAAGCCTGTGAAGTCGGATTGTGAAATTAAGCAAGAATCGAAGCATTTCCCAGACTTGAGCTTCACCAGAAACCGGCGATCGTCGCCAGGCTTCTCCGGTGATTCCCCGGCCAATTCAATCATACCAACAGCTTTATTATAGCTCTCAGATACTCTCCAAGCAAGGAATTGAGTTCAAATTGTGTAGAATGAAAAACTCCAATCTCAGTGCCTTCTTCTCCGGCGCCGGCCACTGGAAATCCATTCTCGGCCGATCCAGCTTCAGCAACCTTGTCCACCAGATGCGCCTTGATCTCCTGAGCAACTTTGTCTACTAGCTCGACTTCCAATTCGGCCTAAATCGAAAGTTATAGCCTTGCCCTAATTCCTGTCCAGTGCTATGATTTAGAACTTCAGCCACCAAGTTCATCGCCGGTTTTCATCACTTTCCGGCCATCTCCTGCCCTAGATCCTGTTGAGTGAATTGTTTCTGTTACTGAGGCCTACCTCCCAGACAAAGTGGTGCATCAATTGGAGCTCTAGATCAAAAGTTATGGCAAACCCTAGTTTCTGGCCATGTCAGTGCAATGCCAGGCTATGTCAGCCAGTGGCATTAGCCCTTTTCACCTCTTTCCAGTTATGCAAATTGAAAATAACTTTGTCCATCAGACTTGTGGAGTTGTAATCTACATTTCATTCTACTGCCACAAGTTGAGATAATCCCTCTATCATCCATCAACCCTATGTCGATGTCTTGAACCGAATGTCGACCTAAATACATTCATCGATTCTAGGCAAACCAGCCGCAGACTTAATGTCAATTCTCATATCCTAGAACCCTAGAAGTTCCTAGCACTCATTTTCAGCCCTAATTCTATGATTTAACCCTAATCAGCTTCTATGGTACCTAAATCCAATCATTTCGAAATCATCAAGACATTCGCATTATTGCATGTAGTATAATAATGTATTGAAAAGGTTGTGATTCTTGGTTGCTTGTTTGATCTTTGCTCAGAGTCAGAGCCAGAGTTCGAGGACTTCACTGCTGACCCGACATCAACTGTTGTCTCTCACGACGCGGAAGGCAAGTCATAGTCTTGATCATCTTGAACCTATATTTTATGAATTGCTATGATATGACATTGAGTATAAGTAATATTGCATGAGAATGGATGAATTGTGAATTGGCAATACTAAGCTGGATACTTGTGAAATGTGAATTGATCAAATAGTGAGCCATAAACTACTATAAGTGTATTTATATATATTCATGAAATAGAACCCTTAGCCGTGATCAGGGTTTTGGTATGGAATGGTGGTACTAGCACTGGTTGTGCTTGGCTGCACTGGAGGTGCAGGCACTTTAGGTGCATGGTGTGTGATATGATCTGGTCACTGGCATATAAGGACTAGAACCTTGTGTTGTGCGTCTAGTGGCATGAAACACGTGCTAACCGCAAGCCTGGTATGGGACAGGCCTGAACAAGTACTTATGCGGATCGCACATGAAACCCCTGCATGAGATGGAAAACAATACACTGATTTCACGGAGTGCGGCTCCTCCACGTATCACTGAATGTGATTTGATCATGCACGCTGACCCAGTAATGGGAAGAGGCTTGGGGGTGGGGGTATATCCCGCCACAAACTGTGGTTCGCGAGAGATCCACAGGGTCAGGGGTGAATTGTAAGTGAAACATAATAAAAGTTCTTGTTATCTCCACCTTGACACTCACAGTATGAAGTGAGTCAGGGGTCCAATCCTTGTGATAGGAAGGGCTTGAAAGTGGAATATCTTGCGGGTAAATTGGTACCTCTTTGCAGAGTTAAAAACGTATTCGAATACTCCGAGCTCCCGGGTCTATAGGAGTCTGCTGCGGTGGATTAAATCCACGGGGTGTGACACAAGTATGTTTTCTAAATAAAATTTGATAAGTCAAGATTACCCAAATGACATGTGTTGTCATGATAAGGGGTGCTACCGTGGGCTGTCGTGTGTTGACGTGTCGCGGTAGTATTATAATCTAGTGAACATGAATAGTGATGTTATGGTATGAGAAGTGCTGCCATGACATGAGATAAGATGTGATGAGGCATGAAAGAAAAAGATTATTTTATAAATATCCATAATTCTTGACTAGTCTAGGTTCATATCATCACTACTATATGTATCTACTCTTTTTGATGACTTGCTGAATACGTAAGTACTCACCCTTGCAACTTACAACCCAGAAGATGGAGCGTACCAAGATCAAGAGGAAGGCGTGGAGAACTTCTTGGACCAAGAAGAAGGAGAGCCAGAACCGCCAAATCCCTGATGTGTTGTTCTGCCGTCAACTTCTTACTGTGGAAGGGACACCCATCATCCACTGTGTAGAAGTTTTATTTTGTTTTAACTAAACGTTGAATGCCGCGAAGGCATTGTATCCTCTTTATGTAATATTATGGCCAACAGGCCCCGCTACTTAATACTTTGTAAGTTTTTCTGCTGCAATGTGAATAAACTCCTGTGCTTGACTTATCCTGGGAAGTCAATGATATGCTTAATGGGACCAGCTGCAGAGGGCTGGGTCTCCACAGGAGTAGTCGTAGTCCCAGTTTCGGGGCGCGACAATTTCAATCACTTCTAGGATGATTTTCATGGTATAATAAACATTGAAAACGTAGAATAGCATAAGATAATGAGCATGTATTACCGCCATACTCAAAAGAACCCCCATAGGCGGATCACATAGGAAACCACACATTAGTAGCAACATGGGTGCAAAATTGGCTTTAATGCCAAAAAACTGGAGGATATTTGGTGGGTAAAAAGTTGTCAGTATTATTGCAGGCTTGCACTTTCTTTTGCTCTTGTAGGATGCTATATCCAAAGTTTCAAGATTCTTTGTAGATAGGAAATGTTGTTCTTTAGAGATTTACATATTTCATATTCATAGTTATTCCACAGGTTTGGCTTCGCTATTTGGTGAACTTGTTTTCCAATGTTTGAAGTTGTCTACAAAATTTTGATTTTAGTCAATTCCAAATATGTTAACCTATATTACATGAGTATCCATATTGATAATGAACACTTACCTATATTATATGAGTATGTATAGCCATTTCTTTGATAAGCCCAATACCATTATGTACTTTGTCAGGTCTTAAAATTTTTTTATACTTCATATGCTATGAAGCCTAATAGGTGGAGCTCTCCTAATTAGAAAGAAGCTCACACAATCAGTGGTTTTATTTTCTTCATTAAACAATACCTGCTTATTTCATTATTTTGTTAGGTCTTTTATTTCCGCTATTATTCAATTTGCAAGACAACTCGATCACCATTAGGATTTTCAAGGACCATGCCTCTAATTCAAGCCACTGGGGAAACAATCTATTACTTTCGTTATTTCATGATCATGCCTGCCACAAGCACAAAAAAAGTTGTAGAAAACAAGTACATGATTTAATTCACGAATTGGACAATAATTGAAGAGAGCCTGAACAACCCAGTGATGTTCCCTTCATATGTGTATTCTCTGGTGCCTTTCAACAATCTGAAGCAACACATGAGAAAGAAAGAGTCCTTCACAGGTACAATCAATTGTCTCATAGATTAACAATTGTTTTCTACACTATCTGTCCTCATCTTAGCTACATATAGTTTCTTGCTGTTTGATAGCCCTTACTGTCCATCATTTTCTATGTTCTATCCATAGATGTCATCGGTCTCATCACCGTGGTGATAAAGCTAGTTGTGTTAGGATTAGAGGTTGCACATCAGATACACAAAAGAGGGACATCTACATTCACTATCTCAGGTTTGCTTTCTTTGGTTGCCTACTACCCAAATCGCTACAATTTGTTCTCTAGTTTAACCATAAAATTATTATTTGGGGATGACAAAAGCAATAACGTCAAGATGGCCACACTGTGGGGATTGCGTGCTATTGAGTTTGATGCGGAGGCTATCCGTGCAGCAAGTGTTGTTCAACCAACCATCATTATCTTTGTCCACACGCTCATCATGAATTTCAAAGGTTAGTTATGAATAAAACTATATTTTACCATTTCCTTTGTGGATCTTACCCTATATATTTTCTTAGCCCATTACTTTCATGGACTACAGATTAGGAGATAATATCTAGTGGATCGACTTGTAAATGGTACATAAACATAGATGTGCCAAAGGTCAGTGCTTTTAAAAAAGGTAATGCATATCTCTTAGGTCATTGCTTTGTATTTTCTCTTAAATTTTCTCCCCTTGTAGATTCGTTCTTAGTAAAAATAGCAGCTTGACTAAACAATCAAATCTATGATATATGAAATCTTGCAAACATTGTGCTCTAACTACTTCTTGTGATTAATGCTACTAATTGTTGATGTTACGTTTGCTCAATGATATGAACATCTGAATTTTGTAAGAAATAAAGTAATGTGCCAAAATAGGTTAACTTAGGTTTATCTACTCTTTTGAATCTTTCAAACATGAACGCAATGTGTAATTCAGATTTGAAAATTTGAGAATTAACAAATAGTTTTTGCAATGGGGGATCCGCATGTAACCAATAATTTTTTATATGCAGCCATCTGCATATGTCATGTCATTGTTGCATCAAAAAGGACCAGAGGTTCGCATGGAATGTTAGCGTGACAGAGAAAAGCTCCACTAGCACGTCTATTTTGCTGTAGGTTAATAGCATTGTAGATGCACAACTGGCTTTTCCTGCTTCTCAGCACTCCTCCCCGGCATCTCATGGTATATTAGCTTGGCCATCATCTTCACATCAGAGAATCCTTGTAACCCCCACCAAGAGCGCTGGGTCATCTGCTGATAAAGCACACAAAGACAGCCCTATTCTTCCAAAAGATGTAGACCATGCAACATTGAGGACATTAGGCACCCTCAAAATGCCTGAAAAGATTAGTCCATGTGTATCTCACCAAATAGCATCCTCTTTGTATTCTCTATTCTTAACGTATGCATAGATATGATATATGGTTCAATTTAGCCTCAGCTACGTGCTCTATTAAAAACTAGCTCATATCAATCTTGCTGGCTATAATTCATACTGAAGATACCTATGTCCTATATAGTATGCATAAGACCACATCTATAATGTTTCTCATGTACTTGAGAACAATATGCTATTAACTTGCAATTTTACCTGCAAAAAAAAAAATCTCTGGTCAACACTGAGGTAGCCTCGAGCATGGGAGATGATGTAGCCTCGCCACATTCATCACAGCTATCCTCTTCTAAAAAATGACTTTAGTAATGCACTACTTCTACCCTTTATAAATACATGTCAAAGTACATATTCCAATTAACTCTCAATAAACTACTATTTTCTAGTGTTGACTCTAAAATAACTATTTCTCCTATTACAAAGAAAAAACTTTTTGCTGTTAAGCAAGAGAAAGATGTCAAGACCAAATAAATGTATTTCTAAGATTTTAGCTATACACACATATCCCTTCAAATGCCATCACCATCTTGCTTTTTTCATTAAAATCGGCTTTCTTTTATGTAGGAAAGGAAAGTATCACTCTTGAAGTATAGGCGGATCAACAAGCCTTTTTCTTTGTAAAAAACAACATGCACTGTAGTAGCCTATCTTACTATCTAGCCAATAACTTAGTGGCCAAATACTTGTCTTATTGTTATGTAAACAATCATGTATTTTGATATGTGGCTGCACTGATCAACTGTCTGATTTGCCTTACATTCGGTCCATATTTGTTGGTCAATGCATCTGCCGAACACTACCGCCTCATAGGATTTTTGCTTTGCTGGTCAATGCAATCGCTGATTTTAATGAATGATCACAAGACACAAATAAGGAGCACCAAACATAGCAAAGCGTATTTGGGCTATCCTCCTTGAGCTTTGAAGATTATAAATGACGTTAGGATAAAATAAACAACTTATGTTTGGGCTTATTGAACAATCTGAAAGCCTTTTTCTTGCTGAAATTCTCATATAAGTTCTAAGCTGGTTTATAGAGAAGTTTCAAACGGTCAAACAAGGCCCTCAATGTCCACAAGGGAATAGTTGTCTCTTAATTAATTCATCCAGGCTCTTTCTCTTGGTGCATGAGTGAATAAACTTGTGTTCAAATGGACCTTGTAAACTCTAATATGCCATACGGTCTAGTGTGCAAGAGTTCTGGCAAACTTGCAAACTATCCTGATAACCTATGTTGTTACCTAATGCTTACACGATGACCTAAGTTGTTACCTAATGCTTACATATGTATGTCAATAGTTACAACCGCTATTTTAGCTGGTTATAATCGAGGTCAGTATTGGTATGTATGTACTTTAGCATGACTAAGTGCAACAGGGGTACTGGCTGCCCTCTTCTGCCTACAGATTAATGGAAAGTTAATGAATTATAAATTGTTAGTACGAGTCTGAACACTTTTTTTTTTTTTTTTTTTTGAGATCACGAGTCTGAGCACTTACACCTATCTACTTTTATGAGTTAGCACGACTGACCTGTAATATTGTGCCAATGTATTTACAATTTTCTGGGTAATATTTTTGGAGGCTTAAAAGCCAAAACTTAAAAAACTTTTACTAGTAGATTAGTGATATTGATTTTCTAATTCACGTTACACCATTCCTGATTCCTTGGTGACGAAATTTTGCTAATAGTTTGTTGCACCCAATAGCTTTATACAAAAGCACTTATTACATTTAACACATCTCAGCTACTATCTTCCATTAATTCAAACCAACTTCTGCTGCTCTTTATAACTCCCCTTTCATCCTCCACTTCCAAGTCACCAGCAAACCTCATCTGTTCTCTTATTACTCTCAGTTCATATGGATACTGGCTACACAAATTTTGGCATTTTCTTTGCCAAGATAGTGCATATATTAATGAATTATTCTAGGCGCTTATGTCACCTAAAATGTTGGAGCAAACAATTGAGCACGCCTCAGATAATATGAACATTTGTATAGTTTACAATGTACAAGCATCTCTACCTGAATGTAAATCAACATCCATGTACAATGGTAAAGCTAACTTAAGTTTTATTTGTATCAACATGAAAGCAACTATTTTGGTTTGGGAGACACCGGGAAAGGCTATGTGATTGATGGGACTGCTTGGTGAGTGAAAATACTACCATATTTTCATATAATGCAAAAACACAAAGGGCCTTCAGCAGCTACTGGGCTTCTCTATTTGGCTTCCCTTTAAACCCAATCATTGTATCTATTGCGCCAACCAGTTGCCACCGAAGATGCACAAATTTGTCCAAATCAAGTCACACTGGTTGCTCTTATTACCGTGCTTGCTGTACGTTTCCGCATGATTTGACGAGTTATGGATGTCAAGTCTGCAGAAGGTGGGAGTAGCCGTGATAGTTCTTCAGAGTTAGTAATGGTGTGTTTAGATGTTCGCATGATATTGAATCTTACTCATATGTGTGGAATAGATTGAGTTAAACAGGTTATGGAGATGCAATTAGATGGTATTTGGTTGGTGTATGAGATGAAGATGGAATATTGTTTGTAAGGCTGGACAAAAATATCGAAACTTGTGAGCTATTTAGGATTGACTTAAAGATCGGCTAAGTTCGGAATCGGTTCGAACATTTAATGAGCCGAGCTCGAGTCTGAGGTGAAACTAGAGTCAAAACTCGAGTCAAGCCCAAGTCTTTCCAAACTCACTTAAGTTCGGCTCATTAAAACTTGAATCAAAACGAAGTCAATTAATCAGCCGACAATAGTTCAGTAGCCCACCAATTCCACCAAAAGCCCAATAGCCAGCCTATTAAACCTTTCCACCTCTCAGTTTTCACCAAGCCGCAGGCCCCAAGCCACCAATTCATCAAACCATTAACCCTGGAAAAAGAATCCTCAATTCCTCACACTGACCGATTGGTGCCACTTTTGCCTCCTAGTCCCAGTCTCTGAGATCTACCACATTTCCACCAGACTACCACTAGATCTACTACAGTGTGAGTGGTACTGGCTCCATAGGGAGCAGCAGCGTGGGGTTCAAGTGCAGGCATGAGGCGGTGTAGGCTCTGGGCAGAGGCATGAGCGGCAGCGCGGGCTCTCGAGCCTCGGCGAAGGCGTGAGGTGGGCCAGGCGACACGGCCTTTGAGTGAAGGTGTAACGTCCCTAATTTTGCCCTACTTTCATTCTCTGAGCATCGCCTCATCACACGCACCTCGCATCACCTGACTCTGAAAGAGCCCAAACCAAAACTAATATAAGCGCGATGCGCTCTAAGATTCTCCCGTATCAAAACATCTCAAATCGGCCGATCCTATCTCAAAACCGAAAACGATCGCTTCTAGGAGCCCCAAAAAGTCTAAAATCTCCGTTTGAAGTCCGAATCGAGATCCGTCTTCTCCTATGCGTTCATATCGCTATTTGATACGTATCGTCCTTTAGAAACGTTTCCCAATTCGCGACGAAAATCAGAGTTTCAGCCATTAGAAAAATCCGAAAACGAAAGTACCAGTTTTACTCAGCCCCGTTTTCGTTTTATCCGAAACCCTGCCAAATCTTCTCGTTTTCGCGCGTACTCAATTGGAACAAGTATATAACAATTTTATCCAGCCCTCAGAAAAGTCGGAATCGCAATTGGATCCCTAAATCTTGGAAATGCCCAAAATACCCCTAGAGCCAAACACTGTGTACAGTACACGGCACTGTACTGTGCCTGTGCCGTTGCCGTTGCCGCGCCGTGCGCGCGCTCTGCGTGCCGCCCGTGCGCCACCGTGCCGCGCCACCGCGTCCCTTCGCCGCCGGCACCGCCCCATGTGCGCCTCGCGTGCCCCATGAGCTGAGCCACCTGTCGAAGCCACGACGACGCCTCGGGAACCCCAGATCACCGCACCTCGTCCCGTTGCGTCCGCCACCGAACACAGCACCACCTGGCCGCGCGCAAAAGTCGCCGTTCCTGTGCACCGTAGCCACGTCCAGCACCAGCATTGGAGGAGCTTGCCACCGTTGTCCTTTGCCCGAGCTGTAGCCATGCTTTTCGACCCTCACGCCGGTTCACCGTCCCATCGCCACCGTCCTCGCCACCGGCTACCGTCGCAGCCGCGCCCAGTTGCGCCCTCCCTCGGCCATTACCTCCCCCAAAGCTTCTAGAGGCTATAAAAGCCAGAACCCACCCCTCTTCATCACACACACACAGCAAACGCGAAAGAATCCACTGTTCATCGTCTTCCCCGAGCTCCATCTTCGGCCTCCACGGTGACAGCGCTCTCCGGTGAGTTTCTTTCCAAACTAAAGCCACCAACACACTCCACTTAACCCCTAGATGGTTCACGAGCAAGGAATTGAGCTCATTTCTTCCCTAACTCCGACTATCACCGGTTTTCCGATTGCCTCTGTTCTGCAAATTCAGCCCAAACCAATTCGAATTAGGAGCCGTGCCAGTGAGAAGAATTGCTCCTTAGAGCATGCTTAACCACCCCAGCTAGCTAGTTTCGGTTTTCATCCAGCAAAACAAAAACCCCCAAATCCCCAGCCGTGAGCTACGGCCATCTACTCCGGCGAGCCTCCAAACGCAACAACTGAACAATCCAGTGTGCCAGTAGTGATCTCCACACTCCCAGGAACAAGAATATGTGATCAATTTCCAAATTGATCAACCCTAGCTGCTCCAATTGCTCTGCCCTAGTTTCTGTTCAAAACAGCCACCTTGGCATTCAAATTCCGGCCAACTCCGGCCATCCCCGGCCAAACCCTCCAGCCAAACACCTCCTGACACTTAAGCCTACATGTTTGACATAGTTTGCCTTCAAATGCATGAGCCAATTGCTCAGGACACACAAGCCCTAATTCCAGCAGTACAATGGCATAGAGATTGCTGTGTCCTGGACCTTTTTGTAAATTCTGGAAAACTTAAGCCTTTTCTGCTTGTCCCACTTTGTCAAATAGCTTCGCCTTAGTCTAATGCACCCACTGTCCAATTTTCATCTCATTCAGAGCTACCTAGACCCTTTAACCCACTTTTCGGCTTTTAGGTTAAGTTCGGACGTGACCCGAACGTCGCCCTTTTGACGACCAATATCCGTCGACCCTAAGAGTCTTATTTACTACTCTTCTTGTCCATTCTAAACTAGCACAATTCAACCCTTGGAAATCCAAAGCCCAAACCCTAGTCCAGTTCAGAAATCAGAAGCCGTTCCAGTATAGCGCCTTATTATTTTATGTGAGCATAAGTTGTCGTATTTTGTAAGTTGATTGTAATACCTTGTGTGTATGCCTGTATTTGAAGATCAAGACTTCGACTACGTGGAAGAGGAAACAGAAGAACCCGCAGACTACGACACTACTGCTTGGCAAGGCAAGTTTCCCTTCTTTGAACATATTGCGCCTATTATTTTCATGCATATAATTATTTGGAATTTGGTACCTACGCATGTATGCATAGATAGTTTTGATAAAAGTATATGTTGAGAAATGATGTGAGTAGATAGTCCTATTTTGCAGACCCCCCTTGTTTCATAACAAATTACTTTACCTTGTCACCTTAGGAGTAAGAAAATGTAGAATAGAAATACATGTCTATACTAATAAATGTGTAAAGGAAAAGAGAAAGGCAGAAGCATGAGCAAACTATTTCTAAAAGATCATTTTATGTAAAAGAAATAGGGACTATTAGCGAGGGTTGGTTTGGATGGTTGGCGCTGTGTACGCGGTGGGTTTGTGAAAGCCTCGCTAAGGGTCCATAAGGACGGGATCGTCGTGCTGTGCTTCTAGCGACCTGAAAACGTGCTAACCACCCGCCTGGTATGGGACAGGCACAATGTCATGACTCACCTAAAGTTAATCATTTCCTGCAATGGTTGTCGATCCGGTTTCCCGAGTGGAAATTGGTGGGCCACAGAGGGCCACGAGTGGTGTGAGGGGTAGAGAGGATAAGGTGTAAGAAGGAAGTCGCCCTAGCCTGGCTCTCGAGTCGTGCGCGACCGAACCCGGAAGTGGGATTTCCATGCGTCCAGAGGAGGACTTCATGGACCCAAGGCTAGAAGAAAAGGCAGTGGGGAGGACCCACAACGATAATGAGGACCTTACGCATGCTTGCCATGTATCATGTTGTAGGGAGTACCTACCTTGATAATGGGGCCGGTATTGTCTATGTATCGGGCAGGAAATTATTAACAATGGGTCAGTAAACTGTTGTGTAAGCTCAGCCTGGTCACCTGCGTATAAGTCGCAGGGAGCTGATCTGACATTTAAGTTGAGTTTTCGTGGTGGGTACAGTGGTACACCTCTGCAGAGTGTAAAAAGGTATTCGAATACTCCGAGCTCCCGGGTTTTCTGGAGCCTGGTCGTCGTGGGGTGAACCCGCGTCGTTGCAGCATGATTAGTATTGCTAAATTCTTTAAAATGAGATCAAACCGTGGCAACTCATGGGAGTTCAGCCTGACTTTGCGAAAAATATACACATGTACAGTTTTGACAAATTACTTTGAGAAATAAAACCCCAGATTCAGGGGGATCTTCCAAAATACTAAGATACCTCTGTTTCCAATAAAATTTCATTAAGTATGGAACCATAGAGCTTGTCGTTGTCAATAACTGCATACTATATTTCCTTATGCGGGAACTTGTTGAGCTTTGTATGCTCACCCTTGCCGATTCAATAAGCACAGAGGAGGAATCAACTGATTTCATAGACTATGGAATCGAGCCGGCACAAGAAGACCCCGACACAGTTCCAAGAGATTCAAGCGCCTGAAGGGTCACCTAACCTCAGTGAGAGCGATGTGGGTTTCGCCCTGCTGCACGCTTTGTTGATTGAGGGAGATGTTTCCCCTCTGCTTTATTATTTTGCTACTCTTACTCGACGTGGTCCCGCACACGTCGGTTATTGTAATATGGGTCTGAATGACCCCATACGCTATGTTATTGTATGTATGTAAATGCCGTTGGATGTTCTGAAGTTTCAACTCCTGTGCACAAATTACCTGGGCATTTGTATTAGGTTCCCTCTAACGAGGGGCCCACAGGAGGGAAGTGGTATCAGAGCTATCCTCTCGACTGTAGGTCGTGACCCTAGATAGAAAATGGCGTTCCTAGTAGAAGAAACGTTGATTATTTTAAAATTAAGTAATTGTGAAAACATAATTTGTTAAGAAAAGATACTATATTCTCAAAAAACTTTTGAATTTTTGTATCCTCAGATGGTGTCAGGAAAGAAGTATGTTCACGGTGACGAGCTTGGATCATGGGCCCTACTATTATGGATGATGCTACAATTTCTAGGTGCCCGTGACACCCAAAGGCCCGTTTACTGTGTCCAACAAGAGATAAGGGAAGATCGCCCTTACGGATGTCGTGCTTCGGTGATAGTATATGAAGTACCTGGGCACGCCAGAGGAGCCAGGCGACATGAAGCCCTAAGAGGAGAAGAGAACGACGCCATATTAGATGCTGCTCGTCTCGCTGTAGGAGCTTTTCGCCAGCTATACGATGATATGCTGGAGAACTCTCCTTTTCGTTTTGTACCCTATCAAGCAGTGAGAACCGATCGCCGCATTGTCCGAACCGCCTGTGACGAAGAAGATGCAACCCTCTCCAAGACTCGGGATGTTGTGCATGCAGCAGAAGCGGGGTATAATCGACTACTCCGTGAGTGCAACATTGCTCGAGATGATCGACACTTTCTGGAAGGGAGGTTGATTCAAGCCAACGCCGAACTTCGAGAGAAGGATGCACAGATCCAAGAGCTGACTGCCGCAAGAGAAGAACAAGGCTCGACCGTAACCAATCAAGAAGACGCAGAATCTGCAACCAAGAAGAGCCACTTGAAGCTAAGGATCACTGCAAGAAAGAAGGTGGGCAAACCAAGTTGGTATCTCAGTGGATTTACCCCTGCAGCTCGAGGGATTGTCATAAATGAATACATCCCTATACAACCTCGACTTGCAAAGAAAGAGGTAATCCATGGAAAAGGAAAGGAAATTGCCCACGAAGCGGCGGATGATGATAGGAACATGGAGGCTGAACCCATGGACGCAGACGACGACGACTTAGAGGAGGATCCAGAAGAGGTCATACCATATGACTCTGCGGATGAGAAATGAACGTATCAAACCCTCTAGGTAGTAACCTTTGGTACTTTGTACCCGACCTTTGGTCATTAAACCTGGTAGTTGTTGAGATCGTGATTCCTGTAGTGTAAATAGAGTAGTCTTTTAGTGTAAGCCTTGTATTATGCGTGAATAAATGAAAAAGAGATTTTTAGAAAAATGTAAACGCTTCTATGAGTCTTCTTCAAACCTATGCTAACCATACCCCTTTCCTCAGTCAAAATTCTCATCTTTTCCCTATTATTTCTCCGCAGTAACATGGTGAGCCCAAGAGGAAGAGGCCAGAGAGGAAGAGGAAGATCAAATGGAAGGGGAGAACCCTCAAACGCAGACCCTGTCTTCAACATGCCAGGACCTTCAGCAGCGCCATCTAGCAACAACATTAATGATATCCTTATATGGATGGAATGGAATCGCCAGGAGGCAGCGGCCACTCACAACCAGATCCTTGAAGAGTTGATGCAACAAAGAACACCCACTACAAGCGCATCAGGAGCATCTTCGACTCCATCCAGACTGTCAGACTTTCAGAAGACGCGTCCCCCAGTCTTCTCAAGCTCCGAGGACCCCTTAGTAGCCGAAGATTGGCTACGCGACATTGAGAGGAAATTAAACACTGCTAAGTGCAGTGACGAGAAAAAGCTTTTGTATGGATCCCATCAGCTAGCAGGAGCTGCAGCTGCATGGTGGGAGAATTACGAAACTGTGCACCCAAATGTGGATTCCATCACATGGAAGGAATTCAAAGAACAGTTTCGTCAATTTCACGTCCCAAGGGGAGTGATACAAGCCAAGCGCAGAGAGTTCATCAATTTGAAACAGGGCAACAGCACAATAAAGCAGTACTTGCATCAGTTTGTGCAATTATCTCGTTATGCCCCAGAGGACATACTTACAGAGGAAAGGAAGATTGAGAGATTTTGTGAAGGATTGCAATATACATGGCAATACCATCTATCCTCACAAGTCTTCACCAATTTTCATGTCCTCATCGATCGATTGATCAAGATGGAGGAGAAACGAGGGAAGGTGGAAGAGGAGCGGAAGAGGAAGGTACAACCCAACTTCTTCCAAGGAAGAGCAAACAGAAGGCCTATGCCACCATTTCGCCCAAGTTTTAGACCTCCTCAGCATCCTCAAAGACCTACACCTCCAACTGCATCGTCATCACAACCAGCACCCTTCTGCCCTGCCTGCAAAGAGCACCATTTCTTCAGAGATTGCCCTATGCGGAACGTGGAATGTTTCCACTGTGGACGGAAGGGCCACCGCAAGGACACTTGCCCATTTAGGCAACTACCCATCAGTATGGCTCGAGCACAAGCCGCAAGATCCCAATCCTCAGCACCAACATTTCAGCGAGGTTCTTCATCAAGCAGAGGTGGAAGAGTGCCCAACTTCAGAGGCAGAGGGACACCGATGCCCATCAGAGGACGACTCAACTACACCTCGGTCGCGGAAGTCGAAGGATTCTCAGACGTGGTGATAGGTAAATTTCTCATTCATGAAGAAATTTCAATTACTTTGTTTGATCCTGGAGCAACACTTTCATTTGTATCAAGGTCGTTCGCAGCTAGATGTGAACTACCTATTAGCATGCTCGATCGTCCCATCTTAATTCAAGCCCCAGGAACCAAGATGCCCGCAAATTCCATCTGTAGAAATATCGCCTTTTTCATTGGCAACCTAAGATTCCTGGCAGATTTGCTAGTTTTAGATCTCCAAGGTCTAGATGTCATCCTTGGTATGGATTAGCTGTCGAAGCACAAAGGTCAGATGGATTGTGAAAGGAAGTCAATCACCCTGACGAATCAAGAAGGGAGTCAGATCACCTTCCACGCAGAAAGATCATCACCTGGCAACCGCAGACTGAACTGCGCAAGGGAAGCGAAAATGGATGAAGTAACCGTGGTATGCGAGTACCCAGAAGTTTTTCCAGAAGAACTTCCAGGTATGCCACCCGATAGAGATATAGAGTTTTCTATTGAGCTTAAACCGGGATCAGCCCCATACGCCAGAAAACTCTTTAGAATGACTAACCAAGAGCAGGAAGAGTTGAAGAAACAAGTGGAAGAACTGGAACAGAAAGGATTTATCCGAACCAGTTCATCATCATGGGGAGCCCCAGTACTCTTCGTGAAAAAGAAAGATGGTAGTCTTCGCTTATGCATAGACTATAGGAAGTTGAACGATATGACCATTAAGAATAAATACCCTCTTCCAAGAATAGACGATCTGTTTGACCAGCTGAGAGGCGCAGCTGTGTTCTCAAAGATCGATCTAAGATCAGGTTATCATCAGTTAAAAATCCGAGAAGCAGACATACCTAAAACTGCTTTTGTATCTCGGTATGGGCTATATGAGTTTACTGTAATGCCCTTTGGTCTAACAAACGCTCCAGCAGTGTTCATGAACTTAATGAACAAAGTCCTCATGGAATTCTTAGACCAATTTGTCATTGTCTTTGTAGATGACATTCTCATCTTCTCACAGACAGAAGAGCAACATGAAGAACACCTTCGGAAAGTATTAGAGAAACTGGCTACACATCAACTATATGCAAAATTTGAAAAATGTGCATTTTGGTTGAAAGAAGTGTCTTTCTTGGGTCATATTATATTTGGAAAAGGAGTAGCAATGGATCCAAGTAAGATTCAAGCCATATTGGAATGGAAACAACCAACCACAGTCACAGAGATCAGAAGTTTCTTAGGATTAGCAGGATATTATCGAAGGTTCATTGAAGGATTCTCCAAGATCACAAGACCCCTCACGAGGCTGCTAAAGAAGGACATCACTTTTGATTGGACTGAAGCCTGCAGCGGAAGTTTTGCAGAGTTGAAGAGACTCTTAACGACTGCACCCATTCTTATCTTGCCTGATGATAAGAAGAATTTTGTTGTATATTGTGACGCATCCAAACAAGGACTAGGTTGTGTCCTTATGCAAGAAGGAAAGGTAGTAGCATACGCTTCAAGGCAGCTACGACCTCATGAGGAGAACTACCCAACACACGATTTGGAACTAGCCGCAGTAGTGCATGCATTGAAAATGTGGCGGCACTATTTGTTGGGAAATAAATGTGAAATTTACACTGATCACAAGAGCTTGAAGTACATTTTTACTCAAGCGGACCTGAACATGAGACAAAGAAGATGGTTGGAATTGATCAAGGACTATGATCTAGAAATTCATTACCATCCTGGAAAGGCAAATGTAGTAGCAGACGCCTTGAGCAGGAAGTCTTATGTCAGCCAGATGAACGTAACTGGAATTCCAAGTCAGTTACTCAGAGAGTTTGAAAACTTGAAATTAGAATTGGTTGATCAAGAAATGATTGCCACTATGAAGGTAAAATCTGACCTAAAGATGCAGATCAAGGAAGCTCAAGAGGTAGACTCAAGTCTTCAAGAGTTAAGGGAGGACATTAAATCCGGAAAGGATACGAGTTTCAGAGAAGATGATCAAGGAATCTTATGGAATCGAAACCGGATTTGCGTCCCTAACAACCAGAAGATCAAGGACCTGATATTGAGTGAAGCACACAACACGCCTTACTCAATCCATCCTGGAAGTACTAAAATGTACCAGGATCTAAAGAACCAGTTCTGGTGGATTGGAATGAAACGAGAAATAGCAAAGTATGTGGCATCTTGTGACACATGCAGCAGAGTGAAAGCTGAACATCAAAGACCCGCAGGACCTCTACAACCCCTACCCGTACCAGAATGGAAATGGGATGAAATAGGAATGGATTTCATAGTTGGATTGCCAAGAACCTCAAAAGGATATGATGCTATATGGGTCATAGTGGATAGATTAACAAAGGTAGCACATTTTGTGCCAGTAAGCACCACGTATTCCACTAGGAGGTTGGCAGACCTGTATCATACAAGGATTGTGGCCTTACACGGTATACTAAAGGCAATTGTTTCGGATCGTGGACCACAATTCGTGTCAGATTTCTGGAAAGAATTCCAAACGCTCTTAGGAACTAAACTAAAGTTCAGCACAGCATATCACCCTCAAACGGGAGGACAAACTGAAAGAGTAAATCAGATTCTAGAAGATATGCTAAGGGCTGGTGTCTTGGACTACGGTAATACATGGGAGCAATTTCTACCATATGCTGAATTTTCATACAATAATAGCTATCAAGCCAGTTTGCAAATGGCACCATTCGAGGCATTGTACGGACGAAAGTGCCGCACGCCTGTATATTGGACTGAAATAGGCCAGAAGCAATATCTCGGATCCCAATTGGTAGAAGAAGCCGTCGCACACGTGAAGATCATGAGAGAACGACTGAAGATAGCTCAATCAAGACAGAAGAACTACGCTGACCGAAGAAGAAGAGAATTATCATTTGAAGAAGGAGACTATGTGTATCTGAAAGTGACACCTTTCAAAGGAGTACACAGATTTCAGATCAAAGGAAAATTAAGTCCCAGATACATTGGACCATATCAGATAAGTGAAAGGATAGGAAAGGTGGCCTACAGATTAGAATTACCACCAGAGTTACAAGGAGTCCATGACGTATTTCACGTCTCGCAATTGAGAAAATGTTTAAGAGCACCCGAAGATGAAGTGCCACTAGCAGGAGCAGGAGTTCAACCTGATCTATCTTACAAAGAGTACCCTGTAAAGATACTTGAGAAAAAGGAAAGGAACTTAAAATCAAGGACTATTAAGCTTTGCAGAGTACAATGGAATCATCATTCAGAAAAAGAAGCAACTTGGGAAAAAGAAGAAGACCTGCGTCAGAACCATCCTCACCTCTTCAGCAAGTCACCTAAATCTCGAGGACGAGATTATTCTTAAGAGGGGTAGGTTGTAACGTCCCTAATTTTGCCCTATTTTCATTCTCTGAGCATCGCCTCATCACACGCACCTCGCATCACCTGACTCTGAAAGAGCCCAAACCAAAACCAATATAAGCGCGATGTGCTCTAAGATTCTCCCGTATCAAAACATCTCAAATCGGCCGATCCTATCTCAAAACTGAAAACGATCGCTTCTAGGAGCCCCAAAAAGTCTAAAATCTCCGTTTGAAGTCCGAATCGAGATCCGTCTTCTCCTATGCGTTCATATCGCTATTTGATACGTATCGTCCTTTAGAAACGTTTCCCAATTCGCGACGAAAATCAGAGTTTCAGCCGTTAGAAAAATCCGAAAACGAAAGTACCAGTTTTACTCAGCCCCGTTTTCGTTTTATCCGAAACCCTGCCAAATCTTCTCGTTTTCGCGCGTACTCAATTGGAACAAGTATATAACAATTTTATCCAGCCCTCAGAAAAGTCAGAATCGCAATTGGATCCCTAAATCTTGGAAATGCCCAAAATACCCCTAGAGCCAAACACTGTGTACAGTACACGGCACTGTACTGTGCCTGTGCCGTTGCCGTTGCCGCGCCGTGCGCGCGCTCTGCGTGCCGCCCGTGCGCCACCGTGCCGCGGCACCGCGTCCCTTCGCCGCCGGCACCGCCCCATGTGCGCCTCGCGTGCCCCGTGAGCTGAGCCACCTGTCGAAGCCACGACGACGCCTCGGGAACCCCAGATCACCGCACCTCGTCCCGTCGCGTCCGCCACCGAACACAGCACCACCTGGCCGCGCGCAAAAGTCACCGTTCCTGTGCACCGTAGCCACGTCCAGCACCAGCATTGGAGGAGCTTGCCACCGCTGTCCTTTGCCCGAGCTGTAGCCATGCTTTTCGACCCTCACGCCGGTTCACCGTCCCATCGCCACCGTCCTCGCCACCGGCTACCGTCGCAGCCGCGCCCAGTTGCGCCCTCCCTCGGCCATTACCTCCCCCAAAGCTTCTAGAGGCTATAAAAGCCAGAACCCACTCCCTCTTCATCACACACACACAGCAAACGCGAAAGAATCCACTGTTCATCGTCTTCCCCGAGCTCCATCTTCGGCCTCCACGGTGACAGCGCTCTCTGGTGAGTTTCTTTCCAAACTAAAGCCACCAACACACTCCACTTAACCCCTAGATGGTTCACGAGCAAGGAATTGAGCTCATTTCTTCCCTAACTCCGGCTATCACCGGTTTTCCGATTGCCTCTGTTCTGCAAATTCAGCCCAAACCAATTCGAATTAGGAGCCGTGCCAGTGAGAAGAATTGCTCCTTAGAGCATGCTTAACCACCCCAGCTAGCTAGTTTCGGTTTTCATCCAGCAAAACAAAAACCCCCAAATCCCCAGCCGTGAGCTACGGCCATCTACTCCGGCGAGCCTCCAAACGCAACAACTGAACAATCCAGTGTGCCAGTAGTGATCTCCACACTCCCAGGAACAAGAATATGTGATCAATTTCCAAATTGATCAACCCTAGCTGCTCCAATTGCTCTGCCCTAGTTTCTGTTCAAAACAGCCACCTTGGCATTCAAATTCCGGCCAACTCCGGCCATCCCCGGCCAAACCCTCCAGCCAAACACCTCCTGACACTTAAGCCTACATGTTTGACATAGTTTGCCTTCAAATGCATGAGCCAATTGCTCAGGACACACAAGCCCTAATTCCAGCAGTACAATGGCATAGAGATTGCTGTGTCCTGGACCTTTTTGTAAATTCTGGAAAACCTAAGCCTTTTCTGCTTGTCCCACTTTGTCAAATAGCTTCGCCTTAGTCTAATGCACCCACTGTCCAATTTTCATCTCATTCAGAGCTACCTAGACCCTTTAACCCACTTTTCGGCTTTTAGGTTAAGTTCGGACGTGACCCGAACGTCGCCCTTTTGACGACCAATATCCGTCGACCCTAAGAGTCTTATTTACTACTCTTCTTGTCCATTCTAAACTAGCACAATTCAACCCTTGGAAATCCAAAGCCCAAACCCTAGTCCAGTTCAGAAATCAGAAGCCGTTCCAGTATAGCGCCTTATTATTTTATGTGAGCATAAGTTGTCGTATTTTGTAAGTTGATTGTAATACCTTGTGTGTATGCCTGTATTTGAAGATCAAGACTTCGACTACGTGGAAGAGGAAACAGAAGAACCCGCAGACTACGACACTACTGCTTGGCAAGGCAAGTTTCCCTCCTTTGAACATATTGCGCCTATTGTTTTCATGCATATAATTATTTGGAATTTGGTACCTACGCATGTATGCATAGATAGTTTTGATAAAAGTATATGTTGAGAAATGATGTGAGTAGATAGTCCTATTTTGCAGACCCCCCTTGTTTCATAACAAATTACTTTACCTTGTCACCTTAGGAGTAAGAAAATGTAGAATGGAAATACATGTCTATACTAATAAATGTGTAAAGGAAAAGAGAAAGGCAGAAGCATGAGCAAATTATTTCTAAAAGATCATTTTATGTAAAAGAAATAGGGACTATTAGCGAGGGTTGGTTTGGATGGTTGGCGCTGTGTGCGCGGTGGGTTTGTGAAAGCCTCGCTAAGGGTCCATAAGGACGGGATCGTCGTGCTGTGCTTCTAGCGACCTGAAAACGTGCTAACCACCCGCCTGGTATGGGACAGGCACAATGTCATGACTCACCTAAAGTTAATCATTTCCTGCAATGGTTGTCGATCCGGTTTCCCGAGTGGAAATTGGTGGGCCACAGAGGGCCACGAGTGGTGTGAGGGGTAGAGAGGATAAGGTGTAAGAAGGAAGTCGCCCTAGCCTGGCTCTCGAGTCGTGCGCGACCGAACCCGGAAGTGGGATTTCCATGCGTCCAGAGGAGGACTTCATGGACCCAAGGCTAGAAGAAAAGGCAGTGGGGAGGACCCACAACGATAATGAGGACCTTACGCATGCTTGCCATGTATCATGTTGTAGGGAGTACCTACCTTGATAATGGGGCCGGTATTGTCTATGTATCGGGCAGGAAATTATTAACAATGGGTCAGTAAACTGTTGTGTAAGCTCAGCCTGGTCACCTGCGTATAAGTCGCTGGGAGCTGATCGGACATTTAAGTTGAGTTTTCGTGGTGGGTACAGTGGTACACCTCTGCAGAGTGTAAAAAGGTATTCGAATACTCCGAGCTCCCGGGTTTTCTGGAGCCTGGTCGTCGTGGGGTGAACCCGCGTCGTTGCAGCATGATTAGTATTGCTAAATTCTTTAAAATGAGATCAAACCGTGGCAACTCATGGGAGTTCAGCCTGACTTTGCGAAAAATATACACATGTAGAGTTTTGACAAATTACTTTGAGAAATAAAACCCCAGATTCAGGGGGATCTTCCAAAATACTAAGATACCTCTGTTTCCAATAAAATTTCATTAAGTATGGAACCATAGAGCTTGTCGTTGTCAATAACTGCATACTATATTTCCTTATGCGGGAACTTGTTGAGCTTTGTATGCTCACCCTTGCCGATTCAATAAGCACAGAGGAGGAATCAACTGATTTCATAGACTATGGAATCGAGCCAGCACAAGAAGACCCCGACACAGTTCCAGGAGATTCAAGCGCCTGAAGGGTCACCTAACCTCAGTGAGAGCGATGTGGGTTTCGCC
Source organism: Pharus latifolius (assembly GCA_019359835.1). Taxonomy (NCBI): domain Eukaryota; kingdom Viridiplantae; phylum Streptophyta; class Magnoliopsida; order Poales; family Poaceae; genus Pharus; species Pharus latifolius. The sequence goes on along the minus strand of CM033326.1, from coordinate 17,845,951 downwards.
CTGCTGCACGCTTTGTTGATTGAGGGAGATGTTTCCCCTCTGCTTTATTATTTTGCTACTCTTACTCGACGTGGTCCCGCACACGTCGGTTATTGTAATATGGGTCTGAATGACCCCATACGCTATGTTATTGTATATATGTAAATGCCGTTGGATGTTCTGAAGTTTCAACTCCTGTGCACAAATTACCTGGGCATTTGTATTAGGTTCCCTCTAACGAGGGGCCCACAGAAGGCGCGAGGAGCAGTGGTGCTGGGCTCCTAGTGGAGGTGTAAGGAGCGGCGGCGTTGGTTCCTGGTAGCGGCGTGGGTTCCTGGGCTCCCGGTGGAGGTGTGAGGCTGTTGTCATGAGGCTACCGGGGTCCTGGTAGAGCGGTAGTGTGGGCTCCCGGAGGAGTGGCGATGTGGACTCCCAGCGATGGGGGGGCACAAGCTCCTGGCACAGGCTCTCGGCATGAGGCAATTGAGGCTTCGGGCGGAGTGAGGCAGTTGGGGCTCTGGGCGGAGCAGCGGCGTGGGCTCCTGGAAAATCGGGGGCACGAGCTCCTGGTAGATCGGGGCACAAGTGTGAGATCTCATGAGGCACGGCCGCACATGCTAGGGAGACTGTCTGCATGGAATCCAGCATGAGGTGGCACGGAGGCACGAGATGGAGCAGCAACCATCGCTCGAGGTGAGTTCTTTGTTTAACTCAGTTGACTTGCAAATTCTCATAGTTTCATACTTTCATAGTAATCCATGGTTGACCACTTAACCCACAAATTTAATATTGTAATCCATTGTTGTAGATGTCAGAAGAACTGTCGTCCAAACAATCTATATATTAATCCATCAAGTTTGGGGGGTGATAGGGCTGATAGTGATGGGTAGGAAGCTATTGATGCTGTGAAAGTAGAAGATGGCTATGAAGATACAAGAACCTCACAAATAAAAACCTTTGAAGTATGGCAACACTTCGAAGAAGTTTTGGTGGCATCCAAAAAGGAGAGGGGAGTGATGGAACAAAAGGTCAAGTGCAAGGCATGTGGAACAAAGTTAGCAAAGAACAAAAGCGGCACTACATCAACAATGAAACGACATTTACAAGCTTGCATGTGATCTTTGGAAATCTAATCAGACTCTTTGCTATATGAGCTTAGTTGTACACTATGTTGATGCTGATTGTACATTATAGTGCCGCATCATTAATTTTGTTGAGTTAGAGCCACCCCACGGTGGAATAGTTATCTCTCAGGCTATTTTTGAATGTCCAATAGATTGGAAAATTGAGGACAAGATAGTTATCATTACCTTTGATAATGTCTCTAGTAATGATGTTACTGCAAAATTATTGCTTGTTAAGTTCAGTGCTAGGGGTGTATTGTTCTTTAATGGAAAGTTTTTTCATGTGAGATGTTGTGCGCACATTCTGAATTTTCTTGTAAATGATGGTTTGAAACTTTCCAATCAACATTGGATGTCAATCTCTCATATTTTGGCTTCACTGTAAAAAGCAAATTGGATGTCAATCTCTCATTCCTTTCAAAGAACTAATTAAACATTTAAATCTTAGATCTTCATGGAAAGTGTTTGTATTGATGTTATTTATTTCTATGAAACTTTTCATGATTTTTGGTGTTTGTTTGGATGGTTTCTCGATTTGAATTCATTTGCAAATAGAGTACTCTTTGATAATATAACTTACTCAATCAAACATCCACTTTACTGAGAGATTCTACTTAGATAAACCATAATGAGTTAGATACAAACAAATAACCAGCCTCTTAAAACATTAATTGGACTGATATTAAAGAATATGTATCACAACTCTATTCTACTTATGTTTTTACTTGATAGACTGTGGTCACTACCTTGAAAAGATCCAAATAGAACATCTCGATCTAAACAAAACTATGAAATCATACTCCCTACTTAAAGCCAGTATTTGCCATACTAGCAATATCTATTTGCATTTGATGCATTCGCTAGACAATTTTGATGTAGTGACTAAATGTGTAGCTCCCAATTGTTCAATAATTAGCGCATCAGAGCAAACAATATTGTGAATTAGTGATTAAATGAAACTGCTTTATTTTCTACTTCCAGTCGCTGCAACCGCAACTAAAATTTCAAATGCTAGAGATTTATGCACCAGCCTAATCACCACTCGCGGATACAGTAGTAAGAAGCAATAGTTTGTATATTTTGTGGTGACTGTGTTGAGTACTGTCCAACAAACATGAAGTAAATATCAAAAAATAGCAAACCCCAGTTTAAATTCTAAACAAGAGTAGAAAAATCCTAGTGTAAATACTAAAAAGATCAAATTAAACTGATCCTGGACTCAGAACCATGCACTAGGGATAGGGCAGGTATACTTTATGGTGAAATGTAGTGGCCGGCGGGAGTGGAGAATAGAGTGGCGGCCGACGATGGAGCAATATAGTGCCCAGCGGCAGTGGTGAACCATAATCCCGACGGCGATGGTGGTCTAGCAGCGAGGAAGTAGTCGCCGGCGAGGGCTTTCCGCGCTCGAGGAGAAAAAGAATTGGAATGGTTCGACTGGAGGGAAAATTCCAGTGCACATGTTGTTTACAGGGAGACCTTATTCCAACAATTCGACAAAATGTACCATTAGCATAAGTCATGTGGTTTGTTCTAACAGTTTCCTAGTATTAAACGCTAGAAGAGAGGATTACTAATGGTCTACGTACTTGAACCGTTAGAATACACTTGGTGAGATCGACAGGTGTTGGATATTTCTACTAACGGGTCCTTAGTATTAACCGATATAAGAGATGAGCTTTTACTAACGGTCTATTAACTAGAACCGTTAGAACAAGCTTTCATGTGACTTGGAACAGAGGAGATTTTTCTTTCCTGTGACTAGTACTAACGGTCCATTAACTAGAACCGTTAGAACACACTTTCATGTGACTTTGAACAGAGGAGATTTTTCTTTCATGTGACTAATACTAACGGTCCATAAACTAGAATCGGTAGAACACATTGTCATGTGACTGAGAACAAAGGAAAATTTTCTTTCATGTGACTAATACTAACGGTTTTTCCAGTGAATAGTTAGAAAAAGCCCATATACATGTAAATATATGGTGTTGTTTCATGTATTATTGGAAAAATGACAAGGATCATATAATATAATGATTTTATTGTGTTCTCATGAGATAAATAAAATATGAGCAACATCCTTCTTCAATTACAAAATAGTCAAGAATGGTTGTCGACCTACAATCCTTCTTCATGATCGTCTCGCAAGTAACTTGTTTCGTCAATATCTTCGATAGGGATAGATTGAATAGCAGCTAAAAATGCAGGTATTTCGTCAAATTGATTATACTCTTCTTCGTCGACAACATCTTTGACCCCAACAATACGTTTCTTTCTGTGAAGGATACTATGCAACTTTGGATTGGTCGGGTCAACAATATAGAATACTTGTGTAGGTTGCTTAGCAAGTATAAATGGATCGTCTTGATATGGAACTCTATTGAGATCGACGAGAGTAAACCCGTAATCGTCAACTTTAACACCTCGAGGGATTTGGACCCATTGGCATCGAAACAAAGGAATCATAAATAATACGTAATCGAGCTCCCATATTTCTTCAATAACACCGTAATATGAGTTTAGTGCCCTCAGTGCTTAGAATCCTCCAAAATAGCAAATAGTGTCACTCCACTACATTGCAAAGTACTATTCTCGTCCCGAGTTCTTGTGTAAAATGAATACCCATTGATGTCGTACCCCTGCCAAGTCCCTACAGTAAATCTTGGCCCTCTAGCCAACCATGTAACAGTTTCACTTACGGAGCCCTCGGTAGCTCGCATGACTCTATTTTCAATCCACCCAGCAAATTTCCTGTTATGTTCTCTGGTGACCCAAATCTCTGGCTTCGAAAGATTCTATTTCTATAACATTGCCTTGTGCTCGTGTATGTATGGCTCCACCTCCGTCATGTGTTGTAAGACCAAAAAATGTGCTTTTGCATACAAATCAATGGCGGGGACGGCTGCTTTGAATCCAATCGTTCCGATGCCCTGAAGCTTGCCCTTATGTCGGGACTTAGGAACACCAATTGGGTCAACCCAAACCATATAATTGGAGTAAAATTCAATCACTTCCTCGACGGCATAACCTTCGATGATACTACCCTCGGGCCGATGACGATTTCTTACATATCCCTTCAAGATACTAATAAATCTCTCAAATGGATACATATAGCGCAGGAATACTAGTCCACAAAATTTAATTTATCTGACAAGGTGAACAATTAGATGGACCATAACATGAAAAAAAAGATGGAGGGAAATACAGCTCGAGTTGACAAAGAGTTGTAATCGCATCGCGTTGCAAATCATCCAGTCCATCCGAATCAATTACTTGCAAGGACACAGTTGTGGCAAATATTCAGATCAAAATCAGGAAATTTTTATGAATGGAGCTAATTAACTAATCAGTAGGAATACACTTACCTTGCAAGATATTGTGTTGAAGAAATAACATAGTTTTGTAATTGTCTCTCTGACTTTAATTGGGAGAATACCTCTGATAACAATGGGAAGTATTTTTGACATCAGCACATGACAATCATGAGATTTCATACCAACCAGTTTCAAGTCCTTCATAGACACAAGTTTTTTCAAGTTTGTAGAATACCCACATGAAACTTTAACACCGTACAGGAATCGGCAGAGTTCTGTTTTCTTACTTTTTGACAAAGTATAGCAGGCCGGGGGAGGTATGTACGTTTTCTCTTCTCCAACGGTGTAAGCTCAGTCCTTATCCCCATTTCTACTATGTCACGGCGAACTTTGATACCATCTTTGTCTTTGCCGGAATATTCAACAACAAACCAATCAAACTGTTATAGATATTTTTCTCTACATGCATGACATCAATGCATTGCCAAACATGTAAGTGTTCTGAGTATGGTAGAACCTAAAGAATCGATCTCTTCTTTTAAACATTTTTTCTTGAGATTTAGAACATTTATCGAACTCAACTTTGATGTCCTTCACGCTCAAGTAAAGCTCCTTATCTGTCACAAACACTGGGGTTGATCCTTTCTCAGGCTTCCCATTAAATGATTTACTCTTCTTACAGTAGGCGTGATGCATAACCAAGGAGGAAGATTGTAGATGCATAAAAGAACTGGTCAAGTGCTATGTCAACTGCTCATATTTCTGTGTGGGTTCATACCATCTGTACTCAGCCCAAACCTTATATTCCTCACTTCGCCGCCAAACTTACCAAATGTTCTACTAATGTTTCTCCATTGAATAGAATCAGCTGGATGTCTTAGTTTTCTGTCTTTTTTCCGGCCTTCAGCATGCCAACGCAAGTATTTCGCATTTTTCGGATTTGCAAACAACCATTTCAATCTGGAAATCACAGGCAAAAACCACACAGTTTTGGCCGAAGGTCCTTTCTTTGCCTTGTCACATTCACTGTCAATTCGGTCCCTATGCTTATACCGCGATGCACTGCACATTGGACAAACATGCAAATCCTTATACTTGTTACAATACAGCACACAATCATTTGGGTATGCATGTATTCTTTCGATTTCCATTCCCAATGGACACAATAGTTTTTTGGCTTGGTAAACTGATCTTAGTAACTCATTTTCCTCTGGAAGCATGTCCACTAAAGATCTAATAGTGTCGTGAAACTCTTATCGCTCCAACCGTTGCTTGCCTTCAATTTATATAATCTCAGCACAGAAGATAGCTTTGTAAATTTTGCACATCCAGGCAACAAAGACTTCTCAGAATCAGCAATCAATTTCTCAAATTTACCAAAGTCGTTTTCGTTGTAATTTTCTTCTACATCACATATCATTTCATCTAAATTGTCATCATCTGCATGTACATCCGAATGAACATTATCAAAATTCCGATAATCATCATTACTGCAATCCACTTCCGGGTCCTACTGATTGGTAGCAGTGTTTGTTTCCTCTTGATCTTCGCCATGCCATATCCAACGGGTATATCATGCGTTCAAACCATGATGAATCAAATGGCTCTTAATTTAATCAGAGTTGCTAAATCTCTTTAAGTTCATACAATCTATACAAGAACAATGCATATATTTTTTTTCCCTTCTTCGTCTTTTCTTGCTCAGTAAATTTAATAAACCCATTTACACCCTCCAAATACTCAAGAATACTATGTTTTATTCCATACATCCAATATTCTCGGTCCATGTAGAATTCACAAAATTGACAAATTGAAAAAAATAATGAGTCAGGCATGCATGAAATTAACCTAGCCAATTAAACTAACTGCAAAATGCAAGCTAGTGAGCTCAAAAATCATGATGCATTGTAAGAGCCAGCTAGCTAGCTAGCTTTGGAGCTACAGCTAGCTTAATTGCAAGTAGGAAAAGAGATCTAGAGAGAGAGAGAGATGATGATGATGATGATGATGATGAGAAGCTTACATTAGAGAGAGGGATCAAACTTCCTTCCAGCTTGCCCTGATTACTTTAGCTTGGAGTGTGGAACAGAAGGAAACAGAGAGAGATGGGAAGCAAGGATCGAGTGGGTTTGATTTATAGTGGAACATTTACTAACGATTTGCAATACTAGAACAGTTAGAAGATAGAATAAATTTTCTAACGGTTATGTATCTAAATTCATTAAAGTAAAACAAAATCTGTTCTGACGGTTCTGAAATAAGAACCATTACTATAAGTACCTTTCTCCTAGTGGTTATTTATTAAAAATCGTTAGAACAAAACAAAATCTATTCTAACGGTTCCCAAAATACAACCGTTAGTGTATGTATATTTCTTCTAACGGTTAATATATTTTAAATTTTAGAAAAAAAATCATATCGTTTGTACTAACGGTTTCTCACAACCAAACCGTTAGTAATAATCCCCAATCAAATTACGCACCATGTACACTAATGCTTTTCTTCCAGATTGCGTAAAACCATTAGAAGATTGTGGTTAGTAAACTACATTTCTGTAGTAGTGAAGTGGCAACCACTTGAGGAGGAATAGGAGCTATATGCACAAGTCAAGAATGTATTGTTTGCTGTCAAGTTGGCTACCAATATATTTTCTGGGCCAACTTATCTTACAGCTAATATGGTTTTTAATGAAATTGTTAATATCAAGAAGGTGTTGTTTGACTTGTCCAATTCGTCAAATGCATGCTTGGAGGAAGTGGCACATGCTATGCTTCTTAAATTTGAGAAATATTGGGGACTAGAGTGCACAAATCTTTTTCCTATTGCCACAATTCTTGAACCAAGGTACAAGAGTAGAATGATTGATTTTTCTTTTCCATTCATATTTTCTAATGGCGATCTTGAACAAAAACTTCCATCTGTGAAAACTACATTGGACGAGTTTTATGCCATATGTGAAAGCGAGTATAAGCAAAGCATTTCACATCAAGAAGGAGTGCTAGTACTTGTGGTACGTCAAGTAGTGCTAGTAGTTTGGTGTCATTTTTTTTTCCAGTTTCATGAGTTCATCAAAGCTGACTCTGCTGCACAACCTTCAAAAACTGATTTGAAGATGTACTTAGAAGAAATGAATGAAGTGTGTGATGTAAAACCTTTCGATGTACTCACATGGTGGAAGATGAACACATTCAAGTATCTTATAGTCTCTAAGATGGCAAAATATATACTGACCATACCTATTAGCATTGTCTCTTCAGAGTCAGCCTTTAGTATCGGAGGATGAGTTCTTGATGACTATCGCAGCTCATTAAACCCATCAATGGTGCAGGCTTTACTGTATACCTCTTGTTGGATTAGAAGTAACTATCATAAATTGAAGAAATTAGTAAGTTTTAATTTCTTCATCTTAAAATTGTTTTCATTAAATAGTAAATAATTTTTTATCATTTCTAATTGACTTCTATTTCATGTTAGGAGTCACAACACGAAGATGATGTTGAAGAGATTGCACTAATTGAAAGCCATCCTTCATATGCTTTAGTTGTGGGTAGTAACTAGTAATTTGCTTCTTTACATGACTATTTGTATGCTATTTAATTTGCTTCTTTATACATGAACATTTGTATGCTATTTAAGTTGCTATTTACATGACAAAGCAATTCTTAAGAACAATGCATACTTTCTTCCTTTGACAACATTGTTATTGAATTTGCTTCTTTTTATATGAACTATGACAAAACTCTGGTTCAATATTAACTATGCAATTTCCCTCTATGTACATGTAATATTATTTAAGGTTGTGCATTTTTCCTCCTTTGCTTCGAAACTCTTTTTCTGTTATGTTTTGTTTCTCTGCTTGATTAGTTAGGTGAAAACAAAAAACAAGAGAAGAACATTCCATCAACTTCCTTACATTTTGACCAAGATTTACAATTTTATTAGCTAATAGCTTTTTGAACATTGTTTTAATGAAAAGTAGATCCACTGTAGTAGAGAAGTTATTGTAGCAAATAAACTATTAGATATACCTAGGGTAGTTCTATTAGGTCTTGGATGAACTTAATCAAGTTTTAGTGCAGTTGCGAGAGGGGTATCTGGGATTAAAGCCTTCAAGAGATAATGTCAATTGATTGGATCAAGGGGATGACATCAGGCATTTATTATTTTATGCAAGGGTTTCAAGCATGTGCTATGGTGCTCCCTTGTTCCGTGTTCTCTTCATGACCATCTTTGAGGGCTCCCCGAGATGAAACGAACACTGACCAGTGATATGTTTCCCGTTGCCTTCCAAACCCAAACTTTCCACTTTCCTGTCGAAATAAATAAAGATTAAGTTGGATTTATCAGTAAGCTTTTTTCTAAAAGATATTATCATCATATGTACTGTCTAGAAATATTGCATGTTGAGTTACCTTTTGGTTGAAATATCACCGTCCCCTAAAGGAATCTGCATTTTGTGTTGCATAAGCTCGCGCTTCCAATCACATGAGGGCAACACCTCGTCCTTGAGGAAAAGGCTCAAAGTTTGATATTGAATATCACAAGGGAGCATGAGAACAATTAGAGAGGATGAGGCTGGTGGAGAGGAGTTGGAAGTGAAGGAAGAAAGTTAGAATTATAAAAGAGTAACATTCTAGTAAAGGTTTGTTCAAATTAATGGGGCTAGCATATAGTAGTCGGATTGTGTTGAATGTTATCAGATATCTCTGCATGTAAAGTTATTGTAGCTATGTAATATTCACCAAACTAGTCGACTGCTAGACACAATTGCAAACTAGTATCAATGTAACTTTCACATGGCAATATATATACGTTTCAACAGTGTAAATGTATATGAAATCTCTAGAAATGATCGTTTTGTTTGCTTTTGCTACTTGTTGACTTGGACAATATGTGTTCACTACAGAGGTAATAATCGAAGTGCAGTAGTAGTGTGATGCATTCAAGAACAATACAAACCACAATGCCAAATTCTTATATGCAGTGTCGCTAGCAGATAGTCAATATCCGATAATTGCAAATAAAAACTCAGAGGGTAAACAGTCCTGAAAGCTACAACAGTCTCAAACCTAAAGTAATGTTTCAAAATAATTTATCCATCTTTTATTTTACAATAAAAAAACCTGCATTAAAATTGCCAAAGTATGTTTCACAATATTTCGTCTAGCTAGCCAAATCCAAACACAAAAACCTGAAGCACAAACCTTGATACGTACACAGAAATTCCTACAAAATTCGTGCCTGAAGTTACACTCTCATGTTGCTTTCTTTGAAAATGATCTACCTTAATATGTAGACTCACCAAGATGGAATGAACACTAACGAATAATCTCATTCTCAGTTGCCTTTCAAAACGAAAATTGTCACTTTCGTATAATGAAGGTTAAAATAGATTTATCATTGTATTTTTTTCCCAAAAGATCTTATTATTGTATCTGATGTCTAGAAATATTGCATATCGATTTACCTTTTGGCTAAGATGCTTGGATGATGCAACGTCCTCAATGAATGCCACATTTTGTGTAGCACATAAGCTACCAATTATGATTACATGAGAGCATCACTATATTGGTGAGGAAGAAGGCTGAGAGTTTCCTAGCGAATCCCCGACGAAAGAGAAATTTTCATGAATATCCTAGTGAATTCCTCAGGTAATGCACAAATGGTTCTATTTCTTTCTCAAATATTTTAGTTGAGAAAGAAATGAAATTCAATTGAAATATTTGGGAAAGAAATAAGATTTTTTTTGAAAATCTCTCTAGGGAAGAAAACAATGAGGATAAGAGGTTGTCCGTGTTGTGCTGGATGTAGAGGAGTCAAGGACCGTATTAAAGAGTTGAAGAAAGTGTACCTTGCGAATCTGTTAAAATATAGCCTAAAGCAACTGAAAATACAAGGCAGATAAATAAGTGATTAAGATGACACCTTAATAGAATAGATAATTAGGACGACAAATAAGATATTATTGCCTCAACATTTCAATTCTTTAAATCCTCATTACTACCTGCATCATCCACTTCCTAGCACTAGGGTGGCAAGATTAACATAAAATTTGTGATAAACTTATCTACTAATCACTAATTTAACTACACTACAAGGACTAGTCCATCATGTCATCCATATGTATATGCCATATCATATTTTTTGTTCAAACTTTTAATCAAATGAGCATGATCGAACTAGTTCACAAAATGTATGAAACAATTTGGCCGTTTTCAGAGTGAAAAGGTCAAATTGAGCCTTTTGAGCAAAGTATTAAAAGTAAAAGTGCGTCAAAACCAATGGAACTAGTATATGACTTCAATTCTTTCTAGCTTATTGTTGATTTTGATCATGGCTTCCTATTGGTCGTGGAGTTATACTAGTAGGTAAATGTTGGTGTAGCTGTACATGTACGGCATGACCTACAGCACATTGGACCTCTATTGCTCTCTTCTGCCAGCGTATTGATGAAAGCTGGTCATGATTAATAAAAAGTTGGTACCTTTCTCAACAGGCAGGCTTCTTACACATGTGTGGAATCCATTTGAGCATAACTTAACACCTCAACTGATGGAGAGAAATTGAGATGTTCACAACTTCTCGCATCTTGTTTCCTCCTGCACTTACTAGTCAACTCCACAGCCAAACTCCTCTCCTTAATTGTTCTTGCGTGTCTTTGGTGCATCACTAAGCAAAAAGCAACTCTGAGCTTTTATCTTTTACCAAGATAGTGTAGATCTCATGTAATCAAAACCCTAATGCCACACAAAATGTGGAGGAGCATGATTATATACTGCACACAAGATATGGAAGAACTAGTGCGTATTGTTTGCAATTTTGCATCATGTAGGTATCTATATAGGCTATTATCCTGAAACTAAATTAATCAACATACATTATTTCGAGACACCACAGAGAGTGATAAATTTAGATCAACTTTTGTTTGACAACAGAGTAACAATTTGAGTTGTGAGATATTTAGAATAAAGATCAGAGTGTCCAAATGGTGAGCCAATCAATTAAGATAGGTGTCCTCAGAAACAAACATACATTTTTTTTACAGGAATTTTTTTATTTCAAATATAAAAGGTTGACATATAAACTTAATTTTATGCAGGATAAAGAGCAGCAGGATGGCTGACGGAACGACAGCCACCTCGGGTCCCCAGCACGTGGCAACTTCCTGGAGACCAATCGAGTGGTTGAAATGCAAAATTATTTTAATAATTTTGAAGTGGTACATATAATTATTAGATTAATTTTAATAAAAATTATTAGTGTGATGGTTATTATACTTAAATAATTAGATTTATAGGGTTCAAATTCACCCTTCTCATCCTTCAAAATAGTATTTAAATTATGTGTAGTACGTTGAATGTTTGCATCAAGCAATAGTACATGAATTCCAGTGATATAAGAGGCATGTTAATTTGGTAAAACATGAAAAGGCTCCTGTTTTAGTTTGCATCCTTTGCATGAAAGGTTGCAACTCTCTATGAAAGGACACATCAATCCTTTGGAGGCAATTCTTTGGGAAAGGACATATCTCTTGGTGACAAATCTTCATAAGAAGACATTCACACACACATATAAAAAGAATACATCCAGTGCAAAGTATCTTAAATACTACTCACATCGGTTAAATTACTAAATTATTATAAAAAATTTTAAAAAAATTATATATAGAATCCTACAATTCATTTACCATCTTATAAAATTTCAAATCATAAAAAAAACAAAAAACAAAAATCACTATTCATAGAAAATTTTTCCTTTTTTCTTTTAACTTAGATCGAATTTAAACTTGAAATTTTGTAAGATGTTAGATTACTTTTGAGTAGTATTAATATGTTAGCACTCAAGTACAGATTTGCAATATATATATTTATATATATATATATATATATATATATATATATATTTTTTTTTTTTTTTTTTTGGCGAAGCACAACAATAAAAAAAGCGTAAAGCTCATACATGGAAGACATAAGAACGCAAACATAAGTATTTTTAGGATTGTGCGATTGTACATGTGCTTGAACTGAGGGGCTATCGACCTTACTTGGTCACCAAACAATAAAACTTGTTCTTTAATTTTGTTGTTGACATCTATCATCTTCTCCCATTGATGCGCGATGCTGTTTTGGTAGAAACTGTAGATAAACCTCAAAGGAGTATTGATATTCCTGGAGCAGAAATTCTACATGTGTATAAAAATTGTTACAAAAAAAAAACATATTTCTAGCCTTCACCGTAGATAAATACTGATGGGACCTGCACTATAAACGATTTTTAACCAAGTGTTATATAAAATTACATTTAAATCTATCACCCAATGATCATGTGCTGTTGTATTTATATTTGTCCAAATAATATTTCTGGCGTTGGCTTAATATGGGCACTATCCTACAAGTTGTTTTTGGTTGATATTAGTATGAGTGAAAATTGAAAATTATTACACATAGATTGCTAATATAGGTTTTGTTATAAACCTTGAATATTTACCTGTGAGTCTTTGGTGAGAAAATTGTGTGAATAGGTTGTTACCCATGCGCCCCTAAAAAAAAAAGGGTTTTGCCCTTGCTCAGACAGCTTTACAAAGAAATTTATCTGTTAACATTCATCATAGACATCCAACTACTATGCACTCTCATTAATTCAAACCAACCATTCTTGCTCTTTATAACACTCCTTTTCTGCTCCCCTTCCGACCCAACAACCAACCTCCTCTCTTCTTTGATTAGTCTCGGTTGCCCATGGAGCGCAAGGCTAAACAACTCTCAGCATTTTCTTTGCCAAGATGGTGTAGATTTTATTCAACTATTCAGATCTGCTTATGCCACCTAAAATATTGAAACACACAACTGTGCATGCCTTTAGGGAAATATGGAAGCAAAAAAGCAATATACTATTTACAATGTACCAGCATCTCAACCAAAATGTAAATCAACATCCATCTACAATGGTAAAGCAATTGATTTGGATTGGAAGACATCGGGAAAGGATGCCTCTGTCTGACTTAAGTGCATGGTGAGTGACCACACCCATGCCACGAGAGAAGAACAGGCAACCCCATTGGTGCCGGGGTGGATGGCTCCAATCCGGACCATCTCCCTTCTAGATTTTGTGCTCAAGCATTCTTGGATGGTCTTGCAGCGAGAGCCCACATTGGACAAGGTGGATGTCTTCATTGAGCATGAGAAGGAAAAATAAAATTACCCGGAAACTGTGATCATGTGAGTTCTGATCTGCAACCATTGAATCAGTATGATCTACATTATTCTGATGGTTAGAGATTTGATTCTCACTTTGATGACTGTCCCCATAAAAAACCTTCTAGTGATGGTGCCTCAATTGAAAGTATGTGCTGCTTCATGGAGGCTTATGACAGTCTACGAAATTAGAACAAATATGGATGCCTTGAAGTTATTTCACTATGCTAAAGAGCACCTATTTGTCCCTAAGTTTATTTCTTTTATTTTCTGTTTCTGTCAAGTTTACAAAGTTCTAAGGGGTGCCTATGATTGTGGAGTTTTTGCTAGTTCTGCTCCTTTGACATGCATAAGTGACAAGAGCTTTCATGTGTAAAATCCTTTTCCAACGAACAAGGGGTAGAAACCAGACCTTCTTGCAAAAAATTATAAAAAAGATAAACAAGAAAACACTACACAACAATTGACAAGATCTAGAAAACTTAGATTAAGAGTTAAATCTAATTTATTTGTTGTCCCACCACAGCCTAAGACAATCTTTGTGATCACGACGAAATTGGTCACCAATTTTGAAACCATGTGGTTAGTTAAGAGGTCACGATGCCAACGAAAGCAAACCTGGAAAGTGAATTTAGGGTTTTTTTTTTTGAAAACTTTCTTTATCAAACTGTGTAGTATCTGTTTAGAGGTGTCATCGTAGTTTCCTCTCATCTTGAAAGCGAGTACCACTACTTACCCCTTTGTTTTGCTTGTCATCATCCAACGTTTCTCAAAATTGTGTCTTTTCTTTGGGCCTTGTTCTAGAGTTAGAGATGGAAGGGAGAAGGATGTCGAGAAAATTACCTGTTGTGTGTAGTATACCTAAACCATCAAAGAGCCCATTTGCATAGTATTTTTTCATTTAAGCCCCTAAAAAGTCTAGGATTTCAAATCAAACCTTAAATTTTTGCACATAACTGCCCTGAGGTTCTCTAAAATTTCAAAAAGGTCTAAAAGACACTCAGCAATCTCAACTATTGACACCTATTCACCGGAACAATGAATTTGGCCATCTCAGCCCATTAGAGGGCAGTTACATACACAATTACACAGTACTTAATCATGTCATACACACACAATCATAGACTAAGTACATAGAGCAGTAGGATCAAGGTAAGCAATAGGTGAATCAACTAGGTAGTAGAATTTGGCCAAATTATTGCAAATTTACACCCTTTTTGCTTTGTCTAATTCACATGAACTCCAACAAGATCAACAGAGGAGCAGCAGAAAACACCAAAGTAAGAACAACAAGGTGAAAACCAAAAAACAGTACCAAACTAGCATGTTTTAGCATCTTCTAGGGTAAAATCCAAGTTAATCACACAGTTGTGGCCCTAATCCAACATAGGAATCACATAGATCTTTGCTTGCACAAGATCTCATCACAGCACATGAAAGAACACAACACAGAATATAGCCCAGACTTGGCCCCAGGGCGCCACAACTACAAACCAAAAGGGATAGAGTATAGTAGACAAACCTGGGGCATTGCGTCATCAGTAGGGCAATCGGCGAGCTGTCTGATGCGGCATCATGGACGTAGCAGGCTACAAGCACTACTACAGAAATGCAGTACACTAACCCCTATCTTCTAACGATTATAAGCAATCTGGGAGAAAACCGTTAGTATACGAGGACCGCAGTGGAGAAGAGGTTTTATACTAACGGTTATGTTCTAGGAAATCATTAGTGAATAGCACATAATTTTTACTATCGTTAGTACTGTACGAACCGCGCGTTAGAAGAGAGAAAATTGTACTAACGGTTTGTCTTTTGTAATATATAGTGAAATTACGTCATTTTTACTATCGGTTAGTACTGTACGAATAGATAGAAGAGAGGAAATTGTACTGATAGTTTGTTTATTCAACCGATAGTAAAATTACGTCATATATACTAATGGTTATGATAGTGGGAACTGTTAGAAAAGAAGAAAGTTCACTAACAATTGTGTTTTTAAACCGATAGTAAAATTTCAGAACTTATATATCTCGACCCTTGCTCTGCATCGTCGATCTATTCTACCGTATGTGCATCCACACTTCAAGTTAGAGTGATCTGGAAAAACTAGCTGGAAGGTTGATAATTCGATCCCCCTCGATAATGTCATCTTCTCATCACCTCTCTCTCTCTCTCTCTATCACTCTCTCACACTCTCCCTCTCTCTCTACTTCCCCAATTCATTAAACTAGATGTAGCTCCAAGCTAGGAGGTTAGCTAGCTAGCTATAGCTTGCTGAAGTTAAGCTATGAATGATTTATGACTGAAGTTAATAAGCTATCTAGCTAGCTCTTCCAATTAATACATGAAGTTAGGGTTTTGATACATCAATTGTAAGTAGTTGTATACATATAGCCTATATATTGACCATGTTTCATACTTCCAATTAATTATTTCAATTTGTCAATTTTGTAGATGGACCGAGAATATTAGATGTATGGAATAAAACGTACTTCTCTTGAGTATTTAGAGGGTGTGCATGGGTTTATTAAATTTGCTAAGCAAGAAAAGACGAAGAAGAGAGAGAAAGATATGCATTGTCCTTGTGTAGATTGTATGAACTTAAAGAGGTTTGGCAACTCTGATCAGATTAAGAGTCATTTGATTCGTCGTGGTTTTAACGCACACAATGCCCATTGGATATGGCATGACGAAGATCTTGAGGAAACAAGCACCGCTACCACTCAACAGGACCCGGAAGTGGATTGCAGTAATGATGATCATCAGAGCATTGATAATGTTCATTCGGATGTGCATGTAGATGATGACAATTTAGATGAAATGTTACGTGATGTAGAAGAAGATTACAGTGAAATGATTTTGGTAAATTTGAGAAATTGATTGTTGATTCTGAGAAGTCTTTGTTCCTGGGATGTGCAAAATTTACAAAGTTGTCTTCTGTGTTGAGATTATATAACTTGAAGGCAAGCAACGGTTGGAGTGATAAGATTTTCACGGCGCTATTAGATCTTTTAGCGGACATGCTTCCAGAGGGAAATGAGTTGCCAAGATTGGTTTACTAGGCCAAAAAACTGTTGTGTCCATTGGGAATGGAAATCGAAAGAATACGTGCATGCCCAAATGATTGTGTTCTGTACCATAACGAGTATGAGGATTTGCATGTTTGTCCTACATGCGGTGCATCGCGGTATAAGCGTAGGGACTGAATTTATCACAGTGGATGTGATGAGGTAAAGAAAGGGCCTCCTGTCAAAACTGTGTGGTATTTGCCTGTGATTTCTAGATTGAAATGGGTATTTGCAAATCCGAAAGATGCGAAATACTTGCGGTGGCATGTTGAAGGTCAGAAACAAGACGGAAAACTAAGACATCCAGCTGATTCTATTCAATGGAGAAACATTAACAGAACATTTGGTGAGTTTGGCGGCGAAGTGAGGAATATAAGGTTTGGGCTGAGTACAGACACTACTACAGAAGTGCATTCCACTAACCCATATTTTCTAACGGTTATAAGCAATCTGGGAAAAATCCGATAGAATAGGACGACAGCGGCGGAAAAGTGGCAATTTACTATCGGTTATTACTGTACCAACCGATATAATATATTAAAACAGTACTATCGGTTTTTCGTTCATAACAAATAGTAAAATTACTCACTTTATACTATCGATTCTTACTGTACCAACCGATATAATATATTATACAGTACTATCGGTTTTTCTCGCGTAACTGATAGTGAAATCACTGACTTTTTACTATCAGTTATTACTGTACTAACCGATACAATATATGAAATACTACTATCGGTTATATAAAACAAACCGATAGTAAAATGACTTCATATAGACTAATGGTTATGACAGTGGGGACCTTATTTTACTATCGGTTTGTGTTTTTGAACCGATAGTAAAATTGGACAACTTAATTAGGTCGACCCCTGCTCTGCGCTCTACATGTTGGAATCATTTCAGCCTCACACGACTCCAAGCTAGAGTGATCTGGAGAAGCTAGCTGAGAGGTTGATCATATTTTCATCCCCCTCGGTATTGTCATCTTCTCATCACCTCTCTCTCTCTCTCGATCACTCTTTCACATGCACTCTCCCTCTCTCTCTCTACTTGCAATTCAGTA
Source organism: Pharus latifolius (assembly GCA_019359835.1). Taxonomy (NCBI): domain Eukaryota; kingdom Viridiplantae; phylum Streptophyta; class Magnoliopsida; order Poales; family Poaceae; genus Pharus; species Pharus latifolius. The sequence goes on along the minus strand of CM033326.1, from coordinate 17,828,203 downwards.
ACTAGATACATGTATCTCCAAACTAGCTAGAAGGCTAGGTTGGCTAGCTAGCTATAGCTTGCAGAATTTAAGCAGCTAGCTAGCTGGCTCTTCCAATTAATGCATGCATCAAGTTAATTAGGGTTTCATTTATACAAATCCATTTAATGTAATTAAGCAGCTCATGTACACACATATGGCCTAGCTAATTATGTTTCATGCATATATGCATGCCCTGAGTCATTAATTATTTATTTGAATTTGTCAATTTTGTGAAATAATTGTAGATGCACCGAGAATATTGGATGTATGGAATAAAACGTACTACTGTTGAGTATTTGGAGGGTGTGAATGAGTTTATTAAATTTGCTGAGCAAGAAAAGGCGAAGAAGGGAGAGAAAGATATGCATTGTCCTTGTATAGATTGAATGAACTTAAAAAGGTTCGGCAACTCTGATCAGATTAGGAGTCATTTGATTCGTCGTGGTTTTAACGCACGCTATACCCGTTGGATATGGCATGGTGAAGATCTTGAGGAAATGAGCACCGCTACCACTCAGCAGCACCCGGAAGTGGATTGCAGTAATGATGATCATGATCAGAACATTGGTAATGTTCATTCGGAAGTCCATGTAGATGACGACAATTTAGATGAAATGTTACGTGATGTAGAAGAAGACTACAGCGAAAACGATTTAACTAAATTTGAGAAATTAATTGTTGATTCTGAGAAGCCTTTGTTCCCCGGATGTGCAACATTTACAAAGTTGCCTTCTGTGTTGAGATTATATAACTTGAAGGCAAGCAACGGTTGGAGCGATAAGAGTTTCACGGCGCTATTGGATCTGTTAGTGGACATGCTTCCAGAGGGAAATGAGTTGCCAAGATCGGTTTACCAGGCCAAAAAACTATTGTGTCTGTTGGGAATGGAAATCGAAAGAATACATGCATGCCCAAATGATTGTGTTCTGTACCATAAAGAGTACGAAGATTTGCATGTTTGTCCAAGATGCGGTGCATCGTGGTATAAGCATGGGGACAGAATTTATCACAATGGATGTGATGAGGTAAAGAAAGGGCCTCCGGCCAAAACTGTGTGGTATTTGCCTGTGATTCCTAGAATGAAACGGCTGTTTGCAAATTCGAAAGATGCGAAGTACTTGCGTTGGCATGTTGAAGGTCGAAAACAAGACGAAAAACTAAGACATCCAGCTGATTCCCTTCAATGGAGAAACATTAACAGAACATTCGGTGAGTTTGGCGGCGAAGTGAGGAATATAAGGTTTGGGCTGAGTACGGATGGTATGAATCCACACGGAAATATGAGCAGTCGACATAGCACTTGGCCGGTTCTTTTATGCATCTACAATCTTACTCCTTGGTTATGTATGAAGCACAAGTACATCATGATGTCGTTACTAATTTCAGGACCCAGACAACCCGGGAATGATATTAACGTGTTTCTATCACCGTTAGTCGAGAACTTACATAAATTGTGGAGCGAAGGGGTGTGGGTGTGGGATGCACATAAGCGAGAGAATTTCATGTTGCGGGCCATGATATTTTGCACCATAAATGATTTCCCGGCCTATGGAAGTTTGTCGGGGTATAGTACGAAAGGAGGCAAGGCTTGTCCTATTTGCCTGGATGAAACTGAAAGCATGTGGTTATCGAACTGCAAAAAAACAGTGTACATGGGTCACCGCAGATTCCTTCCGATGCATCATGCCTACCGTAAGAAGAGGAAGTCAGTCAATGGGAAGCCTGAGAAAGGATCAGCCCCAGTGTTTGTGACTGGTAAGGAGCTTTACTTGCGCGTGAAGGACATCAAAGTTGAGTTCGGTAAATGTTCTAAACCTCCAGGAAAAAATGTTTGGAAGAAGAGATCGATTCTTTGGGATCTGCCATATTGGGAGCACTTACAAGTTCGACATTGCATTGATGTCATGCACGTAGAGAAAAATGTTTGTGACAGTTTGACTGGTTTGTTGTTGAACATTCCAGCAAAAACGAAAGATGGCATCAACGTTCGCCGTGACATGCTCGACATGGGCATAAGGACTGAGCTTGCACCGTTGGAGAAGGAAAAGCGAACATACCTCCCCCCGGCCTGCTATACTTTGTCAAAAAGAGAAAAAACAGAACTCTGTCAGTGCCTACATGGTGTCAAAGTTTCATGCGGGTATTCTGCGAACTTGAAAAAACTTGTATCCATGGAAGACTTGAAACTGGTTGGTATGAAGTCCCATGATTGTCATGTACTGATGTCACAAATGCTTCCCATTGCTATCAGAGGCATTCTCCCAGTCAGAGTCAGAGAGACAATTACAAAGCTATGTTATTTCTTCAACACAATATCTGGCAAGGTACATAAGCGTGTACTCCTAGCAAGTTAATTAGCTCTATTCGTGGAACTTGTCAGATTTTTTGGATCTGAATATTTGCTGCAACTGTGTCCTTGCAGGTAATTGATATGGATGGACTGGACGATTTGCAACGCGATGTGACTACCACTCTTTGTCAGCTGGAGATGTATTTCCCTCCATCCTTTTTTGATGTTATGGTCCATCTAATTATTCACCTTGTCAGAGAAATTAAGTTTTGTGGACCCGTGTTCCTGCGCTACATGTATCCATTTGAGAGATTTATGGGTATCTTGAAGGGATATGTAAGGAATCGACATCAGCCTGAGGGCAGTATCATTGAAGGTTATGCCGCCGAGGACGTGATCGAATTTTGCACCAACTATATGGCTGGGGTTGACCCAATTGGCGTTCCTACGTCCCGGCATGAGGGCAGGCTTCAGGGCATTGGAACGATTGGATTTAAAGCAGTCGTCCCCTCTAGTGATCTGTATGCAAAAGCCCATTTTTGGGTCTTACAGCACATGACGGGGGTGGAGCCATACATACACGAGCACAAGGAAATGTTACGGAAATAGAATCCCTCGAAGTCAGAGATTTGGGTCACCAGAGAACATAATAGGAAGTTTACTGGGTGGATCGAAAATAGAGTCCTGCAAGTTTCTGAGGGCGACGTAGATGAAGATGTTACATGGTTGGCCAGAGAGCCTAGATTTACTGTAGGGACTTGGCAGGGGTATGACATCAACGGCTATTCATTTTACACAAGAACTCAGGACGAGAAGAGTACTATGCAATGTAGTGGAGTGACACTACTTGCTATTTCGGAGGATGCCAAGGCAGTAAGGGCACTCGGCTCATATTACGTGTTATTGAGGAAATATAGGAGCTTGATTATGTATTACTTAAGATTACTCTGTTTCGATGCCAATGGGTCAAAATCCCTCGAGGTGTTAAAGTCGACAATTATGGGTTTACTCTCGTCGATCTCAGTAGAGTCGCACACAAAGATGATCCATTTATACTTACTGAGCAAGCCACACAGGTGTTCTACATCGTTGACCCGGCCAACCCAAAGTTGCACGTTGTCCTTCACAGTAAGAGACGTATTGTTGGGGTCAAAGACGTTGTGGATGAAGAAGAGTATGATCAATTCGACAAACTACCTCCATTTTTAGATGGAATCCTTCAATCTGTCCCTCCCGAAGATATTGACCAAACAAGTTACCTGCGAGACGACCACGAAGAAAGATTATGGGTGGACAACCATTCTTGACTAATTTGCAATATGTAAGTGACGTATATTACTTGGATCTTTAATCGAAGAATTCTTCAAATCATTTTTCAAAAATTCTTTGGGAAAACATACGTGATGCATTGAGAATCATTTATGCAAATTTTCATTTCAATTGGAGTATATACTTGATTTGAGTAATAATTGATTTTTTTCACAAATCAATATGAAAACTGCAAATTTTCATTCCATGATTGGTCTTTACTGTTAATTTATTTTAAAATTATTGGAAGTCATTTGCATGGGGTTTCAGGTGTCTTTACAAGTGCAAAATGATGTATTGAGACCCATCTGTAATTGTTCTCAGGAAATACCTTTAGATCAATTTAACAGTATTCTACTATTGGTTTCAACTTCCAAGCCGATATGAAATTAACATATACTATCGGTTTATTTTCATAAAACCGATAGTAAAATACAATGCAAAATGATGTACTGAGATCATCTGTAATTCTTCTAAGGGAAATCCTTTAGGGTCAATAACATTGTATTTTACTATCGGTTTTAACTGTGAAATTGATATGAAATTAAACTATACTATCGGTTTATCTTTTATAACCGATAGTGATTTATACTGTGTTACGAGCCCCTGTTCTTAGTTTACTATCGGTTTGGTATAATAAAACCGATAGTGAACAGTGCCAACACTGAAAACCCTAACTTACATGTTTTTACTATCGGTTTATTGTTTATAACCGATAGTGATTTGTACTGTGTTATGAGCCCCTGTTCTTAGTTTACTATCGGTTTGGTGTAATAAAACCGATAGTGAAAAGTGCACATACGGAAAACCCTAACTTACATGTTTGTACTATCGGTTTGGTGGTTATGAACCGATAGTAAATATTCATACATTAGGTTATAACCTTGCACGATTTTCCCTCCAGTGCAACTGATCACATTCCAATTTCCAAATACTCGCGCGGAAAACCCTAGATTCCCCGACGATCGCTTCTTCGCTCCTCTGCGCCACCATTGCCGATCAGAATCTGGTTCTCCACCGCCTCCGGCACTGCATTGCGCCACCGCCTCCGGCCACTCCACGATCGACTGTAAGTGTTCTTGACCAAATTGCTCGCGTGTATTGCTTAAGTTTGTATGCAATGGTTCATATCCCGTTCAATGGATTACAAATATAAACCTAGAGTAAAATTCATGAACTACAAACTTGATAGCTATGAGAATGACAGAATTGATGAAAACCACTAGCAATTTGTCGTACAGTGTAGTCCACTATCGGTTTCTTATGTAGAACCGATAGTAAATACCTTAAACTGAATTTTCTGTTAATTATTTCCCATTTTCTAATTTTCATCTGAAATTTTGGTTCATTTACATTTTAACATACTTTATGTTCCTGCTGAGAGACTAGCATAGTTTGCACTGCTAATCTTATAGATTTTACTTAATACAAACTTGATTACTATCGGTTTGACTTGGAAAACCGATAGGAAATAGAGTATATCATAGTTTGCACTGCTAATTTGAATTTTCTGTGAATTACTTCCCATTTTCTAATGTTCATCTGAAATTTAGGTTCATTTAAATTTTAACAGACTTTATTTTCCTGCAGAGAGATTAGCATAGTTTGCACTGCTAATCTTTTAAATTTTCCTGAATACAAACCTTAGTACTATCGGTTTTCCTTTCAAAACCGATAGGAAATAGAGTATGTCTTAGTTTGCACTGCTAATCTGAATTTTCTGTTAATTACTTCCCATTTTCTAATGTTCATCTGAAATTTTGGTTCATTTAAATTTCAACAGACTTTATGTTCATGCAGAGAGACTAGCGTAGGGCACAACAATTTTAGTTATGAATTTGTCATGTACCTTTCTTCATATCAATTGATAGTTTGTTCATGGAATTTTAGGTAAAGCCATGTCGGCATCTTCCTCGGCTGATAGTAGTGATTCGGCGAGGGCGAACGTAGATGGCGCTGCCTCGTCCCAGCGCAAGAGGAAGGCGCGAGGCCTGAGGATGTTGGGTCGTTTGGCCAAACGCGCAGATCTTTCATGTGAGTTCAACCAGTTCGGGAGACTGATCGGGAAGAACGCCGGCCACGATGCTGCCTATGTTGGCTTGTTGGCGAAGGAAAGGGTGAAGATCACCATCCAGAGCTGGAAGGACGTCAAGGCCGACGAGAGGGATAGGCTGTGGGCGGAAGTGAAGGTAAAATTAATCAAAATCACTGAACTCTTGAGTAATTAATCACATTCCCTTGGTTTATCCCAGAGATTAGGTAAGTCCTACTTATATGCACCATTTGAAACAGGCCAAGTGGAACATCCCCAACGATGGTCCCAAGATAGCTTGCTTGAAGGACATGAACAACACGTGGAAAACCTTCAAGAGCGTCCTCGTCAGTACCTTCCTCGCTAAAGGCGAATCTCCATGCGAGAAGTACCCCTTCATAACGGAGGAGGTATGGGAGCAATTCACCCAACAGAAGGGGACTCCTAAGTTCAAGGTATGTATGGTTTCTTTGCTTGGTTACACCATTGTATGCAGTAAGCAGCGGTGCATTAATTTTCTTGTTTCTGGTACGAAGGCCCTCAGCGAGAAGAACAAGGCAATCCAGAGGAGGAACGACCACCCACACCGGCTCGGCTCTCGCGGCTATGTGGGGAAGGAGGAGCAGTGGAAGAAGGGTGAAGACGAGGCGTCGAATTTCGTCGACTCCCCTGACCTACCACTCTCCGAGATCCGCGATCAGCGATGCAAGCGCTGGTGGCTGGCCAGAGGGACCGTGTCGGCCACGGGGACTGTGGCTTTCCCAAACCCCAGGGACGTCGAGGTCGTGCAGCGACTCGTAAGTTGGCTAACTATGATCACTAGTGTGCGCACAAATTTGTATATATTTCTTCCTCACAATGGAGAGCTTTCAATGTAACAGATCTCTTGCTCGAAGGAGGTGACCGAGGGATTGTTCAGTCCCCATAGGGAGAACGACATCCTTACCCGGGCTCTAAGGAACAAGGAGCATTCAGGGCGGACGCGAACCGTGGGGGCTGTGGTGCCATGGAAGGAAGGCTTCTCGGAGCCCGGGCAAAAGGTGAAGAAGGCTGCTAGTTGGAAGGAAAGGGAAGTGGAGCTATCTCAGAAGATACGGGCATATGTGACTGCACAATTCGCGGACATGTTCGCTCAAATGAACGAGAAGTATGAACGCCTCAGCCGAGTTGTGCAGTCCAAGGGTTTAGATCCAGCTGCCGAGGTCGACGCTGCCAGGCCGAGTAGTGTCGGCTCGAAGGTTCACGTGGATCCGGTGGACCTGATCGAGGTATTGCAACTCTTGAGCTATATATGCAGTTCGGCTGATGCCACTCCCGTTACGTTAGAATTGTTTCGCTAACCTGTTATAATTGTTGCAAATTGCAGAAGCCGGAGAGCTGTAGCCTATTGATCAACATAGGCGACAAACCTGTTGCGGTTGCAAACGGGGTCGTATACCAGTCTTGGGAGGATGTCCGGATCCACTGCGTACCTCTGGAGCCTGGATTCGCAAAGGTACAGGTGGACATGGCCCTCCCGGGCTACAGCTCTTTTCCGTTGCCCGTCCCAATGGACGAAATGCGGACAATTGGCGAGGCATTGGGCTCGTACATACAGTAGCCCAAGAAGGGTGTTAGACTACAGGAGGTAAACCCTAGCCATTCTATCTTACAACTCAGTTAATATACTCAATTTGCAAAATCTAACTTATGCGTTTGTATTTAAATTGGACGATGGGTACCAGCTCACTTCCTGAGGACACCACCCCCTCCACAACGCATGAGCGAACTCCTTCGGCCCCCATGCCTCCTCCGACGGCCTCAAACCCTTCTCCAGCAAATGAGGCCAGCGGCACCACACCCCAACCTTCGAAGGTATACACTCGCTCCCCACCCAAAAGCAAGGGCAAGGCCAAAGGCAAGGCCAAACAAAGCCAGCCGGGTACGTTCAAGAACGGGTCCCCACTCGTGTCGGAGTACCTTCTGCGCAATATGGATCAAATAACCAGAAGTCTCCACGAGTGGTACCTGACCCAGTCTAGGCGCCACATCAACTTCTTGGTTCACTTCAGGCCAGCCCATTTTCACCGTGAGCCCGGGAGCATATCGGTGGCCCACGAGGATTTGTTCGACCTCCTCAACTGGCGGGAGCTTGATATGTCCATCATACGGACTGGAGTCCTGTGAGTTTGCTGTTGTCTGAAGTTATCAGAGTTCGTTTCATAAATCTAATCACTTTGTATGCACTACTTACTAATGTCTACTTTGCATCCAGGTGCATGTATAGGCTGGCGTCGATGAGGGCATGTGACAAGGTGGGTTTCCTCGACCCAGAGAAAATAAGCCTCACGATGCTAGAGCACGACCAAGCACATGCGGAGGAATACATATCAAGGGCACTACTAGCGCAGCAGGACCGAGAGTTCATCCTTGCGCCGTACCACCAAAGGTTAGTGCATTTCCTACTAATTTAACTCATTCTTGTATGTTACGCCTAACATATGTATGAAACGGTTCACTTATATATGCAATGTAGGGGCCACTGGGTCCTCGCCGTCATTTGCCCATGGATGAATGAGGTCTATTACCTCGATTCGATGAGCGACAAGGTGGCGCATGTTTTCACCCTCACATGGCACATAGACGCGTAAGTAACATAGTTGTTTTAAATTTTTCTCTGACTAGCTAATTAATGATAACATATTAACCAACAATGCTAAATTAAATACAGGGCTTTCAAAAATTATGCTAGTGCTGAAGGGAGGCATGACGCGTCGAAGGGCACAACAATTTTTGGAAAGAATATGAGGTAATTAATACGGATGGAAGTTGTAACACCCTGAGTTAGGGGTGAAAATTTCCTTTTTCATCAATAGCATGCATGCATGTATCAGTAGTAGTAGCCAGATCAGTATCTATCTCAAGCCCTAAAATCTCCAAATCTTTCTTGTTAACCCCAAAATCAAGATCAGATTGTTCAGATGTGATCTATCAGTTATCCTGAATCTAAAAGTCTTCAGAACCCAGATTCAATTCCATCTCTAAATCCCAGATTTATCAACTCCATTCTGTTTTCGAAAACAGAAATATCTTATGTTACCTAAATACCCTAAGTTTCAGAAATCCAGATTTAATCTAAATCTTGACCAAGTTCAGACTAGATTATTCCTGGAATATGCTCATGGGTATGCCAATACCTTAAACCAGAAAGTTGGTAGCCAGATTTTACCATCTAGACTCTTTTCACAAATCAGTCCAAGAGTTATCGCAAATTAGTCCTTATCTGATATCTGAAAACCCAAAAAGGCTAAAATCTCCAGATTAACTCCAAATTCAGAATTTCTTCGACAAATCTTCTCAAAATGCTATTTGCCACAAGTCTCTCTTCTGTGCAGATATCAAAATCAAACCCTAAATGCCAGAATTCGAAATCGACAAAACTCAAATCTTACTTTACCCTAAATTACCCTATTTTTAGTTGTATCAAAAATTATTCAAATGTGTCAAATCTTATCAACTATCTTTGCCAAATGTTTTGTTGAATATATCTGCCAGATTAGTGAAAGCAAATTCAGTTTAAACCTTCCAGAATTCCAGATTTACAATTCAGTCCAAATCAAAAATCTGAAACTGTAGTTCAGTCCATTTTCGACCAGGCCATTTACTGTGCGCACGACCAGAAACCGCCGTGCTTGTGCGCCGTGGTTGCTCGTCGCCGGTGAGGCTTCGCCGCGCTCGTGACCGTGCATGTTGTGTGTACGTGTCCTCGCTCCAGCTGGTGCCGTGGCAAGGTCGCTGCTACGTCGACGACCAGCGCCTGCTCCCGCGCGCGATCAATGGCTTTTTGTCAGCAACTCCTCGCCACGTCGCTTTGCCGCACCAGTAGTTGTCGCCACCGCTTGCTACAACTTTGCCAGGTCCCGATGAGGCGACACAGTGATTAGCTGCAACTTGTCGCCGTCGCATCACCGGTTATTGCTGTGTCTTCGCCGCTGATGCTCAGCACGCAACCGGTCTCATCCCCAGTTGCCAATTACTTCGTTGTCTCCTCCTTGCAAACTTCACCTGGCCTATTTAAGCACTCCTGTGCTCAGCAGCTCCCTCCACACTTCACCAGAAACCAGCCAAGTTCCAGAATTTGCTGTTTTCGTTTTCTTCTCCGGCGAGCCGTCGAGGAAGCTCATGGTGCCAGCACTCTACACTTAATCTCCTGCCAAATCAACAACATCAGTGAGTTCCCCTACTCATCCTCTCTGTGTGTTATCATTTAATTGCTCCCCGGTGACCTCTAACGCCGGCGATCACCGGAAATTGCCGTTTGCCCTGTTTCTGTAATGTGGCTCAATCCAGTACAAATTAGCCTTCGATTCTGTAAACAAAATTGATCAGTGAACCAAATCAAACAAGCCTGTGTATTTAGATTCCCAGTTTGAGCAAGAATCAAAGTTTTCCCCTAACCCAAGCTTCACCAGAAACCGGCGATCGTCACCAAGCTTCTCCGGTGATCCTCCGGTCAATTTGATGTTACCAGAAGCTTTCTTATACCTCCTAGATACTCTCCAAGCAAGGAATTAAGTTCTTTTGGCCTGTAGCAGAAACCCCCAATTGGCAGTGCTTCTTCTCCGGCGCCGATGACCGGAAAAGTTTTCCCAGCCGTTTCAGCCCAAATCACTTTGTCTTTTAGATGTGCCTTAGCCTCCTGAACATTTTTGTCTTCTAGCCCGACACCTAAATCAGCCTAGATCAAAAGTTATAGCTTTGCTAAGATTGTGTCCAGAAATGATCTAGTGCAGTGTGTTCATCTCAGTTCATCATCAGATTTCTTGTTGTCCAGCCATTTTCAGCCATAGATCCTATTGTAACTTTTGTTCCTATTACTCAAGCCTACCTCCTAGACAAAGTTAGCACATCAATTGAGCCCTTGAACAGCATTTTATGCTAAGCCCTAGTTTTTGGCATTGTCAGCTCTATGCCAGAGCTTGTCAGCCAGTGGCATTGACCTTGTTTACCCACTTCTGGTTGTGTAATTTGAAAACCACTTTGTCCACTGAATTTGTAGAGTTGTGATCTACATTTTCTTCTACTACCACAACTTGAGATAAGCACTCTAGCTTTTCTTAAAGCTATGTCAAAGCCTTGATCCGAATGTCGATCTGTTGACATTCGCTGTTTTGATTAAACCAGCCACAAAATTGTTATCCCTATTGTAATCCTGAAACCCTAAGATTATCTAATCACCATCCTTAGCCCAAATTCCTTGAAACCCTAGAATCTCGACTCAGTTCAGTTTGCAGTTCAAATTATCTCCAGTTTAGTTCAATCATTTTTGTTGAGCATTTCTGCATATAAGTCATAAAACATTTTAATATTATAAGTAATCATTGTGTGTTTGTTTGTCGTCGAGCAGATTCAAAAGCTGACTTTGAAGATTTTGCTGTTGACCCGTCATCAACTGCTGTATCTTACGACGCGGAAGGCAAGTCATATCCTTGGTCATCTTGAACCTATATTTTAAATGTTGCTAAAACATAACCTTGAATATAGATAATATTGCATGAGAAAGATTGAGAATGATTGATTTATGAATTGGCAGTACTAGACTGGTTATCTGTGAAATATGAAATAAACAAGTTTTGAGCCATGAACTATTATATGTATTTATATACTTATATTCATGAAATAAAACCCCTAGCCGTGACCAGAAAAATGGTATGGATGGCTGTAGCACTGGAGGTGCTAGACTGCAAAGGATATGCAGGCACTGAAGGTGCAGGGTTGTGGATGGTCTGGTCACTGGCATATAAGGACTAGAATCTTGTGTTGTGCGTCTAGTGGCATGAACAACGTGCTAACCGCAAGCCTGGTATGGGACAGGCCTGAACAAGTAATTATGTGGATCGCACATGAAACCCCTGCATGAGATGTGTAGTGATGCACGATAACACGGAGTGCGGCTCCCACACATATCACTGAAGGTGATCAAGCACGCTGACCCAGTAATGGGAATAAGCAAAGGGGTGGAGGTTAGGATACAACCTACCACAACTGTGTCTCGCGGAGAGCCACAGGGTCAGGGGTGAATTGTAAGTGATACATAACCAAAGTTCTTGTTATCTCCACCTTGCCACTCACACATGGTTGTGAGGAGGGGTCTAATCATTTTGATAGGATGGGCTTGAAAGTGGAATATCTTGCGGGTAAATTGGTACCTCTCTGCAGAGTTAAAAACGTATTCGAATACTCCGAGCTCCCGGGTTTATAGGAGTCTGCTGCGGTGGATTAAATCCACGGGGTGTGACACAAGTACTATTTTCTAAATAAAATGTGTTAAATCAAGATTACCCAAATGACATGTGTTGTCATGATAAGGGGTGCTGCCGTGGGCTGTCGTGTGTCGACGTGTCGCGGTAGTGCTATAATCTAGTGAACATGAATGATGATGTTATATTTTGAAAAGTGCTGCTATGAAATAAGATGAGATGAGGTATGGAAGTAAAAGATTATTTTATAAACAACCATAATTCTTGACTAGTCTAGGTTCATACCATCACTACTATATGTATCTATTCTTACCTATGACTTGCTGAGTACATAAGTGCTCACCCTTGCAACATTCAACTCAATAGATGGAGCCTACCTTGATCAAGATGATGGCATGGAGTACTTTGTGGATCAAGAAGGAGGAGAATCAGTTCCACCAGAACCCTGAAGTGTGTTGTTCTGCCGTCAACTTCTTTTGTGGGAGGGTCACTTATCTTCTGCTGTGTAGTTAAATATTTTGCTAAACCCTGAATGCCTTGTAGGCATTGTAATCCTCTTTCTGTAATATTAAGGCCAGCAGGCCACACTGCTTAATATTTTGTTAGTACTCTGTTGCAATGTAATATACTCCTGTGTTTGACTCATCCTGGGAAGTCAAAGGTTTGTGAGAATGGGACTAGCTGCAGCGAGCTAGGTCTCTACGGGAGTAGTCGTAGTCCCAGTTTCGGGGCGCGACAGAAGTACTCATGATGAGTCTTTTAATTTAAACTTAATTAGTTCTTTCGAGTTAATGTGGGCTTATGTCTTTGCATATGCAATTTTTTCAGTGCCATCAGCAGCCACAATCGTGGGAATGTAGCTTCTATGTCATGAGATTCATGTATGACCTGATCAGGAGAAACTTTGCCCAATTCTCTAAGGTAACCATTTTTCCTGACTCAAAGTCGAACTTTAATTGGATGTGACGTACGATCCTAACTTCATACACGCATATATGCAGAGCGCCATGTTGAAAGAGCAATATGTGTTGCCTCAATTGAAGGAGCTGCGAACAATTTGGGCTCAATATGTCATGGAAGAAGTGGCTATCAACGATCGATAGTAACTGACTTGTGTCGATTGCTGTATTTGTGAATATATATTGAATGTGTTGATTGCTGTATTTGTGAATAAACTCAATATGTGAATAGATTCATTGATGTATTTGTGAATAAACTCGATCAATATGTGCATAAATTCAATCTGTCCAATGCATGTGTATATTACTGTATTAGTGTATTTGTGAACAAATTCAATATGTGAATATTGGTGAATATTTGTAAATATTGGTGTATTTGTGAATGATCCAATGTATCTCTGTATTGCTGTATGTATATGTGCTGATTCCAATACTAACTGTGCCACTACATAACCGATAGGAAAAACTAATATTACTATCGGTTATATACTACAACCGATAGAACAGATATTACAGTACTATCGGTTCATATGCTGAAACCGATAGAATAAAGTTTCCAGTACTAAACGTGTCTACAAAATACTATCGGTTATATAATATAACCGATAGAATAAACACTTCAGTACTATCGGTTCATATATAACAACCGATAGAATAAAGTTTCCAGTACTAACTGTATCTACACAATACTATTGGTTTATATATAACAACCGATAGAATAAAGTTTCCAGTACTAACTGTGTCCACACAATACTATCGGTTTATATAAGAGCCGATAGAAAAAAATATTTATATTACTATCGGTTTAGATCCTAGCCGATAGAAAAAACCTACACAATACTATCGGTTTATATACGAGCCGATAAAAAAACGTATACAATACTATCGGTTTAAATCCGAGCCGATAGAAGAAATAGTCGATAGCGATTAGTGAACGTTGGGAATGTAGATGTTTTATTAACGGTTTTTGAACCGATAGAAGTGTGCTGCCCCTCTACTATCGTGCCGACCACTATCGGTAAGAGAACCGATAGTAGAGTGGATTTTTAACCGATAGTAAAAAGCATTTCTGTAGTAGTGAGATGGTATGAATTCACACGGAAATATGAGCAGTCGGCATAGCACTTAGCCAGTTCTTTTATGCATCTACAATCTTCCTCCTTGGTTATGTATGAAGCACAAGTACATCATGATGTCGTTACTAATCTTAGGACCTAGACAACCCGGGAATGATATTGATGTGTTTCTATCACCGTTAATCGAGGACTTACATAAATTGTGGAGAGAAGGGGTGCGGGTGTGGGATGCATATAAGAGAGAGAATTTCATATTGCGGGCTATGATATGTTGCACCATAAATGATTTCCCAGCCTACGTAAATTTGTCGGGGTATAGCACGAAAGGAGGCAAGGCTTGTCTTATTTGCCTTGATGAAACTGAAAGCATGTGGTTACCGAACTGCAGAAAAACTGTGTACATGGGTCACCGCAGATTCCTTCCGATGCATCATGCTTACCGTAAGAAGAGGAAGTCATTTAATGGGAAGCTTGACAAAGGATCAGCCCCAGTGTTTGTGACTGGTAAGGAGTTTTATTTGCGCATGAAGGACATCAAAGTTGAGTTCGGTAAATGTTCTAAATCTCCAGGAAAAAATGTTTGGAAGAAGAGATCGATTCTTTGGGATCTGCCATACTGGGAGCACTTACAAGTTTGACATTGCATTGATGTCATGCATGTGGAGAAAAATGTTTGTGACTATTTGATTGGTTTGTTGTTGAACATTCCGGGAAAGACGAAAGATGGCATCAAAGTTCGCCTTGACATGCTCGAAATGGGCATAAGAACTGAGCTTGCACCGTTGGAGAAGGGAAAGCGTACATACCTCCCCCCGGCTTGCTATACTTTGTCTAAAAGGGATAAAATAGAACTCTGTCAGTGCCTGTATGGTGTCAAAGTTCCATGCGGATATTCTATGAACTTGAAAAAACTTGTGTCCATGAAGGACTTGAAACTGGTTGGTATGAAGTCCTATGATTGTTATGTACTGATGTCACAAATGCTTCCCATTGCTGTCAGAGGCATTCTCTCAGTCAAAGTTAGAGAGATAATTACAAAGCTATGTTATTTCTTCAACGCAATATCTGGCAAGGTAAGTGTGTATTCCTAGTAAGTTAATTAGCTCCATTCATGGAACTTGCTGGATTTTTTTGATCTGAATATTTGCTGCAACTGTGTCCTTGCAAGTAATTGATCTGGATGGACTGGATGATTTGCAACGCGATGTGACTATAACTCTTTGTCAGCTGGAGATGTATTTCCCTCCATCTTTTTTTGATGTTATGGTCCATCTAATTGTTCATCTTGTCAGAGAAATTAAGTTCTGTGGACCCGTGTTCCTGCGCTACATGTACCCATTTGAGAGATTTATGGGTATCTTGAAGGGATTTGTAAGGAATCGACATCGGCCTGAGGGTAGTATCATTGAAGGTTATGCCGCCGAGGAGGTGATTGAATTTTGCACCAACTATATGGCCGGGGTTGACCCAATTAGTGTTCCTACTTCGAGGCACGAGGGCAGGCTTCAGGGCATTGGAACGATTGGATTCAAAGCAGTCGTCCCCTCTAGTGATCTGTATGCAAAAGCACATTTTTGGGTTTTACAACACATGACGGGGGTGGTGCCATACATACACGAGCACAAGGAAATGATACAGAAACAAAATCCTTCGAAGCCAGAGATTTGGGTCACCAGAGAACATAACAGGAAGTTTGCTGAGTAGATCGAAAATAGAGTCTTGCGAGCTTCTGAGAGCTCCGTAAGTGAAGCTGTTACATGGTTGGCCAGAGGACCAAGATTTACTATAGGTTCTTGGCAGGGGTATGACATCAACGGCTATTCATTTTACACAAGAACTCAGGATGAGAAGAGTACTATGCAATGTAGTGGAGTGACACTATTTGCTATTTCAAAGGATGCCGAGCAGTAAGGGCACTCAACTCATATTACGGTGTTATCGATGAAATATGGGAGCTCGATTATGTATTACTTAAGATTCCTTTGTTTCGATGCCAATGGGTCAAAATCTCTCGAGGTGTTAAAGTCGACAATTATGGGTTTACTCTCGTCGATCTCAGTAGAGTCGCACACCAAGACGATCCATTTATACTTGCTAAGCAAGCCACACAGGTATTCTACATCGTTGACTCGGCCAATCCAAAGTTGCACGTTGTCCTTCACAATAAGAGACGTATTGTTGGGGTTGAAGACATTGTGGACGAAGAAGAGTATAATCAGTTTGACGAACTACCTTCATTTTTAGATGGAATTCTTAAATCTGTTCCTACCGAAGATATTGACGAAACAAGTTGCCTGTGAGACGACCATAAAGAAGGATTATGGGTTGATAGCCATTCTTGACTATTTTGCAATATGTAAGTGACGTATATTACTTGGAGCTTTAATTGAAGAACTAATATATATGCTGATCATGGTGTGAAAATTGTGATTACTGTGGTTATCCACCCAATCACATGCCTGTTCATTGTCAAATCATTTTTCGAAAATTCTTTGGGAAAAACATATTTGATGCATTGAGAATCATTTCAATTGGATTTGATTTAAGCAATAATTGACTCTTTTCACGAATCAATATGAAAACTGCAAAGTTCAGATTCCTCATGGTTTTTGGCTAATTTGTCATTTTCATATTTTTATCTTGATTGGCTATTTGAAGCAAGTTTTTATATGATTCTTTATCTTCCATGATTGTTCTTTACTGTTAATTTATTTCAAAATTATTGAAAGTCATTTGCATGGATTTTCAGATGTCTTTACAAGTGCAAAATGATTTATTCAAACCCATCTGTAACTGTTCTCAGGAAAAACTCTTAGTATTACTGACATGAAAGAATAATCCAACACTACTTCGGCCTGGATCTCACAAAGTCTATTCTAACGGGTGGATCGTATGAACCGTTAGTGCATCGCATGCTATCGTATTATCCAGCAAAGTAGGAGAAGGAAAATTGTGTTGTACTAACGGTTCGAATTGTCAAACCGATAGGAAAATAAGTCTCTTCTATTGGTTTATACTAAATAACCATTAGTAGATATGTTACTTATTCTTACGGTTTCTTAATGTTAACCGATAGAAAAAATTACATTGTACTAACGGCTGGTTGTGTTGAACTATTAGTAAAAGATCGTTAGTAGATAGGTTACTTATTCTTATGGTTTTTTAATGTCAACCGATAGGAAAACTTACAGTGTACTAACGGTTGGTTGTGTTGAACCGTTAGTACAAGACCGCTCTAATTGTTAAACATGTGGGAGTTTTCCCTCCAGTCGAAGCAAACACATTTCCAATTAACTCTCTACTTGCCCGCAGAAAACCCTAGCCTCGTCAACGTCCCCTTTTTCGCTCCCGGACCACCATCGCCGCCAGCATTTTGGTTCTCCACCGCCGCCGGCCACTGCATCGCACCATCGTAGGCCACTCCACGAACTGTAAGTGTTTTTGACGAACTCGTGCTGTAGAGTTTTTTCAACTCGCGTCGTAGAGGGAAAAAATTGTCCTTCATATTCAGTTTCTTAGATTGAAATTGGACTCGATTAGAACCAGCCTGTCTTTAGGAAAGAATAATTGAAATGAAATCAATTTAAGGCCATGTCATGCTAGGAGCAAGAGAACACTATTTGGCATAAATTTTATTTACTTTCATTTTTGAAGTTGTTACAAAATAGTATTTGGATCAAACGATTTGGAGCCAAGCACTACTACAGAAATGCTTTTCACTATCGGTTAAAAATCCACTCTACTATCGGTTCTCTTACCGATAGTGGTCGGCACGATAGTAGAGGGCAGCACACTTCTATCGGTTCAAAAACCGTTAGTAAAACATCTACAATCCCAACGTTCACTAATCGCTATCGACTATTTCTTCTATCGGCTCGGTTTTAAACCGATAGTATTGTATAAGTTTTTTCTATCGGCTCGTATAAAAACCGATAGTATTGTTTAGGCCTTTTGTATCGGCTAGGATCTAAACCGATAGTAATCTAAACATTTTTTTCTATCGGCTCTTATATAAACCGATAGTATTGTTTAGGCCTTTTGTATCGGCTAGGATCTAAACCGATAGTAATATAAACATTTTTTTCTATCGGCTCTTATATAAACCGATAGTATTTTGTCGACACATTTAGTACTGGAAACTTTATTCTATCGGTTGTTATATATAAACCGATAGTATTGTGTGGACACAGTCAGTACTGGAAAATTTATTCTATCGGTTATATTATATAACCGATAGTATTTTGTAGACTCGTTTAGTACAGGAAACTGTATTCTATCGGTTTCTAAATATGAACCGATAGTATTGTGTGGACACAGTTAGTACTGGAAACTTTATTCTATCGGTTGTAGTATATAACCGATAGTAATATTAGTTTTTCCTATCGGTTATGTAGTTGCACGGTTAGTACTAAATATTTACAAATATACATACAGCAATACAGAGATACATTGGATCATTCACAAATACACCAATATTTACAAATATTCACCAATATTCACATATTGAATTTGTTCACAAATACACTAATACAGTAATATACACATGCATTTGACAGACTAAATTTATGCACATATTGATCGAGTTTATTCACAAATACATCAATGAATCTATTCACATATATTCACATATATTCACAAATCAATGAATCAACACATTCAATATATATTCACAAATACAACAATCAACACAAGTCAGTTACTATCGATCGTTGATAGCCACTTCTTCGATGACATATTGAGCCCAAATTGTTCGCAGCTCCTTCAATTGAGGCAACTCATATTGCTCTTTCAACATGGTGCTCTGCATATATGCGTGTATGAAGTTAGGATCGTACGTCACATCCAATTAAAGTTCGACTTTGAGTCAGGAAAAATAGTTACCTTAGGGAATTGGGCAAAGTTTCTCCTGATCAGGTCATACATGAATCTCATGACATAGAAGCCACATTCCCACGATTGTGGCTGCTGATGGCACTGGAAAAATTGCATATGCAAAGACATAAACCCACATTAACTCGAAAGAACTAATTAAGCTTAAATTAAAAGACTCATCATGAGTACTTCCATCCGTATTAATTACCTCATATTCTTTCCAAGAAATTGTTGTGCCCTTCGACGCGTCATGCCTCCCTCCAGCACTAGCATAATTTTTGAAAGCCCTATATTTAATTTAGCATTGTCGATTAATATCTTATCATTAATTAGCTAGTCAGAGAAAAATTTAAGACAACTATGTTACTTACGCGTCTATGTGCCATGTGAGGGTGAAAACATGCGCCACCTTGTCGCTCATCGAATCGAGGTAATAGACCTCATTCATCCATGGGCAAATGACGGCGAGGACCCAGTGGCCCCTACATTGCATATATAAGCGAACCGTTTCATACATATGTTAGGCGTAACATACAAGAATGAGTTAAATTAGTAGGAAATGCACTAACCTTTGGTGGTACGGCGCAAGGATGAACTCTCGGTCCTGCTGCGCTAGTAGTGCCCTTGATATGTATTCCTCCGCATGTGCTTGGTCGTGCTCTAGCATCGTGAGGCTTATTTTCTCTGGGTCGAGGAAACCCACCTTGTCACATGCCCTCATCGACGCCAGCCTATACATGCACCTGGATGCAAAGTAGACATTAGTAAGTAGTGCATACAAAAAGTGATTGGATTTATGAAACGAACTGTGATAACTTCAGACAACAGCACACTCACAGGACTCCAGTCCGTATGATGGACATATCAAGCTCCCGCCAGTTGAGGAGGTCGAACAAATCCTCGTGGGCCACCGATATGCTCCCGGGCTCACGGTGAAAATGGGCTGGCCTGAAGTGAACCAAGAAGTTGATGTGGCGCCTAGACCGGGTCAGGTACCACTCGTGGAGACTTCTGGTTATTTGATCCATATTGCGCAGAAGGTACTCCGACACGAGTGGGGACCCGTTCTTGAACGTACCCGGCTGGCTTTGTTTGGCCTTGCCTTTGGCCTTGCCCTTGCCTTTGGCCTTGCCCTTGCCTTTGGGCGGGGAGCGAGTGTATACCTTCGAAGGTTGGGGTGTGGTGCCGTCGGCCTCATTTGATGGCGAAGGGTTTGAGGCCGTCGGAGGAGGCATGGGGGCCGATGGAGTTCGCTCACGCGTTGTGGCGGGGCTGGTGTCCTCAGGAAGTGTGCTGGTATCCATCGTCCACTTTAAGTACAAACGCTTAAATTAGATTTTGAAAATTAAATATATTAACTGAGTTGTAAGCTAGAATGGCTAGGGTTTACCTCCTGTAGTCTAACACCCTTCTTGGGCCACTGTATGTACGAGCCCAATGCCTCGCCAATTGTCCGCATTTCGTCCGTTGGGACGGGCAACGGAAAAGAGCTGTAGCCCGGGAGGGCCATGTCCACCTGTACCTTTGCGAATCCAGGCTCAAGAGGTACGCAGTGGATCCGGACATCCTCCCAAGACTGGTATACGACCCCGTTTGCAACCGCAACAGGTTTGTCGCCTATGTTGATCAATAGGGTACAGCTCTCCGGCTTCTGCAATTTGCAACAATTATAACAAGTTAGCGAAACAATTCTAACGTAACGGGAGTGGCATCAGCCGAACTGCATATATAGCTCAAGAGTTGCAATACCTCGATCAGGTCCACCGGATCCACGTGAACCTTCGAGCCAACACTACTCGGCCTGGCAGCGTCGACCTCGGCAGCTGGATCTAAACCCTTGGACTGCACAACTCGGCTTAGGCGTTCATATTTCTCGTTCATTTGAGCGAACATGTCCGCGAATTGTGCAGTCACATCTGCCCGTATCTTCTGAGATAGCTCCTCTTCCCTTTCCTTCCAGCTGCCAGGCTTCTTCGCCTTTTGCCCGGGGTCCGAGAAGCCTTCCTTCCATGGCACCACAGCCCCCACGGTTCGCGTCCGCCCTGGATGCTCCTTGTTCCCTAGAGCCCGGGTAAGGATGTCGTTCTCCCTATGGGGACTGAACAATCCCTCGGTCGCCTCCTTCGAGCAAGAGATCTGTTACATTGAAAGCTCTCCATTGTGAGGAAGAAATATATACAAAGTTGTGCGCACACTAGTGATCATAGTTAGGCAACTTACGAGTCGCTGCACGACCTCGACGTCCCTGGGGTTTGGGAACGCCACAGTCCCCGTGGCCGACACGGTCCCTCTGGCCAGCCACCAGCGCTTGCATCGCTGATCGCGGATCTCGGAGAGTGGTAGGTCAGGGGAGTCGACGAAATGCGACGCCTCGTCTTCACCCTTCTTCCACTGCTTCTCCTTCCCCGCATAGCCGCGAGAACCGAGCCGGTGTGGGTGGTCGTTCCTCCTCTGGATTGCCCTGTTCTTCTCGCTAAGGGCCTTCGTACCAGAAACAAGAAAATTAATGCACCACTGCTTACTGCATACAATGGTGTAACCAAGCAAAGGAACCATTCATACCTTGAACTCAGGAGTCCCCTTCTGTTGGGCGAATTGCTCCCATACCTCCTCCGTTATGAAGGGGTACTTCTCGCATGGAGATTCGCCTTTAGCGAGGAAGGTACTGACGAGGACGCTCTTGAAGGTTTTCCACGTGTTGTTCATGTCCTTCAAGCAAGCTATCTTGGGACCATCGTCCGGGATGTTCCACTTGGCCTGTTTCAAATATAAGTAGGACTTACCTAATCTCTAGGATAAACCAAGGGAATGTGATCACTCAAGAGTTCAGTGATTTTGATTAATTTTACCTTCACTTCCGCCCACAGCCTATCCCTCTCGTCGGCCTTGACGTCCTTCCAGCTCTGGACGGTGATCTTCACCCTTTCCTTCGCCAACAAGCCAACATAGGCAGCATAGTGCCCGGCGTTCTTCCCGATCGGTCTCCCGAACTGGTTGAATTCACAGGAAAGATCCGCGCGTTTGGCCAAACGACCCAACATCGTCGCGCCTCGCGCCTTCCTCTTGCGCTGGGACGAGGCAGCGCCATCTACGTTCGCCCTCGCCGAATCACTAGTATCAGCCGAGGAAGATGCCGACATGGCTTTACCTAAAATACCATAAACAAACCATCCAATTGATATGAAGAAAGGTACATGACAAAGTAATTCACAGAATATTCAGATGAGCAGTGCAAACTAACAAATACTATATTTCCTATCGGTTTTAAAAGGAAAACCGATAATACTAAGGTCTATATTCAGGAAAATTTAAAAGATTAGCAGTGCAAACTATGCTAATCTCTCTGCTGGAAAATAAAGTCTATTAAAATTTAAATGAACCTAAATTTGAGATGAAAATTAGAAAATGGGAAGTAATTCACAGAAAATTCAAATTAGCTGTGCAAACTATGATGGCACTACTATTTACTATCGGTTTTCCAAGTCAAACCGATAGTAATCAAGTTAGCATTAGGAAAAATTTCAAAAATTGCTCAGCAGGAACATAAAGTAATTGCTCAGCAGGAACATAAGGTATGTTAAAAAATAAATGAACCTAAATTTGAGATGAAAATTAGAAAATGGGAAGTCATTCACAGAAAATTCATATTAGCTGTGCAAACTATGATGGCACTACTATTTACTATCGGTTTTCCAAGTCAAACCAATAGTAATCAAGTCAGCATTAGGAAAAATTTCAAAAATTGCTCAGCAGGAACATAAAGTAATTGCTCAGCAGGAACATAAGGTATGTTAAAAAATAAATGAACCTAAATTTGAGATGAAAATTAGAAAATGGGAAGTCATTCACAGAAAATTCATATTAGCTGTGCAAACTATGATGGCACTACTATTTACTATCGGTTTTCCAAGTCAAACCGATAGTAATCAAGTCAGCATTAGGAAAAATTTCAAAAATTGCTCAGCAGGAACAGAAAGTAATTGCTCAGCAGGAACATAAGGTATGTTAAAAAATAAATGAACCTAAATTTGAGATGAAAATTAGAAAATGGGATATAATTAACAGAAAAATCAGTTTATGGTATTTACTATCGGTTCTGAGTAAGAAACCGATAGTGAACTACACTGTATGCTATGATTTTCATCAATTCTGTCATTCTCATAGCTATCAAGTTTGTAGTTCATGAATTTTGTAGTTCATGTATTAACTTAAAACGCATACACCTATTGACGGTATCAATGAATTGATCATGCAAGGAATTAACAAAGACCGCTCCCCAATAGCCTCTCAACTATAGCCTACACGGCAAATCCGGGGAACAAACACACAGACTCAAGATGATCGTCTCTCTCTCAAATAACCTCAAAGCCTAAACAACCAACCAATTTTAAGTTAATACAAGAAGGGTAGTCAAACCAATGCTGGAGAGAATTCAAGATAACAACTGATCAATCAGCTGTCTAGAATACGACTTGCTAATTTGGACGACACAAGTAAGGAGAGAACTGAAATAGAAACTTCAATCTCCCACCAACTCAGAAGAAAGCCAAAAGATCATATAATCAATTTCATTTCTTCACTAGCTCTACTTCAAGCAGCAATCACAGAATGCACAAGCAGTAGATAAACATTCAAATACGCAAGTGACTAAGAGCCAGACAAAGCAATCAATGACAGAATAAGACTTCAATTCATAGCTTCAATCACCCCAGTCCTGTCCATTCATACAGAAACAACACAAATTCTAGAAATTGAAGAATGGCGTAAGGCTCAGTCACTGAAATATCCAATTTAGCATTGCAGTTAGTAGCCAAAACACAGATTTTTGACACCAAAGTCTACACATAGTTCTAAATTTGCAATTAGATTAACTAAGAGCTTAGTTCCATACAAAAAGAACCCCAGTTTAATGCAAATGCAATTCAAACTATCTTCACCGAGCTTATCGGTTCATCCAATATTCAGGTTTGTTCTTTACAATCATCACAGGAAACAATTTCAGATAGGTGTATACCGTTCATGAATTTTACTCTAGGTTTCTATTTGTAATCCATGGAACGGGATATGAACCATTGCATACAGAATTAAGCAATACACGCGAGCGATTTGGTCAAGAACACTTACAGTGGATCGTGGAGTGGCCGGAGGCGGTGGCGCAATGCAATGCCGGAGGCGGTGGAGAACCAGTGGCGCAGAGGAGCGAAGAAGCGAACGTCGGCGATTCTAGGGTTTTCCGCGCGAGTATTTTTCGATTTGGAATGTGATCAGTTGCACTGGAGGGAAAATCGTGCAGGTTATAACCTATTAAATGAATATTTACTATCGGTTCATCACCACAAAACCGATAGTACAAACATGTAAGTTAGGGTTTTCGTAACACAGTGTAAATCACTATCGGTTGTAAACAGTAAACCGATAGTAAACTAAGTACAGGGGATCATAACACAGTGTAAATCACTATCGGTTGTGAACAGTAAACCGATAGTAAACTAAGAACAGGGGATCATAACACAGTGTAAATCACTATCGGTTGTGAAAGATAAACCGATAGTATAGTTTAATTTCATATCGGTTTCACAGTTATAACCGATAGTAAAATACAATGCTATTGACCCTAAAGGATTTCCCTTAGAAGAATTACAGAGGATCTCAGTACATCATTTTGTATTGTATTTACTATCGGTTATGACAGTAAACCGATAGTATATGTTAATTTCATATCGGTTTGGAGGTTGAAACCGATAGTATAATACTGTTAAATTGATCTAAAAGGTATTTCCTGAGAACAAATACAGATGGGTCTCAGTACATCATTTTGCACTTGTAAAGACACCTGAAACCCCATGCAAATGGCTTGCAATAATTTTGAAATAAAATAACAATAAAGACCAATCATGGAATGAAAATTTGCAGTTTTCATATATATTTGTGAAAAGAATCAATTATTGCTCAAATCAAGTATATACTCCAATTGAAATGAAAATTTGCAGAAATGATTCTCAATGCATCACGTATGTTTTCCCAAAGAATTTTTGAAAATTGATTTGAACATTCTTCGGTCCAAGTAATATACGTCACTTACATATTGCAAATTAGTCAAGAATGGTTGTCCACCCATAATCCTTCTTCGTGGTCGTCTCGCAGGTAACTTGTTTCGTCAATATCTTCGGTAGGGACAGATTGAAGGATTCCATCTAAAAATGGAGGTAGTTCGTCGAACTGATCGTACTCTTCTTCATCCACAACGTCTTCGACCCCAACAATACGTCTCTTACTGTGAAGGACAACGTGCAACTTTGGGTTGGCCGGGTCAACGATGTAGAACACCTGTGTGGCTTGCTCAGCAAGTATAAATGGATCATCTTTGTGTGCGACTCTACTGAGATCGACTAGAGTAAACCCATAATTGTCGACTGTAACACCTCGAGGGATTTCGACCCATTGGCATCGAAACAGAGGAATCTTAAGTAATACATAATCGAGCTCCCATATTTCCTCAATAACACCGTAATATGAGTCGAGTGCTCTTACTGCCCTGGCATCCTCCGAAATAGCAAGTAGTGTCACTCCACTACATTGCATAGCACTCTTCTCGTCCTGAGTTTTTGTGTAAAATGAATAGCCGTTGATGTCATACCCCTGCCAAGTCCCTACAGTAAATCTAGGCCCTCTGGCCAACCATGTAACATCTTCATCTACATCGCCCTCAGAAGCTTGCAGGACTCTATTTTCGATCCACACAGCAAACTTCCTATTATGTTCTCTGGTGACCCAAATCTCTGGCTTCGAGGGATTCTGTTTCCGTAACATTTCCTTGTGCTCGTGTATGTATGGCTCCACCCCCGTCATGTGCTGTAAGACCC
Organism: Pharus latifolius; assembly: GCA_019359835.1. Lineage (NCBI taxonomy): Eukaryota > Viridiplantae > Streptophyta > Magnoliopsida > Poales > Poaceae > Pharus > Pharus latifolius. The sequence goes on along the minus strand of CM033326.1, from coordinate 17,802,543 downwards.
AAAAATGGGCTTTTGCATACAGATCACTAGAGGGGACGACTGCTTTAAATCCAATCGTTCCAATGCCCTGAAGCCTGCCCTCATGCCGAGACGTAGGAACGCCAATTGGGTCAACCCCGGACATATAGTTGGTGCAAAATTCGATCACCTCCTCCGCGGCATAACCTTCAATAATACTGCCCTCAGGCCGATATCGATTCCTTACATATCCCTTCAAGATACCCATAAATCTCTCAAATGGATACATGTAGCGCAGGAACACGGGTCCACAAAACTTAATTTCTCTGACAAGGTGAACAATTAGATGGACCATAACATCAAAAAAGGATGGAGGGAAATACATCTCCAGCTGACAAAGAGTGGTAGTCACATCGCGTTGCAAATCGTCCAGTCCATCCATATCAATTACCTGCAAGGACACAGTTGCAGCAAATATTCAGATCCAAAAAATCTGACAAGTTCCACGAATGGAGCTAATTAACTTGCTAGGAGTACACGCTTACGTACCTTGCCAGATATTGTGTTGAAGAAATAACATAGCTTTGTAATTGTCTCTCTGACTTTGACTGGGAGAATGCCTCTGATAGCAATGGGAAGCATTTGTGACATCAGTACATGACAATCATGGGACTTCATACCAACCAGTTTCAAGTCTTTCATGGACACAAGTTTTTTCAAGTTCGCAGAATACCCGCATGGAACTTTGACACCATGTAGGCACTGACAGAGTTCTGTTTTTTCTCTTTTTGACAAAGTATAGCAGGCCGGGGGGAGGTATGTCCGCTTTCCCTTCTCCAACGGTGCAAGCTCAGTCCTTATGCCCATGTCGAGCATGTCACGGCGAACGTTGATGCCATCTTTCGTCTTTCCTGGAATGTTCAACAACAAACCAATCAAACTGTCACAAACATTTTTCTCTACGTGCATGACATCAATGCAATGTCGAACTTGTAAGTGCTCCCAATATGGCAGATCCCAAAGAATCGATCTCTTCTTCCAAACATTTTTTCCTGGAGGTTTAGAACATTTACCGAACTCAACTTTGATGTCCTTCACGCGCAAGTAAAGCTCCTTACCAGTCACAAACACTGGGGCTGATCCTTTCTCAGGCTTCCCATTGAATGACTTCCTCTTTTTACGGTAGGCGTGATGCATCGGAAGGAATCTGCGGTGACCCATGTACACTGTTTTTCTGCAGTTCGATAACCACATGCTGTCAGTTTCATCCAGGCAAATAGGACAAGCCTTGACTCCTTTCGTACTATACCCCGACAAATTTCCATAGGCCGGGAAATCATTTATGGTACAAAATATCATGGCCCGCAACATGAAATTCTCTCGCTTATGTGCATCCCACACCCGCACCCCTTCGCTCCACAATTTTTGTAAGTCCTCGACTAACGGTGATAGAAACACGTCAATATCATTCCCGGGTTGTCTGGGTCCTGAAATTAGTAACGACATCATGATGTACTTCCGCTTCATACATAACCAAGGAGGAAGATTGTAGATGCATAAAAGAACCGGCCAAGTGCTATGTCGACTGCTCATATTTCCGTGTGGATTCATACCATCCGTACTCAGCCCAAACCTTATATTCCTCACTTCGCCGCCAAACTCACCGAATGTTCTGTTAATGTTTCTCCATTGAATGGAATCAGCTGGATGTCTTAGTTTTCCGTCTTGTTTCCGACCTTCAACATGCCAACGCAAGTACTTCGCATCTTTCGGATTTGCAAACAGCCGTTTCAATCTGGGAATCACAGGCAAATACCACACAGTTTTGGCCGGAGGCCCTTTCTTTACCTCATCACATCCATTGTGATAAATTTTGTCCCCATGCTTATACCGCGATGCACCGCATCTTGGACAAACATGCAAATCCTCGTACTCATTACGGTACAGAACACAATCATTTGGGCATGCATGTATTCTTTCGATTTCCATTCCCAACGGACACAATAGTTTTTTGGCCTGGTAAACCGATCTTGGCAACTCATTTCCCTCTGGAAGCATGTCCGCTAACAGATCCAATAGCACCGTGAAACTCTTATCGCTCCAACCGTTGCTTGCCTTCAAGTTATATAATCTCAACACAGAAGACAACTTTGTAAATGTTTCACATCCGGGGAACAAAGGCTTCTCAGAATCAACAATTAATTTCTGAAATTTAGCTAAATCGTTTTCGCTGTAGTCCTCTTCTACATCACGTAACATTTCATCTAAATTGTCGTCATCTACATGGACTTCCGAATGAACATTATCAATGTTTTGATCATGATCATCATTACTGCAATCCACTTCCGGGTGCTGCTGAGTGGTAGCGGTAGTGCTTGTTTCCTCAAGATCTTCACCATGCCATATCCAACGGGTATAGCGTGCGTTAAAACCACGACGAATCAAATGACTCCTAATCTGATCAGAGTTGCCGAACCTTTTTAAGTTCATACAATCTATACAAGGACAATGCATATCTTTCTCTCCCTTCTTCGCCTTCTCTTGCTCAGCAAATTTAATAAATCCATTCACACCCTCCAAATACTCAACAGTAATACGTTTTATTCCACACATCCAATATTCTCGGTCCATCTACAATTATTTCACAAAATTGACAAATCAAATAAATAATTAATGACTCAGGGCATGCATATATGAATGAAACATAATTAGCTAGGCCATATGTGTGTACATGCATGAGCTGTTTAATTACATTAAATGGATTTGTATATATGAAACCCTAATTAACTTGATGCATGCATTAATTGGAAGAGCCAGCTAGCTAGCTGCTTAAATTCAGCAAGCTATAGCTAGCTAGCCAACCCAGCCTTCTAGCTAGCTTGGAGATACATGTATCTAGTTTAATGAATTGCAAGTAGAGAGAGAGGGAGAGTGTGAAAGAGTGATAGAGAGAGAGAGAGGTGATGAGAAGATAACAATACCGAGGGGGATGGAAATATGATCAACCTCTCAGCTAGCTTCTCCAGATCACTCTAGCTTGGAGTTGTGCGCGGCTGAAATGATTCCAACATGTAGAGCGCAGAGCAGGGGTCGACCTAATTAAGCTGTCCAATTTTACTATCGGTTCAACAACATTAACCGATAGTAAAATAAGGTCCCCACTGTCATAACCATTAGTGTATATGAAGTCATTTTACTATCGGTTTGTGTTGTTGAACCGATAGTAATATGTAGTATATTGTATCGGTTAGTACAGTGATAACCGATAGTAAAAAGTCAGTAATTTCACTATCAGTTACCCGAGAAAAACCGATAGTACTATTCAATATATTATATCGGTTAATACAGTACCAACCGATAGTATAAAGTGAGTAATTTTACTATCTGTTACGAACGAAAAACCGATAGTACTATTGTAATATATTATATCGGTTGGTACAGTAATAACCGATAGTAAAAAATCAGTAATTTCACTATCAGTTAAAAATGGAAAACCGATAGTACTATTTAATATATTATATCGGTTTGTACAGTAATAACCGATAGTAAAAAGTATTTGCATTTCACTAACGTTGGATTAGTGTATAACCGATAGTAAAATGATGGTTTTCCGCCGCTGTCGTCCTATTCTATCGGATTTTTCCTAGATTGCTTACAACCGTTAGAAAATAAGGGTTAGTGGAATGCACTTCTGTAGTAGTGATAGGCACTTCAGTTGATGCCACTCCCTTTACGTTAGAATTGTTTTGCTAATCTGTTATAATTGTTGCAAATTGCAGAAGCCGGAGAGTTGTAGCCTATTGATCTACATAGGTGACGACCCTGTAGTGGTTGCACACGGGATCGTATATCTGTCTTGGGAGGATGTTCGGATCCACTGCATACCTCTGGAAGCCTGGGTTTGCAAAGGTACAAGTGGACATGGCCCTCCCAGGCTACAGTGCTTTTCCATTGCATGTCCCAACGGATGAAATGCGGACAATTCATGAGACTTTGGGCTCGTACATATAGTGGCCCAAGAAGGGTGTTAGACTAAAGGAGGTAAACCCTACCCATTGTAGCTTACAACTCAGTTAATATACTCAACTTGCAAAATCTAACTTACGCTTTCATAACTTAAAGTGGACGATAGATGCCAACGCACTTCCTGAGGACCCCACCCCCAGCACAGCGCATGACCGAGCTCCTTCGGCCCCCATGCCTCCTCCGACGGCCTCGACCCCACCCAAAGGACGCACGCCTCCTCGAAAAGCCCCTTCGCCATCAAATGAGGCCGGTGGCACCTAGCCCCAACCTTCAAGGGTATACACTCGCTCCCCAGCCAAAGGCAAGGCCAAAGGCAAGGCGAAACAAGGCCAGCTGGGTACGTTCAAGAACGGGTTCCCACTCGTGTCGGAGTACCTTCTGCGCAATATGGATCAGACAACCAGAAGTCTCCATGAGTGGTACCTGACCTTGTCTAGGCGCCACATTAACTTCGTAGTTCACTTCAGGCCAAGACATTTTCACCGTGAGGCCGAGAGCATATCCGTGGCCCACAAGGATTTGTTCGACCTCTTCAACTGGTAGGACCTTGATATGTCCATCATACGGACTGGAGTCCTGTGAGTTTGTTGATCCTATATGTTGTCGCATTTCATTTCATAAATCTAATCACTTTGTATGCAATACTTACTAGTGTCTACTTTGCATGCAAGTGCGTGTATAGGCTAGTGTCAATGAGGGCATGTGACAGGGTGGGTTTCCTCGACCCAGACAAAATAAGCCTCACGATGCTAGAGCACGACTAAGCACATGCAGAGGAATACATATCAAGGGCACTACTGGCACAGCAGGATTGTGAGTTCATTCTTGCGCCGCACCACCAAAGGTTAGTGCATTTCCTACTAATTTAACTCATTCTTGTATGTTATGCCTAACATATACATGAAACAGTTCACTTTTATGTACAATGTAGGGGCCACTGGGTCCTCGTCATCATTTGCCCATGGAGGAATGAGGTGTACTACCTCGATTCGATGAGCGATAGGGTAGCGCATGTTTTCACCCTTACGTGGCACATAGACGCGTAAGTAACATAGTTGATTTAAATTTTGACCTGATTAGCTAATTAATGATTACATATTAACCAGCAATGCTAAATTAAATACAGGGCTTTCAAAAATTATGTTACCGCTGGAGGGAGGCATGACGTGTCGAAGGGCACAAGAATTTCTTAGAAAGAATATGAGGTAATTAATACGGATGAAACTACTCATGATGAGTTTTTAATTTATGCTTAATTAGTTCTTTCGAGTTAATGTGGGTTTATGTCTTTGCATATGCAATTATCCCAGTGCCATCAGCAGCCACAATCGTGGGAATGTGGATTCTATGTCATGAGGTTTATGTATGACCTGATCAGGATAGACTTTGGCCAATTCCCTAAGGTAAGCATTTTGCTGACTTAAAGTCGAACATTGGATGTGATGTACGTTCCTAACTTCATACACACATGCAGAGCGCCATGTTGAAAGACCAATATGAGCTGTCTCAGTTAAAGGAGCTGCGACAAATTTGGGCTCAATATGTGATGGATGAAGTGGCTATCAACGATCGATCGTAAATGACTTGTGTAATATACATTGACTGTTTTAATTGGTGTATGTGTGTATTTGTATTGGTGTATTTGTGAATAAATTCAATATGTGAATAATTAGATTCAATCTGTTCAATGCATGTGTGTATCTCTGTATTAGTGTATTTGTGAATAAATTCAATCTATGTATTAGTGTATTTGTGAAGGAGCTGCTCGTAACATATTCTAACGGTTACTAACTCAGAACCGTTAGAAGAAGTTATACTAGTACTAACGGTTCCAGGTTAACCGTGAGAATAAGGCTCCATCCGATTAAAGAAATTTTCTATTACTAACGGTTGCGAGTAGTGAACTGTTAGACGAAATTATGAGCTACTATCGGTTAATAACCTACAACCGATAGAAGAAAGTTTATAATACTAACAGTTGCGAGTACTGAGCCGATAGAATAAAGTTTAAAGTACTAACAGTTTGAGTAGTGAACTGTTAGAAGAAATTTAACAATACTAACGGTTGTGAGTACTGAACTGATAGAAGAAGGTTTATAATACTAACTGTTTCGAGTAGCGAATCGTTAGAAGAAATTTACCAGTACTAACATTTGCGAGTAGTGAACCGTGGAAATATAGGTATTGTACTAACGGTTCTCTAATATAAAACCGTTAGAATATAGTTATTGTACTGACGGTTTGTAACCGTTAGAGTTGTACTTCGTTTCTTCTATCGTGCTGATCACTAGCGGTAAGAGAACCGTTAGTATAGACGATTTTGAACCGATAGTGCAAAGCAATTCTATAGTAGTGAAGGATAGCAAAGCCGTGAGGGCACGACCAAGCATGGCTGCTAGCCACAAAGATGAGGTAGTGCAGAGCAGCTTGGGCTAAGGCCAGCCACGATGCGAGCACCATGAGAAGAACGTGTCTGTAGCGAGGGTGAAAGGTGGCAAGGCTTAGGGAAGAGCTAGGGTTTTGGGGAAATTGTGAAGATCTAGGGCCTCTGTTGGGCGGTTGTTTGAAGGAGTGGTGGTGAAGCAAGTCTAGGTCAGGCCATCACCAATGAGGCTGCGGTGGCTGGCAAGTTTGCTGAGGAGCATAGTGGCGGGGTTAGCGTTAGGGTTGTGTGCGTGTGTGCATGTATTTCGGTCGAGAGTAAGGGCATTGAATGCAAGGATATGTGGCACGTGTTGCCATTGGCATCAAGGGGTGGTGCCGGAAGTGGTTAGGGTAGCGATGATTGTGAGCGAGAGAAAGGGAAAGACTGCTTTGCATGCGGTGTGCGCGTGCATGAGTGTGTGGGTTGGTGTGAGTGAGAGGTGGGGTTGGGATGGAGGTGTAGTAGACAAGGTTGGGTGGTGTTGGGATGGCTTAGGCCGAACCAGATTTCTTTTTATTCTATTTATTATTATTTTTTTATCCATTTCATTTCATGTTTTATATTTTTTAATTTATTCAATTTAAATTGTTTAATTTTAGATAATTTAATTAATTTTGTTAATTAGCCATTATTTTTACTAATTTTCAAAGCTATTTTGAATTAATTCTTATTAGTTTTCAATTCTTATTTTAAAATAAAAATCTTTAATTGATTTTCATTACAAATACATGCATAATGTCAAAGGTGTTGTCTTCGCTAAATAATGTAGCTCCCATTGGCTGCATATCATCATCCGTCTTGCGATGAACGAGGTCTTCTACCTCGATTCGTTGGCAAAAACTGAAAGAAAGATTATTTTCTCGTGGGATCTTGATATGTAAGTATAACTAATAGCTCTAACCTTATATTTACAACGGTATATCATAACCGACAATGCTGCGTGTAACTCAACGTTTTCAAAGAGTACGTGCGAAAAGGTGGGAGACATGATGCCAACAAGGGCGATGAGGTCACTTTCGCACCATACCTGGTAATTAGCTCATCAATATATTTGTTTTTTTTAAGTTCTTACAAGATTGAGGGTTTGGGCTAATGTCTTGAAAAATACTGTTGTGTCAGTGCCATCAACAGCTGGGCTCTTGGGAATGTGACTTTTACGTGATGGCTTTCATGTGCGAGCATATCAACTCAAGGCTTCACCCAATTAATTCCCCTAGGTATGCGTTGTTCCTAACTCGTACTTTAGCATTTAATCTTAACTTCCAAACTAACAACTTACTAATTCTCAATATATTCATATCTATGCATTGAAGAAAACCATGCCTACTGAAAAATATGATGCATAAGCCATCAGGAAAATAAAGTCAATTTGGGAAAACTATGTGATGGATGAGGTGGCCATCAACCAGAAATGAAATTTTGTAATTTTTAGATTGATGTGTACAGTATTCCATTCAATATATGATTTGGACTTATGATGTAAAGCTTGAATGAATTGTGCTGTGAATATTTGCACTGAGCAGATTAATGTAGTATGTTTTCATTAAACTGAATATGTGCTTTTATTTTGTATAGTACCAATTAGATGTTAACTATTGCTGACGGTTGCTGATAAAGGACCAATAGAGATTCACCTTCTGCATCAGTTATTGTCGAGGAACCGATAGAAAAGTTTGTAATTTTATATCTATTATCATTATCCGATAGAAAATGTACATTTGTTCTATCGGTTCCTAAGTACAAACCAACATAAAATCATAAGATCTTCCTTTAGATTGGTCATACACGACCGATACAAATCTGTAACAACTTCTATCGGTTATATGTGAGAAACCGATAGAGAAGGTTACTAACTTCTATCAGTTGTATGTAAGAAATCGATAGAAATGTTCAATTTGTTCTATCGAGTCCTACCTAGGAACTGAAAGAGATTTGGAATATCTTATCTTGGTTGTTTTCCTGGAACTGATAGAAAAGTTCATAATCTTCTACCAGTTCTTTGTAAGCAACTGATAGAAAAGGTTATTATCTTCTATCGGTTCCGTGTTAGGAGCTGATAGAAAAGTGTTGAATTTCTATTGGTTCTTTTGTAAAAATCAATAGAAAATGTGCATATCTTCTATTAGCTATGAACCGTTACAAGTTTCATCCATCTTTACTATCGTGTTCATCTCTAGCGGTACGATTAACCATTACTGAATTGCATTTTGAACTGATAGTAGAGGTTATTTCTGTAGATTTGATATGTAGAAAATTTAGATCCGTTGTTGGAAAATTTAGTTCTTGTTGTCGAAAAATTCTATTCTTGTTGTAAAAAAATTAGTCTTGTGAACTAAGGATATGTAAATTAATATTATTTATATGTGAGCTGTGAACTTATGAATATTATAAAATAATTAGATTAGGTATGAATTGTGGGGAACCTCGCCCCATACCGAACACCACGATACGGAACAGCACTCCCCTGTCGCAACTTCCCAGGAATCAGTTGCGAACCAGAAATGAATATCACAACAACCAGCACAATACATAAATAATCCACAAAATATTACAAGGTTCACAGATGACGACACTAGGGCCTTACAATAGTAACACAACGAGGTACAAAATAATGGTTCAGTTTTTCAACAAAACGCGGAAGGAGCGGAACGTTAATCTTCGCCCACAGTCGCTCGACCGGGGTACGTGACGCCTAGAAGCTCGGATCATACTTGAAGAAGTCTTCACAAGGCTCAGGCTCACACTCATGTGAACCCAAGTCGCTTGGCTCTTCAACTTCTAATGGAGAAAGTCAGTCACGGGTGAGTACAGAGTACTCAGCAAATCACCACTTAACAAATGCAATATATATAACATGATAAGGAATTCAAGGAAATGATTAAGGTTCTTTTCCAAACCTTTTTTATCACCTAACAGTTGATAGTCATGAAAAGCATTCAAAACATTCTTTGAAAACTTACCTTATATATATATAATAGTTCAAGAGTGCAGAATTTAAAGCAGTTGATAAAACAGTTCATAAACACTACTTATGCCTCACAACATGGATAAAACCCATTGACCATAACAAACTCCAAAATCCGGGAGCACGGAGTATTTAAATACATTTTAAACTCTGCAGAGGGGTACCGCTTTACCCACAAGACTTCTCAACTACCACTGTTGACCACGAGCATAGGCCTTTTGTCCAATCACGCTACTTTAAGCATATGAGTCTCCTATGCCAGGTTCAATCACGCTGCTTTAAGCGCGCCACTGAGTTGAGAATAACACGCTTTTCACCCTACCTTGCCATTATGCTAGCTCTGCCCCGTAAAAGGTTCACCACCGGTCAGTGGCCCAGGAATTCCACCTCCTGGTGGGGTTCCTAATACAGTTGTGAAGCATTATAGGGATCTTCCCTCTCATACCTTCACCCTACCCCTCACTCAGTATTGGGCCGCGGTGGGAGACCCTCTCCACCAATAGTGAGCAGACACACAAGGGGTTTGTGCTGGGAAACCACATCCAGCACTCGTGCCCTGGAACCACATCAGTTGCACGATCTTTCACTCAGACGAATCAGTTGGGCTCGTCCCAACCGTCAGTGTACGTGGGCCAAGAGGGATCTTCCCTCCCTAACCAGTGAACAGTATTAGTGCACATTATTATTTAGGTTATAGACTCTATGCAGAGCTAGGGCAATAGTTCGGCAAGGATACTTGGTCGTGCCCGTCCCATACCAGGCTTGTGGAGGTACGTTAACATGTTATTGGATGTTTAGCACAAATTGGTGGGTCCTTAAGCTATTCTAGAGAGGAGTTTCCCTATTCACATTTTTCACAATTCACAACATTTCATATTTACAACATTACCATGTTATCACATCATCATCATAAGCATCACAGTATTTTTCATGTTTCGACTGACACACCTCTCCTCTCTAGGATAGACATTTTAAAAGGCATTTTTAGTTTTGAAAACCATTTTTGCTCATTTATGTGAATAACCCATATTACTAATGTTATGCTTTAGCATTAACCTAGGGCATCAAGAATATTATACACATGGCTTGAGAATCAAGAATGGCTATTCAATGTAGGACAATAGCTAAACAGGTATATTTGAATATACACAGTTTACTTAATTAGCATGCATAATACTCAAATAACAAAATACTTAGCTAACTGGAAAACATAGGGTCAACATGATCAAGGTGGTGGTGACTTGCCTTGAATTCCCGCGATAAGATCTTCAGCGACGTCCTCGATCGGCTGCTCCTCGGCTTCCGGACGGGCGGTTTCTAAACACGAAAAGAGCACCGATCAAACAAAATGCACAAGTATGAGACTAACAAATGCAAAATCTAAAACCTAATAAGTCTAGGCAAAACAGCCTCGGAGTTGGATCTGAAAAAGACTGAAAAACGGGAGTTTTTGAAAACGGCGGATCAAGGTTTTAGGATTAGAATCTGAGGTGGTTCCTGAAGGAGAATATGTGGCAGGAGCAATTTGTGGTAGGATGGTTCAGATGGATCTGGATTTGGAGGTTGGACGGAGAAAAACCACTTTTGGCAGAATTTTAGGATAAACCGGGTAAAATCGGATCTGGAAAAAGGTGAAAACAAGATCCGGGACTCGGATCTGAAGAAAAATTTCAGATCTGGAAGATTTGAGTTGAGGCGAATCTGATGGCGAAGATGGATCTTCGATCGGAGACTTCTGCGACAAAATCGGGGGAGGAACGACGAAGTTCAAAACAGCGAAACAGAAATCTGGACAGCGGATCAAGGATCAGAGAACACATTTCGAAGGAAACGGTGAAATGAACAAAACGACGCGAACGGATTTTCAATCGGAGGTCCAGAAGGCAGAGAACGACAAAGTATGTCAGTGAGGCTGACATTGGGACAAGCTCATGCACTGTAGCAGTGTCAATCGGCCGACACAAGACATGGCCACTGCCAAGAGTTCACCGGCGACGATCCAGACGTCGGCCGGAGCTGAGACTTGAGGGGTGGAGGAGTCACGGCAAGGGGAGTGCAAAGGACAAAGTGGTACGGCCGGAGGAGGCTTCTACGGCGAGCTTCAAGGCGAGGTGGCGGGCACGGACACAGCCACGGTTGCATGCACGGCGGGAGCTCACCGGAGAGGGCGGGGAGGCCAGAGAAGTGTGGGGATCGGAGGAGGAACACTAGGTGAGGAAGAAAACACAACAATGGCGGAGTTTTGTGGCCGGAAATGGAGAAGGTGGCGCACGGCCGGCCGCGAGGAAGACGAGCTAGGATTTGGTGGGTGAGCTGCTGGAAACGAGGGGAGGACGATGGTATGGCCTGATTGGAGAGAAAATGGCCCGAACGACGAGAAACCCAAGATGGTCGGCGGCAGGAAAAATAAGAAGCGCCGGTGGAGGGAGCTCCGGCGACCATTTCGCCGAGATCCAGAAGAGAAAAAGGAAGAGAGTAAGGAGGCACACCTGATGGACAAGCTCGGACAAGCAAAAAACGTCTGCAGCGAGGGAACGATGACGAGGTGATGGCGGCCGGCGCTGGAGCGCGGCCAAACCAGCGGCTGAAGAGCAGAAATCACCCCCTTTAATATTTTATGTGAAATGTTTCAACCAAATGCAAAACTCTTGAATGCTCTGCGTGTCTAAGTGTTTCCTCTACCACTCTACAGAAGAACTTGTGAAAATATTCTGGTTTGAGCTGTTTTACAGCCATGCCAAAGCTTATAAAGAATGACATTCAGGTGGAAACGAGGTGTTACAGTGGCATGCTGACATGTAATGCATCTAACAGGGTCATGCAGGTCTTTACACTGTGTTTGCTGTGGAATGGGTGAGGGTAGAAGGGTAATTGTGCATAAAATATTGTTTCTGTCAATTCTAGGGGCTTGTTTGGAAATTTCTGAAAATAGGAGGGCTGAAATGCAAAATGTCAGTGCATGGGAAGTTGTGGAACCTGGTTACTTGTGCAAATAAAATATATTAAATATTTTCACAGAATTTTTAATGCATTACTTTAAATTAAATATATTCCTTTATGCAATTTCCAAATAGGAAAATCATTATTTCATGTGGAAAAATGATTTGTTTGATGCGTAAAATCATGATGCCATGAACTTAAAAATATGCATGCATGAGAAAAATATTGGGGGGATGATTTAGGATTGAACAGGTGAAAGAATTTCGCTGATCGGAATAAGAAGATAATTAAACAGAATTTCGGAAGATTTAGACCGGAAGGAAAATCTGAGAAGTAGAGAGTTTAAGAACGGAATTTTGCGGCTGTTACATGAATTAGGATTGAAATAGATTTAGAATGTAATCGGATAATCCGAATATCGAATCAGAAAAAATAAGATTCCTATGTACGGCTTAGACTTCACCACTTCACCCATATATTTAGTAGCTTTTGCGCGCATCTCCTATTCCCTCCATTTTGTAGCTGTGTCACCTGTGCCCGACATAAATTATAGATGTGATTTGAATTTTGTACAATCTGTAGGTTTGATATGTTGATCTGCTAATTGATTTGTAGATATTTTAAGCTGAAATTTATGGATTGTATATCTAATGATTGGTAGATCTGATTTGTTGATCTACTAATTATATTGGAGATATAATAATTAAGGAATTGTAGTATTAAAGTTGTTTATATATATGACATGTTAAATTATAAACAATGGGTGAAGCAAGAATAATTTACTTATTTCACAGAGAGCAAATTATCGGAAATGGACCATACAGAGATGACCTGAATAGTTGCCACCATATAGAAATTGAATTGGATAACTTCAATACTATTAATTTTGAGGAGCTTAAGAGTCAAGTCCTGCACACCTTCAATCTCGACCAACATTTATACAATGTTGACAAAGAGGCATTGATGCCTACTAGTGGATTAAGTTGTCGAAAACTTTGTAAACTTAGAGGTGACACATTTTGCAGCTCTTATGTTAGAAGGGTGAAAAGTCCTAACCATACACTGGATGAATGTATTCCACCAAAATGTGCCAGAGCGAGTGAAAGGCAAGCCTACCCACAATGTTAACTTGCCATCCCCAACAAATCTGCTAGCAGCCCATTCGAGTTCTGCTTGGAAACAACTTCTTTATTTTGTTTTCTTTTTGCCCAAGATAAGATCATTTTCTAGAGCCAAGCCTATTATAAGAGTTCAACTGCCATATTCGGATGGAGTCCAAATGATTGCATCTTGGGCTGAAGAATGACCCATATGTGCTAGTGAAAAATAATGTGCCACTTACGAACATAAACACTAGAATAGTAGAACTGTTAGTCGAGACATGGGAAGAAGGGCAATACATGAACATTTATACACCTATGTCACATAATTCTGTAGAGCATCCAAACGTAGTATTCATAGATTGTCATTTCCGCCTTGGAGATGAATTATTTGTCGACGAAGGTGAGGAAGAGGGCCTGAAAATTTTAGACAGTGAACGTTCTGAGATCGATCTAGACTATGGAGATTCCTTAAGTGAAGAAGATGATTACCATGGGATGGGGCTTCCCTGACAACGATTCCATCCAAGTGGGTTTGATTCTGCTTGAGTACACGAGGATGGTAGATCAGATTGGGCATCCAACGAGTACAGATTAACATTAGGTTAACATTTTTGTAGTAAAGAGGACACAAAACAAGATGTGGCAATATGGGGCATGTCTCATCGTCAGTCTTTCAAGGTCAACGAAACAAATCCAAATCTCTATGCAGTCAAGTGCTCGGTGGAGGAATGTCGATTTTATGTCTATGTTGCACGTTACAAGGACAGTGAACATTTTGTTGTTTCTAGAATCACCGAGCATGACTGTTCGGCTACAAAGGTCTCACAGCACCACAGAATTATGTCCTCTACATTTGTTGCACGTGTAATTTTGTCCAACCTCTGTGCAAATCTCGAAATGCCATCGAAAGAGATTGTTGGTCAAATTAATAATACATTAGGGTATAACATTGGGTACAGAAAGACATAGAGAGAAAAAACAACTTTTCCTTGAGATGTTATTTGGATCCTTTTATGATTCATGTAACTATGTGGCTAGACTCCTTCAGCAAATTGTTGATACCAAGCCTGGTATTGTGATGGACATGGTTTATACACTAGTTTTGGATGCAAACGGTGGCACTATTCCTGGAGCTGAATACATGGAGCCCATATTCTGGTCATTTGGGTAGGTCATCTCAGTCTTCAAGTATATGTGATCAGTCATTTGCATTGATAGCACATTTCTGACAGAAAAGTATAAGGGAACTTTGATGATAGCTGTTACTACATATGCCAACAATTAACTACTTTCTATGGCGTACGCCTTAGTAGAAAGCGAGAGCACAAACAGCTGGGCAAGTTCCTTGCTAATTTGACAAAAACTATAGTAAAGCATAGAAGGAACGTGTCTCTGATTTATGATAGACACAAGGGTCTCCTGAGTGCCATTGATTTCATGGTGTCCACTGACGAGCCTGACTATAGATGGAATGGTTTGATCAGTCGGTGGTGTAAGCGGCATCTTGTGGCGAACTTCTTCACACATTTCAAAAGCAGATGTTTGATGAAGTTTAAGAAGTTGTTTGATCGGAACCAGCATACTAAGTTCGAACAAATTTGGGAGGAGTTAGAAGAGACCTCAAATTTGAATAAAATGCAAAGGATAGAGGTCAATAGTCAATAATAGGTGGTCGGTGATGATAGTGTTGTCGGCAATTCAAACGTGGCGAGATCACCCAGTAAGAGATCAAGAATTAAGAAATTTAGTGAATGGATCGGTGACAAAGCACCTGAGAAGTGGTCTCTAATGCATGTAAGAGAGGTGCTAGGTATGGTATAATGACCACTAATGTACTAATGTGAGAGAGGTGTACAACTTTGTGTTGAAGGGGGTGTGAGCCCTTCCGCTCACTGGAATTGTCGAGTTCACTTAGCATCACACAGCTAAATATTTCCATGAAAGGGGTACAATTGCAAGAGCATTAATGATTAAAATATCACCAAAATTTCCACACGAAGTACAAAAATTCCTAGAGAAGAAAGCCGCAACCACTCAGAAATATTCAGTCGAGTGTATTCCCAATAGCAGACGGAGAGCATGGCTTGTTTGAAAAGTAAGAATGTTGTGGGTGGATTCATGAGGCAACTTAAGAAGCAAGGTGTGATTTCTGATGACGGCATCAAATGCACCTATAATCAGCCAACTTTGTTACACAAACCGTGCTCTCATGTAATGGCAGCGTGTGCACAGGACAACCAATCAAACGAGACGTACCTATCCTTTTACTATGGGTCACGGTACTTGGCTAAAATTTGGACTGCAGAATTTGAGTCTTGGGAACACAGTATCATTATAGACATCTTTCCTGCATGCTAGGTGAGATATGGTATGTGCCACTCCCATACTTGGAGTAGAAACCCTAGACAGAGGCGTACACATCGAATTAGGAATGACATTAATGAGGTAGACTAGGACAAACTACGAAAGTGCTCCATCTGCAAATAGCCTGGCCACACAAGGAGGACATGTTTAGCTGCATCCGGCCAACCTGGAGATGATTGCTGAAATGTTGTGTAATTTTTATTCTACTTTGTCATGTATTTAAATTTCCAATTTATTCTACGCTTATTTACTTGGAGTTCTAACTTATTATTTATGTTTACAGATATGGGTCATGATTGTCCACACCTTCCAGAGTTACTAGAGTTGTACTACAATGATCGCCATAGGGCTCGAGCTATTAGAGATGGAAGGAGTTACTGCCTTTTTGCATCGATCTCCTGGCATGGCCTAGCCGCTTGATGGTAGCTACATCCTACGATTGAGGGCTGCTAGATTGCTTCACTTCCTTAGGATGATCACTAAGGTGGAGGCTTTCAAGCTTGACCAATCATTGGTCTCCGCCCTCGTCAACAGATGGAGACCCAAGACACATACATTTCACTTTCAGTGGGGTGAGATGACCATTACACTTGAGGATGTGTCCATACTCCTCAGTCTACCTATTCGTGGCCAAGCTTGGGTAATACTGCCCACAGCTATAGGATGGGACAAGGCGTTCCTGCAGAGCTTTCTTCCATTGCCCTTGGGTCAGGAGCCCTTCCACCACGATGTTGGAGTTCCTACAGCTTGGCTCGCACACTTCAAGGCTTATCTCCTATATCTATTCAGAGGCTTCGTGTTTAGTGGTATGCACGCCATATATTTGATTTACTGGTATTTTAAACATTGTATCTAATCATTGTGTTTTTATTAGTCCAAAGGTACACACGGCGACACTATCTATCGTTGGCTAGTCCTACTAGTACAGATGATCGTTGACACCCCGATCGAGCATGTCCCACATATCAATTGGGACACAGTGGTTCTCTGTGTAACGTACAAAGCATTATGTGATGCCTGCATTTGGTGTGCCTGGTAGGCTAATATGGTGGGATGTCCTCTACTGGTCCAGTTATGGTCATACGAGCACCTTCCTATTGGACGGCCGATCATCACGGAGGTACCCGTGCCTTTGCCGAAGGGCTACCCACAGAGGGATGAGGATGACGACATCAACTACCCCACCATGGAGAATCGTTGGTTGTAGCGTGAGCTGAAGTGGGCCACCATCCAGTACACGCATGATATACTGTGTATCATGGCGAGTTGGAATTGCTTCATCCAGCATGGGATATATGGAGACCCTAGACATCTGCGTACATTGAGAGTGTAGCACCCTGCTAGATTTCTTCAGTCTGTGTAGAGGACCGGGATCTCTGGCTCACCCACTGCCTACTTGTCTTAGTCATATGCTGGAGGTTTATGCGCCATGGTGGATGATGCATCAATTTGGCTTATTCCATACGGTTCCTCCTCCAAATGTTGCTCATTAGTTATCTCATGATCAGCATGAGTAAGTCTACGATCACTATGCGATCTAATGTATTAATATTTCATATTCATACTGACATGTTTTACTTTGTTTGCATGCAGACCCGTAAGGGCAAGAAAGTTGTCAAATGGGAGGATCGACAGGCTCCTTACACTCCTCCGTGGGAGTAGACAGTGGTGATAGATATTGTGCATGAGGAGAGGACATATGACCCTACGACGTATGGCCAGTACCTCCAATGGTACCTACAACACACTAGTGCGCTAATTGTCCCACATCCTTCGCCCCATGCCGATCTACCTGCTCCGAGCACTTTAGTAGACATACGATCGACATCACACTGATAGGATACATCGCCAGGTATACATCAATAGTCTGTATCCTATTCTTTTGTTTCATTATTATTGTCAAACATGGCTTCATGGTTCCGCAGGCTAATGCACACCATATCATCTCATCGTTTACACGTAGGGGTGGAAACGGGTTGAGTTCGAGTCGAATAGTACATAAACCCATATCCACATCCGCATCTTTCTTCTGGATGCGGATGCGATGATATGTGGATATGGATACGGATATGAAAGAAACAGATATGGTTACAGAGAGGATATTTTGTGGACATGGATACGGATACGGAGCGGATATTTTACAGATACGGATATGGATATTAAATGGATTTAGAGTGGATACGGACATGGATATTGTTGTTATATGGCACAGATAATAACCTAATACAGACATAGATATTGAACATTTGCAAAATGAATGTCTCAGATCAGATGACATATTTCAGATTACCCAGCACTTCAAAGCTTACGAACTGTCTCCCCTACCAGTTTCATCTTCTCTTTGATAAAACAGCGTAAGCTTATAAATTTTAAGCCTGAAAATAACCCAACCATTTGGCACTAATTTAAACTTATTTTGGTGGCAAACAATACACTTAATCAAATATCCTTACATAACAATCATACATACATACAAATGGTAACAATAACAGTACTAAATGAAAATTTCAGCTTCCAAAACATCACAACCAGAACTGAGCTTAAATATTCACTCAGGTTCTACTATTAAATACCACACAAAAAAGGAAAGCAAAAGACATGACACACCTAATTAGAGTAGATGGATTGAGCATATATACAACACCACCCATACTGAGACAACAACTAAGGATTATACAACAAAATGCAACTAGTTAGAATAAGCTGAGAATATATCCAGTAATCCTCCCATTTTACCATGGAATGAATGCACAAGCAAATCATGCTCAGGGCATATACATTATAGACAATACTCAGGGAAAATCATGCTCTTATCCATTCCACAATAACTCTATAGTTACCATTATAGATTGTTGCATTACAGGTGGATTTGTCAACCAAAAAAATTGTTAAACACAAGCACCTAGTATGACATTTTTCATTCTATCCATATTGCTAACAAATAAAAGCTAGGTGATGGGCATCCATCCTTTTGAACTTACCTACTGATTCACAACAATGCTCCAAACGAGCCACTTGAATCAGCTACTAGTTCAAGCCTATGTCCTATCATAGGAACGCCAATTCACATCTAACTCAACCAAATTAACCCATAAAAAAATCCACTATAACCCAAATATCATGTTGATATAGCAATTGAGAGAAATACAAGCACAACCATGAGAAAATTTAGGATTAGTTCATCTTCCCTACTGGTGTTGACTTGAGGCGAAGGCGGCGGAGGGGTGGAGCCACGTGCCGGTGTCAACTGGAGGCGGAGGCGGCGGAGGAGGTGGAGGGCGTGTGCCAGCGTCGACTGGAGGAGGAGGCGGCGAAGGGGCAAAGCAGGGTGTCGGCCTTGATTGGAGGTGGAGGTGGTGGAGGCGGATGACTTGTGCCGTCGTCAACTGGAGGTGCAGGTGCCGGAGGGGCGGAGCCGTGGAGGCTGCGTGCGTCGTGTCGGCGGATTTAGATCTAGGGTTTCTGGGTTGGGAACTCCGAAGTGTCAGCGTTGTGTTTGTGAATGCGGATATATATATAGATCTGTGTTTATATATATATATATATATATATATATATATATATATATATATATATATATATATATATATATATATATATATATATATATATATATATATATATACAGATCCGTGTTTAACCCGTATCCAGGATTTTTCAGTCAAACTCGAACCTGATGTCTCAATAAAATTATATTTGTATCTGCATCCGAACCCGATTGGATCCAAATTTCTCTATTCGTATCTGGCTCCGTCCGGATCTGGACCTGGGTTGAACCCGACCCTGCTCCGTTTCCACCCTTGTTTACATGGCCTCTCGTCTAGTGGTTACACGCACGTGCCCCTGTCATGCACGAAGAGTTAGTGACGGCCATCGTCAATATTGATCGGATTGTCTCTTAGCTCATAGTCAACTATAGTGGCATTTAGCCTTCAAGTGTTGCAGCACCACTATGACCGGCTCCGCCTTGACATGCGCCGGTCGATTTATCTTGGTGGGGCCCCGCTCAGCTCTAATTATACAGGTGTCCGAGCTCACCTCTCGTCACCTTCTCGTGGTGGCATACGAATCTCTAAGGGAGCCCATGCACCGCTATCTGGCTCCATGTCTGATTCCAGCCACATCACAATGATAGATGGACAAGTAGTTGGCTACGTCATTGGCTACAGAGGAGGGGGCAACGCAAGATGAGATTTACGGCACGATCCTTCTTCCTTGTACTGTGGTTGCTGAGCTGGAGGTTGTCCTCAACCCTACGTACACAAAGTATGTTGACTTGTTGCGGTGGAGGGAGGACACAGAGAAGAGCTAGCATTAGTTGGCCTTTCCCAGCTTGCCGGTGCACCTATACCATCGTCACTCAGATGCTCCTGAGTAGATTGGAGAGAGAGGCCACAGTCAGGGACACTGGGCACATGACCAGCCCCCCTTTCGGTAGCCATCACAGAGAGCAATCGTTTCACCTAGGACTTTATCTCCATCATCGTTTTAGGGGGACCAGACTCAGTGTCTGAAGAGGGGGCGTCATTAGTAGTTTTTTTCTAGCAAATGTCTTACTATTTTTATGAAACAAGAATTATGTTTTGCTGTATATATTAGTATTTCTTTTGGAAGTTATGCAGCTAATTTACATTTCATCATAGTTTATGATTGGAAAATTATTTATGAGTGATTACTTTCTGCATAATAATTTAGCCCGTTTTGAAGAGGTCCGGCAGATCGTAGCTTCTGCCTCAACTTTCCAGCTGTTGCATAAAGTCTGCTCCAGTCTAAAAAGGCTACTTGACATGTCAAATCTGACCCAACTTCTTAGTTTTTAGTCATGAAGCCTGCTCGAGTTGTCAAGTCTACTCTTCTAAATTTTCAGCATTCTATCATAAAAGCCTACCCGAGTTGTCAAGTCTACTTTTCCAACTTTCCAGCTTTACATCATAAAAGCCTGCCTCATTTTTCATATCTACTTTTCTAATTTTTTAGCTTTCCATCATAAAAGCCTACCCATTTATCATATCTTCTCCAGAATGAAACTTGTCTCGAATCCATTTGATACATTTGTCACTCCGGTCTATAAATACGAAGTGTTCTCTCTACTCAACTGCGCACTTACCCTATCCACTTGTGCATCACAAACTCTAAGCTACTTCATCTTTATTTGAACTTATGGCTACATCTGGTTCGTCGTATGGAGGAAAACCTGAAGAAACATATCAACATCAACCACCACCGCTATGTCACTGTAATAAGCCATGTGACCAGTATAGGTCCAACGATGAAGGAACACTCTGGCAAATGTACTACAGCTGCATAGAGCTTAATGTTCCTAGGAACAGAGATGTGAGTGCTCTACTCTGTTTACCATTTTCTTTTTTACTATTTAACTTATTGATTGATCGCCTTTGTTCCTCAGAAGGTTGAGCATAAGTGTGACTTCGTTCAATGGATTGATAACGAGATGTTCGAGGAAGCTAAGTCACACAATAAGTTTTGGAAAAAAGTAAAGGCTTACCGTAGGATGTTTGATCTCCCGGAGATGCCAGATCTTAACGAGGTCGATCCTTACTATGAGGCTGAATGGCATTCGGTCCTGGACCAACTGATGGAGAACGAAAGATTAGCTCTGCGTAGAGAAGCCAATCGTACTATAACTAAAAAACTATAGCCGGGTGTGAGGCTTGACTGTCGTTGGCCCTTCTAAATGTTTTTTTACAAGTCATTAATTTTCTTGAGTGTTATTTACTCAAAAATGTACTCTCCCCGTTTTTATAATATATATCAATTTAACTACATGCATATGAATTAAACCTTGACTCAAAAATGTATTCTTTTTGTTAGGGTTTTCATAGCGTGGCCGACAGCTAGAGTTAGGGTTACAGTTCTAATGACCGCATGTCAAAATTCTAACTAAGCCTAAAAAGTTTGAGAACAAATTCTTATGCAGTCGATTAATTAAAAAGTTAAGAGCAAAATTGCATACAAAACTGAAAAATTAGATATGGGCACTGAATTTATTCAAATTCTGGTTATTTTTTTATTTTTTTCTTTTTCTTCTAGTAATTTGATCCTTTTTTAAATGTGTTGTCCGTACAAATATTTCAGGTTGGTTGTGTTCGAATATTTTTTTTAAATATCCGTAAGAAAAATATGTCAAACATTTTTAAAAAATTTTACAAAAGTTTCACAAAATACAACATAACATATAAAAAAATTTTCATGTTTCAACGTTTTTAATACCATTTTTTAAAACTATATATTTTTTGTGAATTTTCTTTTTCATCATTGTTATTTACATAAAAACTGAATTCCTGGGTGTTGGTCATCAGTAGCCAGCCTGGTTGGCGACTGAAGGCTTACGACTGATACGTGGCTTAAGTCGCCAGCCTAGTTGGTAATTGGTGACTGTTTACATTAGATCGACTTCCAAAGTGGCAATTAAAGCCTTGTTTTGCAAATACTTTTTCTTCCAGATTATTTGATATTTTTGTTTTTTTATATACGTTATCTGTACAAAAATTTCTATAAAATTTCCTCCATGTTTCTGTTTTCACTTCTCTGTTGCGATATCCCTCGGGGAAAACTCCATTTTCGTCGGGTAATATTCTTATATTCTTACACCGGGTATATTACCAAGCAGGTGGTATGTTGGGTTGCCACCATATTCAAAAATTGAGTTCACTTATTAGCAATTTTGTTGGCTTGGATTCCTATCATTGTACACCCAGAGTCTAGGGGTGTAATCAAACGGATTCGGATCAGATAATGGCCATACCAAATCCAAATCCTATTAATTTTAATCAAATTTGAATACGAATTCCGATATACTCAGATTCGGATACGAATCGGATAGTTATCGAATTCGAATCAGATTTTTACTCCATTCATCGAATTCGAATGTTATTCGAATTATACTGTTGTTTTAACATCATATTATTTCTACAATATTGTCAAATAAATTGGCGGCCGTGGGAGGCGGCATCCACGCGAGCGGAGGCAGCGGGGATGAGGGACGGGGGTGGTGGGGAGGTGGCGACGAAGAGGATAGAGGAGGAGGAGGCGGCGCCAACGGACGGGAGGGAGAGGAGGAGGTGTAGGTAAATGAGTGTTTAGATTTACATGCCCTAAAATCTAAATGGATGCGGATATTATTCGAATTCAAATCCAATATTTCATACCAGATCCGAATCCGAATCCGGGAAAATAATCATATATATATCCGAATCCGATTATATAACCAGATATATGAAAAGACATCTGAATGCAATTTTTTTGGATTCGTTATTTGGATTATCCGATTACATCTGAATCCAATTACACCTCTACCAGAGTTTATTTGGCATAACTATAAATCCAGCTTATAGAATTATAATATGAGGATATATAGGACCAAATAAACAGTTTATTATTTGGTTTGTTCAATCAGATGCCTTCTCCTTGTAGAAAACCCAAGACAAAGTTAAGCTAATTTATTGAAGTAGTTTTACCTAGACTAAACACGTCCTAAATGTGCATGAATGAATAACTGTGTTGTTATAGGCCTGTCAATTCTCTTATATGCCATATGGTCTAGTGTGCTAGAGTTCTAGCAAACTTGCAAACTATCCTAATAACCGGCATGGTTAGCTTATGCTTAATAAAATATCTTAGTGATTACTACTGCCATTTCAGCTGTTTATGAACATGTCAATGTTTGTACATACATATTACATCATGACTCAGGAGCACCTGGGTTACTGCTTGTCCTCTCCAGCTAGCAGATAAATGAAAGATTAATCAACTATGAATTGTTGGTAGGTATTTCTACACACTTGCCCCTATCTGCTTTTATGAGTTAGCAAAATTGATTTATATGGAAAATATGTTGTCTGGTTGTAATAATGGGACATCGTATTTACATTTGTCCGTGTAATGTTTGTGGTGTTCGCTTAAAATGGGACTCTGCGACAGCATGCTTTTAGTTGAGGCTTAACTGCCAAAACTAAAAATTGTTAATACGAGAGGATCCTGCATATATGATATATTCATGACTAACCACTAGTATTTACTTGAGAGTCCTTACTCTTAAGTTCAAAATTTTCTAAATAGTTTGTTAGAATAAGTATAAAGATACTGTTAGCATCTGATGGTGCTCTCCTAGATCCATTAATATGAGCCAATCTTGACTGCCCTTTATAACTCCAATCCTCCATTGTAGACTCGATGGCCACACTTCCTCTCCTCTTTATTTGTTCATTGTTGCCCTCAAAACCTCACTAAACCAACACTTGACTTCTTCCTAGGATAGTGTAGAACCAGTGTTTTAAATAGTAATTATCGTGTTGTCATGGTATGGTGTTGCTTGAAAAAAATATTGCGGATGGCACAAGTTATTCTACATCATAGTTGTATTTTAACAAAAAATCATTTAAATTATTTTAATATTATTAAAAACACCTTGAAATTAATAAAAAATACTAAATGAAAAATGAAGCAATGTCCACATCAAAATTGTAAGATTTTAATATTAAACTAAAATAAATGTCTTAAAATCTAGATTAAAAATATAAATTAAAATAATTTTTTTGCAAAATAATATCAAATATGATTGACCACAATATTAAAAAATTAAGATTCAGTTATTGGACTAACAACCGAACTATATCCTAACTCAAAACAACATATGAAATATAACAACCGTTATTTCTACTATATGCTATACAGTATTGCGAATTACTATAGCGGTCACAGCTGTAATAGTCATAATTTTGCTCATAGTATAGTATTAGTGTTTAAAAATCACTATAATATTACGATAATCTGCTATTTAGAATACTACGCAGAACACATATAGTGTCGCACAAATTTTGAAATGTATGATTATCCACACCACAAAATATAAAGATGAATAGTGGCGTACTTTTCCTATCCTACACACATTTTGAAATAAAGGTAAATCAATGTGTAATATCTCTAGACACAATATATAATGATAAACCCAACTTGTCTGTCATTTGTATCAACAGTAAAGTGATAATTTGGGTTTGGAAGACATCAGAGAGGATAGGTGACAAATGCCAAGTATGGCGGACATCACTATCCTTGCCATCAACAAAGACATCGGGAGTGGATAGTTTTTCAATTTGTTTTATCTTTGAGACTTGGCTCTCTGTATAAGCAGTAGAGATATTTATAATTTTGATGTGTTTTATTATGAAATAAATTCTTTTTATTTTAACAAGTGGTATTAAAATTATAGAAGTTAGAGATTGTAACATTTTAATTTTCAGATACCCCTGTTAAAATTTTTATACTGGTTTTTAAAACAATGCCAAGTATTTTTTTACAACTAGTCTAATTTTTGTGTGTGTGTGTCTATATATATATATATATATATATATATATATATATATATATATATATATATATATATATATATCACACACATTACAACCTAAAGTCTCTGAAAACACTAAATTGTTGTAGAAGACCTGAAATTCCAATTGAGTTGAATAGTTTGAACCTTTTTCCTATTTTATACAAGTTTATCTTTGAGATCTAAGTCAAATTCGGTCTCTAAGACCTATTAATTAATCCTTTTACCATTTTCAAAAACATCGTTTCTATTTTACTCTAATTACCATTTTTGGAAAACGCTGTAGGCTTAGTCCCTAAACAACTTTCTATCGGATTCTTTTAGAATCTTAAATCTTTTTATACTTGCATACTAATCCTAAAGTTTCTTAGATAATTTAGTTCATTTAACTACTTTTCGCAATTCAGTCCAAATTTTATCGCGAATTAGTTCTATTTCTGAATTTGAAGGCTAAAAACGGCCAAATTTCCTGACCTCCAAATTCAAATAAGACTGATTGATTGTGTCCTCCACCTTATTTAATACAAGTTTTCTTTTCGCGCCAAGTTCAAATTCAAACCCGGATTAAAAATATTTACATTTTACCATTTTAAATACTAAAGTACTATTTTACCATGTTTTCGTTTTTATTTTGTTTTCGGTTCCCATTTGAACTTCCTACGGTTCGACTTATCGAATCCACCTGTTGTGTCGACTTAAGTATAAGCATATTAGATTTTCAGCATGCATTCTATTTCATTTGTTGAATATCATAATCCTATTTTGATTAGTAATGTATTTTAATTATTATTATAATTAGGACCTGAAACATCCACCGCTGAAGAGCAAATCGCCAAGACCGTACCAAGAAATCCAACCCTAGAGGAGTAAGGCAAGCCAATTGACCTTGATCATTTAGATTTAAAATATTATATTATAGTAATATAATTGTGTTAAACTCAAATGCCTTATACTATTAGTATAATATTTGAACAGATAATTCAGTAGACAACTAAGGGATAAAGTAAGAATCACACCATAGATAAATATGATTTTGAACACTATGGGATAATGGAATTAATAAAAGAAATTTTATTAATTTCATTATGCAATTCAAATATATAGTAACTAAATGATTATTCTGTTCAAAAATGAATCACTACTACAAAATACATTATCACAGTCGGATCAAAACAGTCATCACAGACAGTTCTGAACCGTCAGTGATATTCGAGTACTATCACTGATGGTTTTGAACTGTCTGTGATTTTTCCTATCACAGACGATTTTGACCTCAAAACCGTTTGTGATACTCATACTATCACAGACTGTTATAAGATCAAAACCATCTGTGATACTAATACTATCCCAGATAGTGTTGATCTTATAACCGTCTATGATAATTAGAATATCACAGATGATTTTGATGTCAAAATAATCTGGGATAATGTCCTTATCACAGACGGTTATAATCTCTGAACCGTCTGTGATTATGTCTTTATCACAGACAGTTTTGAGGTCAAAACCATCTGGGATAGTGTCATTATCAGAGACGATTATAAGCTCAGAACTGTCAGTGATAGTATGAGTATCACATACTGTTTTGAGGTCAAAATCATCTGGGATAGTGTCCTCATCAGAGACGGTTATAAGATCAGAACCGTCTGTGATACTCATACTATCATTGTAACATCCCTAATTTCGCCCTATATTTCCATCCTCTGAACATCACCTTGCATCACCTAACTCTGAAAGGACCCAAACCATAACCAATACTAACGCAATGTACTCTAAGATCCTCTCGTGTCAGAACATCTCAAGTCGGCCGATTCCATCTCAATATCGAAAACGACCGCTTCTAGGAAGCCCTAAAAAGTCCAAAATCTCCGTTTGAAGTCCGAATTGAGATCTGTCTTCTCCTATAGGTTCATATCGCTATTTGATACGTATCGTCCTTTAGAAATATCTCCAAATTCGCGACGAAAACCAGAGTTTCAGCTGTTGGAAGAATCTGAAAACAAAAGTACTATTTTTACCCGGCTCTGTTTTCGTTTTGACCGAAACCCTGCCAAAGCTTCTCATTTTTGCGCATACTCAATTGGAATGAGTGTGTAACATTTTCATCTAACCCTCAGAAAAATCAGATTTACATTTGGATCCCTAAATCTCAAAAATACCCAAAATACCCCTAGAGCAAAGCTGTGTACAGTACACGGCACAGTACTGTGCCTGTGCCGTTGCCGTGCCGTGCGCGCGCGCTGCGTGCCGCCCGTGCGCCACCGGCCGCGCCACCGCGTCCCTTCGCCGCCGGCACCGCCCCATGTGCGCCTCGCGTGCGTTGTGAGCCCAGTCGCCTGTCCACGCCACGGCGACGCCTCGGGAGCCCCCAGATCGCCGTGCTCGTCTCGTCGCATCCATCAACCACCCCGGCATCACCTGCCCGCGCGCAAAAGTCGCCGCCCCGTGCCCCGAGACCTCGTTGCCTGCAACCTCTCGCCTTGTACCATCGTCGCCGTCCTCTGCCCGAACTGTAGCCATGCCGCGTGACCTCCTCACAGTTCGCCGTCCCATCGCCACCGTCCTCATCTCCGGTAAGCCGCGCCCAGAAGCGCCCTCCCTCGGCCATTGCCTCCCCTAAGCCACCTGGAGGCTATAAAAGGCCAGCACCACCACCACCTTCTCTGCACACGGCAAATACAGCTAAAACACCCCCCCCTCCTGCTACTGTTCTTCTTCCCCGAGCTTCACTTTCGGCTCTCTCGGTGACAGCACTCCCTGGTGAGTTTTTCTCCAAATCAAAGCCACCAGCATACTCCTCTTAGCCCCTAGATGGTCCACGAGCAAGGAATTGAGCTCATCTCTTCTCCAACTCCGGCTATCACCGGTTTTCTATTTCTCTCTGTTTTACAAAATTCAACTTGAACCAGTGAGCTTTAGAACTCGTGCTAGTAGGAAGAAATACTCCTTAGAGTACACTCTGTTGCCCCAGCCAGTTAATTTTGGTTTTCAATCAGCCAATCAAAAATCCCCAAATCCCCCGGCCGTGAACTCCAGCAGTTAACTCCGGCGAGCCTCCAACCGCCACCTCCAGGCAATCCAATGATCCAGCAGTGACCTCTACACTCCCAGGAGCAAGAATATGTAATTTGTTTTGAAATTGATCAACTCTAGGTGCTCCAATTGCTCTGCCCTAATTTCTGTACAAAGCAGCCACCTTGGCATTCAAATTCCGGCCAACTCCGGCCATCCCCGGCCAAACCCTCCGGCCAGACACCTCCTGACACTTAAGCCTACATGTTTGACATAGTTTGCCCTCAAATGCATGAGCCAATTGCTCAGGACACACAAGCCCTAATTCCAGCAGTGCAATGGCATAGAAATTGCTGTGTTCTGGACCTTTTTGTAAATTCTGGAAAACCTAAGCCTTTTCTGCTTGTCCCACTTTGTCAAATAACCTTGCCTTAGTCTAATACACATGCTGTCCAATTTTCATCTCATTTAGAGTCACCTAGACCCCTTAACTCACTTTTCGGCTTTTAGGTTAAGTTTGGACGTGACCCGAACGTCGCCCTTTTGACGTCCAATGTCCGTCGACCCTAAGAGTCTTACTTACTACTCTTCTTGTCCATCCTAAACTAGCACAATTCAACCCTTAGAAATCCAAAGCCCAAACCCTAGTCCAGTTCAGAAATCAAAAGCCGTTCCAGTATAGCGCCCTATTATTTTATGTGAGCATAAGTTGTCGTATTTTGTAAGTTGATTGTAATACCTTGTGTGTATGCCTGTATTTGAAGATCAAGACTTCGACTACGTGGAAGAGGAAGCAGAAGAACCCGCAGACTACGACACTACTGCTTGGCAAGGCAAGTTTCCCTCCTTTGAACATACTGCGCCTATTATTTTCATGCATATAATTATTTGGAATTTGGTACCTACGCATGTATGCATAGATAGTTTTGATAAAAGTATATGTTGAGAAATGATGTGAGTAGATAGTCCTACTTTGCAGACCCCCCCCTTGGTTCATAACAAATTACTTTACCTTGTCACCCTAGGAGTAGGAATGTAGAATGGAAATACATGTCTATACTGATAAATGTGTAAAAGTAAAGAGGAAGGCAGAAGCATGAGCAAACTATTTCTAAAAGGGTCATTTTATGTAAAAGAAATATGGACTATTAGCGAGGGTTGGTTTGGATGGTTGGCGCTGTGTGCGCGGTGGGTTTGTGAAAGCCTCGCTAAGGGTCCATAAGGACGGGATCGTCGTGCTGTGCTTCTTGCGACCTGAAAACGTGCTAACCACCCGCCTGGTATGGGACAGGCACAATGTCATGACTCACCTAGAGTTAATCGTTTCCTGCAATGGTTGTCGATCCGGTTTCCCGAGTGGAAATTGGTGGGCCACAGAGGGCCACGAGTGGTGTGAGGGGTAGAGAGGATAAGGTGTAAGAAGGAAGTCGCCCTAGCCTGGCTCTCGAGTCGTGCGCGACCGAACCCGGAAGTGGGATTTCCATGCGTCCAGAGGAGGACTTCATGGACCCAAGGCTAGAAGAAAAGGCAGTGGGGAGGACCCACAACGATAATGAGGACCTTACGCGTGCTTGCCATGTATCATGTTGTAGGGAGTACCTACCTTGATAATGGGGCCGGTATTGTCTATGTATCGGGCAGGAAATTATTAACAATAGGTCAGTAAACTGTTGTGTAAGCTCAGCCTGGTCACCTGCGTATAAGTCGCAGGGAACTGATCCGACATTTAAGTTTAGTTTTCGTGGTGGGTACAGTGGTACACCTCTGCAGAGTGTAAAAAGGTATTCGAATACTCCGAGCTCCCGGGTTTTCTGGAGCCTGGTCGTCGTGGGGTGAACCCGCGTCTGTGGGACCCTCGTTAGAGGGAACCTACTACAAATGCCCAGGTGATTTGTGCACAGGAGTTAAGACTTCAGAACATCCAACCATATTTACATGCATACATTAGCAAAGCGTACGGGGTCATTCAGACCTATATTACAGTAATTGACGTGTGCGGAACCACGTCAAAATATAAGTAGTAAAAGAAAGGGTTAGGGGCTGAACCCAAAACAGGGTTCGAGCCAAAAAGCAATCATCCAAAGTAGTACAACACAACAGTGAGGAACATCCTCCTCATCCAGCAAAGCGTGAAGCAGGGCGCAATCCACATCGCTCTCGTTGAGGTTTGGTGACCCTTGAGGCGCTTGGATCTCCGGGAACGTTGTCGGGGTCTTCTTGTGCTGAGTCGATTCCATAGTCTATGAAATCAACTGATTCATCCTCTGTACTTATTGGATCAGCAAGGGTGAGCATACAAAGCTCAGCAAGTTCCCGCATAGGGAGATGTTATATGTGGTAAATGTCAACAACAAGCTCTATGGTTCTCATACTTAGGGTAATTTTATTGAAAACAGAGATATTTTAATACTTTGGAAAGTCTCCCAGAATCTGGGGTTTTGTTTATCAAAGTAATTTATCAGACTGTACATGTGTATACTTTTCACAGAGTCAGGCTAAGCTCCCATGAGCCGCCATGGTTTGATCACATTTTAAAGAATTTATCAAAACTAATCATGCTGCATCGACGAGGGACCACCCCACTACGACCAGGCTCCAGAAAACCCGGGAGCACGGAGTATTCGAATACCTTTTTACACTCTGCAGAGGTGTACCACTGTACCCATCACGAAAACTCAACTTAAATGTCGGATCAGCTCCCTGCGACTTATACGCAGGTGACCAGGCTGAGCTTACACAACAGTTTACTGACCCATTGTTAATAATTTCCTGCCCGATACATAGACAATACCGGCCCCATTATCAAGGTAGGTACTCCCTACAACATGATACATGGCAAGCACGCGTAAGGTCCTCATTATCGTTGTGGGTCCTCCCCACTGCCTTTTCTTCTAGTCTTGGGTCCATGAAGTCCTCCTCTGGACGCATGGAAATCCCACTTCCGGGTTCGGTCGCGCACGACTCGAGAGCCAGGCTAGGGCGACTTTCTTCTTACACCTTATCCTCTCTACCCCTCACACCACTCGTGGCCCTCTGTGGCCCACCAATTTCCACTCGGGAAACCGGATCGACAACCATTGCAGGAAATGATTAACTTTAGGTGAGTCATGACATTGTGCCTGTCCCATACCAGGCGGGTGGTTAGCACGTTTTCAGGCCGCTTAGAAGCACAGCACGACGATCCCGTCCTTATGGACCCTTAGCGAGGCTTGCACAAACCCACCGCGCACACAGCGCCAACCATCCAAACCAATCCTCGCTACTAGTCCCTATTTCTTTTATATAAAATGATCTTTTAGAAATAGTTTGCTCATGCTTCTGCCTTCCTCTTTTCTTTTACACATTTATTAGTATTGACATATACTTCTATGAGTGCATATCTCTTTTAAAGTAATACTTTTTCTCCTAAGGTGACAAGGTAAAGTAAATTGTTATGAAAACAAGGGGGGGTCCACAAAATGGGACTATCTACTCACATTATTTCTCAACATACGCTTTTATCAAAACTATCTTATGTATACTTATGTAGATATCAAACTCTAAATAATTAAATGCATATAAAATAATAGGCGCAATATGTTCAAAGGAGGGAAACTTGCCTTGCCAAGCAGTAGTGTCGTAGTCTGCGGGTTCTTCTGCTTCCTCTTCCACGTAGTCGAAGTCTTGATCTTCAAATACAGGCATACACACAAGGTATTACAATCAACTTACAAAATACGACAACTTATGCTCACATAAAATAATAGGGCGCTATACTGGAACGGCTTTTGATTTCTGAACTGGACTAGGGTTTGGGCTTTGGATTTCTAAGGGTTGAATTGTGCTAGTTTAGGATGGACAAGAAGAGTAGTAAATAAGACTCTTAGGGTCGACGGACATTAGACGTCAAAAGGGCGACGTTCGGGTCACGTCCGAACTTAACCTAAAAGCCGAAAAGTGAGTTAAGGGGTCTAGGTGACTCTAAATGAGATG
The DNA here is from genome assembly GCA_019359835.1 of Pharus latifolius. NCBI lineage: Eukaryota > Viridiplantae > Streptophyta > Magnoliopsida > Poales > Poaceae > Pharus > Pharus latifolius. The sequence continues at coordinate 17,770,435 of CM033326.1, read as the reverse complement.
AAAATTGGACAGCATGTGTAATAGACTAAGGCAAGGTTATTTGACAAAGTGGGACAAGCAGAAAAGGCTTAGGTTTTCCAGAATTTACAAAAAGGTCCAGGACACAGCAATTTCCATGCCATTGTACTGCTGAAATTAGGGTTTGTGTGTCCTGAGCAATTGGCTCATGCATTTGAGGGCAAACTATGTCAAACATGTAGGCTTGGGTTCCAGGAGGTGGCTGGTTGAAGGGTTTGGCCGGAGATGGCCGGAGTTGGCCGGAAATTTGATGCCAAGGTGGCTGTTTTGAACAGAAACTAGGGCAGAGCAATTGGAGCACCTAGAGTTGATCAATTTCAAAACAAATTACATATTCTTGCTCCTGGGAGTGTAGAGGTCACTGCTGGATCATTGGATTGCCTGGAGGTGGCGGTTGGAGGCTCGCCGGAGTTAACTGCTGGAGTTCACGGCCGGGGGATTTGGGGATTTTTGATTGGCTGAATGAAAACCAAAATTAACTAGCTGGGGCAATAGAGCGTACTCTAAGGAGTGTTTCTTTCTACTAGCACGAGTTCTAAATCCTTTTGGATCGGTTTGAATTTTGCTGAACAGAGGAAATAGAAAATCCGGTGATAGCCGGAGTTAGAAGAGAAGTGGGTTCAATTCTTTGCTCGTGAACTATCTAGGGACTAAGAGGAGTATGCTGGTAGCTTTAGTTTGAAGAATGCATTACTGGAAAAGCTTGTCGTCGAGAGAGCTCACCTGCGGCGCGCTGGAGAAGAAGAACAGTGAAGGGGGAGCTCTCTACTGCTAATGGCGTGTACGTGTGGTGAAGATAACACGATGCCCTGGCTTTTATAGCCTCCAGGTGGCTTAGGGGAGGCTCTGGCCGAGGGAGGGCACAACTGGGCGTGTTCGCGGCATTAACCGGAGGCGAGGACGGTGGCGATGGGACGGCGAACTGTGAGGGGGTCATGAGGTATGGCTACAGCTCGGGCAAAGGACGGCGACGATGGCACAAGGCGGGTGGTTGCAGGCAACGAGGTCTCGGGGCACGGGACGGCGACTTTGCGCGCGGCCAGGCGAAGTGGTGTTCGGTGGCGGACGCGACGGGACGATCCCGGCGACCTGGGGGTTCCCGAGGCGTCGTCGTGGCTTCGACAAGTGGCGCAGCTCACGGGGCACGCGAGGCGCACGTGGGGCGGTGCCGGCGGCGAAGGGACGCGGTGGCGCGGCCGGTGGCGCACGGGCGGCACGCAGCGCGCGCGCACGGCACGGCAACGGCACAGGCACAGTACTGTGCCATGTACTGTACACCGTGTTTGGCTTAGGGGCATTTTGGGCATTTCTGAGATTTAGGGATCCAAATGCAATTCTGATTTTTCTGAGGGTTAGATAAAATTGGTATATACTTATTCCAATTGAGTATGCGCAAAAATGAGAAGCTTTGGCAGGGTTTTGGCCAAAACGAAAACAGAGCCGGGTAAAAATAGTACTTTTGTTTTCAGATTCCTCCAACAGCTGAAACTCTGGTTTTCGTCGCGAATTTGGAGATGTTTCTAAAGGACGATACGTATCAAATAGCGATATGAACCTATAGGAGAAGGCAGATCTCAATTCGGACTTCAAACGGAGATTTCGGACTTTTTTAGGGCTTTTTAGAAGCGGTCGTTTTCGGAAAAGAGAAAGACTTAGCCAATTTGGGACTTCTCGATACGAGGGGATCCTAGGGTACATTATGCACATATTGGTTATGGTCTTGGGTCCTTTCAGAGTTAGGTGACGCGAGATGCATGTATCTGGGCGATGCTCAGAGAATGCAAGTAAGGCGAAAATAGGGATGTTACAGCGTCGTTGCAGCATGATTAGTATTGCTAAATTCTTTAAAATGAGGTCAAACCGTGGCAACTCATGGGAGTTTAGCCTGACTTGCGAAAAATATACACATGTACAGTATTGACAAATTACTTTGAGAAATAAAACCCCAGATTCAGGGAGATTTTCCAAAATACTAAGATACCTCTATTTCCAACAAAATTTCATTAAGTATGGGACCATATGGCTTGTTGTTGTCAATAACTGCATACTATACTTCCTTATACGGGAACTTGTTGAGCTTCGTACGCTCACCCTTGCCGATTCAATAAGCACAGAGGAGGAATCAACCGATTTCATAGACTATGGAATCGAGCCGGCACAAGAAGACCCCGACACAGTTCCAGGAGATTCAGGCGCCTGAAGGGTCATCTAACCACAGTGAGAGCGATGTGGGTTTCGCCCTGCTGCACGCTTTGTTGATTGAGGGAGATGTTTCCCCTCTGCTTTGTTATTTTGCTACTCTGACTCGACGTGGTTCCGCACACGTCGGTGGTTGTAATATGGGTCTGAATGACCCCATACGCTATGTTATTGTATGTATGTAAATGCCGTTGGATGTTCTGAAGTTTCAACTCCTGTGCACAAATTACCTGGGCATTTGTATTAGGTTCCCTCTAACGAGGGGCCCACAATCATATACGGTTTTGGGATTATAACCATTCGTGGTAGTAAGGGTATCACAGAGGGTGTTGAGCTTATAACCATCTGTAATACTCTGTGATACATACATAGATCGATTTATCATAGACGGTTTTTATCTCAAAACCGTCTATGCATATTAATTTTTTTAAAATAATTTTCTTTTTTTTTGTGGCTAGCCTCAGAAATCATGCTAGCCATGCCCTCTGTACAATAGCATTTCATATATATAGTTCATTTCGTACATGCACAAAACTCAGAAATATATACAGTTCATTTCATACATGCACAGAACTTAGAAACATGTACAATAGCATGCATTTCATATATACAGCTCAAAATCGATCAAATTGTAAGTTTCATGCAACATTTCAAAAATATGTACAATTGAGATTAAACAAATAAATGTAATCGACAATTAAAGTCAGTATGTTAGATGTTTATTACTATACTAGTCTCAGTTAGTAAGGCTGCACTAATACGAACCGAGCGGATCCCTAAACTTCCCCTTGGGTGATATGACCTCCGTAAGGAAAAACTCAGTGAGCATCCCTCGGACAGAAGCAATCTGCAAAGGGTCAAAGCTTTCCGAAGGGAAGTCAAACCCCTGTAGCAAGAGTTGGTACAGAAAAATTAGCTCAATGCAATTGTAAATTTTGCCAAATCGATACAAAGGGCGGCAGTTGTATACCTTGGGAAAATCTGGCCGGTGAGGGGTGATGAGGTTGTACATGTGAAGCATCACGTAGAACCCACATGTATTATCATCTGGCTGCTGATGGCACTGCCAATGTACAGACCGAGAGTTAACTAGAGACACGTTATAAAATAAAATAGATGCCAGTTGAAATTTGTACCGGAAATTGTATCCATTGAAACTTATCAGCTCTCCGCTCGTGCTGTCGCCCTCCCTCGGCAAAGTAGTTTGTGAAAGCCCTACAGATAGTCGAAATTGACAATTTGAGGACAGTAAATCTAGATGCACGACAGGTCCACATGAATATCATAAAACATGTTAACCTTTCGAATACATCTCGTCATGTTAACCTTTCGAATACATCTCGTACACCACAATACTCGTACCCTTTCCTTTGTAATGAATCAAGATAGAACACCTTGTTCTATTTCAAAATAAGAACCAGCAGGATCCAGTGGTAGCTACATGTTACGCGTAAAGAATTTATAATTTAATCTAAGTCTGGAGTGTACATATGGAGATACTAATCTACAGGTAAAATACTGATGAAAGCACTCACATCTGGTTGTAGGATACAAGTATGTACTCCTTGTCGATCTAAGCAAGCAACCCGCTTTTGATGTAGTCGACAACGAAGTCCGCGTTGGTCTTGAACATCACCTCGGCGACCATCTGGGGGTCCAGGAAACCGACAGGTTCCTAGTTATCTTTGGCATATCCGGTCATGCAGCTACACGGAACTAACCAATTAATAAATGACATATATCCGTATATGCACGAACAGGCGTAGGATAGTAGCTACTTACAGCACCCAAGACCATAGGATTGACACGTCGAGCGCATCTTTGTTGAGTAAATTGTGCAAGTCTTCGAAGGTCACTGAATAGGTCCCGATATCGTTATGGAACTCTGCCACGGTGTACTTGACCATGATGTGCGTCAGACGCCGCGTCCTGGTCTTGTTTGTCTTCTGCATGTACCATGCATGCAGGCTCTGGCATGCAAAACCCATGCTACAAATTGCGGCATCGGAGGCCATGGGCATCGCCAGAGCAAAAGGCATTTGTAACATCCCTATTTTCGCCTTACTTGCATTCTCTGAGCATCGCCCAGATACATGCATCTCGCGTCACCTAACTCTGAAAGGACCCAAGACCATAACCAATATGTGCAGAATGTACCCTAGGATCCCCTTGTATCGAGAAGTCCCAAATTGGCTAAGTCTTTCTCTTTTCCGAAAACGCCCGCTTCGCGAAGCCCCAAAAAGTCCAAAATCTCCGTTTGAAGTCCGAATCGAGATTCGTCTTCTCCTATAGGTTCATATCGCTATTTGATACGTATCGTCCTTTAGAAACATCTCCAAATTCGCGACGAAAACCAGAGTTTCAGCTGTTGGAAGAATCTGAAAACAAAAGTACTATTTTTACCCGGCTCTGTTTTCGTTTTGGCCAAAACCCTGCCAAAGCTTCTCATTTTTGCGCATACTCAATTGGAATAAGTATATACCAATTTTATCTAACCCTCAGAAAAATCAGATTTACATTTGGATCCCTAAATCTCAAAAATACCCAAAATACCCCTAGAGCAAAGCTGTGTACAGTACATGGCACAGTACTGTGCCTGTGTCGTTGCCGTGCCGTGCGCGCGCTCTGCGCCACCGCCCGTGCGCCACCGTGCCGCGCCACCGCGTCCTTCGCCGCCGGCACCGCCCCACGTGCGCCTCGCGTGCCCCGTGAGCTACGCCACTTGTCGAAGCCACGACGACGCCTCGGGAACCCCCAGGTCGCCGGGATCGTCCCGTCGCGTCCGCCACCGAACACCACTTCGCCTGGCCGCGCGCAAAGTCGTCGTCCCGTGCCCCGAGACCACGTTGCCTGCAACCACCCGCCTTGTGCCATCGTCGCCGTCCTTCGCCGAACTGTAGCCATACCCCTTGAACCCCACGCCGGTGCGCCGTCCCATCGCCACCGTCCTCGTCTCCGGCAAACTGCGCCCAGTTGCGCCCTCCCTCGGCCAGAGCCTCCCCTAAGCCACCTGGAGGCTATAAAAGCCAGGGCATCGTGTTATCTTCACCACACGTACACGCCATTAGCAGCAGAGAGCTCCCCCTTCACTGTTCTTCTTCTCCAGCGCGCCGCAGGTGAGCTCTCTCGACGACAAGCTTTTCCAGTAATGCATTCTTCAAACTAAAGCTACCAGCATACTCCTCTTAGTCCCTAGATAGTTCACGAGCAAAGAATTGAACCCACTTCTCTTCTAACTCCGGCTATCACCGGATTTTCTATTTCCTCTGTTCAGCAAAATTCAAACCGATCCAAAAGGATTTAGAACTCGTGCTAGTAGAAAGAAACACTCCTTAGAGTACGCTCTATTGCCCCAGCTAGTTAATTTTGGTTTTCATTCAGCCAATCAAAAATCCCCAAATCCCCCGGCCGTGAACTCCAGCAGTTAACTCCGGCGAGCCTCCAACCGCCACCTCCAGGCAATCCAATGATCCAGCAGTGACCTCTACACTCCCAGGAGCAAGAATATGTGATTTGTTTTGAAATTGATCAACTCTAGGTGCTCCAATTGCTCTGCCCTAATTTCTGTTCAAAACAGCCACCTTGGCATTCAAATTCCGGCCAACTCCGGCCATCCCCGGCCAAACCCTTCAACCAGCCACCTCCTGACACTTAAGCCTACATGTTTGACATAGTTTGCCCTCAAATGCATGAGCCAATTGCTCAGGACACACAAACCCTAATTTCAGCAGTACAATGGCATGGAAATTGCTGTGTCCTGGACCTTTTTGTAAATTCTGGAAAACCTAAGACTTTTCTGCTTGTCCCACTTTGTCAAATAACCTTGCCTTAGTCTATTACACATGCTGTCCAATTTTCATCTCATTTAGAGTCACCTAGACCCCTTAACTCACTTTTCGGCTTTTAGGTTAAGTTCGGACGTGACTCGAACGTCGCCCTTTTGACGTCTAATGTCCGTCGACCCTAAGAGTCTTATTTACTACTCTTCTTGTCCATCCTAAACTAGCACAATTCAACCCTTAGAAATCCAAAGCCCAAACCCTAGTCCAGTTCAGAAATCAAAAGCCGTTCCAGTATAGCGCCCTATTATTTTATGTGAGCATAAGTTGTCGTATTTTGTAAGTTGATTGTAATACCTTGTGTGTATGCCTGTATTTGAAGATCAAGACTTCGACTACGTGGAAGAGGAAGCAGAAGAACCCGCAGACTACGACACTACTGCTTGGCAAGGCAAGTTTCCCTCCTTTGAACATATTGCGCCTATTATTTTATATGCATTTAATTATTTAGAGTTTGATATCTACACAAGTATACATAAGATAGTTTTGATAAAAGTGTATGTTGAGAAATAATGTGAGTAGATAGTCCCATTTTGTGGACCCCCCCCTTGTTTTCATGACAATTTACTTTGCCTTGTCACCTTAGGAGAAAAAGTATTACTTTAAAAGAGATATGCACTCATAGAAGTATATGTCAACACTAATAAATGTGTAAAAGAAGAGAGGAAGGCAGAAGCATGAGCAAACTATTTCTAAAAGATCATTTTATATAAAAGAAATAGGGACTAGTGGCGAGGATTGGTTTGGATGGTTGGCGCTGTGTGCGCGGTGGGTTTGTGAAAGCCTCGCTAAGGGTCCATAAGGACGGGATCGTCGTGCTGTGCTTCTAAGCGGCCTGAAAACGTGCTAACCACCCGCCTGGTATGGGACAGGCACAATGTCATGACTCACCTAAAGTTAATCATTTCCTGCAATGGTTGTCGATCCGGTTTCCCGAGTGGAAATTGGTGGGCCACAGAGGGCCACGAGTGGTGTGAGGGGTAGAGAGGATAAGGTGTAAGAAGGAAGTCGCCCTAGCCTGGCTCTCGAGTCGTGCGCGACCGAACCCGGAAGTGGGATTTCCATGCGTCCAGAGGAGGACTTCATGGACCCAAGGCTAGAAGAAAAGGCAGTGGGGAGGACCCACAACGATAATGAGGACCTTACGCGTGCTTGCCATGTATCATGTTGTAGGGAGTACCTACCTTGATAATGGGGCCGGTATTGTCTATGTATCGGGCAGGAAATTATTAACAATGGGTCAGTAAACTGTTGTGTAAGCTCAGCCTGGTCACCTGCGTATAAGTCGCAGGGAGCTGATCCGACATTTAAGTTGAGTTTTCGTGGTGGGTACAGTGGTACGCCTCTGCAGAGTGTAAAAAGGTATTCGAATACTCCGTGCTCCCGGGTTTTCTGGAGCCTGGTCGTAGTGGGGTGGTCCCTCGTCGATGCAGCATGATTAGTTTTGATAAATTCTTTAAAATGTGATCAAACCATGGCGGCTCATGGGAGCTTAGCCTGACTCTGTGAAAAGTATACACATGTACAGTCTGATAAATTACTTTGATAAACAAAACCCCAGATTCTGGGAGACTTTCCAAAGTATTAAAATATCTCTGTTTTCAATAAAATTACCCTAAGAATGAGAACCATAGAGCTTGTTGTTGACATTTACCACATATAACATCTCCCTATGCGGGAACTTGCTGAGCTTTGTACGCTCACCCTTGCTGATCCAATAAGTACAGAGGATGAATCAGTCGATTTCATAGACTATGGAATCGACTCAGCACAAGAAGACCCCGACAACGTTCCCGGAGATCCAAGCGCCTGAAGGGTCACCAAACCTCAACGAGAGCGATGTGGATTGCGCCCTGCTTCACGCTTTGCTGGATGAGGAGGATGTTCCTCACTGTTGTGTTGTACTACCTTGGATGATTGCTTTTTGGCTCGAACCCTGTTTTGGGTTCAGCCCCTAACTGATTTTGCTACTTATATTTTGACGTGGTTCCGCACACGTCAATTACTGTAATATAGGTCTGAATGACCCCGTGCGCTTTGCTAATGTATGCATGTAAATATGGTTGGATGTTCTGAAGTTTTAACTCCTGTGCACAAATCACCTGGGCATTTGTAGTAGGTTCCCTCTAACGAGGGGCCCACAGGAGAAAGTGGTATCAGAGCTATCCTCTCGACTGTAGGTCATGACCCTAGATAGAAAATGGCGTTCCTAGCAGAAGAAACGTTGACTATTTTAAAATTAAGTAATTGTGAAAACATAATTTGTTAAGAAAAGATATTATACGTTTACTTCTTCAAAAACTTTGAAAGAATCTTGTAAGAACTTCTGTACCCTCAGATGGCGTCAGGAAAGAAGTACGTTCATGGTGACGAGCTTGGATCGTGGGCCCTACTACTATGGATGATGCTACAATTTTTAGGTGCCCGTGACACCCAAAGGCCCGTTTACTGTGTCCAACAAGAGATAAGGGAAGATCGCCCTTATGGATGTCGTGCTTCGGTGGTAGTATACGAAGTACCTGGCCACGCCAGAGGAGCCAGACGACATGAAGCCCTAAGAGGAGAGGAGAACGACGCCATATTAGATGCTGCTCGTCTCGCTGTAGGAGCTTTTCGCCAGCTATATGATGATATGCTGGAGAACTCTCCTTTTCGTTTTGTACCCTATCAAGCAGTGAGAACCGATCGCCGCATTGTCCGACCCGCCTGTGACGAAGAAGATGCAACTCTCACCAAGACTCGGGATGTTGTGCACGCATCAGAAGCGGGGTATAATCGCCTACTCCGTGAGTGCAACATCGCTCGAGATGATCGACACTTTCTGGAAGGAAGGTTGATCCAAGCCAACCACGACCTCCGGGAGAAGGATGCACAGATCCAAGAGCTGACTGCCGCAAGAGAAGAACAAGGCTCAAGCGTGATCAGCCAAGAAGACGCAGAATCTGCAACCAAGAAGAACCGCCTGAAGCTGAGAATCACTGCAAGAAAGAAGGTGGGCAAACCAAGTTGGTATCTCAGTGGATTTACCCCTGCAGCTCGAGGGATTGTCATAAATGAATACATCCCTATACAACCTCGACTTGCAAAGAAAGAGGTAATCCATGGGAAAGGAAAGGAAATTGCCCACGAAGCGGCGGATGGTGATAGAGACACGGAGGCTGAACCCATGGACGCTGACGACGACGACTTAGAGGAGGATCCCGAAGAGGTCATTCCATACGACTCTGCGGACGAGGAATGAACATATCAAACCCTCTAAGTAGCCACCTTTGGTACTTTGTACCCGACCTTTGGTCGTTAAACCTGGTAGTTGTTGAGATTGTGATCCCTGTAGTGTAAATAAAGTAGTCTTTTAGTGTGAATAGAGTAGTCCTTCAGTGTAAGCCCTGTATCATGTGTGAATAAATGAAAAAGAGATTTTTAGAAAAATGTAAACGCTTCTATGAGCCTCTCTTGAACCTATGCTAACCATACTTTTCTTTCCCCAGTCAAAATTCTCATCTTTTCCCTATCATTTCTCCGCAGCAATATGGTGAGCCCAAGAGGAAGAGGCCAGAGAGGAAGAGGAAGATCCGCTGGGAGGGGAGAACCCTCCAACGCAGACCCTGTCTTCAACATGCCAGGACCTTCATCAGCTCCGTCTAGCAACAACCTAAATGACATCCTTATATGGATGGAGTGGAATCGCCAGGAGGCAGCGGCCACTCACAACCAGATCCTTGAAGAGTTAATGCAACAAAGGACGCCCACTACAAGCGCATCAGGAGCATCTTCGACCCCATCCCGACTGTCAGACTTTCAGAAGACACGTCCCCCAGTCTTCTCAAGCTCCGAGGACCCCTTAGTAGCCGAAGATTGGCTACGCGACATTGAGAGGAAACTAAACACTGCTAAGTGCAGTGACGAGGAGAAGCTTTTGTATGGATCCCATCAGCTAGCAGGAGCTGCAGCTGCATGGTGGGAAAACTACGAAACTGTGCACTCAAATGTGGATTCCATCACGTGGAAGGAATTCAAGGACCAGTTTCGTCAATATCACGTCCCGAGGGGAGTGATACAAGCCAAGCGCCGAGAATTCATTAACTTGAAGCAAGGCAACAGCACAATAAAGCAATACTTGCATCAGTTTGTGCAGCTATCTCGTTATGCTCCAGAGGACATACCTACGGAGGAGAGAAAAATTGAGAGATTCTGTGAAGGATTGCAATATACATGGCAATACCATCTATCTTCACAAGAGTTCACCAATTTCCATGTCCTCATTGATCGATTGATCAAAATGGAGGAGAAACGAGGGAAGGTGGAAGAGGAGCGGAAGAGGAAAGTTCAACCAAACTTCTTCCAAGGAGGAACGAGCAGGAGGCCTATGCCACCATTTCGCCCAAGTTTTAGACCTCCACAGCGTCCTCAAAGACCTACACCGCCAGCTGCAACATCATCTCAGCCAGCACCCTTGTGCCCTGCCTGCAAAGAGCACCATTTCTTCAGAGATTGCCCGATGCGGAACGTGGAATGTTTCCACTGTGGACGGAAGGGCCACCGCAAGGACACTTGCCCATTCAGGCAATTACCCATCAGTATGGCTCGAGCACAAGCCGCAAGATCCCAGTCCTCAGCACCAACAATTCAGCGAGGTTCTTCATCAAGCAGAGGTGGAAGAGTGCCCAACTTTAGAGGCAGAGGAACACCGATGCCCATCAGAGGACGACTCAACTACACCTCGGTCGCGGAAGTCGAAGGAGCCTCAGACGTGGTGATAGGTAAATTTCTTATTCATGAAGAAATTTCAATTACCTTGTTTGACCCTGGAGCAACACTTTCATTTGTGTCAAGGGCGTTCGCAGCTAGATGTGAACTACCTATTAGCATTCTCGATCGTCCCATCTTAATTCAAGCCCCAGGAACTAAGATGCCCGCAGATTCTATCTGTAGAAATATCGCCTTTTTCATTGGCAACCTAGAATTCCTGGCAGATTTGCTAGTATTAGATCTCCAAGGACTAGATGTCATCCTTGGCATGGATTGGCTGTCAAAGCATAGAGGACAGATGGATTGCGAAAGGAAGTCAATCACCCTGACAAACCAAGAGGGGAGAAAGATCACCTTCTACGCAGAGAGATCATCACCCAGCAATCGCCTGCTGAACTGCGCCAGGGAAACAAGCATGGATGAAGTACCTGTGGTATGCGAGTACCCAGAAGTTTTTCCAGAGGAACTTCCAGGCATGCCACCCGATAGAGACATAGAGTTTTCTATTGAGCTTAAACCGGGATCAGCCCCGTATGCCCGAAAACTCTTTAGGATGACCAATCAAGAGCAAGAAGAATTGAAGAAACAAGTGGAAGAACTGGAACAGAAAGGATTTATCCGAACCAGTTCATCATCATGGGGAGCCCCAGTACTCTTCGTAAAGAAGAAAGATGGTGGTCTTCGCTTATGCATAGACTACAGGAAGTTGAATGACATGACCATCAAAAATAAATACCCTCTTCCAAGAATAGACGATCTGTTTGACCAGCTGAGAGGCGCAGCTGTGTTCTCAAAGATCGATCTAAGATCAGGGTATCATCAGTTGAAAATCCGAGAAGCAGACATACCTAAAACTGCCTTCGTATCTCGGTATGGGCTATATGAGTTTACTGTAATGCCCTTTGGTCTAACGAACGCTCCAGCAGTGTTCATGAATTTAATGAACAAGGTCCTTATGGAATTTTTAGACCAATTCGTCATTGTCTTTGTGGATGACATTCTCATCTTCTCAAGGACAGAAGAGCAACATGCAGAACATCTTCGGCAAGTATTGGAGAAACTAGCTACACATCAGCTATATGCGAAATTTGAGAAGTGTGAATTTTGGTTGAAAGAAGTATCTTTCTTGGGCCACATTATCTCTGGAAAAGGTGTAGCAATGGATCCAAGTAAGATTCAGGCCATATTGGAATGGAAACAACCAACCACAGTCACAGAGATCAGAAGTTTCCTAGGATTGGCAGGATATTACCGAAGGTTCATAGAAGGATTCTCGAAGATCACAAAACCCCTCACAAGGCTGCTAAAGAAGGACATCGCTTTTGACTGGACTGAAGCCTGCAGCGGAAGTTTTGCAGAGTTGAAGAGACTCTTAACAACCGCACCCATTCTTATCTTGCCTGATGACAAGAAGAATTTTGTCGTATATTGTGATGCATCTAAGCAAGGACTAGGTTGTGTCCTTATGCAAGAGGGAAAGGTAGTAGCTTATGCTTCAAGGCAACTACGACCTCACGAGGAGAACTACCCAACGCACGATTTGGAACTAGCCGCAGTAGTGCATGCATTGAAAATGTGGCGGCACTATTTGCTGGGAAACAAGTGTGAAATTTACACTGATCACAAGAGCTTGAAGTACATTTTTACTCAAGCGGACCTGAACATGAGACAAAGAAGATGGTTGGAATTGATCAAAGACTATGATCTAGAAATTCATTACCATCCTGGAAAGGCAAATGTAGTAGCAGATGCCTTGAGCAGGAAGTCTTATGTCAGCCAGATGAATGTAACTGGAATTCCCAATCAGTTACTTAAAGAGTTTGAAAACTTGAAGTTAGAATTGGTTGATCAAGAAATGATTGCCACTATGAAGGTAGAATGTGATCTAAAGATGCAGATCAAGGAAGCTCAAGAGGTCGACCCAAGTCTTCAAGAGCTAAAGGAGGACATCAAATCTGGAAAGGATACAAGCTTCAGAGAAGATGATCAAGGAATCCTGTGGAATCGAGACCGAATTTGCGTCCCTAACGACCAGAAGATCAAGGACTTGATATTGAGCGAAGCACACAACACGCCTTACTCAATCCATCCTGGAAGTACTAAAATGTACCAGGATCTGAAGAACCAATTCTGGTGGAGTGGAATGAAGCGAGAAATAGCAAAATATGTGGCATCCTGTGACACCTGTAGCAGAGTGAAAGCTGAACACCAAAAACCTGCAGGACCTTTACAACCCCTACCTGTGCCAGAATGGAAATGGGATGAAATAGGAATGGACTTCATAGTGGGATTGCCAAAAACCTCAAAAGGACATGATGCTATATGGGTTATAGTGGATAGATTAACAAAGGTAGCACATTTCGTGCCAGTAAGTACCACGTATTCCACTAAGAGGTTGGCAGACCTGTACCTTACAAAGATTGTGGCCTTACACGGAATACCAAAAGCAATTGTTTCGGACCGTGGACCACAATTTGTATCAGATTTCTGGGAAGAATTCCAGACGCTTTTAGGAACTAACCTGAAGTTCAGTACAGCATATCACCCTCAGACAGGAGGACAAACTGAAAGAGTAAATCAGATTCTCGAAGATATGCTAAGAGCGGGTGTCTTGGACTATGGTAACACATGGGAACAATTTCTACCATATGCTGAATTTTCATACAATAACAGCTATCAAGCCAGCTTGCAAATGGCACCATTTGAGGCATTGTACGGACGGAAGTGCCGCACGCCTATATATTGGACTGAAATAGGCCAGAAGCAACATCTCGGATCCCAACTGGTAGAAGAGGCCGTTGCACATGTGAAGATCATGAGAGAACGGCTGAAGATAGCTCAATCAAGACAGAAGAACTACGCTGATCGTAGAAGGAGAGAATTAACATTTGAAGAAGGAGACCATGTGTATCTGAAAGTGACGCCTTTTAAAGGAGTACACAGATTTCAGATAAAGGGAAAGTTAAGTCCCAGATACATTGGACCATACCGGATAAGCAAAAGGATAGGAAAGGTGGCTTACAGATTGGAACTGCCACCAGAGTTGAAAGGAGTCCACGACGTATTTCACGTCTCACAACTGAGGAAATGCTTAAGAGCACCCGAAGACGAAGTGCCACTAACGGGAGCAGAAGTCCAACCTGATCTATCCTACCAAGAATACCCTGTTAAGATACTCGAAAGAAGGGAAAGGAACTTGAAATCAAGGACTATTAAGCTTTGCAAGGTGCAATGGAATCATCATTCAGAAAAGGAAGCAACTTGGGAAAAAGAAGAAGGCCTGCGTCAAAACTATCCATACCTCTTCAGCAAGTCACCTAAATCTCGAGGACGAGATTATTCTTAAGAGGGGTAGGTTGTAACATCCCTATTTTCGCCTTACTTGCATTCTCTGAGCATCGCCCAGATACATGCATCTCGCGTCACCTAACTCTGAAAGGACCCAAGACCATAACCAATATGTGCAGAATGTACCCTAGGATCCCCTTGTATCGAGAAGTCCCAAATTGGCTAAGTCTTTCTCTTTTCCGAAAACGCCCGCTTCGCGAAGCCCCAAAAAGTCCAAAATCTCCGTTTGAAGTCCGAATCGAGATTCGTCTTCTCCTATAGGTTCATATCGCTATTTGATACGTATCGTCCTTTAGAAACATCTCCAAATTCGCGACGAAAACCAGAGTTTCAGCTGTTGGAAGAATCTGAAAACAAAAGTACTATTTTTACCCGGCTCTGTTTTCGTTTTGGCCAAAACCCTGCCAAAGCTTCTCATTTTTGCGCATACTCAATTGGAATAAGTATATACCAATTTTATCTAACCCTCAGAAAAATCAGATTTACATTTGGATCCCTAAATCTCAAAAATACCCAAAATACCCCTAGAGCAAAGCTGTGTACAGTACATGGCACAGTACTGTGCCTGTGTCGTTGCCGTGCCGTGCGCGCGCTCTGCGCCACCGCCCGTGCGCCACCGTGCCGCGCCACCGCGTCCTTCGCCGCCGGCACCGCCCCACGTGCGCCTCGCGTGCCCCGTGAGCTACGCCACTTGTCGAAGCCACGACGACGCCTCGGGAACCCCCAGGTCGCCGGGATCGTCCCGTCGCGTCCGCCACCGAACACCACTTCGCCTGGCCGCGCGCAAAGTCGTCGTCCCGTGCCCCGAGACCACGTTGCCTGCAACCACCCGCCTTGTGCCATCGTCGCCGTCCTTCGCCGAACTGTAGCCATACCCCTTGAACCCCACGCCGGTGCGCCGTCCCATCGCCACCGTCCTCGTCTCCGGCAAACTGCGCCCAGTTGCGCCCTCCCTCGGCCAGAGCCTCCCCTAAGCCACCTGGAGGCTATAAAAGCCAGGGCATCGTGTTATCTTCACCACACGTACACGCCATTAGCAGCAGAGAGCTCCCCCTTCACTGTTCTTCTTCTCCAGCGCGCCGCAGGTGAGCTCTCTCGACGACAAGCTTTTCCAGTAATGCATTCTTCAAACTAAAGCTACCAGCATACTCCTCTTAGTCCCTAGATAGTTCACGAGCAAAGAATTGAACCCACTTCTCTTCTAACTCCGGCTATCACCGGATTTTCTATTTCCTCTGTTCAGCAAAATTCAAACCGATCCAAAAGGATTTAGAACTCGTGCTAGTAGAAAGAAACACTCCTTAGAGTACGCTCTATTGCCCCAGCTAGTTAATTTTGGTTTTCATTCAGCCAATCAAAAATCCCCAAATCCCCCGGCCGTGAACTCCAGCAGTTAACTCCGGCGAGCCTCCAACCGCCACCTCCAGGCAATCCAATGATCCAGCAGTGACCTCTACACTCCCAGGAGCAAGAATATGTGATTTGTTTTGAAATTGATCAACTCTAGGTGCTCCAATTGCTCTGCCCTAATTTCTGTTCAAAACAGCCACCTTGGCATTCAAATTCCGGCCAACTCCGGCCATCCCCGGCCAAACCCTTCAACCAGCCACCTCCTGACACTTAAGCCTACATGTTTGACATAGTTTGCCCTCAAATGCATGAGCCAATTGCTCAGGACACACAAACCCTAATTTCAGCAGTACAATGGCATGGAAATTGCTGTGTCCTGGACCTTTTTGTAAATTCTGGAAAACCTAAGACTTTTCTGCTTGTCCCACTTTGTCAAATAACCTTGCCTTAGTCTATTACACATGCTGTCCAATTTTCATCTCATTTAGAGTCACCTAGACCCCTTAACTCACTTTTCGGCTTTTAGGTTAAGTTCGGACGTGACTCGAACGTCGCCCTTTTGACGTCTAATGTCCGTCGACCCTAAGAGTCTTATTTACTACTCTTCTTGTCCATCCTAAACTAGCACAATTCAACCCTTAGAAATCCAAAGCCCAAACCCTAGTCCAGTTCAGAAATCAAAAGCCGTTCCAGTATAGCGCCCTATTATTTTATGTGAGCATAAGTTGTCGTATTTTGTAAGTTGATTGTAATACCTTGTGTGTATGCCTGTATTTGAAGATCAAGACTTCGACTACGTGGAAGAGGAAGCAGAAGAACCCGCAGACTACGACACTACTGCTTGGCAAGGCAAGTTTCCCTCCTTTGAACATATTGCGCCTATTATTTTATATGCATTTAATTATTTAGAGTTTGATATCTACACAAGTATACATAAGATAGTTTTGATAAAAGTGTATGTTGAGAAATAATGTGAGTAGATAGTCCCATTTTGTGGACCCCCCCCTTGTTTTCATGACAATTTACTTTGCCTTGTCACCTTAGGAGAAAAAGTATTACTTTAAAAGAGATATGCACTCATAGAAGTATATGTCAACACTAATAAATGTGTAAAAGAAGAGAGGAAGGCAGAAGCATGAGCAAACTATTTCTAAAAGATCATTTTATATAAAAGAAATAGGGACTAGTGGCGAGGATTGGTTTGGATGGTTGGCGCTGTGTGCGCGGTGGGTTTGTGAAAGCCTCGCTAAGGGTCCATAAGGACGGGATCGTCGTGCTGTGCTTCTAAGCGGCCTGAAAACGTGCTAACCACCCGCCTGGTATGGGACAGGCACAATGTCATGACTCACCTAAAGTTAATCATTTCCTGCAATGGTTGTCGATCCGGTTTCCCGAGTGGAAATTGGTGGGCCACAGAGGGCCACGAGTGGTGTGAGGGGTAGAGAGGATAAGGTGTAAGAAGGAAGTCGCCCTAGCCTGGCTCTCGAGTCGTGCGCGACCGAACCCGGAAGTGGGATTTCCATGCGTCCAGAGGAGGACTTCATGGACCCAAGGCTAGAAGAAAAGGCAGTGGGGAGGACCCACAACGATAATGAGGACCTTACGCGTGCTTGCCATGTATCATGTTGTAGGGAGTACCTACCTTGATAATGGGGCCGGTATTGTCTATGTATCGGGCAGGAAATTATTAACAATGGGTCAGTAAACTGTTGTGTAAGCTCAGCCTGGTCACCTGCGTATAAGTCGCAGGGAGCTGATCCGACATTTAAGTTGAGTTTTCGTGGTGGGTACAGTGGTACGCCTCTGCAGAGTGTAAAAAGGTATTCGAATACTCCGTGCTCCCGGGTTTTCTGGAGCCTGGTCGTAGTGGGGTGGTCCCTCGTCGATGCAGCATGATTAGTTTTGATAAATTCTTTAAAATGTGATCAAACCATGGCGGCTCATGGGAGCTTAGCCTGACTCTGTGAAAAGTATACACATGTACAGTCTGATAAATTACTTTGATAAACAAAACCCCAGATTCTGGGAGACTTTCCAAAGTATTAAAATATCTCTGTTTTCAATAAAATTACCCTAAGAATGAGAACCATAGAGCTTGTTGTTGACATTTACCACATATAACATCTCCCTATGCGGGAACTTGCTGAGCTTTGTACGCTCACCCTTGCTGATCCAATAAGTACAGAGGATGAATCAGTCGATTTCATAGACTATGGAATCGACTCAGCACAAGAAGACCCCGACAACGTTCCCGGAGATCCAAGCGCCTGAAGGGTCACCAAACCTCAACGAGAGCGATGTGGATTGCGCCCTGCTTCACGCTTTGCTGGATGAGGAGGATGTTCCTCACTGTTGTGTTGTACTACCTTGGATGATTGCTTTTTGGCTCGAACCCTGTTTTGGGTTCAGCCCCTAACTGATTTTGCTACTTATATTTTGACGTGGTTCCGCACACGTCAATTACTGTAATATAGGTCTGAATGACCCCGTGCGCTTTGCTAATGTATGCATGTAAATATGGTTGGATGTTCTGAAGTTTTAACTCCTGTGCACAAATCACCTGGGCATTTGTAGTAGGTTCCCTCTAACGAGGGGCCCACAGGAGAAAGTGGTATCAGAGCTATCCTCTCGACTGTAGGTCATGACCCTAGATAGAAAATGGCGTTCCTAGCAGAAGAAACGTTGACTATTTTAAAATTAAGTAATTGTGAAAACATAATTTGTTAAGAAAAGATATTATACGTTTACTTCTTCAAAAACTTTGAAAGAATCTTGTAAGAACTTCTGTACCCTCAGATGGCGTCAGGAAAGAAGTACGTTCATGGTGACGAGCTTGGATCGTGGGCCCTACTACTATGGATGATGCTACAATTTTTAGGTGCCCGTGACACCCAAAGGCCCGTTTACTGTGTCCAACAAGAGATAAGGGAAGATCGCCCTTATGGATGTCGTGCTTCGGTGGTAGTATACGAAGTACCTGGCCACGCCAGAGGAGCCAGACGACATGAAGCCCTAAGAGGAGAGGAGAACGACGCCATATTAGATGCTGCTCGTCTCGCTGTAGGAGCTTTTCGCCAGCTATATGATGATATGCTGGAGAACTCTCCTTTTCGTTTTGTACCCTATCAAGCAGTGAGAACCGATCGCCGCATTGTCCGACCCGCCTGTGACGAAGAAGATGCAACTCTCACCAAGACTCGGGATGTTGTGCACGCATCAGAAGCGGGGTATAATCGCCTACTCCGTGAGTGCAACATCGCTCGAGATGATCGACACTTTCTGGAAGGAAGGTTGATCCAAGCCAACCACGACCTCCGGGAGAAGGATGCACAGATCCAAGAGCTGACTGCCGCAAGAGAAGAACAAGGCTCAAGCGTGATCAGCCAAGAAGACGCAGAATCTGCAACCAAGAAGAACCGCCTGAAGCTGAGAATCACTGCAAGAAAGAAGGTGGGCAAACCAAGTTGGTATCTCAGTGGATTTACCCCTGCAGCTCGAGGGATTGTCATAAATGAATACATCCCTATACAACCTCGACTTGCAAAGAAAGAGGTAATCCATGGGAAAGGAAAGGAAATTGCCCACGAAGCGGCGGATGGTGATAGAGACACGGAGGCTGAACCCATGGACGCTGACGACGACGACTTAGAGGAGGATCCCGAAGAGGTCATTCCATACGACTCTGCGGACGAGGAATGAACATATCAAACCCTCTAAGTAGCCACCTTTGGTACTTTGTACCCGACCTTTGGTCGTTAAACCTGGTAGTTGTTGAGATTGTGATCCCTGTAGTGTAAATAAAGTAGTCTTTTAGTGTGAATAGAGTAGTCCTTCAGTGTAAGCCCTGTATCATGTGTGAATAAATGAAAAAGAGATTTTTAGAAAAATGTAAACGCTTCTATGAGCCTCTCTTGAACCTATGCTAACCATACTTTTCTTTCCCCAGTCAAAATTCTCATCTTTTCCCTATCATTTCTCCGCAGCAATATGGTGAGCCCAAGAGGAAGAGGCCAGAGAGGAAGAGGAAGATCCGCTGGGAGGGGAGAACCCTCCAACGCAGACCCTGTCTTCAACATGCCAGGACCTTCATCAGCTCCGTCTAGCAACAACCTAAATGACATCCTTATATGGATGGAGTGGAATCGCCAGGAGGCAGCGGCCACTCACAACCAGATCCTTGAAGAGTTAATGCAACAAAGGACGCCCACTACAAGCGCATCAGGAGCATCTTCGACCCCATCCCGACTGTCAGACTTTCAGAAGACACGTCCCCCAGTCTTCTCAAGCTCCGAGGACCCCTTAGTAGCCGAAGATTGGCTACGCGACATTGAGAGGAAACTAAACACTGCTAAGTGCAGTGACGAGGAGAAGCTTTTGTATGGATCCCATCAGCTAGCAGGAGCTGCAGCTGCATGGTGGGAAAACTACGAAACTGTGCACTCAAATGTGGATTCCATCACGTGGAAGGAATTCAAGGACCAGTTTCGTCAATATCACGTCCCGAGGGGAGTGATACAAGCCAAGCGCCGAGAATTCATTAACTTGAAGCAAGGCAACAGCACAATAAAGCAATACTTGCATCAGTTTGTGCAGCTATCTCGTTATGCTCCAGAGGACATACCTACGGAGGAGAGAAAAATTGAGAGATTCTGTGAAGGATTGCAATATACATGGCAATACCATCTATCTTCACAAGAGTTCACCAATTTCCATGTCCTCATTGATCGATTGATCAAAATGGAGGAGAAACGAGGGAAGGTGGAAGAGGAGCGGAAGAGGAAAGTTCAACCAAACTTCTTCCAAGGAGGAACGAGCAGGAGGCCTATGCCACCATTTCGCCCAAGTTTTAGACCTCCACAGCGTCCTCAAAGACCTACACCGCCAGCTGCAACATCATCTCAGCCAGCACCCTTGTGCCCTGCCTGCAAAGAGCACCATTTCTTCAGAGATTGCCCGATGCGGAACGTGGAATGTTTCCACTGTGGACGGAAGGGCCACCGCAAGGACACTTGCCCATTCAGGCAATTACCCATCAGTATGGCTCGAGCACAAGCCGCAAGATCCCAGTCCTCAGCACCAACAATTCAGCGAGGTTCTTCATCAAGCAGAGGTGGAAGAGTGCCCAACTTTAGAGGCAGAGGAACACCGATGCCCATCAGAGGACGACTCAACTACACCTCGGTCGCGGAAGTCGAAGGAGCCTCAGACGTGGTGATAGGTAAATTTCTTATTCATGAAGAAATTTCAATTACCTTGTTTGACCCTGGAGCAACACTTTCATTTGTGTCAAGGGCGTTCGCAGCTAGATGTGAACTACCTATTAGCATTCTCGATCGTCCCATCTTAATTCAAGCCCCAGGAACTAAGATGCCCGCAGATTCTATCTGTAGAAATATCGCCTTTTTCATTGGCAACCTAGAATTCCTGGCAGATTTGCTAGTATTAGATCTCCAAGGACTAGATGTCATCCTTGGCATGGATTGGCTGTCAAAGCATAGAGGACAGATGGATTGCGAAAGGAAGTCAATCACCCTGACAAACCAAGAGGGGAGAAAGATCACCTTCTACGCAGAGAGATCATCACCCAGCAATCGCCTGCTGAACTGCGCCAGGGAAACAAGCATGGATGAAGTACCTGTGGTATGCGAGTACCCAGAAGTTTTTCCAGAGGAACTTCCAGGCATGCCACCCGATAGAGACATAGAGTTTTCTATTGAGCTTAAACCGGGATCAGCCCCGTATGCCCGAAAACTCTTTAGGATGACCAATCAAGAGCAAGAAGAATTGAAGAAACAAGTGGAAGAACTGGAACAGAAAGGATTTATCCGAACCAGTTCATCATCATGGGGAGCCCCAGTACTCTTCGTAAAGAAGAAAGATGGTGGTCTTCGCTTATGCATAGACTACAGGAAGTTGAATGACATGACCATCAAAAATAAATACCCTCTTCCAAGAATAGACGATCTGTTTGACCAGCTGAGAGGCGCAGCTGTGTTCTCAAAGATCGATCTAAGATCAGGGTATCATCAGTTGAAAATCCGAGAAGCAGACATACCTAAAACTGCCTTCGTATCTCGGTATGGGCTATATGAGTTTACTGTAATGCCCTTTGGTCTAACGAACGCTCCAGCAGTGTTCATGAATTTAATGAACAAGGTCCTTATGGAATTTTTAGACCAATTCGTCATTGTCTTTGTGGATGACATTCTCATCTTCTCAAGGACAGAAGAGCAACATGCAGAACATCTTCGGCAAGTATTGGAGAAACTAGCTACACATCAGCTATATGCGAAATTTGAGAAGTGTGAATTTTGGTTGAAAGAAGTATCTTTCTTGGGCCACATTATCTCTGGAAAAGGTGTAGCAATGGATCCAAGTAAGATTCAGGCCATATTGGAATGGAAACAACCAACCACAGTCACAGAGATCAGAAGTTTCCTAGGATTGGCAGGATATTACCGAAGGTTCATAGAAGGATTCTCGAAGATCACAAAACCCCTCACAAGGCTGCTAAAGAAGGACATCGCTTTTGACTGGACTGAAGCCTGCAGCGGAAGTTTTGCAGAGTTGAAGAGACTCTTAACAACCGCACCCATTCTTATCTTGCCTGATGACAAGAAGAATTTTGTCGTATATTGTGATGCATCTAAGCAAGGACTAGGTTGTGTCCTTATGCAAGAGGGAAAGGTAGTAGCTTATGCTTCAAGGCAACTACGACCTCACGAGGAGAACTACCCAACGCACGATTTGGAACTAGCCGCAGTAGTGCATGCATTGAAAATGTGGCGGCACTATTTGCTGGGAAACAAGTGTGAAATTTACACTGATCACAAGAGCTTGAAGTACATTTTTACTCAAGCGGACCTGAACATGAGACAAAGAAGATGGTTGGAATTGATCAAAGACTATGATCTAGAAATTCATTACCATCCTGGAAAGGCAAATGTAGTAGCAGATGCCTTGAGCAGGAAGTCTTATGTCAGCCAGATGAATGTAACTGGAATTCCCAATCAGTTACTTAAAGAGTTTGAAAACTTGAAGTTAGAATTGGTTGATCAAGAAATGATTGCCACTATGAAGGTAGAATGTGATCTAAAGATGCAGATCAAGGAAGCTCAAGAGGTCGACCCAAGTCTTCAAGAGCTAAAGGAGGACATCAAATCTGGAAAGGATACAAGCTTCAGAGAAGATGATCAAGGAATCCTGTGGAATCGAGACCGAATTTGCGTCCCTAACGACCAGAAGATCAAGGACTTGATATTGAGCGAAGCACACAACACGCCTTACTCAATCCATCCTGGAAGTACTAAAATGTACCAGGATCTGAAGAACCAATTCTGGTGGAGTGGAATGAAGCGAGAAATAGCAAAATATGTGGCATCCTGTGACACCTGTAGCAGAGTGAAAGCTGAACACCAAAAACCTGCAGGACCTTTACAACCCCTACCTGTGCCAGAATGGAAATGGGATGAAATAGGAATGGACTTCATAGTGGGATTGCCAAAAACCTCAAAAGGACATGATGCTATATGGGTTATAGTGGATAGATTAACAAAGGTAGCACATTTCGTGCCAGTAAGTACCACGTATTCCACTAAGAGGTTGGCAGACCTGTACCTTACAAAGATTGTGGCCTTACACGGAATACCAAAAGCAATTGTTTCGGACCGTGGACCACAATTTGTATCAGATTTCTGGGAAGAATTCCAGACGCTTTTAGGAACTAACCTGAAGTTCAGTACAGCATATCACCCTCAGACAGGAGGACAAACTGAAAGAGTAAATCAGATTCTCGAAGATATGCTAAGAGCGGGTGTCTTGGACTATGGTAACACATGGGAACAATTTCTACCATATGCTGAATTTTCATACAATAACAGCTATCAAGCCAGCTTGCAAATGGCACCATTTGAGGCATTGTACGGACGGAAGTGCCGCACGCCTATATATTGGACTGAAATAGGCCAGAAGCAACATCTCGGATCCCAACTGGTAGAAGAGGCCGTTGCACATGTGAAGATCATGAGAGAACGGCTGAAGATAGCTCAATCAAGACAGAAGAACTACGCTGATCGTAGAAGGAGAGAATTAACATTTGAAGAAGGAGACCATGTGTATCTGAAAGTGACGCCTTTTAAAGGAGTACACAGATTTCAGATAAAGGGAAAGTTAAGTCCCAGATACATTGGACCATACCGGATAAGCAAAAGGATAGGAAAGGTGGCTTACAGATTGGAACTGCCACCAGAGTTGAAAGGAGTCCACGACGTATTTCACGTCTCACAACTGAGGAAATGCTTAAGAGCACCCGAAGACGAAGTGCCACTAACGGGAGCAGAAGTCCAACCTGATCTATCCTACCAAGAATACCCTGTTAAGATACTCGAAAGAAGGGAAAGGAACTTGAAATCAAGGACTATTAAGCTTTGCAAGGTGCAATGGAATCATCATTCAGAAAAGGAAGCAACTTGGGAAAAAGAAGAAGGCCTGCGTCAAAACTATCCATACCTCTTCAGCAAGTCACCTAAATCTCGAGGACGAGATTATTCTTAAGAGGGGTAGGTTGTAACATCCCTATTTTCGCCTTACTTGCATTCTCTGAGCATCGCCCAGATACATGCATCTCGCGTCACCTAACTCTGAAAGGACCCAAGACCATAACCAATATGTGCAGAATGTACCCTAGGATCCCCTTGTATCGAGAAGTCCCAAATTGGCTAAGTCTTTCTCTTTTCCGAAAACGCCCGCTTCGCGAAGCCCCAAAAAGTCCAAAATCTCCGTTTGAAGTCCGAATCGAGATTCGTCTTCTCCTATAGGTTCATATCGCTATTTGATACGTATCGTCCTTTAGAAACATCTCCAAATTCGCGACGAAAACCAGAGTTTCAGCTGTTGGAAGAATCTGAAAACAAAAGTACTATTTTTACCCGGCTCTGTTTTCGTTTTGGCCAAAACCCTGCCAAAGCTTCTCATTTTTGCGCATACTCAATTGGAATAAGTATATACCAATTTTATCTAACCCTCAGAAAAATCAGATTTACATTTGGATCCCTAAATCTCAAAAATACCCAAAATACCCCTAGAGCAAAGCTGTGTACAGTACATGGCACAGTACTGTGCCTGTGTCGTTGCCGTGCCGTGCGCGCGCTCTGCGCCACCGCCCGTGCGCCACCGTGCCGCGCCACCGCGTCCTTCGCCGCCGGCACCGCCCCACGTGCGCCTCGCGTGCCCCGTGAGCTACGCCACTTGTCGAAGCCACGACGACGCCTCGGGAACCCCCAGGTCGCCGGGATCGTCCCGTCGCGTCCGCCACCGAACACCACTTCGCCTGGCCGCGCGCAAAGTCGTCGTCCCGTGCCCCGAGACCACGTTGCCTGCAACCACCCGCCTTGTGCCATCGTCGCCGTCCTTCGCCGAACTGTAGCCATACCCCTTGAACCCCACGCCGGTGCGCCGTCCCATCGCCACCGTCCTCGTCTCCGGCAAACTGCGCCCAGTTGCGCCCTCCCTCGGCCAGAGCCTCCCCTAAGCCACCTGGAGGCTATAAAAGCCAGGGCATCGTGTTATCTTCACCACACGTACACGCCATTAGCAGCAGAGAGCTCCCCCTTCACTGTTCTTCTTCTCCAGCGCGCCGCAGGTGAGCTCTCTCGACGACAAGCTTTTCCAGTAATGCATTCTTCAAACTAAAGCTACCAGCATACTCCTCTTAGTCCCTAGATAGTTCACGAGCAAAGAATTGAACCCACTTCTCTTCTAACTCCGGCTATCACCGGATTTTCTATTTCCTCTGTTCAGCAAAATTCAAACCGATCCAAAAGGATTTAGAACTCGTGCTAGTAGAAAGAAACACTCCTTAGAGTACGCTCTATTGCCCCAGCTAGTTAATTTTGGTTTTCATTCAGCCAATCAAAAATCCCCAAATCCCCCGGCCGTGAACTCCAGCAGTTAACTCCGGCGAGCCTCCAACCGCCACCTCCAGGCAATCCAATGATCCAGCAGTGACCTCTACACTCCCAGGAGCAAGAATATGTGATTTGTTTTGAAATTGATCAACTCTAGGTGCTCCAATTGCTCTGCCCTAATTTCTGTTCAAAACAGCCACCTTGGCATTCAAATTCCGGCCAACTCCGGCCATCCCCGGCCAAACCCTTCAACCAGCCACCTCCTGACACTTAAGCCTACATGTTTGACATAGTTTGCCCTCAAATGCATGAGCCAATTGCTCAGGACACACAAACCCTAATTTCAGCAGTACAATGGCATGGAAATTGCTGTGTCCTGGACCTTTTTGTAAATTCTGGAAAACCTAAGACTTTTCTGCTTGTCCCACTTTGTCAAATAACCTTGCCTTAGTCTATTACACATGCTGTCCAATTTTCATCTCATTTAGAGTCACCTAGACCCCTTAACTCACTTTTCGGCTTTTAGGTTAAGTTCGGACGTGACTCGAACGTCGCCCTTTTGACGTCTAATGTCCGTCGACCCTAAGAGTCTTATTTACTACTCTTCTTGTCCATCCTAAACTAGCACAATTCAACCCTTAGAAATCCAAAGCCCAAACCCTAGTCCAGTTCAGAAATCAAAAGCCGTTCCAGTATAGCGCCCTATTATTTTATGTGAGCATAAGTTGTCGTATTTTGTAAGTTGATTGTAATACCTTGTGTGTATGCCTGTATTTGAAGATCAAGACTTCGACTACGTGGAAGAGGAAGCAGAAGAACCCGCAGACTACGACACTACTGCTTGGCAAGGCAAGTTTCCCTCCTTTGAACATATTGCGCCTATTATTTTATATGCATTTAATTATTTAGAGTTTGATATCTACACAAGTATACATAAGATAGTTTTGATAAAAGTGTATGTTGAGAAATAATGTGAGTAGATAGTCCCATTTTGTGGACCCCCCCTTGTTTTCATGACAATTTACTTTGCCTTGTCACCTTAGGAGAAAAAGTATTACTTTAAAAGAGATATGCACTCATAGAAGTATATGTCAACACTAATAAATGTGTAAAAGAAGAGAGGAAGGCAGAAGCATGAGCAAACTATTTCTAAAAGATCATTTTATATAAAAGAAATAGGGACTAGTGGCGAGGATTGGTTTGGATGGTTGGCGCTGTGTGCGCGGTGGGTTTGTGAAAGCCTCGCTAAGGGTCCATAAGGACGGGATCGTCGTGCTGTGCTTCTAAGCGGCCTGAAAACGTGCTAACCACCCGCCTGGTATGGGACAGGCACAATGTCATGACTCACCTAAAGTTAATCATTTCCTGCAATGGTTGTCGATCCGGTTTCCCGAGTGGAAATTGGTGGGCCACAGAGGGCCACGAGTGGTGTGAGGGGTAGAGAGGATAAGGTGTAAGAAGGAAGTCGCCCTAGCCTGGCTCTCGAGTCGTGCGCGACCGAACCCGGAAGTGGGATTTCCATGCGTCCAGAGGAGGACTTCATGGACCCAAGGCTAGAAGAAAAGGCAGTGGGGAGGACCCACAACGATAATGAGGACCTTACGCGTGCTTGCCATGTATCATGTTGTAGGGAGTACCTACCTTGATAATGGGGCCGGTATTGTCTATGTATCGGGCAGGAAATTATTAACAATGGGTCAGTAAACTGTTGTGTAAGCTCAGCCTGGTCACCTGCGTATAAGTCGCAGGGAGCTGATCCGACATTTAAGTTGAGTTTTCGTGGTGGGTACAGTGGTACGCCTCTGCAGAGTGTAAAAAGGTATTCGAATACTCCGTGCTCCCGGGTTTTCTGGAGCCTGGTCGTAGTGGGGTGGTCCCTCGTCGATGCAGCATGATTAGTTTTGATAAATTCTTTAAAATGTGATCAAACCATGGCGGCTCATGGGAGCTTAGCCTGACTCTGTGAAAAGTATACACATGTACAGTCTGATAAATTACTTTGATAAACAAAACCCCAGATTCTGGGAGACTTTCCAAAGTATTAAAATATCTCTGTTTTCAATAAAATTACCCTAAGAATGAGAACCATAGAGCTTGTTGTTGACATTTACCACATATAACATCTCCCTATGCGGGAACTTGCTGAGCTTTGTACGCTCACCCTTGCTGATCCAATAAGTACAGAGGATGAATCAGTCGATTTCATAGACTATGGAATCGACTCAGCACAAGAAGACCCCGACAACGTTCCCGGAGATCCAAGCGCCTGAAGGGTCACCAAACCTCAACGAGAGCGATGTGGATTGCGCCCTGCTTCACGCTTTGCTGGATGAGGAGGATGTTCCTCACTGTTGTGTTGTACTACCTTGGATGATTGCTTTTTGGCTCGAACCCTGTTTTGGGTTCAGCCCCTAACTGATTTTGCTACTTATATTTTGACGTGGTTCCGCACACGTCAATTACTGTAATATAGGTCTGAATGACCCCGTGCGCTTTGCTAATGTATGCATGTAAATATGGTTGGATGTTCTGAAGTTTTAACTCCTGTGCACAAATCACCTGGGCATTTGTAGTAGGTTCCCTCTAACGAGGGGCCCACAGCATTGGAGTTGACGGTGCGCTCTTTTCACTCTCCTTCGCCGTGCTCTTCTTTGCTTTTCCCCTACTAGCTAGCTTCTTGATTGGTTGCTTCCTAGTTGGCATCAGCTTCGTCGTTGGACCCGTTGGCTGGCTTGTCGGAGGGGTCGGCTCGCTGGTAGGCCGATTGTCGGTGTCTGTAGGGGTAAGAACCTATGTATAGTAATGGTCACTAACTCCGAGGGCTATTATTATAGTACGAATTATGAAATTGGTGGGGGAATTACCTCATCCAGGACGATGTCCTTCTTGGGCCATTGTATGAACGTGTGCACCGCATCCTGGAGAATGGTAATCTCCTCGTTCGATGGCCTGTCCAATAGAAATCCCTTGCAATAGTCGGCAACACTGTCCACCTGAACCCGTGCAAAACCCTCAGATAGAGGGACACCGTGGATTGTCGCCCCCGCCATGCATTGTTGCGCCATCCCACAGCCAGCCTCGATCGGGAAGATACCAGCCAGCACCATAAGCTTGCAGGAGGCGGATTCCTATAAACAGTGCGCATTAAGATGACATCAGGGTACGTATTGAATTTCACTTTCGAATGAATTAACAAAGAAAAACGGTCATTACGTACCTACAGAAAGTCCATCAGATACTGTTGAGAGGGCTTCGGTCGAGAGGGCCCCGGCTGCGAAGACCCCGGCGCGGACACGCAGCTGCTACGACGGCCAAGAATGGGGCTCGGTAAGTCCGCTGTTGCAGGGGGGATGCCCTGGGTCACCTATCTTTGCTCATGATACATTTCCCGCATCTCCGCCAACTCCAATCGTATCTCCTCCTTGAGCCATTTGTCGCGAGCTTTCTGGGATCTCTTTCTGGGATCTCATGTCAAAAATTAGATTATCAAGGAAAAATGCTCTGGTAAAGTGGATTGGAGTGATGATGGTGCATGATGCACGCGGGTGATGTGGTCAGTTTTTTACCCGAACACTTCAAGATTAAATCATTGTGCCTTACTTCCAATGGCCTAATATTGTACTAACCACAAGCCTGATATGGGACGGGCATGACTTAATAACTTTTTCAAATACTTAAATTAACTCTGCATGGATAGTGAGGGACGAAAATGATGTGTTTATAGAATGTGGTCCTTTCATTGATTCATTGCTGGACAAAGGGGAGTGACCCTACTGCGGTCTAGCATTGAAAAGAGACCGGAGTAGGGGTATAGCCCGCTACAACAGCTACGGGTTTTGTTTGATGCATGATAAAATCTTGGCTGGGTAGAGCTAAAGTTACTATAAGATAATGAGAAAAGCATGTAATCTTCGACTCAATCGCATGCAGTATTGTTGCATATATATACGCTGACAGTGGTAGTGAAATAAATTGTGGGGAAAATAGTACACCTCTGCAGAGTGTAAAGAATGTATTCGAATACTCCGTACCCTCGAATTAGGGTATGTCATGGTCAATAAATTTATCATGTGGTTGGCACAAGTAGATTTATGAATGACACTTAAGATGTTAAATTCATCTTTGAAAAGTTAACTATGACATATGTATATTGCACTTTTATTAAAGTGAATAGGAGGCTAAATTTCTGCAACCACTATACCATAGTGATAAATTGTGAAATGGTTTATTATAAATATTTCTGTGAATTTTCCATCATGTTTATCTATTATTTGAATATATATGCATTTTGTTACAATTGGCATGCTGAGTATCTTGCACTCACCCCCAAAGTCTTAATTATTAGAAGAATATGAAGCTGATCAGGAACCACTTGAGGACGAGCCAGCTCCACTCGAGGGTGAATTTGATCAGTTCTTTTAAGGTCATAGCTCATGGTTGAGTTCGATTGTAGGAAGGGCTGTTGTGTACGTGTGATATAAATAAGATTTGACCATCATGGCCCCTACTATCAAAATTATTGTAATACTATATAATTAGTGTTCAAGTCATGGTTGTGATATACACTCCTCTTTACAACTACATCTTGGAAAGTTGTAAGCCACGGGGGATTTGCCCAGACACACCCCCGTAAGGCACCCCGTCACAGGGATTTTGACAACATAGCCATTTGTCATGTTGACTTTTATCCTATTAAAACACCAAGCCGTCGTGGGTTGTCCTCATATTGAGAAGTTTGGTCAAACAGGTGGCTTGCATTCATCACAATTTGTTTCACATCAAGTTGTTGTTTCTATCTCACGGTGGGATCCATTTAGTGGTGATCATAATTTTATGAATTTTTAGCGTGTGCTGCTATTTTTGCAGTGTTTTCTTTGTTGGAGTTTTTGGCCATAGGAAGGATTGTTGGTTTCATGAGTTTTTCCTTCAATTGTGCCATTTTGAGCAATTTGAAGTTTTTGTGCATATGGGTAGGTTGTGTAGTGCCAAGATTTTTCGTTTCGGTTTGAGTAATTAAGATCATCATGAATTCAATTTGACAACATCTACAAAATTTGATATTGAGAAGTTTGATTCAATTTCAAGTTCTGCATTGTGCAATGCATATGATCGCTATTATGTCTGACTAAACAAGTAAGCCGCCTATATTTGGGCATTGGGGTATCCATGATTTTTTTAGTATGATGCTTGTACGAAGAGATAAAGACCAAGAAGATCTACAGAATTGGAAGTGGTGCCTTTATTTGAAGTTCAGTAGTTATACCAAGTTGGCATATTTAATTTAATTTGATTCTGTTTTACTTATTGGGTGATATTTTATGTCAATGAGGAGATTGTTCGAGTTGTATCTTATCTCATTAATAAAAATTTAAGTTAAGGCAAAATTACCTCTTATTTCATCAATTTGATATTGCCCAACTACCATGCCTTACTTCCATTAATATGAACCAATCTCGGCTCCCCTTTATAATTCTTATCCTCCCCTATATAATCTACTTCTACACTTCCTTTCTTCTTCTTGCAGGAGAGTGTAGAACACATACAGTTTCTCACAAACTTTAGAGGGTTGTCCACACCAAACAAAATAAGAAAATGAATAGTTGCGTATTCTTCGTATTGTACACACATTTTGTGGTATGGAGGTAAATCAATGTACAATACCTCTAGACACAACATATAATGATAAACCTAACTTGTCTAACATTTGTATTGACAATAAAGTAACAATTGGGTTTGAGAGACATCGGGAAAGCATAGGTGAAAATTTCTATCTGAATATGGTGAGAAATCAGTGTCTTTTCCACCAGGAGAGATGTGACAGCCTCCTTCCATCCAGTGGCATGTACTACTTGCGCCCTTCTCATACATTTTTCTATATTACTTATTATCGCCTCCCCTTTCTATTTTGAAATCATGCAACAATCCTGTTTTATGTTTAAGTATTCCTTTATATTAATTGTAGGCATACTTGCAATACAGGTCAGGGAGAGGTAAATTGCACGTTTCAAGTGGTTACATCATAAAATACTGAGATAACAACGTGATGGAATGTCAACGTGGACTGGCAAATCACCAAGATTTCACCATTTAGGATCCATTAGGTTTCTTTAATCTCGCACTAGACAACTGAAGGATAGAAGAACAATGCTAATCAAATGATCAACAACCAAGAGAAAAAGCACCAGAGAATGTATTCCTTTCGTTCTATGCCAACATGAAATACATTCTTTGGGCTGCACTAGAGTCAAATGCTCAATTTGTAGGAAAAGGAAGACCGCTATTTACAATATTTAATCCAATTGCTATGGTTAATCATAAGCTATGAAAGGATAGAAATGTCATTACAATTCCATTTTTATCATTAATTAATGGAGAAAATTAGGAATTAATTAGTTAATTAATTAGAGTTAATGCATACCATATTAATGTTGGTTAAGACGTTGTTTGTGGGGTGAACTGGCAATAGCATGCATGGTTCATCAATCAATTGGTCTGTACCAGGATTCGAAGATGCAATGACGTTTTTTTTTTTTTTTTTTTTTTTTTTTTTTGAGATTGCAATGACTTGGATGAGTGTATACTGCTTTGCACTGTTCTTATATGTCATATCACGTAGTGTGCAAGAATTCTTTCAAACTCGTCAAGCCAATCTCATAATCCACATGATTTCTGTCTATTGCTGTATATCCAACGCATTTCGATCACATGAACAGTATGTGCCCAATGGATGGGGTCTACTCGAGTTGAGACTGATAATATGATTCAAAGCATTTCTCAAGTGGAACCAAGAAAGACAGATAGATGAGATTTGATTCATTTCACCAATGGCAATGAGTCTAGTCCTTGTCTGTCCACCTTCTCTGAACGAACATCAGGCTATCAATGGAATGCCCTAAGTGGTGAAAGACCTACTCCGGGGTTTCAAAAGAATAGAAATAAACCATAGCAAGTGAAAGATCATACGGGAAAGCTGTTTTGAATCATAGTGGTTACCATTGATACCTCACCTACTTGTAAGCAGTAAGATGTTCTTCTTTCTTGTAATAATATCTGATCCCAACAAATGGCATGGCTTCTTATTGGATATGGAGTTTATACTGGTACGTCAGTATTGGTATACACATACTACAGGACTCGTGTGCACATGACATGGGTCCTAGTTGCCCTCTTCTGCTAGTAGATTGATGAACGGCTAATGAACTACAAGTCTAAAATTATTGTCATGTGTCTGCCGAGACTTGCGTTGACTACTTTTTTGTGAGTTGTCAAGACTAGTTCAAGTGGGAAATCTCTTATTCAGTGATCTTTTTTGACATTATATTTACATTTGCCTGCTAATATTTGTTATGTTGGCTCAATGTGAGAACTCTTCTATGACTAGCATTTTTTGAAGAGTTCTAGTGGACAAAGCTGACCACTCTTACTTGATTAGTAGCATTGCTTTTCCTAGTCAACTGGTTCACTCGAGAGTTCTTGGTGGCAAAATTTCATGAATTTGTTGCAGGGTGGAGGATGAACTGCAGTCATAACTACGATTTCAACTGGGGCACTGCACATGTTTTGGATACCCAACCATGCAATTGATGCTTTAGATCCATCGGCCAAAAATTAAAAAAAAATGCCCCCTATTTTTCCATGTTGGTAGATTTAGGCATTGATTTTTGATCCAATAGCCTACATATGTGTACAGCAGGGACATAATTACAGCATATCCGAATCCTTATTGTACAAGATATGTATCTTTCACAAAATTATTTTTACACGGTAGTATCCCATTGTTCAACTACTTCTTTTGTAGTTCCATTAATTCAAACCAACCTCTATGCACCTTATAACCCTCCTTTCCTCCACTTCGGAGGCTTCACGACTAAACTCCTCTGTTTTGTAATTGTTCTCAATTGCTCTTGAAGTTAAGCTTAGCCAAACTCAGCAATTTTTCTTGCCAAGATGGTGCAAATGTCTTGCCACTCAAAATATAGAAGTGTGTAGTTATGTATGCTACACAACATATGGACTCTGTATGGCCGCTTACTGCTTGCATTGTTAAGCATTTCAGTGAAAAGGTGAATTATTGAGTAATATTTCTATATGCCATGTACGATGATAGTTCTGAGTTAACCTTCATTTGTATCAACAGGAAAGCCATGATTTGGGTTTGAGAGGTGTCGGGAAATGACATGTTCCACCAATGTTTTGATGGGTGCCCTCCTGTCAAGTAAGAAGAACAATCATAGAACCTTTAGGTACATCCACCCACTTCAATGGAAAGATATGAGCAATCAAACATTAGTCTACATCCATCGAAAGGAAAAAAACTCTAAGAGCTAGTTTCAAAAGTGATGCATCAAAGACATATATGAAGATATTTGTTTTAAGACAAATTATTGACTTTTTAATAAGTTCAAATAGATTGAAAAATTAGTTGAATTGTCCAAGGGCTCATGACTAATTTAGGTTTATTACTTAAACCCATAAAACTTGTAGAAACTGGCATGAATAAATTATGTAAGCTTTCCAGTCTTATAATTTGCACGCTAACTTGTAGATAACCCAAAAAAAACTGTTACTTTTTAACTTTAATAAGTAGAATTACCAACACACTCTCAAAGAAAGATTGATAATTGAAGCTCTAACATTTTGTACCAAGTCACAATGTGCTCCTTCCATCTATTTTTTTTCCTGTTAGCTATGTGAAAAGAATGAGCCACTGACACAGAGTTCATATTTAATTACATTTGGATGAGATATGCCCCATCCTTGGCCACAACACGCCAAGAGTTGGTGAGAGGTATGGTTGGTGAAGGATATATTTTAAATAGGTTCAAAAAGTTGGGTTCAGAATATTTAGACTTGGATAAATCTAAATGAATTGGGAATAAATTAGAATTGAATTGGATTAGGATAGTTTCAAAACAGAGTAAGATAAGGATTGGATTATCATGGAAAAACTAATATCCAAATAAATCCAAATCACGAAATAATATGAGTTTTTATCTTTCCACCTTCTATGTATTTAAATCTCTTTAGTGTTGAAATGTGTTTCTTTAGGTCCAAATGGTTTGGATCTAAGGGCTGAAAATGGGTAGAGTTTGGCTAGGGATTAGGATTGAATCAGGTTTTAGGAATTATTTTCTAGATTGAGTTAAAGGTTAGACCTTTATAAGTAATATATGTGTAAAAAAGAGATTAGAATAAGATACAGACCGATCAGTAGTCTTACTCAAGAGGGGCTCAAATAGGGCACAAGAATAATTAGTGGAGGAGGTTGGTCAAAAAGTCAAAAGCATTGGAAAGGAGATTTATAAAAGGCAAGAGATGCTGGTTCAAATTAATGGACCTAAAGGATATAGTAGTTGTACCAATTGAATACTAATAGATATCTCTCTGTGTAAAATTATTCTGAATATTCACCAAGGACTCTTGATTAAACACATGTGATTAATTAGGAAGGTGCTAAAAGAGGGGCCTCTAGAAATGTAGAAATGGGATGCAGATACAAAATCAAATAGCCTAATACAAACAATTAGATAACATGACATTCAAATACAAACAGTTCAATTCAATACTCTAAAAGTACAAGGAGATCTAAGAATTTGAGAACTTTACACATTGAACAATTTGAAACAACTCAAAGCAACTATTTAATCCCAAAAAATGGCAAAATCCTAAATCATAGAAAATACGCCCATTGTTAAGAGGTAAGTTTCCTAAAAACTCAAAACAACTCTTTAATCACAAATTATGGATCTTAACAACATGCGATTTATAAGTTTTTTTTATATTCGTCTGTATTTCTCTTAATATAAAATATAGGATAGAGTATTTAGTAACATTAATATAGAGAAAAAAATATTAAAAAATACAAAAAGAAACATTAAAACTCAACCAACGACAAGGGCTAAAATTTAGTAAGATACTGAAATCACTCTTAACTCACAAAATGAAGCTAGCTCACCAAATCGACCCTCTTGAGAACTCAAATCTCAGAATACTTGGGAAAAAAATCTTAGTAAAATAATTAAAAGGAATAACATTAGTACTGCCTTTATGCAGCATGGCATGGAAACGTCTCCAAGTCAGACATTGGCACTTGCTTGGATTGGTGCGCTTTACTGGTGAATCATTGACGAAGAAATTCTGTGAATAGTGTGGTGTGCAGAACAGCTTTACACTAAGTGATCTATTAGCATTTAACACTACTCAACTACGACTAGCCTCATCTCCAATTTAATTTGTTTTTGGCTGCCCAATGAGCCCAGCGGAGCAACTCTATATTTTTCTTTGCCATTAAAAAGCAATGTTTGGGTTTGACAGGCATTGAAAAAATATGGGTGACAAATTATATTAACAAGTGTAAATAGTAAACAACTACTACACGCGATGAATTCCTTGCATATGTAAGTGTCGAACATTGCAAGTCTACAAATCCCGAATTCCCCCATCAAGATAAAAAGTATTTTCTTGTGTTTACTAATTTTGGTAGAGGCGTCTTCATCCCATGCAAAAGCACGGACCTTTGGCAGCTACGGGGCTTCTCTCTACCTCAAAACAGTAGAGAAGTACAAATCCACACTTCATGTACTTGTACACAATACCATGCTGGTAAAAGTACTATATCTGTGGTATATCGGCCGATATAGTGATTGTAGGATCAAGGATATCGATTAGAGAGGGTGAATAGAAGATTTTTAAAAATTCTTTTCAGTTAAATAATGTTTACAAGATAACAATGAAACCTAGATTTCACAAAAGATTTATTAACAATCAAACATCTAGTTGCAATTAATCAATATGGAATATACAACATACAACTAGAGTAATGTAAACAATTGTTTCAAGGTAAATGTGAATTGAATAAGAAGGAAATAATTGACACAATGATTTTTACTGAGTTCTAGGAGACTCGCCTGGTCTCCCCTACTCCTCGTTGAAGCTCTCATCCATGAGTCTCCCTTCTATATCCACGAAGGATATGTCCATTCGGATTGCTCCTTCTCTACACCAGATAGGCGAGCACCAAACTTTTCACACTTGTTTGTCGGCCTCTCCAACAAACTTCACTCAGAGAGATCATGACTCTCCTCCACTGACCGTCTAGACGATGGCGATCGTTAAGAGTAACAAGTCGGACGTGCTCACTTGAACGTGATGGATAGCGCCCCGATCTTCCGATAGGTTCTACTTTGCGGAACGGAGACGTTCACGTTTCAAGGCTTCCAATCAGCGGGGATTGAATCATTACAATCGCTACATCCACGCACCTCTCGTTATCAACCGTGCTCACGCCTAGATGACCTTACCACGAAGGTTAATTCCTGCACGCAGTAGAAGAAATGAGCAAGAACGAGAGAGTATGCAATCTGAATTTCAAAATGAACAATTTGAGGTTATCTTTCATCAAACCAGGTCTAGGGACACTACTTCGATGAACAACTGTCTCACACACAATGGGGGAACAGCGTAGAAAATAACCTAACCGAAAAAGATAGGGGGTGGCGGCCATATGTAGCAGGAGTGTGGTAGCCAGAGGTAGGCCACCGGCCAGAGAGCCCATCCCCACGTAACCCTAGGGATACACGGGCCTTGGGCCCAAAGTAGAGGTGGCACAGCACCCGACAGGTTCTATCCGTGGATTGTTTCATTGATTGCGGATGATTCAAAAGGAATTTGGCCATAAGCCCAAACCCATTGGAAAGGTGTCATCATGGGCTTCTCCGTGAAGTACTCATTTGCCCTAAATGGACTCCGTACGTGGCTTGGACATCCGTTTGAAGTCGGACTACTGCTGGATGGCCGAACCGGATTCGTGGACGAATTGGGATTGAACTTGGGCTTGACTTGATGTCTCGTGGGTTGCTCCGTATTGGGTGTGGCTCGCTGACCCTCCGGTATAGACGGTTTGAATGGTTCAACACATGGATTCATGCTGACTCGTCATCCTCCTTGATCTTTCGACGATGTAGTGGAGGTAGCGCAAGTAGTGCAAGAAGTGAGAGGCACCGTGTTCATGTCCGTGTTGGTGATGTCCTCATCAGAACGAATTAAGTGCTAAAAACTCAAATGATGCAAATGAATGCACACACACTAGCACTAGCTTGTAAATTGTGGATGAAGTGCACTAATCACTCTTAGTCTCTCACAAATGCTTCTCTTCTAAATCTCTCAAAGATTTTGGCTCAAATCTAGCCTCTAGATGCAATAGATTGAAGACAATGAGCTTGGCTAGCTTATACATAGTATTCTTCACTTCTTGAGCAGCCTCAAATGAAAGCCAACACGAGGTATTCATAGCCCCAAAAAAAATAGCCATTTGCAACTAACTACGCCAGATTTGCACAGGCTGGACATTGTCCAGCCATGCCGAACATTGTCTGCCCAATACAACAAAATACAACTGTTGCAAACACGTCAGTGACCGTTGGGCAATTTTTGTAAAAGCCGGACAATGTCCGGCCCATCCCCAACAAAGCTCCCGAACATATATATCTTTCTCTGTTTCACTCTCAAATACGAGGCACAAACAATTTGTATAGGCCGGACAATGTCCGTCCATACCGGACAAAGTCCGGCCCATCCCGAACAAAAGCCCTCCGGACAGATCCAAACATCTCCAATTCATTTTACAACAAAACTCACAAGTTTTGTACATGTGGGACAATGTCCGACCATCACGGACAATGTCTGGCCTTGCCCAGACAAAAGATCCGTACATATATATATGTCTCTATTTGCGATTTGCAAAAAGCCACAAGAGTTGTGTACTGGCCAGACAATGTCCGGCCACCACGTACAAACACTATCCGGCCTGTGCAAACTGAAAACAGAATTTTACTCTAAACTTGAGTTTAGGGTATTTGCACATACGGATTTGCTGTTTTCTCGCGGATATTCCTGCTGATCCTCAGCAACGACCACGACCAATATGATTTACGAACTTAACTCACATGTCGAATATCCGGTCGAAAACAGGTGGTCGAGTGGATTTGGTCGAGCGTAAGCAAGTGAGTTGAAAACTGGTACGACCAGCTTGAGCTCCTACGACCACGACCAAACCCTAAATAAGGATACGATCAGTATGTGCAAATACGACCACGACCAGCTCTAGAAATAAAACAAAATTCTCTAGCTGGCAATCACAACTAAGTGTAGTTTTCAAAACATTTTCTTTAATGCAACACAAACTACACTTAGACTTTCTAGCAATGCAAGAGGTGATAAATCATTAGTGCAAGATGATATGAATGCATTTGAGCTTCCACACTAGATGGACTCAAGCTACTACTTTCTGACTCCTCTTAATAGTACGGTCAAATTAGTAAAAAGAAGTTCTATCAAATCGGTCTATCTCCAAACACTGAGACCGATAAAATCCTAAGAAATCAATCCTTAATCTTGGATCTTACCTTCAGTGAAGCTTGACCTTGTGAAGCTTGACCTCTCGAAACTTGTCCTCGCAAAGCTTGACCTCGCTAAGCTTGACCTCACTTAAGATGGCTCATATCGACATTAACCTCCATACGCTCTTGCTTGTTTTCATCTGGCAATATAACTTGAGACTATAACACATACATTCAATGCACAA
The DNA here is from genome assembly GCA_019359835.1 of Pharus latifolius. Lineage (NCBI taxonomy): Eukaryota > Viridiplantae > Streptophyta > Magnoliopsida > Poales > Poaceae > Pharus > Pharus latifolius. The sequence continues at coordinate 17,731,445 of CM033326.1, read as the reverse complement.
CGTTAGTCTCATATTTAGGTTGTCATTAATCATCAAAAACCTAATTAGGGCTCAAGGTTCAACAATCTCCCCCTTTTTGGTGATTGATGGCAACCGATATATATAAAAAGCAGGGATATCAAAGAATAGAAATATACATACAGTGCTCCCCCTGAATCCTATGCATATACAATGTAAAACAATGTAAAACGACATTCAAGCATATATGAGTTAAACACAAACGTATATATATGTGACCATGTGACAACATAACAATTTGTTAAACACAAACATACACACACACACACACAAATATATATATATATATATATATATATATCAGATAATGTCTCTCTCCCCCTTTGTCATCAAACATCCACAAAGGGAGAAAAGCATATATGCATACAATAGTATAGCTGGGAGTAGTCCATACAAGCATACAACTACCATAAGAGATTGAAGCCCATACACACACACAACTCAAATAAGTCTATCGATCACTAGATGATCTAAGGCTGCGGAGGATGATCAGAGGAAGAGTCACAGCGACGGCGACGCTGATATATACTATCCTGCATCAAAATACCCACGCAGCTCGAAGATGTCCTGGCTCATGGAATCTAGTCGAGGCTCGATGATGTTCAGTCGATGATCGATGGAGTTGAGACGAGAGTCAACTGCATCAAAGCAGGCCTTGAAATGCATGGACATTTGGTCGAGATGGTCCATGATCATCATATAGTGGGCAGAGACATCTGGGCCAGGTGATATAGAATAGGACTGAAGGGGAGAAGGCGCACCTGCCTTGGCTGAAATGTCTGCCATCTGCTCATCGTCACCAGCCGGTTGCCCCACTTGAGTCTCATAATGAATGAGAATCCCCAGACTCTTCATCCGGTAAAACTCCATCGAAGTAGGACGAGATGCTCGGTGTAGGCCAAAGTAGGATAAGGTGTGAGCAATAAAAGGCACGAAGGGCAAAAGCCTCTTTAGATCCATCTAGACCTCCTTCATCTCATGAAACAAAAACTCGATAATGTCAAATAGGGTCTTGTCAACCTGAGCCTTCAGAACGCGTAGCATGGTAGTGGTGACGGCCTCTGGATCTCCGATCTTCGGCAGAATAGTCATTCGATTGATCTTCTCAAGAATCACAATCGGGGGAATCAACTGAGAGACTTTGCCGATGTTTGGGTCTAGACTGTCAAAGAGATGGGCGACATCCTCAACTCGTACCTCATCCAAGGCAAAGAGGCTGTGATCTACATGCTCAATTTGAAGAGCTTCCTCGAACTGTGCCTTGGTGAGCATCTTCTTCGAGTTGTTGTGCATGAAAATGATGTGAGAGCGGTCGGAGGCAATGTGAAGGGATGCATAAAAAGATCGAATAATGTCCTCGTTCCACTTCCACTCTTCCTGCATCTTAGTGAACGAACACATGTTGATTGCGAGGAATTTTCCCTTCAAAGGATAGTGGACTTTGCTCTCAATCAGGTTCCAATCAACCGCCTGATGTTCGAAAACCTTGGTGAAGGAGAATCAAGTGCTGAATTGAGAAATCTGGAAGGCATTTCAGAAGTTTCGCTCTGTGCATGTCCGTGGGTTCTTTCGGTGAAGCCGTCGAACCGTGCTTGCCAAGTAGGTCGGTGCACCCCCAGCCCCCTGGTCGCCGTCACTGCTGCTGTCATCTGAGTCTGAGCTCACAACAGGGGAGCCCATGGGAGGATCTTGAGCAGCATCATCCTTGTCTACCACCAACGCATCCCAATCGATGGGTTGAGCCGGTTGGGAAGAGCCAGAGCCACGGCAGAGACTAGTTTGTTTGACTCGCCCCGACATGCTGACTCTCTGGAGAGAAAGATTGATATAGAATTTGATAAGAAGATGATCTGATAAGTTGAGAAGAGAATGCAATGAAATACATGACCCTCAAATACACCTTAAAATTTCCCTTTAGAAATTTTGGGAAAAACTTTCGTCTTTACATTTTGATTGATAAAAAATGTCACCAAGTTTGCCTTAAGGTCTATTTCGTAACTTTTAAGCTAAATATGCCAATAACATCACTAGCTATCATGTTTATGAAATTTGCCAATGCGATCAATTTATACCAAATTTTAGCAATTTTCGCACTCTCAAATGATTTTTATTTTAGTTGTTTCCAAATGTATTGTATTTATGCATGTAAGTCAAATATCATCAGGAGTATTTTTCAAATTTGGGTTTTCCCTTACAATACTTGATATTTGTTTCCAATCATAGCACAAGTTACCAAATTTTCATTTCTTTTGATTTGCTAAATTACCAATTCATGCATGTCATTGAACTAGGATAAACGAGTTTGCAAATGTGATGAAAATACCACAAGAACAACACAAGTTTATACCACATAGGTTTATCCCTAAACAAGACATTTCAACACTCATGGCATGCATGTCTACAAGATGATTCAAATTGGTAGGGGCATATGAAATCACTACATGTTTGAGATTAATTTCATGAAAACTCATCAATTTTAACATGCAAAAAGAAAAATCTTCCAAACCTTAGCATGTGAATCATGATGAAATGCAAGAGATGGAGAGAGAAGAGAAGAAATCTAACCACACCAAATGAGGGAGAAGAGGAACAGGGGCCGAGATCTGAAGCCGGACGAAAATCGGTCGGACGGATGCTTGGGTCTGGTGAAGGGGGTGAGAGCTCAGTGAGAGAGGGGAAAAGAATGAGAAAACAGCATTGGAAGATTTGGAAAGAAGAAGAGGTCAAAAAGAATGAGGAACCATCCAACTGCACACATGCCGGACAGAGTCCACTGAGCTCAGACAAAGTCCGGTTCTGGCAGACTGAGTCCGGCACAGGGCGCACAAAGTCCGGACGGTTCAGATAAACTGCTGAATCTTCTGAATGTTTGGAGATTTTGCAAGTTTGCTTTCAAAATGAATCAAGTTCCAGAATAGACTCAAATATCATATTAGGAATATAAATAGATAGAATTGAGATGGATATGAGTTGAAGAAGATCTTGATATGAGTCCCCAAAAGAGATTTTAGGGTAAAACGGGTAAAAAAATCAGATTTTCACCAAATCTTCAATTCTCAATGAAACTTGAATTTTTCTGAAATGTTTGGAATTGTATGAATTTGAAATACTATTTTAATCCTTGACATAGAAGAAAATCTGGCTCAAATAGCAAAATTCACAAAATGCGAGTTTTCAGTAATTTCGGGTCGATAGTCGTTTTCGAGCGACCTAGAATATGTGATAACTTGAAAATGTAGGTATTTTGAGAAAATGTTTAACACGAACTATCTTCAGATGATTGAGTTCTAAGTGTTTCATGTAGAAAGATTTTGCCAAAACTCAATCTATCTTGTTTTATAGAAATAAGTTATTTTGGGCCAAAACAAGATTTTGAAATCTCTAATTTTGTCAAAATTCTGCATTTTAACTCAAAATTATTTTGTTTAACTTTCAAAACCTTTGAAAACATATTTGAAACATATCTTAGAAGGTTTTGTGGTAATTTTGAACATTTTGAATGTTTTGAGCAATTTTTGACCCTTTTAACAAAATACATGCATAATTTTCATTCATGTACACAATTTGGGGTATACAAATATTCAATGAGCTTGAAGTTGCTCCCCCTTAATGTGTCATCCAAGTTTTGTTGAAAGAGACGAAGAGGTGATTTTTTGATCTTTTTCTTTAAAATAGGAAGTCATTGGCATAGATGCCTACATTACTTATATATCTACATATATATAGATGTGGATAGTATGTACACTAGATAAGAGCACAATAACGAACCATTCTAAGCAAGCAAGAATTCAAATAATATTTGAAATATCAATAACATTTAATTCGTTCCTTAACTTGCTAAATCTTGATTCATTTAAGGGTTTAGTGAATATGTCCGCTAATTGATTGTCGGTTGAAACATGACTAATCACTATGTCCCTTTTGATACATGGTCCTTTAAGAAATGATGTCTAATGTCAATGTACAAGGATGGAAATGATCTATTTTTGAAAAACGAGAGTTCAACAAAAATCAATACAAAGAGAGGATTATGAACTTCATTCTTTATGGTCTAAAACAAAGATTTTGAAATGAATTCAATTTAAGGCCATGTCATGCAAGAGAATACCTTTTGGCATAAGTTTTATTTACTATCATTTTTGAAGTTCTTGCCAAATAGTTTTTGGATCAAACAAATGAGTTCCAAAGATAATAAAAAAGATCCAAAACAACTCAAATCAAGAAACCATCCAAATGAACATCAAAACTCATGAAAAGTTACATAGAGATAAACAACATCAACGGAAACACTTTTCATGAAGATCCAAGATTCAAAATTTTTGGTCATATGGAAGAATTGATAGATTGGCATCCAATTTTATTGAAACTTTCTTAAATACCGCGGCTTCCTTTTAATCATCAAAACATATGCAAAAAAATTCCAAAAATTTCAAAATAAATTTTAGAGATAAATGATGTAATGAGGAACTAGATTGCCTTTTATGATGAAGCCAAGATTTGATCCAACAAAAAGATATGAAAATAACAAATGTTGGTCAGATTTAAGGTTTCAGATTTCAGGTTTGAGAAAATCATTTTACACTTATAAAGACACCTAAATATCTATGCAAATGTCTTCCAATAATTTTGAAATAAATTAGAAATAAAGACCAATCATAGAAGATAAGATATCATATAGAAACTTTCTTCAAATAGCCAACAAAGAAATGAAAATGACAAATCAGCCCAAAACCACGAGAAATCTGAATTTTGCAGTTTTCATGTTTGATTTGTGTAAATAATCAATTATTGCTCAAATCAAATCCAATTGAAATGAAAATTTGCAAAGATGATTATCAATGCATCAAATACATTTTCTAAAAAGAATTTTCCAAAAAGGATTTTTCAATCAAGAGTTTTGGTCAAATGATCTTTATGTTAAGTAAGAAGGTTGAAAATTGACGAACTTTTACAAATTTAGTTCAAATTTAATTTTTATAGAATTTTTTATATGAAAGAGCTTACATGAGTTTATCCAAATCATTTTGAGCCGAAGCTCGCAAATAAAGATCATTCAAATAGCCAAACTCATGTTTTGCATATTTAGGGTATTTCGGATCAAAGCAAGTTGTCTGGTGAGATTCAAATACCCATAACTTTCAAATTAAAACTCTTTTGAAAACTTTTCAATTTCAAACTTCTTCAGGGTAAGAGTATCTAGGAATTTTGTAAAGCAAGTTTTGGCCAAATCCAAATAGATTTTGATTTGCGCTTAAAATCGATTTGGTTGAAAAACAAGATACTCGAAGATCATTTTGAGGCTAGTTTTTGATAAAAAGAACTTTTTGACATCATTTTTCATCCAAAGCCTCTAAAAACTTTTTAAATACATTTTAAAGACCATTTTGATTGGAATTGATGATTTTTGGCCTTTCGAATGAAAATTTGACATTTTGACCAATAAGAGTTCATTTTAAAAACTTATGCTTGCAATTTGAAATATCTCAGATATAGGGGTGTAATAGACAACGGAAGCATTTAAAAATTATTTCCCTTAAAGATGCAACATCATAAGTTTTAAATTTTCATTCTTTTGCACAGTTGGCTATGAAGATTAAAACAATAAAGAATAAAGGGAGCAAATGCAATGCAAATATTTTTATGTAATATATCAAAAGGATTTAAGCCCTTTTTGGTACCCAAACCATACGAGACCTTCTAGCCTTGTCGCATAAGTCGTTTGGTACCCAAATTGTTTTATCTTTAGGTTTTTGAAAATGGCAATTAATTGGTTTTGCAATTAAACCCTTTTTAGAGCAAGAAATCAAATAAGAGCCAAAATAAACAATTTTAGAAACATTAGATGCACACTTATACGAATGTTGCCCTTTTAAGTGATATGAGGAATATGAAGTTCGAGAGGGCTTTTTGAAAGAATTTGTATGAGTGTGATGAAGTATATGATGCCTCTTACTAGATGAGTGTGCATAATTTAATTTTTCCTTTTTAAATGAATTTTTATGATCTAAAGGGGTTTTAACAAGCATGGCACTACCTACATGACATCTAGTAAGGTTTTTGCTCAATCTATTTGCTTTCATTTTAAGTTTATCATTTTCAATTTCAAGTTCTTGAGATGATTCCGCGTCAACATATGAAATGTGATAAGAACATGACGGCATTTCATCACAAGTAGATGAACTAGAAGGCATAGCACCAAAATCACTAGATGAGCTAGGCATAACAAATAAGGAGCGGCTAGAACTAACACCATGGCATGAAGATGAGTCACTAGATGAATCATAGTATGAGTTACTAGTATCAACCGTACAATCATGTGAACTAATAAATTAATCATTCGACAACTTATCACATGAAGTACTAATGTCTACAAAGCTAGCATTTGAATATAACCATGAATCAACAATTGAATTATTGCTAGCATGTGAAGTAGAAGTGTATGACTCTAAAGATGGATCAGTAGGGGAGTCACAAACAACTCTGACATCTAATATACATGTTGAGCTAGTAGTATCCTTGGCAAGCAAAGAATCATGAGAATTTTTCAACTCTTGATATTGCACTTTCAAGGATGAGTAATTATCCTTTAAAGTGCTAAAGTTTTTAGTCATATTGCCAAGTAAGTCTTTTAATTCTACAATCATCTCCATAAGCTCATTATTAGAGAGGTTAGAATTTGATACCGTCGAGTCACATGCCATAAGGCATATAGACTTGTCTTGAGATGAAGACTTTGACTTCGATGCTTTCTTAATTTCTAGCTTTCCTTGAGCTCTTTTTGCAAGGTTTCACCTTTGTCTTGCTTAGGAAAACCACATCGTTGACGTCCTTGAGCTCGCTAGAAAGCTCCCGATCCTCCGCAATGAGATCATGATCCTTGATTTGCTCGGAAGTGGAACATATGTCCTTTTCCTTGGACATAGCCTCATTTGACACAAGCATGTCAATAAGCTCTCTCGGTGATGTGTCAGAAAGGTCATCGTTCACAAGGGTAGTTATGAAATCACCATAGAGACCTTCCGGCAACACCTGGAGTAATTTCCTGCAAATGTCTAGATCGGAAATATTAGCGCCAAGGGCTTTGAGTTCATTTGTGATGTTGATCAAGTGATCATATATGGTGGAGAGTGTGTCATGCTCCAACATCACAAATGCCTTATATTGCCGCATTAATAAACGCATCTTAGCATGCTCAAAGCTAGATGTGCCCTCAAAGATAGACTCAAGGATGGTCCAAATATCGTGAGCGGTCGAGTGATCACTCACTAGTTCGAGTACATTATGGCTAAGTGATCTAAGAAGCACATCTTTAGCCTTTGTGTTTAAGAGGTGAATATCATTATCTGAAATCAACGAATAAGTCATACCCTTTTGTACTAACCCCCATAAATTTAAATTCAATTCCTCAAAATAAGTACCCATGATAATTTTCCAACGATAATAATTTGAGCCATCAAATTGAGGAGCAATCAAACCAAAATTCTCTATCGAATTCATCCTTTCTCTCAAAGCGGTAAAGCCAATAAATGAGAGACCTCTCTCTGATACCAATTGTAGGATCAAGAATGTCGACTAGGGGGGTGAATAGGAGGCTTTTAAAAATTCTTTTCAGCTAAACAATTTTTGCAAGATAATAATGAAACCTAGATTTCGCAAAAGGTTTATTAACAATCAAACATCTAGTTGCAATTAATCAATATGGAATATACAATACAACATTCAACTAGAGTAATGTAAACAATTGTTTCAAGGTAAATGTGAATTGAATGAGAAGGAAACAATTGACACAATGATTTTTATCAAGGTCTCAGAGACTCACCTAGTGTCCCCCTACTCCTTGTTGAAGCGCTCATGCGTGAGCCTTGCTTCTATATCTACGAAGGATATCTCCACTTGTGTTGCTCCTTCTCCACACCAGATAGGTGAGCACTAAACCTTTCACACTTGTTTGTCGGCCTCTCCAACAAACTTCACCCAGAGAGATCACGACTCACCTCCACCGACAGTCTAGGTGATGGCGATTGCCAAGGGTAACAAGTCAGACGTGCTCACTTGAACGAAGCAAGTGCTAGAAACTCAAATGATGCAAATGAATGTACGCACACTAGCATGCACTAGCTTGCAAATTGTGGATGAAGTGCACTAAGCACTCTTAGCCTCTCACAAATGTTTCTCTTCTAAAACTCTCAAAGATTTTGACTCAAATCTAGCCTCTAGATGCAATAGATTGAAGACAATGAGCTTGGCTATCTTATACATAGTATTCTTCACTTCTTGAGCAGCCTCAAATGAAAGCCAACACGAGGTATTTATAGCCCCCCAAAGAAAGCTAGCTGTTTGCAACAAGCTGCGCTAGATTTGTACAGGCCGAACATTATCCAGCCATGCCGGACACTGTCCGCCCAATACAACAAAATATGATCGTTGCAACTATCTCAGTGACTGTTAGGTGATTTTTGTAAGGGCCAGAAAATGTCCGGCCCGTCCTGGACAAAGCCCCCGGACATATATATCTGTCTCTGTTTCACTCTCAAATACAAGGCACAAACAATTTGTACAGGCCGGACAATGTCCGGCCATACCGGACAAAGTTCGGCCCTTCCCAGACAAAAGCTCTTTGAACGGATACAAACATCTCTGGTTCATTTTACAACAAAAGTCACAAGTTTTGTACAGGTGGGACAATGTCCGGCCTTCCCCCAACAATAGCTCCAGACATATATATATGTCTCTGTTTGCGATTTGCAAAAAGCCACAAAAGTTGTGTACTGGCCGGACAATGTCCGGCCACCACAGACACTATCTGGCCTATGCAAACAAAAACAAGACTTTACAATTTTACTCTAAACTTGATTTTAGGGTATTTGCACATACAGATTTGCTATTTTCTCGCGGATATTCCTACTGACACTCAACAACGACCATGACCAATATGATTTACGAACTTAACTCACAGGTCGAATATCTGGTCAAAAATAGGTGGTCGAGTGGATTTGGTCGAGCGTACGCAAGCGAGCTAAAAATTGGTACGACCAGCTTGAGCTCCCACGACCACGACCAAACCCCAAACAAGGATACCATCAGAATGTACAAATACGACCACGACCAGCTCTCGAAATAAAACAGAATGCTCTAGCTGGTGACCAGGACTTAGTGTAGTTTTCAAAATATTTTCTTTAATGCAATACAAACTACACTTAGACTTTTTAGCAATGCAAGTGGTGAAAAATCATTAGTGCAAGATGATATGAATGCATTTGAGCTTCCACAATAGATAGACTCAAGCTACTAGTTTTCGATCCCTCTTAATAGTACGGTGAAACTAGTATAAAGAAGTCATATCAAACCGGTCTATCTCCAAACACCAAGGCCTATAAAATTCTAAGAAAACAATCCTTAATCTTGGATCTTACATTCGGTGAAGCTCGACCTTGTGAAGTTTGACCTCTTGAATCTTGTCCTCGCTAAACTTGACCTCTCTTAAGATGGCTCATATCAACATTAACCTCCATACGCTCTTGCTTGCTTTCATCTCGCAATACAACTTGAGACTACAACACATACACTCAATGCACAACGTTAGTCTCATATTTAGGTTGTCATTAATCACCAAAACCCTAATTAGGACTCAAGGTTCAACACTGATAATGGACACGAAATAGTACCAATATCATGCATTGTTTCAATTTATCTATTTGAAATATGTCAGCCAATATATCGTTCTGACAACCCAATATAACGTCTGATACCGTTAATACGCAATACTCTGATTTGAGTGATACATTTTACTCAAAAATATTGATAAAATACTTTCGATAACTATTAGGTCAAAAATATAAATCCTATATGAGAACTCTATAACCATTCAAAAATAGTTTTCTCTTGTATCATGATAATATTTTGACTTCATTTCAACTACTAAAATAATATATGGATGTATAATACAATCAACATAATATCGTTTTCTTTTATATGGTTAGTATGTGAAAATATTATAGTCGTAATACATATTAAAAATATATTATATAGCATATTAGTACTCAAAATCTACTTTTAAACTCAAAGTTAAATATATTTATTATATCCGCTACAAGAACTTATCACCTAATGTTCGATAATCGATATATTACAGTCAGCCACATCCTAATTTGTAGACACCCATGTTAAAAACTTTTATATTAATTTTAAACAATGGCATATATATATATATATATATATGTATGTATAAGTATATGTATGTATGTATAATGGACTGAGTTTCTTAGTTTTTGCCGGAACTAAAAGAGATTTCGCAACCCCTCTTAATAGTACGGTTAAAAACTAAAAAGCATTTCTATAAAACCGGTCAAACTCCAAACACCGAGACCGATACAATAAACAAGCACTTACCTTAGGTCTTTGCTGTTCCTTTTTGGCGACCTTGCGCTTGCGACCTTGGCTCGCGACCTATAGATCTGGGCAACACTGCGACTTTGTGGAAATGGCTCTTAGGTCTTTGCGGCTTTCATCTTGCGACTCCGATTTGACGTTTCTTCTTTTCACCTAATCTTATTGATTATACTCAAAGCAAATAGATTAGTCCAAGACACATGTTGTCATTTATCATCAAAATCAAGATTAAGGGCCTAGAAGCAACAATCTCCCCCTTTTTGATGATTGATGACAACAAGTGTTTAAATGAATAAAATTTAATAATGACTCCCCCTAAGTGTATGCATAGGCATTAGATATGCAAGAACTCCCCCTGAATGCATGCATATATAAATGCACATAAGAGTCATTTGAGAGTCCACAATGAATAAACAATGAGCACAAAATCTATCAATAATGTCATACAAGAATCTCTCCCTCTTTGACATCAAGTACAAAAAGGCGGGAGGACAGCAAAGCAGACATTTAACTTACATTTGATATATCAATAATATTCAATTCACTTCCAAGAAAGCAAAATCTAGTCTCATCTAAAGGTTTGGTGAAGATGTCTGCTAGCTGCAAGTCAGTTCTTATATAATTCACATCTATGTCCCCTTTTGCCACATGATCTTTTATAAAATGGTGCCTAATATCAATATGCTTTGTTCTAGAATGTTGCACTGGATTGTTTGCAATCTTTATGACACTTTCATTATCACACAAGAGTGGCACTTTTTCAAAGAAAATTTCATAATCCAAAAGGGTTTGCTTCATCCATAAAATTTGAGCACAACAATTACCTGCTGAAATATATTCTGCTTCGGCGGTGGAGAGAGCTACATAATTTTGTTTCTTAGATGACCATGAGACTAGTGATCTCCCCAAAAGTTGACAACTACCAGATGTGCCTTTTCTATCAATTATTGCAATCCACATAATCCGAATCTGAGTAACCAATTAATTCAAAATTTGCATCTTTAGAGTACCAAGTCCTATATTTGGATAGCATTTCAAGTACCTAAGGATTCTTTTAAAAGCAGTTGACATTCCTTAGGAGACAATTGAAATCTAGCACATAAGAAAACACTAAACATGATGTCGGGCCTAGATGCGGTAAGATAGAGTAAGCTACTAATCATAGATCGATAAAGTTTAGAGTCAACCACTTTTCCGTTGTTGTTCATATCGAGATGTCCATTAGTGGCCATGGGAGTTTTGATTTCTTTAACATCTTCCATCTCAAAGCGCTTGAGCAGGCCTTTCACATACTTGGTTTGACTCACGAGCGTTCCGTTCTTGAGTTGCTTGATTTGAAGTCCAAGGAAGAAACTTAGCTCTCCAATCATCGACATCTCAAATTCCCTAGACATCATTTCTCCAAACTCATGACAAAAGGATTCATTAGTAGACCCAAATATCATATCATCAACGTATATTTGACATACAAAAAGATCATTCTCAACTACTTTTTTAAATAAGATTGTGTCTACCTTCTCAATTTTAAAACCTTTTAAAATGAGAAAGTCTCTAGGGCATTCATACCAAGCTTGAGGAGCTTGTTTAAGTCCATAAAGAGCCTTAGAGAGCTTGTATACATGATTTAGAAAATTTGAATCTTCAAAAACAGGAGGCTGTTCTACAAAAACTAATTCGGATATTATTCCATTTAAAAATGCACTTTTCACATCTATTTGAAATAATTTGATGTTGAAATTTGATGCAAATGCAAGAAGAATGTGAATAGCTTCTAATCTTGCTAAGGGTGCAAAAGTTTCACCAAAATCTAAACCTTCAACTTGTGAATATCCTTGTGCAACAAGACGTGCTTTATTTCATACTACTACTCCATTTTCATCTTGTTTATTGCTAAAGACCCATTTTGTTCCTATCACATTATGATCCTCAGGTCTTTCTAGTAATGTCCATACTTTGTTTCTAGTGAAATTATTTAGTTCTTCATGCATGGCATTTACCCAATCTGGATCACTAAGTGCTTCATCTACAAGTTTAGGTCCAAGGAAAAAACAAAGGAGAAATATTCATAGAAAGAAGCAATACGAGAGCGAGTTTGAACACCCTTACTAACATCACCCAAGATTTGATTCAAGGGGTGATCTTTGGTGAACATTTGATGAAGTCAAGGGTTCTGTGATGCTTGATCATCATTCTCTTCAGTCTCTAGTTCAAGGTCTTCTCGACCAGCATTGTTGTGGGCGGTCGCAGGTTGAGAAGCATTAGTATTTGTGGTCGCAGATCCATGTTCGACATTAGCTTGGGTGGTCGCGGGTGATTTATCCTTTCGACCAGGTGACTTTTGTTCTTCATTTCTAGGTTTGATATCACCAATGGTCATCTCCTTCATAGCTTCCCTCAAGCCATTGTTGCCTACATCATCCAAATCCTCATGCTCTGCTTGAGAGCCGTTAGATTCATCAAATTCTACATTGCATGATTCTTCAATGCATTTTGCTGTAGTGTTGAAAACCTAATAAACTTTACTAGTGGATGAATAGCCAACTAGAAAACCCTCGTCAACACGCCTTTGAAATTTTCCAAGATGCATGCGCGTTTTAAGAATATAACATTTGCAACCAACGACTCGAAAATATGAAATGTTTGATTTTCTCCCTATAATCAGTTCATAAGGAGTTTTGTTCAAAAGCGGATGGGTATAAAGAGGCATAACATGCTGTGTAAACTGCCTCTGCCAAAAACCGGGTAGGCCTCTTGTACTCATCGAGCATAGTTCTGGCTATTTCAATCAATGTCCGATTCTTCCGTTCTACAACACCATTTTGTTGAGGTGTGTAGGGCACAGAGAATTCATGTTTGATTCCGGACTCATCACAAAAATCAATAAAATCATAATTTTGAAATTCTCCACCATGATCACTACGGATTTTCTTGATGGAAAGTTCAAATTCCTTTTCAGCTCTTTTTGCAAATCTTTTAAAACAAGAGGGGGTTTCAGATTTGTATACCCCCCCCCCCACAGCAGGGTGCAGCTTGGCTCCGCGCGCTGTGGGTAAGGAACGAAAAGGCCCGGACTTCGATAATTACTCGTGTCAGGCAGCCCCCAGTAAGGAGTTTCGAAGACCGGTGGGGATTCCCGACCGAAAAATTCTGGAGACCGGTAAGAAATTTCCCCAGTCACCATGAAAGCAGAGAGCCAATCGAATAAATTCCCGGTCAAAAATTTTCGGGGTAATCAAGAATTCCGAAAGCCGAGACTCCCATGACCCTCAGGGGGTAAAAGCCACTCCCGAGGGAGGGTTCCATGACCCGGCAGCGAGTGTAGAGTATTTGAGGGGGGACTAGTCTCTCAAAGTGACTCGCTACCACAGTTCATGAGAACTGGGTTGCCGCTTACCCCCTCAGTCCACGAGGAGTTACTGTAAGCCGTCCTACGGAAGCGGGGCTCCCGTCATAGGGACTTTTAGGCTGTGATAGCCTACGTCCTCACAGAGAGGGCATCCTCGCGGGGAGGGCATCCTCGAGTTCAACTTTGAACTTATAGAAATTTTGCAAAAAAAAACGTATACCCTTGCCATTGAAGGGTGTTTTGATTTTTAGACTAGTTGAATAGTTTTGATTAAGGTTTTATTAGTTTATTACTCGTAGAGAGGGCATCGCCTCAGAGGCGGAAAGACAAGAACCTGCCAAAAACTCCAACATCGGACAAAAAACCATTTGTGTTAATGAATATGCAATATGACGCCTCCCCCTGCGAAACCGCGGCGGGGGAGGGAACAGTGATTCTGCAAAAAATCCCAGAGTGGAGCAAAAATCCATTGGTATTGATGAAGATGAAATATAACGCCTCCCCCTCGGAATCGCGGTGGTGGAGGGAATGGTGAGTACAGCACCTCCCCTTGCAAAATTGCGACTGGGGAGGGAGTGAACCCGGAGGCTAGATGTAGAACTTGCGGAGCAAGTCTATGCTCCAAGTGTGCTTCAGCTCCTGGTCTTCAAGGTTGGAGAGCTTATAAGTTCCCGAGCCCAAGACTGTGGAGATCCTGTACGGGCCCTCCCACTTGGGGGAGAGTTTACCCTGGGCTTGGGGATCAATCACGCGCTTAAGGACCAAGTCCCCAAGGTGGAAAGCTCTCTCATGAACACGCTGGTCGTATGCGCGCGTCATTTCGCGCTCGTAGATGGCGTGGTGGAGGAGCGCTCGGTCGCGCTCTTCTTCGACGAGGTCAACTTCTAGCCGCTGGTTCACTTCGTTGGTTTGGTACACTGCGGCCGTAGCTCCGTCCAAGAGCTCAACCCGCAGTGACCGAAAACCGATCTCCGAGGGGAGGATTGCTTCAGCCCCATACACGAGCGAGAAGGGCGTGCGCCCTGTTGCCCGGCTCGGGTTCATGCGCATGGAGCAGAGGATGCCCGGAAGCTCCTCCGCCCATGCGCCCCGCGTGGAGGTGGTATGCTCGAGTCATCGGCGTAATCCCTGTAGGATTACGCCGTTGACCCTTTCAACGGCCCCGTTGCTTTGGGGATGAGCCACGGAGGCAAAGTGGTGGGTAGTCACTAAGCCTTTGCAGAACTCCCAAAAGTACGCCGAGTCGAATTGGGTCTTGTTGTCGACGGTGATTTCTTGGGGGACCCCAAAGTGACATACGACGTTCTTCCAAAAGAAACGCTTTACCTCGCGGGAGGTGATGCTACCCAAGGGCTCAGCCTCCACCCACTTGAAGAAATAGTCCATAGCGACCACCGCATACTTGTAGCCCCCAGGTGCTGGGGGGAAGCGACCAAGGAGGTCCATTCCCCAGTGCGAGAAAGGCCAAGTTATGGGGATGGTCTGCAACATCGCAGAGGGCAGCCTGGTGCCCTTTGCCATCTTCTGGCAGGCCTCGCACGTGGAGACAAGATCTCGCGCGTCGCGGACCAGCGTGGGCCAATAAAATCCTTGGCAGAGAACCTTCGCCGCGACCGCCCGCGGGGCCAAGTGAGACACGTAGCTTTCCGAGTGAATATCCTTGAGAAGTTGGAGTCCTTCCGCCCGCGAGAGGCAGCGGAGTAGAGCGGAGGCTCCCCGCTTATAGAGCTTTCCCTCTAGCAGGAGATACGCCCGTGCCTTGGCATGGCGGCGCTTCTCCTCTGTGTCACCAGAGGGTTCCCCCTCCCCCTCACCCCTTACGCAGGAGATAAGGGGATCCATCCAAGACGCAGCTCGAGCGATCTCGAAAACCTCCGGGACGCAGGACTCGAGGTCCGCACCCGGAGGGGTTACCGAGGGCTTCGCGATGATCTCAAGGAAAGCGCCCCTAGGAAGAGGTTCCTGGGCGCTGGCCGCCCGGGCCAAGGCGTCGGCGTGGTCGTTATCCCGCCGGGGGATGTGCCGGGTCTCCATGCCCTCGAAGTACTTCTCCATCTTCCGCACCTCCCCTAAGTATATGCTCAGGTTCGCGTCATGGCACAAGTAGGACTTGTCCATTTGGCAAACCACGAGCTGGGAGTCTCGTTTAACCAAGAGGCGGCGGATCCCCAGGGAGCGTGCGAGGCGCAACCCCAGGAGCAGAGCCTCGTACTCGGCGACGTTGTTCGTAGCCGGGAACTCAAGCCTTGCTGCGTACTCCAGCATCTTCCCTCGGGGCTCCGGAGGACCACCTCGCGCCGGCCCCGGTGAGACACAACGAGCCATCAAACTTGAGGGTCCAATGGTCATGGCACTAGGACAGCTCGGCGGGGGTCTCCCCCTCCCTCCCGGAGGCGTGGTTCACTTCGCCATGAAGTCAGCAAGGACTTGTGACTTAACAGCGGAGCGGCCCGTGAGGGTGAGGGAGAAGGGAGCAAGCTTGGCTCCCCACTTCCCAATCTGATCGGTGGTCTCTTTGTTCCTCATCACCTCCCCCAAGGGGAGAGATGACGGGACTGTGATCGGGTGTCCCCGGAAGTAGTGGCGGAGCTTCCTAGACGCCATGAGGAGAGCGTAGCAAATCTTCTCTACCTCCGTGTATTGCGTCTTAGCCCCTTGAAGGGCTTCGCTCACGTAGTACACGGGGTGCTGTTGCTCGTCCTGCACCTTCACCAGCACTGCGCTTACAACGACCAGGGTCGCAGTGAGGTAAAGGAGTAGAAGTTCCTCCAGAGATGGGCTCACGAGCAGTGGAGGGCTCGTGAGGTACTTCTTTACGTCGTCGAATGCCACCTAGGCCTCGGGAGTCCACCTAAACCCCTCGAGGCCCCAGAGGATTTTGACGAACTAGAGGCCACATTCCCCCGACAGTGAGACAAAGCGGCCTAATGCGGCCAAGCGGCCGGTAAGCCGTTATACATCTTTCACGGAGCGCAGTGGGGGCATGTCCAGCAGGGCCCGAATTTTTTCGGGATTAGCCTCAATACCCCGCTGGGACACGAGTAAGCCAAACAGCTTCCCCTCGCATACGCCAAAGGTGCACTGTTCTGGATTGAGCTTCAACCCGTACTTGCGGAGGCTGCGGAAGGTCTCCGCTAAGTCGTCGATGTGGGCGGCCGCACGGAGGCTTTTGACGACCGCGTCGTCAATGTAGACTTCCACGTTGCGGCCAATTTGGTCCTTGAGGACCAGCGACATGAGGCGCTGGAACGTTGCTCCAGCGTTCTTCAACCCGAAGGGTATATGGATGTAGCAGAAGGTGCCGAAGGGAGTTATAAAACTCGTCTTTTCCTCGTCCTCCTCTGCCATCCGGACCTGATGGTACCCCGAATATGCGTCGAGGAAGCTCATCAGCTCGCACCCCGCTGTCGAGTCGACCAATTGGTCTATCCGCGGGAGTGGGAAATTTTCTTTTGGGCAAGCGCAGTTAAGGTCAGTGAAGTCCATGCACATCCTCCACTTGCCGTTTGACTTCTTCACGAGGATGGGGTTTGCCAACCATTCGGGGTGCAAGACCTCCCACATGAACCCCGCCTCTCGAAGCTTGGTGATCTCGACCTTGATAGCCTCTTGGCGTTCAAGGGAGAGTTTCCTCAGCTTTTGCTTGATTGGGAGGCGGCTGGGAGTCACAGTGAGCTTGTGCTCGATGACATCCCGGGCGACGCCCCGCATGTCAGCAGGCTTCCACACAAAAACGTCTGAGTTTTTGCGGAGGAAGGTCGCGAGTTGCTCCGCGTGCTCTTCGGAGAGGTCCGCCCCGATCTTGACGGTCCCCTCCTCGTCCTCCGGGGGGAGCTGAACCCTCTGGAGGTCCCCCTCTGGGCGTGGTTTTGGGAGAGACCTCCCGGAAGGGGCGACCGGGGCGTGGTTTTGGGAGAGACCTCCCGGAAGTGGCCCGACTGCGGGCTGCAATAGCTTTTCGTCGACCTGCATTTCCCTAAATGCCTTCAAGTACAAGACGTCGGCGGAGCTTCCGCTGTCGACGAGGATGCATGCTAACTAACAGTTGTAGATGGTAGCGGAGACGATAAGTGCGTCGTCATGGGGGAAGCGAACCCCGCGCGCGTCTTCCGCTGTGAAGGTGAGGGGGACATTTGACCACTTTGGTGGCCGAGACGTATGTAGCACCCCCACAACCTTTACCTCCCGTGCGTATTCCTTGCGTTGGCGCTTGGAGTCTCGTCCCAAGGCAGATCCCTCCGTAATGATGTTTACACGCCTTTGGGAGGTTTGGAAAGGGAGCTCTTCAACTAAGCCCCTTTCCCGTGCTTGTCTTTGCTGCAACCCTGCAAGAGCAGGGAGCGCTGGTAAAGCTGGCGGGGGAGGCAAGGAGGCAGGGCTCCCTTCCCCCTGCCCACGTTGGTCGAGAAACGCGGCGAAGTGCTGTAAAAGCTAATGGCATTCTCGAGTAGCATGGGTATTCGACTTGTGGAAGGCGCACCATAAGTTGGCCATGCCCTTTTTTCCTTCCTTGGGGGGACCTTCGTGACCGCAGGACGACTGGCGCCCCCCATACTCTTTAGACTTAGAGAAAGGGCGGTTGCCCTTATTACCATCGCACGAGCCGCCTCCGCCCTCGAGGACAAAGGTGTCCCGAGGCCGTGGCTCACTGTGATCGCTCCTTCTGGATGCTTGTTGGGGGGCTCTCTGGCCTCTCAGCTGGCGGGGGCAGGAGCCCCCTGGTTCTTCATGTAGAGATCGTCCTCCTCCGCGTGGGCATACTTCTCGAGCACGGTGAAGAGCTCGTCGGCGGAGGTGGGGCAGCTCCGGGAGAGCCTCCGGTGGAGCTCCCCAGGGAGGATCCCACTCTTGCACGCCTCGATGACTGTAGAGTCGGGGACGTGAGTCACTTTGCTCTTAACTTGAGCGATGCGTTTGAAGAAACTGTGAATGGTCGCCCCCGTCCTCTGTCTGACGGTGTAGAGCTGGGACGAGTCCAGGGGGCGCACGTAGTCCCCCTGGAAGTTCGCGCAGAACTCACGCTTGAGCTGCGCGAAGGACTTGATGGAATCGGCCCTCAGGTTGTAGAATCGTGAGTGGGAAATACCGGTAAGGTAGAGGGGGAAGACGTTGCATTGCACCGTCTCGTCCTCCCCAGCCGCCAAGATGGCTGTGGAGTACACCTGCACAAGTTCGTAAGGGTCGGCCTCACCGTTGTAATGCTCGATGTGCGGCGGGCAGTAAGGCCGCGGCCAGCGGATGCACCGGAGGCAGCGGCACAGTGGTTGATTAGCCCCCTCAACTTCCTTGGGGGATTCTCGGTCGCTGTCTCCTCTTACCGGGGACGCGCGCTCGTTATCAGAGTCGGGGAGAAGTTCCAGTGGTCCACCTGCGCGACGGTAGTGCCTCTTCTCCTCGGGGTTAGTCAAGCTAACCTCTTGAACATATGGGTACCCCCCCAGAGGTGGCGGTAGCTTCTTAGACCGGTCTCTTCCCTTGGTCGGGCCGGGAGCGCGCCTCACAGCGACCGTGAGTCAGGGGGAGTTTCGACCGATGGCGAGAAGGAGCCTCCCCAGACTTGGTAGTACGCATTCGCCCGATCTCCTCCCTGGTGAAGCAGGTCTGATCCGCTAGGGGTGCCCTTAGGGGTGGCCCCAGGGGAGGAGGGAGCTCATGCGCTTGGGTCACCGGCCCGGAAGACGCCACCGGTGCGCGGGTTTGGCTTGGTGTCGGGTCCGTGATTGGGACAGTGACAGGAGCGGGTGCGGGGAAGGTCTCCAGGGCGACCATCGGCGCGAGCGCTGGGGCGGCCTCGGGCATATGCCCGGAAAGTCCCCCGGGCATGGGCGCAGGGTTATCTCCGGCGCGGGGGAAGTCCTCGGCGTGACGGTCGCCGCCCGCAGAGGTTCCGTGCCCAGTACCAGATAGCCCCTCGGAACGGGGAAGGTTCCAGGAATGGGCTGTCCTCCCGGTGCGGAAGGCATCCCCGGGGCGGGGAAGCCTCCGGAAGCGGGCAAGCCCCCGGGCGCGGGGAACATTCCCGACGCGGGGAAGGCGGCCGGATGCCCCATGAAGAACGAAGGCGGTGCCTCCATAAATGGATATGGGGGCAGATAGACAGAAGCTGGGGGCCACGCTAAGACGCGTAGTAGTTCCTCCAGGGTGTGTTGGGCACGGAGTTGGCCCTCGACCAAAGCCCCAGCAGCGGATCTCCAGAGACCGAGACTGAGAGTTGGGGGGTGCTAGGCCTTGCGATCGCAGTCGCGGTCACCAGGTTGGAAATAGGAACTCTCCTACCAAAGACTACAGGGGGAGGAGATGGCTCCTCTCCCCGGGTGCCCCCGGACGGTGGAGTCGTGTTAGCAACATCTTGCGGAGGCGGTGCCGGGTCGCTGGGACTGGCACCACCAGAGAGGGAGAGGTCTTGAGCCCTGGTTCTTGGGGGAGCCATGGCGATTCGTCACGAGTCCCCATGGTCGGCGCCAACTGTCGCGGTATTACTAATACCCCGGCAGGTTTCTTCAAATGTGCGTAACACGTGTACAGCAGCGCGAGGTGACCGTGCGACCGGTCACCTCCCGGTGGGCAAGCACAGAGATTAACACAGTGATTTTTATACACATTCGGATCCCAGTGGGGGCCCTAATCCTGCCGGCACCCTCCGGACGCGAGTCCGCTGGGGAGGTGCTCTCTCGGGGAGAGAGGTCTCCAAGAGAACCTGTTGTTTGAGTGTGTTGAAATGAATTGGCATTAGTTACAAATGAGATACAAAGGGATATATATAGTCCCCAAAACATGCAAAAGACCAAAAAGCTCTAGCTACGGCTGTTGGATCGAGAGGCGCTGCGTCATTTCGCCGGGTGACCCTCCGAGGCCCGGTGACCCTCCGGGACCCTCCAGGGCGCGGTGACCCTCTGAGGCCCGGTGACCTTCTGGGACCCTCTGGGCCCCTAGTGAATCTCCGGGACCCAGACCCCTAGGGAACCTCTGGGCCCAATGACCCTCTGGGACCCTCCAGGCCCCCGATGAACCTCCGGAGCCCAATGACCCTCCAGGACTCTCTGGGGCCCAGTGACTCTCCAAGACCCTCTGGTCCCCCGGTGAACCTCCGAGGCCAGTGACCCTCCGGGACTTTCTAGGGCCCGTGACCCTCCGGACCCCAGTAAACCTCCGGGGTTCTCGGGGCCCCCCAGTGACCCTCTGGGGCCCAGTGATCCTCCGAGAACCTCTAGGGCCCGGTAAACCTCCGGCGCCCGGTGACCTCCAAGACCCTCCGGCCCCCGAGGACCCTCTAGGACCCCTTGTAAGCCTCTGGGAGTTCCCCCAACACTTCATATTTGTTATAGCTCAAGATGATTAACTAATGAACTATAATAAACAATGTTAGAAATTATATTATGCGACATTTAAATGAACTAGTCCGCCAATTAATCAAAAACCGCTGACTAATCGTATTATACGTACCACTGATCGTTCACGACTACTAAAAACCCTCCGACTATATTATATGCGATGGTTTACATACTGCCAATGAAAAATTGGCTGATTAATCATCCTTGGAGGCCAATGTTTAAAATGTCGGGGAGGACAGGGTGAGGAACGTTGTCAGCGGCTCAGGAGTTGTCGAGTCGAGGGTAGGTTTGAGAGATGTGGGGTGCTTGTCGGCTGCGTAGAGTGGGACTAAGGGTTGTTTATTTGGTGGGGATAGGGACTGGCTTTAGCCTGTAGACTGACATGATAGTGTTTGGCAAGGGATGACTTATTACTAGGCCGATCAACTGGGGCTGAAGCCCAGCTGCCCAAGTATGTAGCCCTGGCTCTAGTTTTGTCCCTCGTTCGCACATAACTTTTCACTAGCAACACGATTAAACTATAAGTGGTCAAATCTTTCAGTACTTCAAATTATTTGGGACCATCTATTTTATCAAATCTGATGGCTTGGGAGTTTTTTTTACTGTTAACCCAGAATTAAAAACTAATTACAGAATTGACCCACAGTTGTAAAAATTTGCAGAAATAGCCTGCCACGTCAGCTTGTCGAGCTCCCAGAGCTCGACAAGCTGCTAGTCGCACGGGGAGGTACTAGTCGTGGTCGAAAGGCACGACTAGGGCTTGTCGTGTCCCACGACCATGACAAGCCCTTGTCGTGCCCCACGACCACGACAAGGTCAGCAATGCAGCATTCGACCAGAAAAAAAATTAATGATTAAATTGTGGATTGATTTGTAATCTGATTTCACAAATAAATGTAAACTTATACATTATACTCATCTAACAAGAGATTTGATAAAATACGACTTGATTTGATGATTTTCGATATAAACTGAAAATAGGGTACTTTAGGGTAAAATAAGATCTGAGTTTTGTCGATTTTGAATTATGGCCTTTAAAATGTGATTTTGTAATCTGCATAGAAGAGAAAATTGTATCAAATAGCATTTGAAAAAGATTTGCTGAAGAAATTTTGAATTTGGAATTAATCTGAAGATTTTAGCCTTTTTGGGTTTCTAGATATCAAATAAAGGACTAAATTACGATATAATTTGGACTGATATGTGAAAATGGCTTAGATGATACGATTTGGCTGCCAACTTTCTGGATTAAGGTATTGACATACCCATGATCATAATCCAAGAATAATCTGATCTGGATTAGGTCAAGATTTAGCTAAATCTGAGTTCTGAGTATTTAGGGTAATTAGAATCCTATTTTCGAAAACAGAATAGGATTGATAGATCTGAGATTTAGAGATGGAATTGAATCTGGCTTCTAAAGACTTTTATGTTTGGCAGTAACAAGATCAGTTCAACCCTAATCTATCTCAAACCCTAAAATATCAAAATCTATCCTGTGAACCCAAATCAAGATCAGTGGGGATTCGAACTCAGGTGGACAACGAGGTAGAAGAGAGTTTCCACCAGCTGGGCTAGGAGTTTTTCTCATCATACTGTACATACATAAATACATACATACTGTATAGATATATATATATATATACACATGCACATATATATATGTATATGTATATGTATATATATCTATAGAAATATACGTAAGTATGTATCATATAATAAAAATATATAAGAAATCTAGTGAACTGCATGATTCATTTTGAATGTAACACACTGGAAAATAAAAGTGTTAGTACATGTTCGCTATGGGTTCGGACGACCCCTCTTATGCCCATGCCCATGTCTATCTCTCTGAAAAGGCGATGGTGAGTATGGATCAGGTGGCACATGTGATCGCTGTCCAGCCGCGGTAGAAGGACCATGCCGCTTAGTACCTGCATGACCCTGAGATGGCTGTGTCGGTGGAGGGTGATCTTCGAGTTCGCTAGGCGTCAACTGATCCGGTTGGTAGTACTGATGTGCATGAGGGTCGTGCAACCCTAACATGCGCGAGACCCACTCCTGGTTGTCCTGCTGTGGTGCCATCCAACTGGGGTCGGCCCCCTGCGGAGCGTAGTACTCACGATCGTCATCCACATCCATGTGGTCGTGGGCGGGGTCCCCCCAGCTGTCCCAAGTAGACCCCCCAGGGACTGAGTATCTCTGTCCCTGGAGAGCCTGCTCAATAGAGCCTGGCCCCAATCTTCGTCAGCCGCAAACCGCTCTGCCAACGCCCTACTCGCATCGTCCCTGTCTTGACGACGAATGTCGTACTCGTGTTGACGACGGATGCCGTCGTCATCATCAGAGTCATCTGAACCGGGAGTGCGATGTCTCGACGGGCCCCCAATATGCAGATCTCTGCGTCGAGCACTGTGCATTGACGAGGAACGATGAAGCCGAGACGGGCCGGCGGACGTCCCTGGTATGTCACCTCCCTAGGTCGGCGATGTGTCACGATGACTGCGCCGTGCTAACGAAGTGCTCTGTCGAGCACCACCCAGGCTAGGCCGGGCTGACATCGGGCTGGGCGGCCGGGCCCCTCTCCGGTGCGGAACCGATGCATCTGTCTTTCGGCCACAAGCAACATCGAAGAAGAGGATTCGTTGTGCTGCTACACGGATGGAATGTAGGGCAGCAAGCGCCATCGCCTTGAAGCATGGAGGACCTTCCAAGCGAGACGACAGGTTTGCCGCTTGGCTGTCGATGCCCAACGCTAAGTCACCCTGCACATGCGAAACTCATATGGGAACTATGGAAAAATAGATAAGATAAGAGATCAACATAAGTATCTAGCGAAGACGAACGTACCGAGCGATGTATCCGACCTGGGAAATGAACATCAAGGCCGAGTCGAAGACTGTCTTGATGTGATAGTTCTGTCGGCGATGGGGGGGCCGCACGAGCGAGTCGCGTGCGGGTGCGCGGCACGTACCACTGAAGATAGGCCTGGGACGTCCCAGGGTCATACGGCCGCTCCTCCACAACAACATCCGTCGCCGCGTGGTCCTCCCACTCGTCGACCCATTTGGAATTCTTGATCTGCCAGTTGTCAGAGTGTTTTCCTCTACGTGTTTGTCTGCAAAAGGTGACGTGATGCACATAAAGCAAAGAAATAAACAAATATGAGTGTGTACATGAGATATAGAAAATGTTCGAGGCATACACGTGAATCTGCCGCGGGAGATGGCGTTGTCGATTTCTTTCCGGGGGAGGTATCTGCTAATGTAGGCCGAATTGGCTCATCACCCTCTCCGGAAAATACGGCTCCACCACATGTGAGAACACCATGTGCCGGCGTGTAAGCCAGCAGTCCTGGCCCGCGGTGCAATGCGAGGAAATGCCATGCGGTGCAACCTGCGAGATGTGCTCCGGTGTCCATGGCCGCCATATGATGCGCGCGTCCGATAGGAGATCAAACTCTCCCAGGTACGCCAAGTAACAGCGGTGAATCTGTGATGATGACCACCTCGGCCGACCTCCCAGCCAACGGGCTCCCATGGTCGGCCGGTCCACCCAATCATCATAGTCGGCTGGCGCAACGTACGGATGGATGGGCCGCTGTAAACGCGGCCGACTAACGGGGAAGTGCTCCCATGACCACAGTTGCAGCAGTACAGGGCATGCGGAAAGCAACGATCCAGCTGCGGTCCTGCAGCATGCCTCGCAAAGGCCCCTGTACGTCGCGCACAACACTGCCATCGCCCAGTTGTAACGCGGCATGGCCCCTGCGTCGGCATCGACGATACTCTCGACCAGAGGAATGAAAATATACTGCAGCGTCACCGTGCGTGGAAGGGAACAAAATATACTGCAGCGTCACCAGCAAGTATGCGAAGAGATGCTGGCGAACTACATCGGCGGGGGCATCATCGGGGCACTCACGGTAGCGCGCCAGAAATCGGTGGGGGACACCACGCCTGGATGCCGGGATCTCGTCGGCGTGGTTAGCGATGTTGAATCGGAGGTGCATCTGTGCGCGCCAATCTAGGCGTGCTGCCCGGGGGACGATGGGATGTCCACTGGCAGGTAAACCAAGCAGCATGCTCACATCCTCCAGCGTGACTGTCATCTCCCCCCAGCGGAAGTGGAAAGTGTGGGTCTCCGGACGCCATCGATCTATCAATGCGGTGATCAACGACCTGTCCAGTGTGAGATGCTGACCTATCTGCAGCATACGGGCGAACGGCAATAAACCTGCAGCCCGCAGGATGGGGATATAGCCCTCATGCAGAGGCCAGTACTCCAAGGGAGCACGGACTACCAGCGGCTCCAAGTCCCCGCCCTCGGACAAGATGCGGCCGCGATGGCCACGATCACATGTACAGCTCAGTAGCTCTGGAAGATCTCTATCCCCGCCAGCCATGCCTGTCAAAACATAAAACATGAACCATTATTGAAAGTAACATAACATACATCGGGAACCGTTATTGAAAGTATCATACCCATGGATAGCACACGACATGAAAGTAACATAACATGAATCATATTACAAGGTTTCAAACAGATTACAACAATCCAATGCAAATGATAAGCGTATTACAAAGTTTATTACAAGGCTATGTCGATGGTCCGGGTGCATTCAAACAATCCTTCCTGCTATGTCCGGGCTGCCTACAGATCGAGCATTTCCTAGCTCGTGAGCTACCCCCCTGTGACTCATCCATGTCATTGTGTATTCGGCGTGTCTTCCGTCGCCCTGGACCCGTTCGCTTTAGATTTACATCTGGGATCCAGGTAGTCTCGCCAGCAGGGATAACTCTGTAGTTACCGAGCGTCATAAAAACTCTCCACACGCCACTCCACGTGTTTGAAAGGTTGTCAAGGCTGAAGTACTCCGAAAGGTAAGGCGCAGGGCTCACACCGAGCGCCGCACATGAAGCAAGGACATGAGAGCAGGGCTTGTGCAGTAGCTTCGGTTTGTTACATGAGCACTCAGCGACATCCCCAAGAATGACCTCGTGCACCCGTCCAGGTCTCAGTTGGCCGCTCACGTTCTTCTGCCGAAGGCGGACTTGAATGATTCAGTGCAGTCTGTTTATAACTGTCACCTCGTGCCGCTGGGCCTTGTCTACGCAAGCAGTCAAGTACGACTGCACAACATCTGGCAAGGTTCTCATGGGATCGTCGACTAGCGTTTTGGCGGCTACACTTCTGTTGTTGAAGTACTCGGCTGTGCGGTACCATGTCATCTCCACTACAGCAGTCACCGGCAAACACCGGACTCCCTTCAACACATAATTGCACACCTCTGAAAGGTTCGTCGTCATTATCCCAAACCTTGTGCCATCTTCGTCGTGTAGCAAGGACCTCGATGTCCTTGTCCTGAATCCATTGGGAGAATTTGCTGACGTTCGCATCATCGGCAGCATTACTGGCCCTCCTCGTGGAGTACTTCACTGTCAGCGCCTCCAATTTGTCGAACACAGCCTGGAACTTCCTCGGTTGATTTTGCATGCACAGCCGCTTGAACAGATCCATGATCTGTTTACTGCGGAAGTGTGTGAAAAGGTTTGCTGCAATGTGCCGCATGCACCAACGGCTGCGCACATCCTCCCATTTGTACGGAGCATCTGGGGCCCCGCGCATTACCTCAATGGCATGGAGCAGCCCTCGGTGGCGGTCCGATATGATGCACACCTTCTCTCGATCACCAACAACCGCCCGCTTCACGTTGACCAGAAACCACAACCAACTTTCTGAGTTTTCAGACTCGACGATGGCGTACGCCAATGGAAGCAGTTGGTCGTTAGCATCCGCAGCAACAGCAATGAGGAGACAGCCCTTGTACTTTCCAGTCAGGAACGTACCATCCACGCATATGACTGGACGACAATAAGCAAGTGCCTCGATGCACTGGCGGTATGACCAGAATAATCGACGGAGTACCCGAGTGTTCTGTATGGGGCTACCATCTCGACTGTAGCTGGCTGATCGAAGAAATATAAAAATGTGCCTGGATTGGTCTGAGCGATGTTGCGCAGCAACCGCATCACATTGTTGTAGCCGTGGTCGAATGTGCCGAACATGCCCTCAATTGCCTTCTGTTTTGCTCTCCAGGACTTTTCATACCTTATAGTGTACCCACACCTATCAGCAACTTGCTTCATTATTTCTCTCGGCATTATCGAAATGTTCTCTCGCACAGCCGGCTGGATGATATTACCGACGTACGCCGACGTCAGGTTCCTGTGTCTGTCCAGCGCCTCCGTGAGCAGGCATGTGTGTGCGGTAACCCTTGTCACCACAAAACCGATGTCGTCCTTCGGCCGCATCGCACGAATCTTCCATGGGCAGCCTGCTGTTACACAGGCTGCGACAAAAAGGTTGGGGTTTGACTTGACGACCTTATATTGCCGGTTAATTGCGAGGGACCAGCTCGCCACGGCATTCTTCAGATCTTCCTTGCTTTGAAACTCCTGCTCTACTTGTAAGCCACCGTGCTCGAAAGACCACCTCGAACCCTGATCCGTTGGCAACACAGCTTGACTGTATGCTGAGTGATCTAGCCACTCCTGCGGGGGACCAGGAGTATCGTCATCAGAGCCATCAGATGCCTCCGAGTCCGTCGAATCATCTTCGTCGGACACTGATGGAAGGCAATCCAGCACCTCGCACACATCTACGCGAGTATGGCAGAATACATCCGACCACTCGCTAGCCCTGAATCTCGCAGGACCGGGCATGACGCTTGGCTCACCCTCCACCGAACACTCGGCTGCTCGTACGTTGCATAACTGCACATACATCGCGAACTGGTCGAGCAGTCCGCCATGGGGGTCTTCCACTCTTCGAATAAAAGAACTCCAAGATTTTTCTCCTTTAATTTCGCGCAACATCCAGTATGGCTCATTATCTACCTCACGAACGATGAGCCCTTCGATTAGAGCCATTTCATCGCGAGGCCGCTTCCCGAACATATTCAGGATCCACAAATTCAGGTCTAGAAATGAGGTGTTATGTACACTCAGCTCACCCGTCACATACTGGCAACGGCTCATATGAACCCCGCTTTGCCCCTCGCGAATTATGCCGTCACCATAAAATATGGAAATTTTGTTCGGACTATCCATTCCCTACACACATTCATCTCATGCGTAAATAACATGACACCATTCCACACACACATGCACATAGTTCCTAAAACCATACATACACATATACATTTGAAAAACATAATTTATAAACATAGAGCATGCATACATGCATGTAATTGAAAATAACCTAGTTTCATAATTTCTAAATACATACACATATATATTTTACAAAACCTAATTCTTAAACATAGAGTATGCATGTGCACAATTAAAAATAACCTAATTTTAAAAAACATAATTTCTAAACATAGAGCATGCATGCATGTAATTGAAAATAGCCTAGTTTCATAATTTCTAAATACATACACATATATGTCCAAAACCTAATTTTTAGACATACAGTATGCATGTGCACAATTAAAAATAACCTAATTTTATATTTTCTATTGTGTGCACATAGTTTCTAAAACGAAATACACATACATTTAAAAACCCTATTTTCCAAACATACACACTAAACATACAAACATATATTTAAAAACCCTATTTTTCCAAACATACACACATATATTTCTAAACATACAAACATATATTTAAAAACCCTATTTTTCCAAACATACACACATATATTTAAAAACCCTATTTTTCCAAACATACACACATATATTTCTAAACATACAAACATATATTTAAAAACCCTATTTTTCCAAACATACAGACATATATTTAAAAACCCTATTTTTCCAAACATACACACATATATTTCTAAACATACAAACATATATTTAAAAACCCTATTTTTCCAAACATACACACATATATTTAAAAACCCTATTTTTCCAAACATACACACATATATTTCTAAACATACAAACGTATATTTAAAAACCCTATTTTTTCAAACATACAAACATATATTTAAAAACCCTATTTTTCCAAACATACACACATATATTTAAAAACCCTATTTTTTCAAACATACACACATATATTTCTAAACATACAAACATATATTTAAAAACCCTATTTTTCCAAACATACACACATATATTTCTAAACATACAAACATATATTTAAAAACCCTATTTTTCCAAACATACACACATATATTTAAAAACCCTATTTTTCCAAACATACACACATATATTTCTAAACATACAAACATATATTTAAAAACCCTATTTTTTCAAACATACACACATATATTTAAAAACCCTATTTTTCCAAACATACACACATATATTTAAAAAACCTATTTTTCCAAACATACACACATATATTTCTAAACATACAAACATATATTTAAAAACCCTATTTTTCCAAACATACACACATATATTTAAAAACCCTATTTTTCCAAACATAATTTCTAAACATAGAGCATGCATGCATGTAATTGAAAATAGCCTAGTTTCATAATTTCTAAATACATACACATATATGTCTAAAACCTAATTTTTAGACATACAGTATGCATGTGCACAATTAAAAATAACCTAATTTTATATTTTCTATTGTGTGCACATAGTTTCTAAAACGAAATACACATACATTTAAAAACCCTATTTTCCAAACATACACACTAAACATACAAACATATATTTAAAAACCCTATTTTTCCAAACATACACACATATATTTCTAAACATACAAACATATATTTAAAAACCCTATTTTTCCAAACATACACACATATATTTAAAAACCCTATTTTTCCAAACATACACACATATATTTCTAAACATACAAACATATATTTAAAAACCCTATTTTTCCAAACATACACACATATATTTAAAAACCCTATTTTTCCAAACATACACACATATATTTCTAAACATACAAACATATATTTAAAAACCCTATTTTTCCAAACATACACACATATATTTAAAAACCCTATTTTTCCAAACATACACACATATATTTCTAAACATACAAACATATATTTTAAAACCCTATTTTTTCAAACATACACACATATATTTAAAAACCCTATTTTTCCAAACATACACACATATATTTAAAAAACCTATTTTTCCAAACATACACACATATATTTCTAAACATACAAACATATATTTAAAAACCCTATTTTTCCAAACATACACACATATATTTAAAAACCCTATTTTTCCAAACATACACACATATATTTCTAAACATACAAACATATATTTAAAAACCCTATTTTTCCAAACATACACACACATATATTTCTAAACATACACACATACATTTCAAAAACCAAATTTCCAAACATACAAACATATATTTAAAAACCCTATTTTTCCAAACATACACACATATATTTCTAAACATACACACATACATTTCAAAAACCTATTTTCCAAACATACAAACATATATTTAAAAACCCTATTTTTCCAAACATACACACATATATATTTCTAAATATACACACATACATTTCAAAAACCAATTTTCCAAACATACAAACATATATTTAAAAACCCTATTTTTCCAAACATACACACATATATTTCTAAACATACACACATACATTTCAAAAACCTATTTTCCAAACATACAAACATACATTTAAAAACCCTATTTTTCCAAACATACACACATATATTTCTAAAATATATTTTTCAAACACACACATACATTTATAAACCCCTATTTTTAAACATATACACATTCATTTCCAAACATACATACACACATACATTTAAAAAAATCTATTTTACAAACATACATACAAATGCACATATTTCCTAAACATATTCCTAAAAATATAATACCTACTCTTGTATACACATAAACATAAATATAAACCCTAATCACGTCATTAGCAACATAATTAACAGAATCTTAAATGCATTTCGAAAAAAATTATCTCTTTTCGAAGAACTCGCAATTCTCTACAACTTTCTCTTCTACACCAAACAAATTTATTGGACGGATTTTGCTAGATCTAGGGTTGAAAGATGAAATGTGTATGTGTGTGTTGTTACTGATGCTGCTGTTTGTGTGTGTGAGTGAGTTAGCTAGCAGGGGACCAAATAAATAAAGGGGGACCTGTCGACGATTCGGACTCGGAGTCCTCAGCCGAACTTATGCAGAATTTATAACGGTGAGACCTTTCAAGATGACCCTTCGGGAAGGTATGCTGAACAATAGTGAACAGGAGCACAGAGAGTTTAGACAGGTTCGGGCCCTCGATGGTGGGAGTAAAAGCCCTACGTCCTGTTGAGATTTCACTAAGTGTGGTAAAAGGTTTACAAATGGAGGAAAAAGTCCTCACAGGCAAGGATTTTTTCCTGTAAGAGTGTACAAAGATAAGCCAAAGAAAGCTTATTAAAATGCTATATAAGATGTGCCGTAGACTTGGCTAACTTGGATTATTTTCTTCCTTTCCTCTGCTTGATGCTCCATGCCATCCTTTTATATCGTTTGAAAGGGTGCCATGTAGAGGAAACTGCATCAAACGGTTGCATGGACGGTTGGATGCGGTTTTTTGGAACTGCTCTTAACCTCCACGCAGGTTAAACACGTGTTATTCATGGATAACTGTATGTGTTAACCTTCTGACGGTTGATTCTCCACGTGTAGGAATCTTCGGGATACTTAGAATATCCTGTTGTATAGGCAACCGAATAGATAGATCCCAAGTATCTTGATCGGCAGATGTTCTGACCGCGGGATATTGGCTGACCGCGCAATATCCCGAATGTGTAGTTCGCGTATAGCCTACGAACTTCTGACCGCGCAAGGCTCACGGTCTGACCGCGTAAAGCTGCGACCTGATCGCGTAAAGCTTGCGACCTCATGGTGATGCCCTTCAGAATAGCTTGAGTTCGCATCACCAGATGCATGTCTGGTTCGAACCTGTCTTGAACCAAAAGTTCATTAGAAGTGACCCGGGTGTCAATCCTCGTCAGCTAGCCCCCAAATTCGAAGAAAACGAAGAGACGTGTTTATTTCGAATTTAAAAAACCGTGCATTGGATTTTTAACCCGACCCTTTAACTTCTCCACTTAGTGGCGCACTAAGTGAAAACGGTTGGTTTTTCAAGACGGGTTCTGACATTACGTGACGGGCAATGATGGCACCGTAGAGATATTTTTATCTCGAGGTAAAATTGTAAATGTCTTAACGAAACCCGAGGTGTCTGGGAGGCGAACCGTCGCCCTGGTGGCTATAAATACCAGACCCCTGGACATGTAAAGATCTAAAATTTCCCTCTCACGCCTAAGTCTTTTTCTTGTTATCCTGCCTTCTTCCTTTTCACATACTCCTCCCAATGGCAGATCACGATATCATCGAGATTGAGAGTGATGAAGAGGAAGTTGTTGAACAAGGGTCTCAAACGAATGAAGTCATGTCTCCCTTAAGGAAGAAACCCAAGGTTAACGAAGGATCTTCCAGTGGAACAAAGGTGAAGAACGTAGCGAGTTTCTTTCTTCCTTCAGTTCTTTTGACCCTCCCCGTTCATGCCTCTCGGCAAGTTAGGCCTTTATCCTTAGAGAAAGATCCCATCACATTCAATTCTCCCATCCTTTTGGGTGATCAACATCCTGGTCGGCAAGCGGTGACTATCCCTCGATCAGATGATTGCCATATTGGGTTGGCGAAGCAATCTTCTGATGGGAAGGTTGCCCTTCCACCATATGATGATCTTCCTCCCAAGATGGGTGTACCAACGGGTTATGCACCGGGACAGGTAACAATTCTTCTCCCTTTTTGCTGATAATTTTAGTTAGTATGACTAACTTTTGCAAAATGCAGGAGGTAGGAGGCTCCAGCGATCAGCCTTCTGCTGCTCCATCTCTTCCTTCCGGACAGACCCTTCTGGAAGAGAAGAATGCCCTGGAGAAGAAGACCGAGGAGATGGCCTCGAAGATTCTGCGTTTAGCAGAATGTCTTGATCGATCCCGAGAAGAGGCGCACCATTTCCGTCGAGAGAGGGACTTCGCTCAGCAACAGCGAGAACTTTCTGACTTGATTAGGGACAATAGTGCGTCTGTTGTTAGGGACGATATAGATAGACTTAGGGTAGTCGCTAGTTCCCTGGGGGTTGTCAGTGTAGATCCTACTGACAACAACATGTCCCTTGGGGAACTTTGTAAACTTCTTTCGGAGCAAGTCGATGTTTTGATCGACTGCATCCCTTTTGTATGTAAAGAATGTAAGAAATAAAAGGTTCTTTATTTCTCATGAAATGTTCTCCACATCTTCTGTGCGAAAATATAGCCATGAACTTTACATTCGTGACCATTTATACACAGGAAATTTTAGTTCTGCGATCAAAATCACTTTTAAGAAAAAAAGCACCGCGACCTGCCCTGATTCCGCGATCAGTTTCAAAGCCGCGGTCAGAACTAAGGTTCGACCAGAGTTGGGACTCAGTCAGGATGTCACTTCGATTAGAATCGAAGTTTTAGCCTAAAACACGATTTCGATAAAACCATAACCCAATTAGAAACACTTCAGTACGTTAAAAATTGGGTTACGTGATTTTTTCGAATAAAATGTTCAAAGTATAAAAAGGAAAAACGTCCTCTGAAAAGTACTGAAAATTTTTCAGTCCTTTTACACTTTCAGTTTCCAAAACAAAGAAGTCTTTTTGTTTCAGATCCGACGCCTGAGTACTTTATCGGGTCCATCAGAGACAGTATCCATTATGGGAAATGAATAAAGCATTCAATGGAACGTTTGAAATGAGCCGTTTACTCATTAATGCGTCGCCTTGGGTCTATAAAAAGAGCAGATGTCTTCTCAAAAAAGCCACACAGCTAAAAACCCTCATTATTCCCGCCGCTCAAAACCCTCATTTTCTTCAGCCTTCATCTTCCCCAAATCGCCAGCTTCCCCTTTGATTCTACACCAAAGATGGCGTCCTGGAGCAGATCCATTCATCATTCTGAGGAGAGCCTGATGGCGCTAGAGAAGGAGGAGATCCTTTCTCCGCGGCTGCTCATTAACTGGCGACCTGCGAAGAAGGACCGAGAAACCCCAACTGTCCAAGAAAGCGAGTTGGTGGTTTTTGAGGAGTATTTGCGTTGCGGGTTCCGATTCCCTGAGAGTCGGTTCCTTAAGGATGTCCTTGAACATTACGGGTGGGAACTGATCAACCTCCACCCCAACGCGATGCTGATCCTTGCAGTATTCCAGCATCTCTGTGAAGCCTTCGTCGGAATATATCCCAGCGTGGATCTTTTCCGACGATTCTACTTTTCGGCGTGGTCGAAGAGCACCAACGCCGCCGGATGCATCTACTTCCGGCTGAGGGATAAAAAGGAGTATCCCTCCCCACCCCTGCGAGACTCAGTGCACGGGTGGCACCAGAAATGGTTTTACTGCACCCCGCCGACCGAGAGCGGGTTGTGGTTTGAGAACTCGCGGCCGGAGAAGCCGAGCGAGTTGGATACTCTCCCGGCGATGAACGCGGAGTTCATGAAGCATGCCGAGGTGATCCTTCACTTAGTCGAACAAGGGTTGACGGCACGTGACGTCATCCGAGACTTTGTGAAGAACCGGGTGAGCCCCCTGCGTGAAAGGGCTCATCCAGCTTGGGAGATCAAGTCCATGGCGGACACTACCCTGGACTATAACGAAGGTATTCATTTCTGACATTGAAATCCTTTTATGTCATTTTTGAAATGTATCAATTTAACTTGTATCTGGGAACAGTCCTGCCCTCAGCTGAGATTGAGAGGCGGACTAACTACCTCCTCAGGGCGTACAACGCCGAGGTAGAGGGCCCCAAGGGATCGCCTCGCCCCCAAAGCTTGATTCATGCCGGCGACGACCTTAAACAGGAGCGCCGAAAGGTACACTTTCCACTTGGCCTCTATTTTGCAGGTCTCATGTATGTCCAGCACTAATCAATCCCATTGGAATGAGAATAGCTCCTAGGGAGGTTTGCGGATGCGACATTCCCAAGTGAAAATGTCGGCTCTCTGAAGAAGCCGACAGCGAGGAACGTGAAGAAGGTCTCTCAGAGACCCAGGACAAAGAGTCCTGCCCCTAAGAAGACCAAGCTGAACCCTGGGGAGGGGTCTTCACGAAGTGTTCCTCGTCCCGCAAGAAAGACTGCGGTAAGATATCGCATTCCTGCTACTTTTTCAGGCGCGACATGGAATCACTTCTTCGTCGTACAGGGAGAGGGGAGCGAGGAGGAAGAGGATGACGTTCCTCTGATCCTTCGAAGGAGGAAGATCGCGGATCTTCCATCCAGCGATGCCCCAAGCTGCCCCGCAGAGACCACAGCTGCCGAAGAGGTGGCCATGGCTGACCCTGCGACCACCGAGGATCTTGTGGTCGCGGGTGACCTTCCAATTCCTGAAGCCCCCATGGTTTCAGGGTCAATCATCTCTGCTTCCCTGGTCGAAGGAACGACTAAGGTAAAGAATCTTTTCGATCATTCCCTCTATGGCTCTTTCTGCACATTTGATAAGTTAATGTACATACAGAGAGGAGAGCTTCCCCCTGGGACCACTGGGGATTCCAGAGAGGAAAATCCTCCTCCTCCGCAGGCAGAGGAGGATATAGACGAACAAAGGCCGGCTGTGACGGTTCCAGCAACTCAGGAATCGCCAAGGCCTTCGGATGCAGCCCCACCAGTTAGTCCGGTGGCCCAGGTAAAGACCTATGTGTTTTTACCTGTTCCCTAAGAATATGCTTGTAACATGACATTTCTAGGGGGGTGCTGCCTTGTTTACCATAAGGAAGGCGAGAACCGGAAATGGCTCTCCTTCGCCAGGGGGATTTTCCCAGAAGTCCCAGGAACGAATGGGATTTCAAATAAGGTAAGAACTCTTACTTGACAGTAATCTTAGATAAAAGCTGCCTGACCCATTCTTCCTGTTAGGCAAAAGAAGACAGCGCCTAACCCTTCAACCATCACTGGGGAGGTTGAAATTAGGGCTGATGAGGGAGCCTCTAATGAAGAGCGCTCTGCTCCCGTGGTTCAGGAAGTCGTCCGGACCGCGGGAGGTGAAACAAGTACAGGGACTGGGTCACAACCAGTGGCCTCTGGGGGTGGTGTTCAGACGACACTTCCCCCAACTATCCCTGTCGCAGGCACTTCCGGTGCGCTAGCAAGGATTCCTGCTAGCATGGATGATGCCGCTTTAAATAAGTTTATGAAGGTATGATCACCCCTGTTTCGGCGCTTGAACCGCCTTTAGAATATATTTAACTCTCTTGCTTTGTATCACAGGGCTTGTCATGGGTGACGAGCCAGTCGCATGCTGCAATGGCTAGCATGGCGGCTGTTCAAAAAGATCGTGACGGCTTGCGCAAGTGAGGATCGTCATTCTTCTGTTAATATAAGTAGGCTTTAATTGTGACTGACCTGATTTTGCTGCAGAGAGGTTACATTCTTGAAAAAAGAGTTAGCCAAGATGAGGCTGAACTCAGTTACAGAGTTCAAGAAACTACGGACTGAAATCAATAAACTTCAGTCTGAGAATGCTGGTAAGTCGATTCTCAACTTGAGAAGACTTAAAGCCATTTCTTGTTAATAACCTCTTTTCTCTGTACAGCGCAAGCAGGTCGCATTACACAGCTCGGCCAGGGCAAGATGATTCTCGAGTCCTCGCTCAACCATACCGACCGAGCGGTCAAAGAGTTGAGCCTACTGGTCTTCAAAAAACTGAAGGCCGTGGCCAGCCTTTTGAATACCAACGTGGTAGAGTTGAGGAAGGACGACCCAAGTGTCAGCGATTGGGCATCACTGCTCACAACTCAAGCAGAATCACTGCTCGAATATCTCCCTGGAGATTTACGGCGACGTGAAGAGATAATCAGGACGAGAGTCCGATCAGCCGCTTCTGCCGTACTCAGCCGGGTTCGACTTCACCATGGCCCAGATGCGAATCTGAGCGCGCTGGTGGGACCGGTTGAGGTCGAGAGTGAAGAACTGCTTGACGCCGTTATTGAAGAAGTTAAGCCCTTCGTTGACAAACTCTTGGCTGAGCTGAGGATCGAATGATCCTTACATTTTGTAACCCAACAATTGTAATTACAATGCCATGTATGTAAAACTATTTTTTCAAAAGAAAGTTCATATTCACATCATAAGTTTCATACTATAAGTATACTCCTCTAGCCCCCGCCTCTGTTTTGTGAATACTGGAGCCTTAGTATTTTAAGCAGAGGGGAAAACATAAGTATGATGACCAGGGATATGCGCTTCAAGCCGATGGTCAAGATTAAAATAACATTTTAACCTTATTGCAAACTGGTAGCCACCCAGATGACCGAAGACTTGCCAGATAGTCCCGTGTGCGTTGAGAAACGGCTTATTTAGGAGCGACTTATCTGGAAGTGATCATGAGATTGACCAGCGAATCCGGTTAAAAAATGCTGTAGTAACCTAACCGCCGGCGATCAGCCCCAGGTCGAATTTGTATAATTTGGGCTTAAAGAAAACACTCATTGTATGAAAACAAGACATGTTTTTTATGAAAAGATGCTAATTGAACAGGGAAAAAGTGATTGGAATACTTACACGTAAAACTTGCGAAGTTGATCGATGTTCCAAGTATTGGACAAAATCCGACCATCCTCCATGGCTAACCGCGCAGACCCTGGCCGCGGCACTGAGACGACAATGTATGGTCCTTCCCACTTTGGGGAGAATTTATTGTGGTTAGACTGGTCTTGAATTTTTCGTAAAACCAAGTCGCCCACGTTGAGATCACGTGGTCGCACCTTTTTACTGTGATACTTGCGTAGAGCCTGCAAGTATACCGCGGACTTGATCAGGGCGCGATCACGCCATTCTTCCAGGAGGATGAGATCTTGCGATCGCTGTTCGGATTGGTTGACCTGTTCGAATTGATTCGTGCGAACAGATCCAATACTGACTTCCATAGGCAACACAGCCTCGGCCCCATAGACCAAATGGAAGGGTGTCTCACCGGTGGCTCGACTAGAGGTAGTCCGTAGTGCCCATAGAACAGTATAGAGCTCGTCTGCCCAAGCCCCCGAGCGGGTCTTGAGGCGATCAAAAACACGTTTTTTGATGCCTTGCAACACTTGCCCATTGGCCCGTTCTACGGCACCATTGCTTTGTGGATGTGCCACGGAAGCAAAGCACACCTTAGTCCCAATCTGATCGCAGTAGTCTAGGAAGAGACCGCTAGCGAACTGAGAACCGTTGTCTGTGATGAGACGGTTTGGAACACCAAATCGTGCCACAATGTTCTTGTGAAAGAACTTTTGTGCAGCTGATGCAGTAATATTTCGTACTGGTTCGGCCTCAATCCACTTTGTGAACGTGTCAATGGCTACGAACAGAAACTTGTACCCATTGACCGCTTGTGGCATAGGACCGACGATGTCCATTCCCCTGATCGCGAAGGGCCATGCGAGAGGAATAGTTTGCAATGCATAAGCAGGTTGATGAACCTGTCTTGCATGAAACTGACACTGTGGACACATCTTGACCATGAACTTGGCATCATCGAGTGCCGAAGGCCAGTAGAATCCCTGTCGAAAAATTTTTCCGACCAGTGTTTGGTATGACGCGTGTGCACCGCATACACCGTCATGTATTTCTTTCAAGAGGGATTTTCCTTCCTCCTGAGATATGCAGCGCATGAATACTCCTTGAGTACCCTTTCTGTACATAACCCCATCTATGAGTTTGTACAGACGCGCCTTTCGAATTAATCGATCGCTTTTGGTTTCGTCCTCGGGTAGGGTCCCATGTTCAAGATAGACCCTCAATGGATGAGTCCAATCTTGTTCCTGACCGAGGTTGGCAACGAAGGCTATTGCCGGATCATCCTCGACCGAAGTCATGATCGAAGGATGGTCCAAGTGTTCAATGAACACTCCTGCCGGAGAGGATGAGCGTGAGGATCCAATTTTGGATAATTGGTCTGCGAGAATATTGTCCTTTCGCAGGACGTATTGGACTTCGAAGTGACTGAAGTGTTTTTCCAATCTCCTCACTTCCCCCAGGTAATGAGCCATTGTCTCATCGGAGGTGCTGTACTCCTTGTTTACCTGGTTTACGACTAGCTGTGAGTCCCCCCTCACCACTAATCAACGGACTCCGAGGAATTTTACTGCCCGGAGCCCTGCAAGAAGACCTTCATACTCTGCTGCATTGTTGGTTGCAACAAAGTGTAGTTGAATGACATACTTAAGCTGTTCGCCCTGAGGCGTAACTAAGACCACTCCAGCCCCCGAGTGTTGAAAACTACGGGAGCCGTCAAAGTACATTGTCCAAAAATCGGGGCACTCCAGTTCCTTCGCCAACTGTACGGGTGGCTCAGGGTTGGTCCATTCGACCACAAAGTCGGCCAAAACCTGAGACTTAACTGCCGTGCGAGGGGTGAAAAGGATTTCGAAGGCACCGAATTCGACCGCCCATTTAGCGATTCGACCAGATTTTTCTGGATTTCGAACAATATCCCCTAAAGGAAAAGAGGAGGGTACTGTGATCTTGTGTGCTTGAAAGTAATGTCGTAGCTTACGGGAAGCCATCAGTAACGCGTAAAGTATCTTCTGGACCTCAGGGTAGCGCTCCTTAGGACCATGAAGTACTTCGCTCACATAGTAGACAGGTCTGTGTACTCCTTCCCTTTCCGCGATCAGAACTGCGCTGACCGCGTGCGGGGTGGCCGCCAAATACAGAAGTAATGGTTCTTCCTTTTCAGGAGACACCAATACTGGCGGACTGGACAGATATGTTTTTACCTCCTGAAACGCTTTTTCGGCCTCGTCGGACCACGTGAAGTTATGATGTTTCCGCAAGGCTTTAAAGAAAGGTAGTCCCCTTTCGCCTAATCGCGATATAAAGCGACTTAAAGCCGCCATGCGACCAGCCAGGCGTTGAACATCCTTCATGGTCGAGGGCGACCTCATTTGTTCAATAGCTCTGATTTTCTCAGGATTAACCTCAATGCCCCTGGAACACACAAGAAAACCAAGAAGCTTTCCTGAAGAAACCCCGAAAGAACATTTCTCCGGGTTCAATTTTATTCCAAAGCGATTCAAGTTACAGAAGGTTTCAGCAAGATCGTCCAAATGAGACAATCTTTTGGTGCTCTTTACAACCAAGTCGTCTACATATGCTTCGAGATTACCCCCTATTTGGGAAAGAAAGGTCTTTTGCATCAAGCGCTGGTACGTGGAACCAGCGTTCTTGAGACCGAACGACATTCTGACGTAGCAGTATGTGCCGAACGGGGTGATGAAGGCAGTTTTCTCTTCATCGTCTTCTGCCATGCTAATTTGATGATATCCTGAGTAAGCATCCAGAAAACTCATCAGTTCGCAACCCGCAGTGGAGTCAACCAGCTGGTCGATGCGAGGAAGGGGAAAGTCGTCCTTCGGACAGGCACTGTTGAGGCTAGTATAGTCGATGCACATGCGCCACTTGCCATTTGACTTGCGGACCATGACCGGATTGGCGAGCCAGTCCGGGTGATTCACTTCGCGGATAAACCCGGCTTGTAAGAGTTTGTCTAACTCTTCTCGGATGGCTTCCTGTCGGTCAGTGGCAAAACGCCTGAGCTTTTGCTTTATTGGTCGTTGTCCAGGTCGAATTGCTAACCTGTGCTCAATTACTTCCCTTGGGACATCGGGCATGTCGGACGGTTTCCACGCAAACACGTCTGCGTTAGCCCGGAGGAAAGCAACGAGGTCAAGTTCCTATTTGTCATCCAGGGCTGACCCAACCCGAATTGTCTTGGATGGGTCATCTGGATACAAGGGAACTTGTTTGAGTTTCTCATCTGGTCGAGGAGCAGCCCTGATCGCATCGGTGGCGACAGTGGCGACCTGAGCGTCCCAGAGGGGAAGTTGATCGACCATCTCCAAAGATAGCCGGTCGCACGTGAGCGCCACGTTGCGACTACCTCCGATCGAAATAACACCTTTGGGGCCAGGCAATTTCCCGCACTGATAAGCATAGTGCGTTGCCATCATGAACTTAGCAAGAGTCGGCCTGCCAAAGATTGCATTATAAGCTGAATCACAATCGATTACATCGAAAGTAACCAATTCTGTTCGGAAATTATCTGGTTCTCCCAGAGTGACCGGGAGGACCACTTGTCCCAATGGCATCATCGAGGGCCCTGGGATTATCCCATAAAACGGATGGATTATGGGCTTGATCTTCGAACGAGGAATTTGCATCTCGTCGAGTGTCTTGACCAATAAAAGATCAAGGGAACTTCCCCCGTCAATCAGGACCCTTTCGACTCTCGCGTTACTGATGATTGGGGTAATAA
Organism: Pharus latifolius; assembly: GCA_019359835.1. Taxonomy (NCBI): domain Eukaryota; kingdom Viridiplantae; phylum Streptophyta; class Magnoliopsida; order Poales; family Poaceae; genus Pharus; species Pharus latifolius. The sequence goes on along the minus strand of CM033326.1, from coordinate 17,690,062 downwards.
CCAGAGGTAGCCTCAATGGTCGAGTTAACCCCACAGGACAGTCAGCGCGATCGAACGTCAAAGGTATATCCGACCAACGGGGATATTGAGGTTCACCAAGGGATGTCTCCATTTGGTTAACCTCTCGGCAAAAGGTTTTAAACTGTCTTTTGGAAACGAAAGAGGAGGAACCTCCGAAAATGACATTAACATGATTTTGAGGTACCTGGTAAGCCATTTCTTCGTCTCCATCGACGTCTCTAACCCCGCACGCCTGCTCTTTGGGCGGTAAGGTTGGTATTGGCCCAACTCCTTGGTAGAAATCATCCAGCTGTTTCAACCAACTCCTGCAGTTTTTGAGATCGTGGCCTGCGGAATTGTGGAGTGGACACCACCTTTTGCCCTCCTGCGGATTAGTTGATTTTTCTGGCTGGTCGGAATCCCGGCCACCAGAAGCAGTTTTACTTTTAAAAGAAGACTTATTACCTTTGGTCGAAGGTGGTTTCTCCGCGACCGCGACCTCACGGTACTGTCCAGAGTGGTTCCTCTTCGACTTTTTTGACTTCCCACCCGGTGAAGACTCCGGCTTTTTGCTCGAATCTTCTTTCTTGGCGTCCTTGAAGCCTGGTTGGGGCGGTAGGTCCCCCTTGTCAACCATTCGGTTCCATTCGACTGCCTCGGCTGCATCGGAGTATCGATCAGCCATATCGAACAGATCGGCCACTGATCGAGGAGGGTGGATGAGCAAGTCTTCAGTGAATCTCCGGTATCGAACGGCACGCTTAAATGCGCTGATTACGGAGCCATCAGATATGTTCGGGATGGTATTTCTTACCCCGACAAACCTCTTGACAAACTGCCGAAGCGTTTCGGTCGAAGTTTGCCGCAATCTATGCAAGTCGTCCTCCTTACCCGGCTTTTGGTAACAGTTTTGGAAATTGCTGAGGATGGCATCACATAGCATTTCCCAATTATAGATAGAGCCCTCAGGCTGATTGAACAACCAAGTTCTAGCCGGTCCTACGAGGACTGTTGGCAGGTAGTTGGCCATGACCTTGTCATCGCCTCCTGCTGCTTGGATGGCAGTGATATAGATCTGAAGGAACTCAGATGGGTTTTGAGTTCCATCAAACCTCTCAATGGCCCCTGGTCGAAACTTATCGGGCCAAACGACTGCTCGTAGGCCAGGCGAGAAAGCTTTGCAACCAACGTAAGGACCGTGAACCATCCTGCGACTTTCGGTCGGGTTTCGAGCAAACTCACTTAATGGCGAGGTTACTCGGGGTCCCAAACGAGAGTGAACGGGAACTCGATCCCTACTACGAGAGTCCTGCATTCGCCGATATTTGTCCTGTCGGGACGGTAAAGGTGGCGGGTAACTCCGTCGGCCAGAGCCAAAATGAGGACCATCTCGTTCACGGGGATGTGTCACTGAGCGGGAAGAAGCTGTTGGGGTCGCCTCGGATGCAACCTCGTCCAGTCTTTCCGCCAGGATCCTGAAAAAGGCCGGTCTCTGCGCATCCGTGACCGTAGGAGGAAAATTACGCATGACCTCCGCGATAGATCGCAGTCGACCATGGGTACTTCTCCTAGGGGCACCAGGTGTTACTATTTCTTCGTCCACTGGGAAATGCTCCGGTGGTAAGGAAGGAGTCTGGTCACGTCTACGACCACGTGACCGTCGAGAAGAACTCGGGGCAGCATCGTAACGAGCCTGCGCATCTTGAAGAGCCTCTAGGGCAGTTCTGCGTAGTTCGTTGTTCTGTTGCTCGAGATCTTGCTCCTCCTTCTGTTTGCGATCTTGTTCTTCCCTGGCAGCCTGTTGATCGGGAGTTTCCTCCGACAACGCAGCAAACTGCCTAGGGAGAGAAGTCGTCGATGGGGAGAACATCTCGGTCTGTTCCGAGTCAGACTCGAAATCAAAGAGACGGTGGAGGTTATCAGGGTCGAACCTTCCTGGGCTAACTTCAGGGTCACCATCATATTTTCCCTCAGCGGGATCGTATGACGGGCCAGATTCATCGCCTAGCACATTAAGAACCTCTGTGGGTTCTGACCTTGTGCCAGTTACCTCCTGGTCGATTAACATGACTTGGGGAGATGATTCAACCGGTGGAAGATTCTGGCCTTCGACCTCTTCCATCGGAACAGGATCGCTTGGAGAAGGCATGGGTATATGGGCATAATCCTCGAGATCGAAATCGTTCTCGGAATCATATGCTCCAGCCATGTTTCGGCGAACCTCCGAATTTCAATTAGGACGCCTTGAGAAAGGCCCCACGGTGGGCGCCAGCTGTCGACGATTCGGACTCGGAGTCCTCAGCCGAACTTATGCAGAATTTATAACGGTGAGACCTTTCAAGATGACCCTTCGGGAAGGTATGCTGAACAATAGTGAACAGGAGCACAGAGAGTTTAGACAGGTTCGGGCCCTCGATGGTGGGAGTAAAAGCCCTACGTCCTGTTGAGATTTCACTAAGTGTGGTAAAAGGTTTACAAATGGAGGAAAAAGTCCTCACAGGCGAGGATTTTTTCCTGTAAGAGTGTACAAAGATAAGCCAAAGAAAGCTTATTAAAATGCTATATAAGATGTGCCGTAGACTTGGCTAACTTGGATTATTTTCTTCCTTTCCTCTGCTTGATGCTCCATGCCATCCTTTTATATCGTTTGAAAGGGTGCCATGTAGAGGAAACTGCATCAAACGGTTGCATGGACGGTTGGATGCGGTTTTTTGGAACTGCTCTTAACCTCCACGCAGGTTAAACACGTGTTATTCATGGATAACTATATGTGTTAACCTTCTGACGGTTGATTCTCCACGTGTAGGAATCTTCGGGATACTTAGAATATCCTATTGTATAGGCAACCGAATAGATAGATCCCAAGTATCTTGATCGGCAGATGTTCTGACTGCGGGATATTGGCTGATCGCGCAATATCCCGAATGTGTATTTCGCGTATAGCCTACGAACTTCTGACTGCGCAAGGCTCACGGTCTGACCGCGTAAAGCTGCGACCTGATCGCGTAAAGCTTGCGACCTCATGGTGATGCCCCTCAGAATAGCTTGAGTTCGCATCACCAGATGCATGTCTGGTTCGAACCTGTCTTGAACCAAAAGTTCATTAGAAGTGACCCGGGTGTCAATCCTCGTCAGGACCAGCAGCAACTTGTCGAGTTCTGGAAACTCGACAAGTTGCACAATATTACAATGTATATTGCCCTTATGTCAAATAAACTTCGTAGCTCAGCTGGTGGGAGTCCTCAGCAGCAACCAAGTGGCTCAGGTTCGAATCCCCGTTGCAGCAAAAATTGTTTTTTCACTTGTCGCGGCTTCAAGGAACGACAAGCAGTTGTCGCGGCTTCAGGGCACGACAAGCAGCAAACGAGCACAGTACACGACTTGTCGTGGTCGTGGGGCACGACAAGCCCTAGTCGTGGCTCTCGACCATGACTAGTACGTGCCCGTGCGACTAGCAGCTTGTCGAGCTCTGGGAGCTCGACAAGCTGACGTGGCAGGCCATTTCTGCAAATTTTTACAACTGTGGGTCAGTTCTGTAATTAATTTTTAACTGTGGGTTAATAGTAAAAAAAACTCGATGGCTTGGATTGATTAATACCTCTTAATAGGTATTGGTGGTACCCTATAGGTATCTCTACATGAAGGAGAAGAAAGTAATTAGTTAAAACTAACCATTGAGTTTAAATATGACTTCTCAACTCATCTTCACTTTGTTTTTCTTTCTATCTCCTTTTGTCTTTTCCTTCATGAGCTTTGAATTTTTTTTTTTTGAGAAAGAATGTAAATCTTAAATTATTGGCAAGTCACACATGAATATATTTGTATGCGAAATCAGTTGCCCATAAAATGCAATAAAATCAAATATTTATATGTGAGATGGATGTTGGCAAGAGGTCATGAGCTTGAAAATCTGATGTTATTAATGAGTCAATGTGTCAATAAAATTGTAGATCAATCTAAATTTTTTTTCTGTGAACTCAGTGTATAAATATGATAATTTTACTCAGTCTGATGTAAAATTTTATACTTAAATATAGAAACTTCGAAGAAGACGAGTTGTTGCAAATCAAAGGCAACTAGTAACAAAATTTGTTTACGATAATTTTGCTCAATCCCATGCTAATTTCCATGCCTCAAATATAGAAACTTGGAAGAAGACGAAATGTTGCTAATCAACGGCGATGAGTACCAAATTTGTTAAGATCTGGATACCTAATTCTGATTCGTAAAGGCTATTCGAAGTTTTTTCTAAATCAAATCATAATTGTGCAGTAGATATTGAAATTTTTTTATAGCGATTATTGCAAAACCATCTAAAAATAGTGCTACTTGTTATGGGATTTGTTGCCCAAATATTTTCTAAAACAAAAAATCAATTTTACCTTCTATGAATCAATGGCCAGATTTGATTAATACCTTCTAAAGTGTGGGAGATGTTGGTACCTTCTAGTACCTCACATACTTTATTATTACATATGTAGATGTATCTTGTTGTTAGTGATTAGTTAAGTATTATGAAATTCTATTTTGCACCTTTGGACAAACATGTCAGTAATACTGAAGCTTTATTTTGTACGAGGGTCTAAAATTGGTAGGTTATTTTCTTTGTATGAAAAGTTGAGGTTCTAAAAAGATCCACCACTCAAAATCTTGGTCGAAAAATGAGATTTATTCCTACATTTTATTACAGGAGTTCAATTTACCTCTATTATTCACTCCAATACGAAATCATATGATCCACTTTTTTTACAATAATTAGATTATTATTTTGTGTAATGTTAACCTTGCGTTTGAACTTTCCTACACGCAAGGCTTTCATTCTCATTGAAATTTGAGGAAAACAGAAAAAAGTTTTCATAGTACTCCAACCATACTTCATTATTGCATGTTTATCGGTTCCAATATGAAAAGTTTTGCTAGTGCAGGCAACAATCCAACAAACTATGGAAGGCATTACACTTAAATTCAGTATTGCGTTAAGTGCTGTTAACATATATAGCTAAGGCCTCGTAATCAGCCGGACATGATCATGTCCTTCATTGGAAGCTTACATTTGTTGCAGTAATCATTGATGAGTGTATGTTCGAAGGACGAATCTTGAGGCGTTACATGTCGTATGAAGTGAAAATCTTCCTTGTAACATTAGGTTGTAACTTGTATGTATGCACGTCCGCTGTATTAAAAGTTATAGTGCCTTTTTTTAGAGAATGATAAATACATTTAAAGTTTTATTAAGTGGTATGTATTTTTTCTCATTATTAAATCAAAATTCTATCTTTAGATCTAATCTATGTAAAATTCATCTAACTCTCTCTTTAACATCACTGGTGATGGCGTAAATATGTCAAAATAGTGGTGAGGTGCAGAGGCACTATCAACCATGACTAGCAACGGTGGGCAATAGCGATCAATGTAGAAGATGAGATGATGGGTGGTAGTTGGGTGGTGGTCAAAGTTGTGTGGTGGGCTAGTGTTGTCTTTGTTGTCTGGAGGCGGCGGTGGTCAACGAGGGAGGAGAGGAGACAAGCAGCATTGATGTTGTCTCTGGACAGTTTCACGGTCTGACCGCAATTGGCTCCGGTCTGACCGTGAGTGTGCCTAACAAGGGCAGGTGAGCATTTATTGCGCCTGTTTAATGCCGTTGCAATAGCGGTGGTCTGACTGGGCTTATACCTGCGGTCTGACCGCCAAGTGATCTTTTTCTCCCAACGGTCTATAACAGCTATATTTATTATGGGGGGTATATATATACTCCCATGCACGGCCCTGTTCACAACTTTTGGCATAATTTGAACATTGTCATCATCCTTGAGAGCTTAAGCAAATTTCATACACTCTAGGGTTCTAATTCTCGAATTTGTGAGAGTGTGCATTTGAGATGCATTTGAGATCTTCTAGTGCATTGCATTTAGATCACTAAATCAATCTTGTGGCACTAGAAGAAGGTTAAGTGATCATCACCAGCTTGTTACTCTTGGAATTTGCCGGCTCCTAGACGGCTCGAGAGAAGGTTTTGGAGAGCTCTTCAAGGAAGATTGTGAAGAAGCCTCAAAACATCTTGTGAAGGGTTGAGCACGCCTTGCCGGAGCGGTAAAGTGCATCATTAGTGAAATCGAGGTTTGGATAACTCATCACACTAATCCGGCTCGAGATCTAGGTCACTTCTCGAGAGAAGGTTGACTAGATAGAGGAGCGGTTAGAGATTTGAGTTTGCCTCAACGTGGATTAGGGGTGATCGGCAAATCACCGAGACCACGGGATATATCCTTGTGTTAAATTGTTCATTGTTCATCTTGTTTTAGTTAATTGCTCCCATTTGCTATTAATTGCTTGATTAATTATTAATTTGCTAAAATCGCCTATTCACCCCCCTCTAGTCAATATCCTAGATCCCTTTCAGGGCCCCAGGTCTATAGGTGGTTCCCCTAGATGGTCCACAACCTCCCGGAGGGGCCTTGATCCTCCAGGCCTTAGCTCCCCAAGTGGTTCCCAGAGAGGGCCCTAGGCATTCAGACCCTATGTCCCAAGATGGTTCGCATAGAGGGCCACGAGCCTTCGGGCCCTGGGCCTCTAGGGTCTAGGTCTTTATCTCTGTGAGAAGGCCCTGGACATCCAGGCCCCGGGTGTAGGATCGAGGCTGCCGACTAGAGGGGGTGAATAGGAGACCTTAAAACTTTTCGACTAAAAATAATTTTTGCAAAGAAAAGACTAACAGAAAATAAACTGAAACAATTTAATAATATTTTACACTAAGAAAAAGTAAGAAAAACAAACACGGTGATTTATCCCGAGGTCTCGGAGACTCGTCCGGTCTCCCCTACTCCTTGTTGAAGCACTCAATTGAATGAGTCTTGCTTCAATATCCACAAAGGATATTTTTCACTAAGGTTGTTCCTTCTCCACTCTGGACAGGCGAGCACCGATGCCTTTCACAAATATGCCGAGTCTCTCCGACAACCTCCGTAAATGGAGAGGTCAACGGCCGCGCCTCCAAACCGTCCAGGTGAGGGCGTTCACCAAGAGTAACAAGTTGTGAGATCTTCTCTTGATCTCCAACAAACTCCGAGAAACTCTAAGAATGCAAATGATGCAAATGAATAACTCTCTGTGGATCTTTTCTCAACACAAAACTCAAGACAAGATCAAAAGATCAAGATTTTTGCTCTAGGGACCAAGGCTCAAATGTATATCAGAATGTTGCACTTGGTTGTTCACAAAAACTAACTCAAAGCTCTTATTTATATCCCAAGCCTCTCAACTAGCTGTTATGGTTGAGCAGAAAAAACAGTGCATGCTGATAGTCAGCATATCATGTTGACAGTCAGCATAGACCACAAGCGTTTAAAAGAAAATCTCAGAGAAAACTCAACTAGCCGTTGTGGTCGAAATATGGAAACAAAAATGCACATACTGACAGTCAGCAACACATGCTAACAGTCAACATCTACCTCAACGGCTTGACAAACATCACGGATAAAACTTAGCTAGTCATTTATGGTCGAATGTGGAAACAAATCAACTCATGCTGATAGTCAGTATCGACCACAAAACGTCCAGAAAAACAAACTCAGATAGCAAACAATTTTCAGTCGAAACTTATGTTGACAGTCAGCAACTCATGCCGACAATTAGCGTAAGTCAAAACAATTCAGCTCAAAAAGACATGCTCTCTGGACAAATGGCAGCAAAGAAGCTGACATTCATGCTGATTGTCAGCATCACCATGCTGACTATTAATGAGGATAAAAACAGTTATAACTCTCTATTCAAAGGTCCGATTGATGTATTTTATAGCTTGTTTGAAAGATAACTTAAAGGGATATAATTTTGTCAATAGGAACAAGACCTAGATCATCCTAGATGAATCTATAAACTTCAAATAAAATTCATGTTGCCGAAATATCAGAAAAGAAACAAGTCATTTTGAAACAGATTTGACCAAGATGTGAATGAATGCAATGTCCTAAGAGTTTCTCGGTTTATGTTGAAAATATAGAAAGAGTTTGCAACCTCTCTTAATAGTACGGTTAAATTAAAAACAATTCCTATAAACCGGTCAAACTCCAAACACCGAGACCGGTACAAAATAAAAACTCATTTTACCTTAGGTCCTTTGCATCTTCAATCTTGCGACTTCCGTTTTGGCGACCTTGCACTTGCGACCTTGACTCCCAACCTTGAACTGCGACCACAGCCAACATTGCGACCTTGTGCTTGCGACTTTGGACTCGTGACCTGCAGATCTTCTCGGATCACTTGCAGACTTTACAGAAATCACTCTGCATAGAAATAGCTCAAAGTCAAGGTTAGTCCAAAACACTTAATGTCATCAATAATCAAAATCAACCTAAAAGGGCCTAGATGCAACAATCTCCCTCTTTTTGATGATTGATGACAACAAGTGTTGAAAGCAAATAAAATTTTAATGACTCCCCCTAAGTGTATGCATGGGCATTAGATATACACGAACTCCCCCTGAATGCATGCATATATAAATACACATATGAGTCATTTGAGAGTCCACAATGACTAAACAATGAGCATATAAAATATCAATAATGTCATACAAGAATCTCTCCCCAATCTCTGCCTAATCTCTCCCTAATCTCTCCCCCTTTGACATCAAGCACAAAAACGCGGGAGGACAGCAAAATAGACATTTAACTTGCATTTGATATATCAATAATATTCAATTCACTTCTAAGAAACAACATCTAGTCCCATCTAAAGGTTTGGTGAAGATGTCCACTAACTGCAAGTCTGTTCTTATATGATTCACATCTATGTCACATTTTGCCACATGATCTCTTATAAAATGGTGCCTAATATGCTTGCTTCTGGAATATTGGATCGGATTAATTGTAATTTTTATGGCACTTTCATTATCACACGAGTGGCACCTTTTCAAAGGAAACTCCATAATCCATAAGAGTTTGCTTCATCCACAAAATTTGAGCACAACAACTACCCACCGAAACATATTCCGCTTCGGCGGTAGAGAGAGCTACAGAATTTTGTTTCTTAGATAACCAAGAGACTAGTGATCTCCCAAAAAGTTGACAACTACCGAATGTATTTTTCTATCAATTTTGTAACCCGCATAAACTCCGAATATCCAATTAATTCAAAGTTTGCATTTTTTGGATACCAAAGGCCTATGTTATGATAGCATTTCAAGTACCTAAGGATTCTTTTAATAGCAATCAAATGACATTCCTTAGGAGAAGATTGAAATCTAGCACATAAGCAAACACTAAACATGATGTTGGGCCTAGATGTGGTAAGATAAAGGAAACTACCAATCATAGATCGATAGAGTTTAGAATCAACCAATTTTCCGTCATTGTCCATATCGAGATGCCATTAGTGGCCATGGGAGTTTTGACGGCTTTAGCATCTTCCATTCCAAAGCACTTGAGCAAGTCCTTCACATACTTGGTTTGGCTTATGAACGTTCCGTTCTTGAGTTGCTTGATTTGTAGTCCAAGGAAGAAGCTTAGCTCTCCAATCATCGACATCTCAAATTCCCTAGACATCATTTCTCCAAACTCATAGCAAAAGGATTCATTAGTAGAACCAAATATAATATCATCAATGTATATTTGACACACAAAAAGATCTTTTTCAATCACTTTTGTAAAAAGCGTTGTGTCCACCTCCCAATTTTAAATCCTTTTGATATAATAAAGTCTCTAAGACATTCATACCAAGCTCAATTGCAATGATCAATAGGAAATAACAATTTTAATGCTCACAAAATTCTTCCCCTTTTTGGCATTAATCATCAAAAACATACAAATGAAAGGTATGCCAAAAAAAGGTTTGACAAAACAATTTTAGGTCACAAAAAATAGGAGAAAAGTATATGACCTAAGGAAGAGCTCAAATCTCCACAAAGAGTACTCAAATCGATAACCCATTCAAACATGTGCTCCAATTTCAAGAAATTTTGCATAAATCAAAATCCATCAATTCCACCAAGATGGAGATTTGGTGAAACAAGGGACTATGAGGGGAATAATCATCCAAGTTAGGTCATAAATTATGTGCAAGAGATAGAAATGACCTATTGGTGAATAAAGAGAGTTCAACAAGAATCAAAACAAAATAAAGGTCATGAACTCCCCTCTTTATGGCCTAAAACAAAGATAATCAAGAAGGATCGAGAAACCATCCAAAGAAGCTTCAAAAATCATGGAAAGTTGCATAGAGATAAATAACATCAATACAAACATTTTCCATGAAGATCCAAGATTCAAATTTTTAGCTATTTGAAAGGAATGAGAGATTGTCATCCAATTTGACTGAAAATTTTCTCAAACACTTTGGCTTCTTTATAATCATAGAAACATACGTACACAAGTTCAAAAAATTCCAAAATAAATTTTGGAGATAAATGAGATAATAAGGAACTAGTTAGCCTTTTACAGTGAAGCAAAAATCGGAGCCAATGACAAGATATGAAAAAAAGACAAATGTTGACTAGATTGAAAGTTTTAGATTTCAGGTTTTGGGTAAATTATTTTACACATGTAAAGGCAGCTGAAAACCATGCAAATGACTTCCAAAAATTTTGAAATAAATTAATAGTAAAGACCAATCATAGAAGATAAAATATTATGTATAAACTTTCTTCAAATAGCCAACCAATTAAAAGATATAAAAATAAAAAATCAGTTAAAACCCACAAGAAGTTTGAAGTTGCAGATTTCATATTTGATTTGTGAAAAATCAAATGTTGCTCAAATCAAATCCAATTGAAATGAAAATTTGCAGAAATGATTTTCAATGCATGACACAAATTTTGCAAAAATAATTTTCCAAAAAAGATTTTTCAATCAAGAGTCAAGCCTCTTTTGGTACCCAAACCATACGAGGCCCTCTAGCCTTGTCGCATAAGTCTTTTGGTACCCAAATGGCTCTATCTTTAGGTTTTGAAAAATGAAAATCAACAAGTTTTGCAATTAAACCCCTTCTAGAACAAGAAATCAAATAAGAGTCAAAAGAACCAACTCTGAAAGGGTTAGATACACACTCATGCGAATGTTGCCCTATTAAGTGACATGCGGAACATGAAATCGGAGAGGGCTTTACAAATGAAATGGTATGAGTGCGGTGAAATATGCGATACCTCTTACTATATGAGTGAGCATGATTTAATGTCCCCTTTTTAAATGAATATCTATGATCTAAAGGGGGTTTAACAAGCATAGCACTACTCATATGATATCTAGTAAGGTCATGACTCAATCTATTTATTTTAGTTTTAAGTTCATCATTTTCAATTTTTATGTACATGAGATGATACCGTGTTAACACATGAAGCATGATGTGAATGAGAACATGACAGCATATCATCACAAGTAGATGAACTAGAAGACATAACAATAGAATCACTAGATGAGCTAGACGTATCAAATGAGGAGCAACTAGTACTAACACCATGGCATAAAGATGAGTCACTAGATGAATCATGGTATGAGTTACTAGTATTAACCGTACAAGTATGTGAATCAATAAATGAATCAATAGACAAATTATCACATGAAGCACTAGTGTCCACAAAGCTAGTATTTGAGTCTAAACATGAATTAACACTTAAGTCATTACAAGAAGTGTTAGCATGTGAAGTGGAAGAATGTGACTCTAAGGATAGATCAATAAGCAAGTCACAAGCAACTTTATCATCTAAGGTAATTGTGGAGCTAATAGCTTCCTTGGCAAGCAAAAAATCATAAGAACTTTTCAACTCTTGAAATTGCACTTTCAAGGATGAGAAGTTATTCTTTAAAGTGCAAAAACTTTTATTCATATTGCCAAACAAGTCATTTAACTCTACAATCATATCCATAAGCTCATCATTAGAGAAGTTAGTATTTGATATCGTCGAGTCACATGTCATAAGGCATATAGATTTGTCGTGAGATGAAGACTTTGATCTTGACGCTTTCTTTATAGCTTTATTTGAGCTCTTCTTGCAAGAGTTCGCCTTTGTCTTTCTTAGGCGAACCAAGTCGATGACATCTTTGAGCTTTCTAGAAAGTTCCCGATCCTCCGCAATGAAATCATCATTCTTAATATGTTCGAAGGTGGAATGTATGTCCTTCTCCTTGGACATAGCCTCATTTGACATAAGCATGTCAATGAGCTCGCTCGGTGAAGTGTCGGAGAGGTCACCGTTTGCAAGAGTGGTAATGAAGTCTCCGTAGCGATCGTCCGGTAACACCTTAAGCAATTTCTTACAAATGTCTAGATTGAAATATTAGCGCCATGGGCTTTGAGCTCATTTGTGATGTTGATCAAACAATCATATATGGTGGAGAGTGTATCATGCTCCAACATCACAAATGCCTCATAGTGTCGCATCAAGAAGTGCACCTTAGCATGCTCAAAGCTAGATGTGCCCTCAAAGATAGACTCAAGGGTGGTCCAAACGATCACTCACTAGTTCGAGCACATCATGGCTAAGCGTCTAAGAAACACATCTTTAGCCTTTGTATTTAAGAGGAGAATATCCCTATCTGAAATCAACGGATAAGTCACACCCTTCTCCACTAAGCTCCATTAATCCAAACTCAATGCCTCAAAATAAGTGCTCATAATAATCTTCCAACGAAAGTAATGTGAGACATCAAAGTACGGAGCAATCAAACCAAAATCCTCTACCGAGTCCATCCATTCTCTCTAGGCAGTAAAGCTCATAAATGAGAGACCTCACTCTCATACCATGTGTAGGATCGAGGATGCCGACTAGAGAGGGTGAATAGGAGGCTTTAAAACTTTTCGACTAAAAGCAATTTTTGTAAAGAAAAGACTAACAGAAAATAAATTGAAACAATTTAATAATATTTTGCACTAAGAAAGATTAAGAAAAACAAACACGGTGATTTATCCCGAGGACTCGGAGACTCGCCCGGTCTCCCCTACTCCTCGTTGAAGCACTCAAATGAATAAGTCTTGCTTCAATATCCATAAAGGATATTTTTCACTAAGGTTGCTCCTTCTCCACTCCGGATAGGCGAGCACCAATGCCTTTCACAAATAAGTCGAGCCTCTCCAACAACCTCCATAAATGGAGAGGTCGACGGCTACGCCTCCAAACCGTTTAAGTGAGGACGTTCACCAAGAGTAACAAGTTGTGAGATCTTTTCTTGATCTCCAAAAAACTCCGAGAAACTCTAAGAATGCAAATGATGCAAATGAATAACTCTCGGTGGATCTTTTCTCAACACAAAACTCAAGACTTGATCAAAAGATCAAGATTTTTGCTCTAGGGACTAAGGCTCAAATGTATATTAGAATGTAGCACTTGGTTGTTCACAAAAACCTGCTCAAAGCCCCTATTTATAGCCCAAGCCTCTCAACTAGCCGTTATAGTCGAGTAGAAAAAAATAGTGCATGCTGACAATCAGCATATCATGCTGACAGCTAGCATAGACCACGAGCGGTTAAAAGCAAATCTAGGAGAAAACTCAGCTAGCTGTTGTGGTCAAAATATGGAAACAAAAATGCACATACTAACAGTCAGCATCTACCTCAACTGCTTGACAAAAACCACAGATAAAACTTAGCTAGCCATTTATGGTCAAATATGGAAACAAATCAACTCATGCTGACAGCCAGTATCGACCACAAAACGTCCAGAAAAACAAACTCAGAAAGCAAACAATTTTCGATCGAAACTTATGCTAACAGTCAGCAACTCATGCTGACAGTCAGCGTAAGTCAAAACAATTCGATCAGCTCAAAAAGACATGCTCTTTGGACAACTAGTAGCAAAGAAGCTGACATTCATGCTGATGATCAGCATCACCATGCTGACTATCAGCGAGGATAAAAACAGTCAAAACTCAAGACATGATCAAAAGATCAAGATTTTTGCTCTAGGGACCAAGGCTCAAATGTATATCAGAATGTAGCACTTGGTTGTTCACAAAAACCAACTCAAAGCCCCTATTTATATCCCAAGCCTCTCAACTAGCCGTTATGGTTGAGCAGAAAAAAACAGTGCATGTTGATAGTCAGCATATCATGTTGACAGTCACCATAGACCACGAGCGTTTAAAAGAAAATCTCAGAGAAAACTCAACTAGCCGTTGTGGTCGAGATATGGAAACAAAAATGCACATACTGACAGTCAGCAACACATGCTGACAGTCAGCATCTACCTCAACGGCTTGACAAACATCACGGATAAAACTTAGCTACATTTATGGTCGAATGTGGAAACAAATCAACTCATGCTGATAGTCAGTATCGACCACAAAATGTTCAGAAAAACAAACTCAGAAAGCAAACAATTTTCAGTCAAAACTTATGCTGACAGTCAGCAATTCATGCTAACAATTAGCGTAAGTCAAAACAATTCAACTCAAAAAGACATGCTCTTTGGACAAATGGCAGCAAAGAAGCTGACATTCATGCTGACGGTCAGCATCACCATGCTGACTGTCAATGAGGATAAAAACAGTTATAACTCTCTATTTAGAGGTCCGATTGAAGTATTCTATAGCTTGTTCGAAAGATAACTTAAAGGGATATAATTTTGTCAACAGGAACAAGACCTAGATCATCCTAGATGAATCTATAAACTTCAAATAAAATTCATGTTGCCGAAATATCAGAAAAGAAACAATTCAATTTGAAACAGATTTGACCAAGATGTGAATGAATGCAATGTCCTAAGAGTTTCTCGGTTTATGTTGAAAATATAGAGAGAGTTTGCAACCTCTCTTAATAGTACGGTTAAACTTAAAACAACTCCTATAAACCAATCAAACTCCAAAGACCGAGATCGGTACAAAATAAGTACTCATTTTACCTTAGATCCTTTGCATCTTCAATCTTGCGACTTCCGTTTTGGCGACCTTGCACTTGCGACCTTGACTCCCAACCTTGAACTACGACCACAGCCAACATTGCAACCTTGCGCTTGCGACTTTGGACTCGTGACCTGCAGATCTTCCCGGATCACTTGTAGACTTTACAGAAATCACTCTGCATAGAAATAGCTCAAAGACAAGATTAGTCCAGAACACTTAATGTCACTTAATGTCATCAATAATCCAAATCAACCTGAAAGGGCCTAGATGCAACACCGGGTACCTGGATGGTTCCCTAGGAAGGTCTCGGGTCCCCGGATGATTCTCTGGGATGGTCTGTAACCTCCCAGAGGGGCCTCAAGCCTCTAGGCCTCAGGTCTCTGGGTAGTTCCTTGAGCGGGCCCTGGGATCTGGGCCTTGGGTCTTTGGGTGATTCCCTGAGAGGGTCCTGAGCCTTTGGGTCCTTGACCTCTAAGCTATAGGTCCCTGGATGATTCTCTGGGAAGGTCTCGGACTCAAATGGTGTTCTAGGAAGAACCCGATCTCTAGGTGGTTCTCTGGGGAGGTCCGAAACCTCCTGGAGAGGCCTCGAGCCTCCAGGCCTCAGGTCTCTGAGTGGTTCCCTGAGAGGGCTTGGGTCTCTGGGTGGTTTTCAACGAGAAAGGGCCCTAGACTTCTAGGCTCAAGATCCCTGGGGCTTGGAGCCCTATGTCTCCAATAGAGGGTCCTAGGCCTCCAGGCCATGGGTCTCCGGATGGTGCTCCAGGAAGGTCCCGAGCTTCGATCTCTGAGTCTCTGGATGATTTTCTAGGAAGGTCCTGGGCTTTCGGGCGTTGGGTCTTTGGATGGTTCTCTAGAAGGGTCCCAGGCCTCTGAGCCCCAGTTCTCTGAGTGGTTCCATGAGATGGCCCTGGGTCTCTGGGCCTAGGTCCCTGGGTGGTTCCCAAGGAAGGTCCTGGTTCCCGAGTCCCAACTCTCCAGAATGGACCTAGACACCCAAGAGCTAATGTCTCCACAAGCACCTCGGGAACCAAAGTGGAATGATAGAGATATGCCCTAGAGGCAATCATGGAGATGGTTGTATCATGATATGTTTATGAATTATTGTGAATAAAATGCTATTACATTAGTTGAATAAAATATCAATTTTATTGATCAACAAGTATGTGACTTGTTCGTGGAACTCTTTATTATGATATATGAATTACCTCATTTTATTTATGGCATAATCAGTGATACTTATTCTAAACATTCCTGACTTTTGGCATTACATGGAATAATAATGCAATATAAATCAACACGAGTATTGATTGATAGTCAAGTTTCACAGACCATGGATATGAGATATCAAGTCAATGTCGTGAGCACATGTTGGAGAACATGTTGGTCGGATCACTACTACAGAAATGCAATCTACTAACCCATATCTTCTAACGGTTATAAGCAATCTGGGAAAAATCCGATAGAATAGGACGACAGCGGTGGAGAAGAGGCTTTTTACTATCGGTTATATACTGGTACACCGTTAGTGAAATGCAAATAGTTTTTACTATCGGTCATTACTGTACCAATCGATATAATAGATGAAATAGTACTATCGATTTTTCTTTCATAACTGATAGTGAAATTACGGACTTTATACTATCGGTTCGTACTGTACCAACCGATATAATAGATGAAATAGTACTATCGGTTTTTCTTTCGTAACTGATAGTGAAATTACGGAATTTGTACTATCGGTTCGTACTGTACCAACCGATATAATAGATGAAATAGTACTATCAATTTTTCTTGCGTAACTGATAGTGAAATTACGGACTTTTTACTATCTGTTCGTACTGTACCAACCGATATAATAGAGTAAATTTTGCTATCGGTTATATAAAACAAACCGATAGTAAAATGATGTCATATAAACTAATGGTTCTGACAGTGGGGACCTTAGTTTACTATTGGTTTGTGTTTTTGAACCAATAGTAAAATTGTACAACTTAGGTTGACCCCTGCTCTGCGCTCTGCATCCTCGATTCATTTCTACCGTACGTGCATCCACGCTCCAAACTAGAGTGATCTGGAGAAGCTAGTTGAGAGGTTGATAATTCAATCCCCCTCGGTATTGTCATCTTCTCATCACCTCTCTCTCTCTCTCTCGATCACTCTTTCACACTCTCCCTCTCTCTCTCTACTTGCAATTCATTAAACTAGATACATGTAGCTCCAAACTAGCTAGAAGGCTAGGTTAGCTAGCTAGCTATAGCTTGCTGAAGTTAAGCAGCTAGCTAGCTGGCTCTTCCAATTAATGCATCAAGTTAATTAGGGTTTCATACATATCCATTTAATGTAATTAAGCAGCTGTACACACATATGGCCTAGCTAATTGATGATGTTTCATGCATATATGCATGCCCTGAGTCATTAATTATTTATTTCAATTTGTCAATTTTGTGAAATAATTGTAGATGGACCGGGAATATTGGATGTATGAAATAAAACGTACTACTGTTGAGTATTTGGAGGGTGTGAATTGTAACACCCGATTTTTTTCCCAAATCCTGGCTTGCCTCGTCTCTCTCTATTTCAGAATGAGATCCCAGTTGTGCCAATATCTTACCTCACAAAGTTGGCAATCAAATTCTTTCGTTTAGACCTTTTTCGCAAATCAGCCCAAAAGTATCACAAATCAGCCCTTTTCAGATTTGTCAGAAGCCCAAAAAGGACTAAAAGTCTCAGACCATCTCCAAACTTTGATCTGATTCAATGAACATCTCCCATTCACTATTCTGAACAATTTTCCCTTCTGAAAGAATTTCCAAATCTTACCCTAAACTTGAGTTTCGGCCCTTGCCACTTTGAAACCCTAAATACCCTAATTTTACCCTAAGTAGTTTTCCCCATTTTTGTCGAAACCCTTCAGATCTTGCCCGATCTTGTCAAACTTTGGCTAGATGAGTTCCATTAATTTTATGCAACTCACTCCTGAAATCAGATTTCAGATCAGACCCTTAGATCTCCAGATTTGCAATTAGACCCAATTCCTATTCAACTTTTTCTCGCAGATCAGTCCCTGGAGCAAGTTTCAAAATTGCAAATCGGCCCAGATATTCTTTTTCAGCCCCCGTTCGCCCAGAGCTCCTGTGCCGTTCAACCAGTGCCCCGTTCATATTTGCCTCGCCGTAGAACTCGCCGCCGGCCATTTTCTCTGGTCGCCAGTGCTCGTGATCAGTTGAGCCACCCCGTGCGCACGTGCCAGCAACCTTGTCTTGATCCCGCCTACCTCCCTGACATGTTTGGCGAAGCAATGCATGCGTGATTCGTCCAGACGCATGTGCCCTAGTTTACTGCTGTATAATGGCATTCGATTTCCTGTGTCCTGAGCTTTGCTGTGATTTTCTGTTAATTCAAGGGCTTTTCTGAAAAACCCACTTTGCCATTTAGGTCCCTCACAGCATTTGGCACACAATGCCACCTCTTGCACCAGTATTGATTTTCTAGAAGCCCCAAATCATTCTTGTGTCCTTTTTGGACATTGTCTGTTCGCGAACAGAATGCCAACCCTTGACTTTCGTCGCATTCGAGTTTTGTCCAGTGAACCAAACCCTAGAATCCTTTTCTCCACTGTTCTGTTTCTGCCTATTTTCCCTCGCTTGCATACATGTTTATATTTCACTTATACTTTTGTACAAAGCCTATTTTCTGGATGCTTATGTATTGTATGTGTTGTGTGTGCTCTCGTGCGAATGCAGAGCAAGGAGCAGAAGATTTGGAAGGAACGTTTGAAGACCCAGCAGATTTCTTAGACCCAACTTGGCAAGGCAAGTCTCAACCCCTTGATCATGTCTCGCCTAATATTTTCAAATGAAGAATGTTAGTTGTTTTCAAAGTATATGCATGCCTTATATTCAAATGAGAGTATGTTCAAATAATGTGGTTAGATATAACCTAAATGATTGTGAAGCCCCTCTTGTGATTGAATACCCATGCATCCTTGTCACCCTAGGATATATGCTTAGAATTATGCTTATGCTTGAAAACTTATGCTAAATATCAAATGGTCGCTTATATGAAAAACATGTTTGAAAACCCCTTTTTGTGAAAGAAAATATGAATTAGTATTGATAGTGAGGATGGTTTGTACGGAGAGGTGCGGTGCGCACCAGGGAATGTGGATGGCTCCTCACTATTAATTCATAAGGACAAGAACCTTGTGTTGTGCCTCTATGCGGCATGAAAAACGTACAAACCACTTGCCTGGTATGGGACAGGCACGACTTAGTAGCTTTTTGGTATTAGCAGTTCCCTGCATGGTTTGTCGGTCTAGTTTCTCACGTGGAAACTGGTTGGGCGCAGTTCGTCCGTGAGTGATGTGAGTTCAGAAAAAGTATGAGAGGAAAAGGTGGAAAGAAGGAAGACGCCCTATGCCTAGATTAAGCCGTGCGCGGTTGTAATCAAGAAAGGTCAAATGTCTTGCGTGGACAGACCAAGGCTATGTATCCTGCGGGAGCATAGGCTAAGGCTAGGAAGTAAGGCAGTGGGGAGGACCCACAACGGTACTTGAGACTTAATTGTCTATTTACCGGGCGGGGATACTGTTAATACTAGACTGCAAAAGCATTGTGTGATCTCGGCCTTGTCACATGCGTATAATTTGCATGGAGCTGATCCGACTTGAAAGCCGAGTGAAGAAGTGGATTTAAAAAGAGGTACACCTTTGCAAAGCGTAAGAAAAGTATCGGATACTCTGTACTCCCAGGTCATGGAGTATGTTCGCGGTGGATTTATCTATGTGGTTCAGCACAAGTAAATATTTGGCAAAAGTTTTCATAATATGGGTTGATAAAAGTGATGACTCATGGGAGACCATCACATAACAATTTCTAAAGTATAACTCAAGATTTCAAAGTATTGCTTTTGGAAACTAAAAGCTTTTCTTCATAACTTTAGAGTGAAAATCTACTCTATTCTTATATATAAAACCAAGACCTCTTTCCTTGAGAACCCCTCATCTATAAACCTGCATTCTTGTAACGAGACTTGCTGAGCATTGTGTAAAAACATGCTCACCCTTGCCTTTACAACAAATTCAGAAGAAAAGATTCGAGGATCCCGATTCCCCTGGCCTTGAGCACCAAGAAGAGGAAGGAACCTTTCCAGACAATTTGAGCTTCTAGGAGGGTCATGAGCCAAGTTGAGTCCGATGTGGAGGAAGCCCTTCCAAAGCCGCTGCAGAAGGAAATGAAGACCCTTGTGGTTGCTTTTTGTGTTGTTTTTCTGTGTTCGGTACTTCGATACCGATTCTTGATTTTGAAAAACTCTTTACTTTTGTATCAACTTTAATTAATTTCATCTTTGGCATTATGATATTGTAATAGTGGTCCTTGTGACCTTGTACTTGTTTTATCTACCAGTTTTATTGTTTAAAGTGAATCCTATTGTTGTGAGCTTGTGATGTACCTTTCTGTGCGCAATCCACCTGGGCAGTTGCCACGGGATTCCTCAAAGGAGGGTCCCACATGAATCGGTTTATTAAATTTGTTGAGCAAGAAAGGCGAAGAAGGGAGAGAAAGATATGCATTGTCCTTGTATAGATTGTATGAACTTAAAAAGGTTTGGCAACTCTGATCAGATTAGGAATCATTTGATTCGTCGTGGTTTTAACGCACGCTATACCCGTTGGATATGGCATAGTGAAGATCTTGAGGAAATGAGCACCGCTACCACTCAGCAGCACCCGGAAGTAGATTGCAGTAATGATGATCATGATCAGAACATTGGTAATGTTCATTCGGAAGTCCATGTAGATGACGACAATTTAGATGAAATGTTACGTGATGTAGAAGAAGATTACAACGAAAACGATTTAGCTAAATTTGAGAAATTAATTGTTGATTCTGAGAAGCCTTTGTTCCCCGGATGTGCAAAATTTACAAAGTTGTCTTCTGTGTTGAGATTATATAACTTGAAGGCAAGCAACGGTTGGAGCGATAAGATTTTCACGGTGCTATTGGATCTGTTAGCGGACATGCTTCCAGAGGGAAATGAGTTGCCAAGATCGGTTTACCAGGCCAAAAAACTATTGTGTCTGTTGGGAATGGAAATCGAAAGAATACATGCATGCCCAAATGATTGTGTTCTGTACCGTAACGAGTACGAGGATTTGCATGTTTGTCCACGATGCGGTGCATCGCGGTACAAGCATGGGGACAAAATTTATCACAATGGATGTGATGAGGAAAAGAAAGGGCCTCGGGCCAAAACTGTGTGGTATTTGCCTGTGATTCCTAGATTGAAACGGCTGTTTGCAAATCCGAAAGATGCGAAGTACTTGCGTTGGCATGTTGAAGGTTGGAAACAAGACGAAAAACTAAGACATCTAGCTGATTCTATTCAATGGAGAAACATTAACAGAACATTCGGTGAGTTTGGCGGCGAAGTGAGGAATATAAGGTTTGGGTTGAGTACGGATGGTATGAATCCACACGGAAATATGAGCAGTCGACATAGCACTTGGCCGGTTCTTTTATGCATCTACAATCTTCCTCCTTCGTTATGTATGAAGCGCAAGTACATCATGATGTCGTTACTAATTTTAGGACCCAGACAACCCGGGAATGATATTGATGTGTTTCTATCACCGTTAGTCAATGACTTACATAAATTGTGGAGCGAAGGGGTGCGGGTGTGGGATGCACATAAGCGAGAGAATTTCATGTTGCGGGCCATGATATTTTGCACCATAAATGATTTCCCGGCCTATGGAAATTTGTCGGAGTATAGTACGAAATGAGGCAAGGCTTGTCCTATTTGCCTGGATGAAACTGAAAACATGTGGTTATCGAACTGCAGAAAAACAGTGTACATGGGTCACCGCAGATTCCTTCCGATGCGTCACGCCTACCATAAGAAGAGGAAGTCATTCAATGGGAAGTCTAAGAAAGGATCAGCCCCAGTGTTTTTGACTGGTAAGGAGCTTTACTTGCGCATGAAGGACATCAAAGTTGAGTTCGGTAAATGTTCTAAACCTCCAGGAAAAAATGTTTAGAAGAAGAGATCGATTCTTTGGGATCTGCCATATTGGGAGCACTTACAAGTTCGACATTGCATTGATGTCATGCACGTAGAGAAAAATGTTTGTGAACATTCCATGAAAGACGAAAGATGGCATCAACGTTCGCCATGACATGCTCGACATGGGCATAAGGACTGAGCTTGCACCGTTGGAGAAGGGAAAGCGGTCATACCTCCCCCCGGCCTGCTACACTTTGTCACAAAGAGAAAAAATAGAACTCTGTCAGTGCCTATATGGTGTCAAAGCTCCATGTGGGTATTCTGCGAACTTGAAAAAAGTTGTGTCCATGAAAGACTTGAAACTGGTTGGTATGAAGTCACATGATTGTCATGTACTGATGTCACAAATGCTTCCCATTGCTATCAGAGGCATTCTCCCAGTCAAAGTCAGAGAGAGAATTACAAAGCTATGTTATTTCTTCAACACAATATCTGGCAAGGTATGTAAGCGTGTACTCCTAGCAAGTTAATTAGCTCCATTCGTGGAACTTGTCAGATTTTTTGGATCTGAATATTTGCTGCAACTGTGTCCTTGCAGGTAATTGATCTGGATGGACTGGACGATTTGCAACGCGATGTGACTACAACTCTTTGTCAGCTGGAGATGTATTTCCCTCCATCTTTTTTTGATGTTATGGTCCATCTAATTGTTCACCTTGTCAGAGAAATTAATTTTTGTGGACCCGTGTTCCTGCGCTACATGTATCCATTTGAGAGATTTATGGGTATCTTGAATGGATATGTAAGGAATTGACTTTGGCCTGAGGGCAGTATCATTGAAGGTTATGCCGCCGAGGAGGTGATCGAATTTTGCACCAACTATATGGCCGGGGTTGACCCAATTGGCGTTCCTACGTCCCGACATGAGGGCAGGCTTCAGGGCATTGGAACGATTGGATTTAAAGCAGTCGTCCCCTCTAGTGATTTGTATGCAAAAGCTCATTTTTGGGTCTTACAGCACATGACGGGGGTGGAGCCATACATACACGAGCACAAGGAAATGTTACGGAAACAGAATCCTTCGAAGCTAGAGATTTGGGTCACCAGGGAACATAACAAGAAGTTTGTTGGGTGGATCAAAAATAGAGTCCTGCAAGCTTCTGAGGGCGACGTAGATGAAGTTGTTACATGGTTGGCCAGAGGGCCTATATTTACTGTAGGGACTTGGCAGGGGTATGACATCAACGGCTATTCATTTTACACAAGAACTCAGGACGAGAAGAGTACTATGCAATGTAGTGGAGTGACACTACTTGCTATTTCGGAGGATGCTAGGGCAGTGAGGGCACTCAACTCATATTACGGTGTTATTGAGGAAATATGGGAGCTCGATTATGTATTACTTAAGATTCCTCTGTTTTGATGCCAATGGGTTGAAATCCCTTGAGGTGTTAAAGTCGACAATTATGGGTTTACTCTCGCCGATTTCAGTAGAGTCGCACACCAAGATGATCCATTTATACTTGCTGAGTAAGCCACACAGGTGTTCTACATCGTTGACCCGGCCAACCCAAAGTTGCACGTTGTCCTTCACAGTAAGGGACGTATTGTTGGAGTCGAAGACGTTGTGGATGAAGAAGAGTATGATCAGTTCGACGAACTACCTCCTTTTAGATGGAATTCTTCAATCTGTCCCTACCGAAGATATTGACGAAACAAGTTACCTGCGAGACGACCACGAAGAAGGATTATGGGTGGACAACCATTCTTGACTAATTTGCAATATGTAAGTGACGTATATTACTTGTATCTTTAATCGAAGAATTCTTCAAATCATTTTTCAAAAATTCTTTGGGAAAACATACGTGATGCATTGAGAATCATTTATGCAAATTTTCATTTCAATTGGAGTATATACTTGATTTGAGCAATAATTGATTCTTTTCACAAATCAATATGAAAACTGCAAATTTTCATTCCATGATTGGTCTTTACTGTTAATTTATTTCAAAATTATTGGAAGTCATTTGCATGGGGTTTTAGGTGTCTTTACAAGTGCAAAATGATGTAATGAGACCCATCTGTAATTGTTCTCAGGAAGTCAATAACACTGTATTCTACTATCGATTTCAATTTCCAAACCGATATGAAATTAATCTCTACTATCGGTTTATTGTTCATAACCGATAGTATTTCATTTTGTGTTATGAGACCCTGTTCTACATTTTGGTTTGCTCTTGTACATTGGATTAATTTACTATCGGTTAATAATCATTAAACCGATAGTGAAATACAATGCAAAATGATGTACTGAGATCATCTGTAATTGTTCTAAGGGAAATCCTTTAGGGTCAATAACATTGTATTGTACTATCGGTTTCAATTTCCAAACCGATATGAAATTAAACTCTACTATCGGTTTATTGTTCATAACTGATAGTGATTTATACTGTGTTATGAGCCCCTGTTCTTAATTTACTATCGGTTAGTAATAATAAAACCGATAGTGAACAATGCCAACACTCCAAACCCTAACTTACATTGTATTTACTATCGGTTTGGTGGTTATGAACCGATAGTAAATATTCATATATTAGGTTATAACCTCGCACCATTTTCCCTCCAGTGCAACTGATCACATCCAAATAGTCGCGCGCGGAAAACCCTAGCCTCCCCGACGTTCGCTTTTTCGCTCCTCTGCGCCACCATTGCCGATCGCAGTTGGGTTCTCCACCGCCTCCGGCCACTCCACGAACGACTGTAAGTGTTCTTGACCAAACCGCTCGCGTCAATTGCTTAAATTTATATGCAATAGTTCATATGTGGTTCAATCGATTAGAAATATAAAACTAGATGAAAATTCATGAACTACAAACTTGATAGCTATGAGAATTACAGACTTGATGAAAATCACTAGCAATTTGTCGTACAGTGTAGTCCACTATCGGTTTCTTATTTAGAACTGATAATAAAGACCATAATCTGAATTAAGACTAACATAGTTAATTACTATCAGTTTTAATTGCCAAACCGATAGGAAATAGAGTATGTCATATCGGTTTGTTATTGTCAACCGATAGTACATTGAAAAATCTGAATTTTGCAGAGTTCATATTTCATTTGTGAAAAGAATCAACTATTGCTCAAATCAAATACATTTGAAATGAAAATTTAAAGAAATGATTTTCATTGCATGAAATATATTTTCCTGATGAAATTTTCCAAATAGGATTAATTTTACAATCAAGAATTATCAAATGACCTTTATATTAAGCAAGAAGGTATCAGTTCGACAACCCTTTGCAAATTGAGTTTACAAATCCACTTTAAATCTATTTTGAAGACCATGTTGATAGAAATTGATGATTTTTTGCCTTTTGAATGAAAATTTGACATTTTAATAAAAAGAAGTGGTTCATCATTTCCATTCCATTTTAGTTATGAACTTTGTCATGTACCTTTCTTCATATCAATTGATGGTCTGTTCATGGAATTTTAGGTAAAGCCATGTCGGCATCTTCCTCGGCTGATAGTAGTGATTCGGCAAGGGTGAACGTAGATGACACTGCCTCATCCCACCGCAAGAGGAAGGCGCGAGGCACGATGATGTTGGGCCGTTTGGCCAAACGCGCGGATCTTTCATGTGAGTTCAACCAGTTCGGGAGACCGATCGGGAAGAACGCCGGCCACTATGCTGCCTATGTTGTTTTGTTGGCGAAGGAAAGGGTGAAGATCACCGTCCAGAGTTGGAAGGACGTTAAGGCCGACGAGAGGGATAGGCTGTGGGCGGAAGTGAAGGTAAAATTAATCAAAATCACTGAACTCTTGAGTAATCACATTCCCTTAGTTTATCCCAGAGATTAGGTAAGTCATGCTTATATGCACCATTTGAAACAGGCCAAGTGGAACATCCCCGACGATGGTCCCAAGATAGCTTGCTTGAAGGACATGAACAACACGTGGAAAACCTTCAAGAGCATCCTCGTCAGTACCTTCCTCTCTAAAGGCAAATCTCTATGCGAGAAGTACCCGTTCATAACGAAGGAGGTATGGGAGCAATTCACCCAACAGAAGGGGACCCCTGAGTTCAAGGTATGTATGGTTCCTTTGCTTGGTTACACCATTGTATGTAGTAACCAGCGGTGCATTCATTTTCTTGTTTCTGGTACGAAGGCCCTCAGCGAGAAGAACAAGGCAATCCAGAGGAGGAACGACCACCCACACCTGCTCGGCTCTCATGGCTATGCAGGGAAGGAGGAGCAGTGGAAGAAGGCTGAAGACGAGACGTCGAATTTCGTCGAATCCCCTGACCTACCACTCCCCGAGATCCGCGATCCGCGATGCAAGCGCTGGTGGCTAGCCAGAGGGACCGTGTCGACCACGGGGACTGTGGAGTTCCCAAACCCCAGGGACGTCGAGGTCGTGCAGCGACTCGTAAGTTGGCTTTGAATGTAACAGATCTCTTGCTCGAAGGAGGCGACCGAGGGATTGTTCACTCCCCATAGGGAGAACGACATCCTTACCCGGGCTCTAGGGAACAAGGAGCATCCAGGGCGGACGCGAACCGTGGGGGGTGTGGTGCCATGGAAGGAAGGCTTTTTGGAGCCCGGGCAAAAGGCGAAGAAGGCTCGCAGCTGGAAGGAAAGGGAAGTGGAGCTGTCTCAGAAGATACGGGCAGATGTGACTGCACAGTTCGCGGACATGTTCGCTCAAATGAACGAGAAGTATGAACGCCTCAGCCGAGTTGTGCAGTCCAAGGGTTTAGATCCAGCTGCCGAGGTCGACGCTGCCAGGCCGAGTAGTTGCGGCTCGAAGGTTCACGTGGATCCAGTGGATCTGATTGAGGTATTGCAACTCTTGAGCTATATATGCAGTTCGGTTGATGCCACTCCCGTTACATTGGAACTGTTTCGCTAACCTGTTATAATTGTTGCAAATTGCAGAAGCCGGAGAGCTGTAGCCTATTGATCAACATAGGCGACAAACCTGTAGTGGTTGCAAACGGGG
Source organism: Pharus latifolius (assembly GCA_019359835.1). Lineage (NCBI taxonomy): Eukaryota > Viridiplantae > Streptophyta > Magnoliopsida > Poales > Poaceae > Pharus > Pharus latifolius. The sequence continues at coordinate 17,663,228 of CM033326.1, read as the reverse complement.
TCGTATATCAGTCTTGGGAGGATGTCCGGGTCCACTGCGTACCTCTGGAGCCTGGATTCGTAAAGGTACAGGTGGACATGGCCCTCCTGGGCTACAGCTCTTTTCCGTTGCCGTCCCAACGGATGAAATGCGGACAATTGGCGAGGCATTGGGCTCGTACATACAGTGGCCCAAGAAGGGTGTTAGACTACAGGAGGTAAACCCGAACAACTGACCACTAGTCGAACGGTTCGACTGCAAACAATCCAGGATATTATAGACGGTTCAGACCTTATCACTGTCTGTGATAGTAGAGAAGAGTGTTGATTTTATAATTATCACAGACGGTTCTGAGGTAAAAACCGACAGTGATAATCACAGAAGGTTTTGAAGTAAAAACCGACAGCGATAATCATAGACGGTTCTGAAGTAAAAAACCGACTGTGATAGTAAAGCGGACGGTTTTGAGCTCGGAATCGTCTATGATATTGTAATTATCACAGACGGTTCATAATTAAAAACCGACTGTGATATTAAAGCGGACGGTTTTGAGCTCGTAACCGTCTGTGATATTTCTGTCATAGTTCTACACAAAATGCACTGATATTACCGATGGTTTAATAAAGGGAAACCCGTCAGTGATATTACCGTCTATATTGAACCTGGTATAAAAGGTCTTTTGGTGGATGTTTTGAGTTAGTCGTACACTCTTGCTCAATATACACTGTCCAGTTCGAAGAGATTTGGGGCAAGGAAGAGTGAAATCTCAAAAGGCCGGGGGAGCATTTGGGGGCAAAAATTTGAGGATCCAATTAAGGTTGGTACTTGCTCCCAAGTCATACGCAATACTTGATTTCATCATCAATATCGATCTCCATTGATTGATCAAATTAGAGTGAGATGGAGGGGAAGCTACAGTAGCAAATCCTGGTTATAACTCTTTTTCGACCTGTACATAGAGTATTACTAATTAGCATGTGTATGAATTTGATTAATTGCAGATGGTTCGAGACTGGATGTATAATGACAACCGAGTGGGTGAGGAATACATGAAAGGTGTTTTTGATTTCCAAAAGGTTGCGGAGCAAGACATGGCGAAGAAGGGTTTACCATATATGTACTGTCCTTGTGTAGACTGCCAGAATCTTAAGATGTTCACCAACTCATCTCAAATTGTCACCCACTTGATCTGACGTGGTTTCAAAAAAGGGTACACTTGTTGGGTCCACCATGGAGAAGAGCCAACTGCAGAAACAAGTGCCACTCAGGTTGAGGAACAGGACATGTCGAATCCGAGCAACGACTTCGACGAAGATATGCCAGAGGATGACAATTTAGATGACATGTTGCGTGATGTGGAAGGAAATTACAGTGAAAGGGAGTTTGGCAAATTCAAGCGCTTGATTGAGGACTCAGAAAAGCCGTTGTTCCTTGGTTGCAAGTCGAAGTACACAAAGTTGGCTTGTGTTCTTGAACTGTTAAAATTGAAGGCAAGCAACAGTTGGACCGACAAGAGTTTCACAGCACTGTTAGATCTTTTGGCGGACATGCTCCCGGAAGGAAACGAGTTGCCAAAAAACACCTACCAAGCGAAAAAGCTGTTGTGTCCTTTGGGAATGGAAGTAGAAAGGATACACGCATGCCCTAATGATTGCATCCTTTACCGTAACGACTACAAGAATATGCATGTTTGTCCGGTGTGCGGCGCATCCCGCTATAAGCGTACTAACACCTACCGAACAGACGACGGCGACTGCGCTGAGATAAAGCAAGGACCTCCTGCTAAGGTGTTGTGGTATTTGCCAGTCATTCCTCGCTTGCAGCGTTTGTTTGCAAACCGTAAAGAGGCAAAATTACTGCGTTGGCACTCGGAAGACCGAAAGAAGGATGGAAAGCTGAGACACCCTGCTAATTCTTCGCAGTGGAGAAACATCGACAGGGAATTTGTTAACTTCGGAGCAGAATTGAGGAATATAAGGTTCGGGTTGAGTACCGATGGAATTAATCCTTTTGGTAACATGAGCAGTCGGCATAGCACTTGACTGGTTCTTTTGTGTATCTACAACCTTCCTCCTTGGTTGTGTATGAAGCGCAAGTACATCATGATGTCTCTACTTATCTCAGGACCAAAACAACCCGGAAACGATATTGATGTGTACCTAGCACCATTGATAGAGGATCTCCTAACAATGTGGAACGAAGGGGTGCAGGTATGGGACGCATACAAACGAGAGAACTTCATCCTACGTACTATGATATTCTGCACCATCAATGATTTCCCTGCCCTTGGAAATTTGTCGGGCCGTAGTACGAAAGGAGCCAAAGCCTGCCCCCACTGCGAAGATGAGACTGAGAGCGTGTGGCTGAAGAATTGCAGGAAAATAGTGTACATGCGTCACCGTAGGTTTCTTCCAAAGAATGACGCGTATCGTAAGAAAAAGAGGGAATTTGACGGCCACAAGGAAGATGGTTCAGCCCCGAATCCCATGCGCGGGAAAGATGTTTACTCACGGGTGAAGGACATAGACGTTGTGTTTGGAAAGGGTGGTAAATTGAAACCCCGCACGAAGAACACTTGGAAGAAGAGATCAATATTTTGGGACTTACCGTATTGGGAGCATTTAGAGGTTCGTCATTGCATTGATGTCATGCATGTAGAGAAGAATGTTTGCGACAGTTTAATCGGCCTATTGCTGAACATTCCAGGGAAGACAAAGGATGGCGTCAATGTGCGGTGTGACATGATCGAAATGAAAATCAGGCCCGAGCTAGCACCGAGAGAGGACGATAAATGCCGTATATACCTCCCCCCTGCATGCTACACTTTGTGCAAGACTGAGAGGACATAACTCTGTAAGTGTCTATGTGGTGTTAAAGTTCCATCGGGTTACTCCGCAAATATGAAAAACCTTGTGTCCATGGGCGATTTGAAATTGCTGGGTATGAAGTCTCATGATTGTCACGTGTTGATGACACAAATGCTTCCTGTTGCCATCCGGAGTATTCTGCCGCATAAGGTCAGAGAGACGATCACGAGGCTGTGTTTTTTCTTCAATGCAATTTCTCGCAAGGTCATTGATCCCGATGGACTGGATTCTCTGCAGAGCGAGGTGGTTCGCACTCTCTGTCAGCTTGAGATGTATTTTCCTCCATTGTTTTTTGATATCATGGTCCATCTCACCATCCACCTTGTCAGAGAAATCAAGATATGTGGACCCGTGTTCCTACGTTATATGTATCCATTCGAGACGTACATGGGTGTGCTTAAGGCCTACGTGAGGAATCGGTCTCGGCCCGAGGGTAGCATTGTCGAAGGTTATGCAGTGGAAGAGGTTGTTGAGTTCTGCGTCGATTACATGGCCGAGGTAGAAGCAATAGGAGTTCCTGTGTCTCGTCACGAGGGGAGGCTTGATGGTGTTGGCACTATTGGATGGAGAGCCATCACTCCTGATTTCGATATGTACTCGAAAGCTCATTTTTGGGTCTTGCAACACATGACGGAGGTGTCTCCGTACATCGACGAGCACAAGGAGATGCTACGACAAAACAATCCTCGCCGATCCGAGGTTTGGATCACGGGACAACATAATAGTCGATTCAACGCGTGGATGAATGTGCGAATCACCGGAGAGTCCACAAGTGAGAACCTTAAATGGTTGGCAAAAGGGCCCACGTTTACTGTACAGACATGGCAGGGATACGACATCAATGGGTACACATTTTATACGAAAGCTCAAGATCGAAAGAGTACTGTGCAAAATAGTGGAGTGAGCGTAGAAGCTTTCCATGAGGGGTTCACCAAGACAGGCCCAACAAGGGTAGTACGTGGATTGAACTCGTACTACGGGTTCATTGAAGAAATTTGGGAGCTCGATTACGTACTGTTCAAGATTCCCCTGTTTCGATACCGATGGGTCCAAATCCCACAGGGTGTGAAGGTTGATAGTTACGGTTTCACTTCTGTGGATCTCGATCGCGTTGCTTATAAAGATGAGCCATTCATACTTGCAAATCAAGCCATTCAGGTCATTTATGTCACTGACCCGGCCAATAAGAAGTGGCACGTCGTCCTTCATGGCAAGAGAAGGATTGTTGGAGTTGAAAATGTCATAGACGAGGAGGAATACAATCAATTTGATGAGATTCCTCCATTTGGAGATGGCGTATAGGTCGATACTGAAGACACCGATGAAACCAGTTACATGCGTATGGATCACCAGGAAGGGTTATACTTTAAGGTAATCAACTGTACGTCCTTATCTCTCTGTTTCCATCGGTATAGCTTATATCTCCTGTAATTCTCGTCTTTGCAGGGCCGCGGCAAGTGGAAAGTTGAGGATAACATGGCTGTGTACGTGGAAATTGTCGGTGAAAGTCCCCATTTGTATGTAACATTAACTTGAGCATGCTCCACGCACGTACATTGTATGTTAAATTTATTTGAGCATGCTCTACATTGTAACCAATTATCGGATCTGCGTACACTATAACCAATTTACAGAGCATTTGGACTACATTTGAAATATTTGAGTGTTCATTTAAAACAAGTTTTCGAGCATTCAGAGCTGAAAGCTACAGATCAGTTTCAAGTTGTAAAACTAACGTTCAATAGAGAGATTATCACGGACGGTTTTGACCAATCACAGACTGGTATGAATATAGAACCGACTGTGATATTCCCAACAGCGTCTCCGACTCTTCAAGTGTACACGTGCACGGTCGGTTCTCAAATCACAACCGTCTGTGATAATCTCAGTCACAGTCGGTTGTCAACTCACAACCGTCTGTGCTAATCTCTCACTATGTAGATTATCACAGACGGTTTTTATTTGAGAACCGACTGTGATAATATTATCACAGACGGTTATAGATATAGAACCGACTGTGATATTTTTAACAGTGTCCGACGCTTCAAGTTCTTGACGTGCACCGTCGGTTCTCAATTCCAAACCGTCTGTGATAATCAGAGTCACAGTCGGCTCTCAACTCAAAACCGTCTGTGATAATCTCTCTGGTGATTATCACTATATCGATTATTACAAACGGTTCTGATGCGAGAACCGACTGTGATAATATTATCACAGACGGTTGTGAGCGTTGGACCGACTGTGATAATCTCGTCGCGGTTAATAGTTCAAGGCGGCCTTTGTCCCGCTCATTTCCAGACTTCGCAACTGTTTGCCCTAGCTCTCTCCGCCCTCGCACCGTCCATCGCGATCACCTCCATCGCCTCCCACCTTCTCCTCCTCTCCGTCCGTCGTGATCACCTGCATCGCCTTTCCACCATCAAGCGCGATCACCTCCATCGCCGTCCCACCTCCGACGCGATCACCTCCATCGTCTCCCCACCGTTTCTGTCATTCTTGGTTAATTATAAGTATATGGATTTTGTTATAGAATTATTAGTTGCAGGTTTACTTAAACTATTCTCTCTTTCACTTATGTTAGGAACTATGTCTGGTGATGAAATGCACCACTCGGGGAGTCAGGGTGACCTCGCTGGCGATGAGACGCTTGGGCCGGAGGTCGCCTCGTCCGCCGTGACCCCGCAGCAGAAGAGAAAGGGGCGAGGCCGGAAGACATGCGCGCGTCTGGACAAGCGGGAAAAGCAGCACGTCCAGTTCGACGACAATGGTGTGCCGGAAGCTCCGGACAAACTTGTCAGTCAGTACCGCTCACTATGCGGCAAAGTGGCAAGGGAGCGGGTGCTCATCACCACCTCCGACTGGGGTCAAGTGCCCCCAGAGTGCAAGGATGCGTGTGGGAAGAAATGCAGGCGGCGTTTCACATTCCCGAGGATCGCCACTTCACCATCCGCTGGAGGACACTGATGTCAATAAACAAGGCGTGGAGGAACTTCAAGAGCCACCTTGTCAGGCTCTATGTGAAGGAGTCGAAGACCCCTTCGATGACTTCCCTTTCGTGACTCCCGAGGCATGGCAGCAGTTCGTCGAGATGAAGGCCAAGCCAGAGTTCCATGAGCTTAGTGCGAAGGGCCAGGCTAACCAGGCCAAGAATACCCACTCACACAGACTAGGCAGTGGTGGGTATGTGGGGAAGAAGGCGTTGTGGAGGAAGCAGGACGAGGAGGCTTCCCAGTCTTCGGCCGGCAGTCCTTATGCGGGCATAACAGACGTGCGCGCCCGCAATTGGTGCTGAGCAAGATCGATGATGACTTCCTCCGGAAGCGTCTCTGTGAATAACCCTACAGACAGGGAAGTGATCGACCGGCTGGTAAGATTGTCCGATCACGTACTATCCTCGTAACACACATGCAATGGGTTGTATTGCTAAGTTCTCCTGTTGCAGGTGACGCTGAGTGCCCAGGCGGCATCCGGAGAGTTCAACCCGAGGAGGGACAGGGATATCCTCACAGCGGCGCTAGGAAACAAGGAGCATCCAGGCCGCGTGCGCCGCCTCAGTGCCACTGTGCCTTGGAGGCTTGGTTTCCCTGATGATGAGGAGGCGGCTAAGAGGAGAAAGAGATCCCACCAAGCCCGCGATGAACGGCTCAAGGAGGAGATGCGATCGGAGTTCGCTGTTCGGGACGAAGCACTCCTGCAGCAGTTGTCGGAGATGCGGTCCATGTATGAAGAGCTAAGAAAGGCGACCCAGGGCACCCCCCTTCTAGCAGCGGAAGTACCGACCCCCATTCTTGGGCACCGTAGTAGCTGCGCGTCTGCGCCGGGGTCTTCGCAGACGGAGCCCTCTCCAAAGTATCCGATGGACTTTCTGCAGGTAATGACCGTTTGTCTATGTTAATTCATTCGAAAGTGAAAAGCGGTGAAATTCAATATATTAATGCACGGCGGGGGCCACAATCCATGGTACCCCTCTATGTGAGGGTTTTGCACGGGTTGGGGTGGACAATGTCTTTGACCATTGCAAGGGTTTTCCGTTGGAGAAGCCGCCGAACGACGAGATTACCACTCTCGGTGATGCGGTGCACAAGTTCGTGCAATGGCCCAAGAAAGACATCGTCCTGTATGAGGTAATTCCCCCACCAGTTTCATAATTCGTACTGTAATAATAGCCCTCAGAGTTAGTGTCCTAATACGTAAGTTCTTACATCACAGACATCACAGACCAACACACGGCCTACTAGCCAGCATACCCCTCCAATGACGAAGTTGACTCCGACTAAGAGGCAACCATTCAAGAAGCTGGCTAGTAGGGGAAAAGCAAAGAAGAGCCCGGCAAAGGAGAGCGAGAAGAGTGCGCCAGCTCTCATACCGTTCGCTTTGGGGATGCCCATGGCCTCCGATACCGCAATTTCGAGCATGGGGTTAGCATGCTAGAGCCTGCATGCATGGTACATGAGGAGGACAAACCAGACTAGGATGCAGCGTCCGACGCACATCATGGTCAAGTACACCGTGGCAGAGTTCCATACTGACATTGGGACCTACTCGGTGACCTTCGAAGACCTGCACAATTTACTGAACAAAGATGCGCTCGACTTGTCAATCCTACGGTCTTGGGTGCTATAAGTATCCTACTATCCGTGCATATACGGATATATGTCATTTATTAATTGGTTACTTCCGTGCAGCTGTATGACCAACTATGCCAAATCTAAGGGCATACCTGTTGGTTTCTTGGACCCCCAGATGGTCGCCGAGGTGATGTTTAGGACCGATGCAGACTTCGTTGTCGACTACATCAAAAGAGGGTTGCTTACTCAGGTCGACAAGGAGTATATACTTGTACCCTACAACCAGAGGTGAGTGCTTTCATTAGTACTTCACCCGTAGATTAGTGTCTCCATGTGCACACCCCCAAATTTAGATTAAATTTTTAATTCTTTACGTGTAATATGTAACTACCACTGGATCCTGCTACTACTTATTCCGAAAAGGAACAAGGTGTTCTACCTTGACTCATTGCAGAGGAAAGGGTATTCGTATTGCGGCGCACGAGATGTATTCGAAAGGTGATGATATTCATGTGGACCTGTCTTGCATGCATCTAGATTTACTGTCCTCAAATTGTCAATTTCGACTATCCTCAAACTGTCAATTTTGACTATCTACAGGGCTTTCACGAAGTACTTTGCCGAGGAAGGGAGACAACACGAGCGGCGAGCCGATAAGTTTCAGTGGTTACAATTTTCGGTACAAATTTCAACTGGCATCTGTTTTACTTTATAACGTGTCCCCAGCTAACTCTCGGTCTATAAATTGGCAGTGCCATCAGCAGCCGGACGACAATACATGTGGGTTCTACGTGATGCGCCACATGTATGACCTGATCATCACCCCTCACCGCCCAGATTTCCCCGAGGTATACAACTGCTCCCCTTTGTATCGATTTGGCAGAATTTACAACTGCATTGAGCTAATTTTTTCTGTACCAACTCTTACTGTAGGGGGTCAACTTCCCTTCGGAAAGCTTTGACCCTCGGGAGATTGGTATTGTCCGAGGGATGCTCGTTGAGTTTTTCCTTGTGGAGGTCATATCAACCAAGGGGAAGTTTAGGGACCCGCAAGGTTCATATTAGTGCGGCCTTACATTTATTTGTACATCTAACACACTGACTTTAATTGTCGATTACATTTATTTGTTCAATTGTACATATTTCTGAGTTATGTGCTGTATATATGAAATGCTATTGTACATGTTTCTAAGTTGTGTGCATGTATATATGAGACTGTATATATTTGAGTACTGTGCATGTATGAAATTCATGAACTGTATATATGAAATGCAATTTGTACAGAGGACATCGGTGACTGTTATAATCTCAGACGGTTTGTAAGATCAAAACCGTCTGTGCATATTGCACAGACGGTTTACAAACCGTCTGAGATTATAACAGTCACCGATAATGACACTATCACAAATGGTTTTGACCTAAAAACCGTCTGTGATATCACACTATCACTATCTCAGATGGTTTTGACCTAAAAACCGTCTGTGATATCACACTATCACTATCTCAGATGGTTTTGACCTCAGAACCGTCTGTGATATCACACTATCACAGACGGTTCTGAGATTATAACACTATCACAGACGGTTCTAACCTAAAAACCGTCTGTGATATTCACTATTACAGACGGTTCTGAGAGTATAAACCGTCTGTGATAAGGAAACAATCACAGATAGTTTCAAGATTACCACCATCGCTGATAATGACAATATCGCAGATGGTTTTGACCTCAAAGCCGTCTGTGATACTCTAAATACACAGACGGGTTCGGAAACAGTGTGTGATAAGGACGCTATCGCAAACGGTCCTAAAGTCATAACCGTCTCTGATAATTTGATGATCATAGACGATTTTGACATCAGAACCGTCTGCGATACTCATATTATTACTGACGGTTCTGAGATCAAAACCGTCTATGTTAGTATGAGTATCTCAGACGGCTTTGATCTTATAACAGTCTGTGTATTAGGAGTACCACAGACGGTTCTGAGCTTATAACCGTCTCTGATAATATGAGTACCACAGACAGTTCTGATCTCAAAACCGTCTCTGATAATTTGAGTATCACAGACGGTTCTGATGTAAAAACCGTCTCTGATAATTTGAGTATCACAGACGGTTGTGATCTCCAAACCGTCTCTGATAATGTGAGGATCCCAGATGGTTTTGAGATCGGAACCGTCTGCGAAACTCAAATTATCAGAGACGGTTCTGAGATTAAAACCGTTTGTGGTACTATGAGTATCACAGACGGTTCTGATGTTAGAACAGTCTATGTAGTATGAGTATCACAGACGGCTCTGATGTTATAACAGTCTGTGTAGTATGAGTATCACAGACGATTCTGATCTTATAACAGTCTGTGAAGGGAGAGATCACAGACGGTTGAAAACCGTCTGTGATAGTACATGACTATCACTGACTCGAATATCGCTGACGGGTAAGAACCGTCTGTGATGACTTTTTTGACCCGACTGTGATGATGAATTCTGTAGTAGTGGATAGTGAAAAGCATTTATGTAGTAGTGGATTGACCCAACTTGAGACACTGTTGAGATTATATGTGTCATTAGTTGTTTCTAATAGTTATTTTGGTTTATCTTTAGACCTGAGATCACCACGGTTTCATACATGCGTAGTAGCATACCTTGGTGTCATCAACTACTGCTCTTAACCGAGTAGTCATAAAGGTGACATATAGATATGCTATGAACCATGTGGTTGAAAGTGAATAGTCGAGATAGAATTTGCCCCTCTCATATCTTGAGAGAGATATTTCTGGGCCCCTTGACGTAATTGGACTAAGAAAGTGTATAGCCGTGCCGAATATAGTTGAGAGTCAACTATAGAAAGGGTTAGTCCATTACAAGATCGAGAAAGGACCGAGCTATTCAAGGATGACACGTTTCTCACCTTGAGTTCAATCTAGTATCATGAGACAAAGAGATAATCCATGATAAGTTTTATAGATTCATCGGATATGATCTCCGTGTATATGCAGGTAGTCATAATATTTTGTTAGGGACCGCTTATGACTTGTGATTCAGGAAGTTGTTTCTGGTCGTAGCCAAATATACACGAACCTACAGGATCACACACTTAACGGGTTGGAGTATTAGTTCGGATGGGATCTGAAACGGGTCCCATATTGGTAATGGGTTTACCATTGGGATTAGGGTTCGCATTGGAGTAGGACTTATCTACAAAGCCATATAAAAGGAGGTGAGGTGGGCATGCAAAAGATATCTGATCTATTTTGGCCGCCGCCACCATCCACGAGATATATCTCATAAAACCCTAGCTGCGTGCGCTGGTGCTAGCACCCAAACACGCGGTGCTCCTTCGCTGGACGTGTGGACTTCCGTAGAGGTGCGGCTGCTAATGCTACACTGCTGGTCACGATCCGGTTGCCACATCGACTCTTCTTCCATTGTTGCGTTGTCGCATCCGCGCGTCTAGTGGTAAACTTTTGATCTATAATCTTTTGCTTGCATGGTTCTTGGGATTTCGGGTAGATAATTTTAAAATTATCGCTATAATAGCAACCTGTTCTCCAACAGTGGACACGTGTCAAAGATCCGGACATCATGCCCTGCCAAAGAACCATCGCACCCTGAATCTGACGGTTGAAGTTAGGGTAGTTTAGTAATTTGCATCTTTTGGGTCTATATATACATACCTCTTGTACCCCCTCTCTTGTAACAACTCTCTCATTTGCATTCAATACACAATAAGTTAACAGGCACAACTAGGAGCTCTCTCTCCGCGAGTGAGCCTTCCCAACCAACTTACGTCGGGGGCGTGTCAATAGGAGTAGAGTTCCCACTTGAACCCAAACTTGTATAAATCCCTCATGTTACTCTTTGTGATTGTCCAACGTAGGGAGACCTCTCTTACAGTCAGCTCGCGTTGCTGTACATGTGTTTCATGTCATCAAACCTACCGTAGAGTTCGTAACGCCACGACCAAGGTTTTTGTACTTGTGGCTTAAGGTCATTAGGTTTTCAGATCTGGCAACATCAAAAAAATTTGGTACTTCGTGTTTTGCACTTTAACAGGTGTATATGATGGTTATTTTGTCTAACCTAAAGTTAAGTTGATCATATTTTGGTTCTGCAATTTTTCAGGGTTTATTCAGTTTGCTACTTGTGTTAGGAGACAAGGAGATAAGGAACACGAAGAATTATAGAATTTGGAGCAATATCTTCATCAGCAGTTATGCCGTATTGGCATATTTATGATTTTATTTTTGTATTGGATGAGATTTCAGTTAAGGAGGAGATTGTTAGGGTCATCTCTCATCTCATTATTAAGAGTTTAAATGAAACAAGAAATTTTTAGATTATCTTTTATTTATCTGTAAGAATTCGTGTCAAGAAATAGTTATCTTATTTTATTAGTAAGAGTGAGTTGAATTCTAGTTAAAGTCCATATTAATTCCAGTTTAGATTTATATTTATATAAGAATTGATATCTTTGTGATTTGATGTGTCTTTCCTTGAAATAAATCCTCTCTTTATTCCTAATAATATACAGTGATGTAGATTACATTCTAAATATCCATCCAGTGTACCACTCCTATTCAATACTTGTGTATTTTCCATATCAAAACGACACGTAAGTGATCATAAAAAGTCCCAGAAAAATGAAAAAAAAAAGCTGAGCCCAATCTTTCGGAGCCCAAGTGGGGTTGGTCAGTAGTCCATTTCGTGGCACATAAAGTATACATGTGTGTATGCTTGTTTCTGCAGGTCACTACAACAGTCTAAATTTTAAAATGGTCAAGCCAGAAAAACTTGCAAGAATTCCATTTATTCATTCCATCACAGACAAACAATTGAAAGAAAATTAAATCAATAAGGGCAGGTTTAGTTTTCACACTAGATTATTTGCCCAGAATCTACAGAAATAAACATCACTGCCATTGTTGTAGCGAAGGTCGTCGTCACCCATTTTATTTCTTAAGGCCACTAAGGTGCATGACAGGATGGGATTTTTTACCTAACTTGTTTTTGCAGGAATTTATATGAGAAGTATGGCTCTTATGCATGTTTATGTGATGTGATCATATAATTATCACGATCTGCGAATCGTTTATTTCGACCATGGTTTATATGGTTGTCTCTTTTATAACGGCCTGCGTACCGACATGTGTGATGATTGACACTCATGTAAATTCACATCTAGTTATTAGCATAGTAGCTTAGAACTTGCTCCAGGACCATGAAGATGGACATGGAGATCACCATATTAAAGGGCCATACCATCTCATAGATTAATTTGATTATTTGTGATGATTATTTTGATGTTCTTGATTGTTGCTTAGAAAATTCTGAACGTTGTATAACCCCTAAAATTAAGTTGTTTTGATGCCCTTTCCAATTGCTACAACTGTCAAAGTCTCAATCATTATTTGGTAGGCTTGACAAATCAAGGTGCTATTGACTATCTTAGTAAGGAAGGATAAGTGTTGGACAGTTATATGCATAGAATTTGTTTCACTTAACAAAGCTATCAAAATGGTTTTGAGCCTTGGGACATGGTGTTGGGAGCCGGGACATATTGATGTCACCCAACAAACAAGTGTCATAGATATAATTAGCAAAAAGTTGCTTACCTAAATAACTAGATTTCTAGTAGTGATGCCAAAACTCATCAGGACTTAGTGAAATCTGGATCTTGACCCACTATATGTCATTCTAGGGACTATATTTTTAAACATATAGTGGAAGATACTTTTATTAAATGTTAGTAGATGATTGTTCATAAACATGATGTCTTTTGCATGTTTTTCTGTTGTAGATAATGACTGATAACTCCTCAACCAGTTTTAACTTGCGATCTGTTCTCAATAAAGAAAAACTTAATGGAACAAATTTTATTGATTGGTTCGGTAACTTGAAAATTGTTCTCAAACAAGAGAAAAAAGACTATGTTCTAGAGTCCCCAGTTCCTGATGAACCTTTGACTAACGCACCACAATCTCAACAAGATGCTTACAAGAAGCATGTTGATGACGATCTCGATGTTAGTTGTCTCATGTTAGATACAATGGGCTCTGAGTTGCAAAAGCAATTCAAGAACCATAATGCTTATGACATGAGTGTGGCTCTTCGAAACTTGTTCGAAGACCAGGCAAGGATGGAAAGATATGAAACCACCAAGAAACTGTATGCTTGCATACTCGCAAAAGGAAGCGCAGTTAGCCCTCATGTAATCAAGATGATTGGTACATTGAGAGCTTGGGTAAACTTGGTTACCCCTTTAGCCCAGAGTTGGCTACTGATGTGATTCTCCAATCGCTCCCTCCGAGCTACGATCCTTCATATTGAACTTCAATATGAATAATCTGGAGAAGACTCTACCTGAATTGCATGGGATGTTAAAGACAGCCGAGCAGAACATCAAAAAGAATCCTGATCATGTGATGATGGTTCTGTTGGGGGAAATCTCCGTGCAACCAAATCCCAGTAAGGGACAGAACCCCGACTTTTGCCCGGGGACAAGGGCCCCGGAGCTCCCGTCCTAAGCGTCGCCTTTTGCCCGGGGACAAGGGCCCCAGTGACCCCCGTCCTGGGCACCACCTTTGGTCCAGGGACAGGCCCCGGAGCCTCCTTCCCGAGCGCCGCCTTCTGCCCGGGGACAAAGGCTCCGGAGCCTACGTCCCAGGCGGGGTCACGTGAGTATCACATGAGTAGCACCTCGGGAATCAGCGAGGACACTTGTCAAGCATCTGGCCCCCTCGGCTGGGAGAAGGACGCTAGTGCCCTCTGATCCGACGGCTGCAACCAGGGTAGCTTAGTCTTTTTGCATCTTTTGGGCCTATATAAGCCATTGTATCCCCCTCATGTAACCAGAGACAATTCATTTGTATCAATACACAAAAACGAATAGGCGTGCTTAGGAGCACTCTCCCCACAAGAGAACTCCCCTAGCCAACCTCTGTTGGGAGCACATCCACAGGACTAGGGTCTCCACTGAAACCCGAACCTATATAAATCTTCGTGTCACTTGTTGTGCTTGCCCGACTGGAGAGGACCAATCACTTGGTCAGCTCGCGTTGTCTTTGCTTAGCTAGGAACCTCCACAAAACCTGCCAGGGTATTCGCAATACCACGACAGGTTCAAAAGGGAAAGGGTTTCAAGAAGAAGCGTAAGGGAAACGCTAAGGGCAAAGGCAAGGCTTGAGATGAGAGTTCAAGCAGCTAGCATAAGCCCAAAGGAAAGTCCAAGCCTGGCTGCCATCGGAAGAGGAATTGAAAGAAGTATCTGGAAGATCTAAAAAATAAGAAGGGAAGTGAGACTTCCGCTTCTATTTATGTTATAGAAGTCAATATTGCTACTTCTTCTGATTCTTGGGTATTTGATACTGGTTCAAGAGCTCATATCTGCACTTTGTTGCAAGGGCATAAAAGGAGCAGATATTTGGCAAAGGGTGAAGTTCAGCTTCGCGTTGGCAACAGAGCAAGAGTTGTTGTTTTAGCCGTTGGGACCTTTATATTGGCTTTACCTTCAAGATTGATTTTGGAGCTTAATAATTGTTATTATGTTCCTTCCATAAGCAAAATTATTATTTCTGTTTCATGTTGGACAAGAAAGGTTTTGAATTCAGAATAAAGAACAATTGTTATTCATTTTATTTGAATGATATGCTTTATGGATCAGCCCAATTGTCGTATGGGCTTTATGTTTTAAATCTTGAAGTTCTTGTATACAACATAAATACCAAAAGGCTCAAAACAAATGATTTGAATCCAACCTTCGTATGGCATTGTCGTTTAGGTCATATATATAAGAAACGCATCATGAAGCTCTATAAAGATGGACTTCTAGACTCATTTGATTTTGAATCATATGACACATGCGAATTTTGTTTACTTGGCAAAATGACAAAGACACCTTTTACCGGTTCAGGTGAAAGAGCAAGTGATTTATTGGCCCTTGTACATTCTGATGTATGTGAACCATTAAGCATTATGGCCAAAGGTGGATTCCAATACTTCATAATTTTCACTGATGATTTTAGTATATATGGTTATATCTACTTATTGAGGCATAAGTCTAAATCTTTTCAAAAATTCAAAGAATATCAAAATGAACTACAAAATCATCTTGGCAAGAAAATTAAATTCCTATGATCAGATCGTGGAGGAGAATATTCGAGCCAAGAATTTAGCAATCATTTAAAGCAATGTGGAATTGTTCTACAACTAACACCACCAGGGACACCTCAATGGAATGGTGTGTTTGAATGATGGAATCGAACCTTGTTGGACATGGTTCGATCAATGATGAGCCAAATCGATCTTCCATTGTCTTTTTGGGGATATTCTCTAAAAACTATTGCGTTCAGCTTAAATAGGGCTCCGTCAAAAGGGGTAGAGAAGACATCATATGAGATATGGATTGGAAAGCGACCTAGTTTGTCTTTTCTCAAGATTTGGGGTTGTGAGGCATACGTAAAATGTTTGATGTCTGACAAACTCACACCCAAATCAGACAAGTCCTTCTTCATAGGGTATCCCAAGGAAACTAAAGGATATTACTTCTATAAGAAGGATGAGAACAAAGTGTTTGTTGCTCATAATGGTGTATTTCTTGAGAAAGAGTTTCTCACAAAATAAATTAGTGGTAGTACAGTGCGACTTGAAGAAATTCAAGAACCATTGGAAAATGTTTCAGCTTCCACTGAGTTTCAAGAAGAACCACAAACTGTTGAAGAAATAGTTGTGGGATCACCAGCCCCGCGTAGGTCTGAAAGGGTCCGTAATGTACCTGAGAGGTACATGTTCCTTACCACAGAATGACAAGACATATTATTGTTAGACAGTGATGAACCCAAGACTTATGAGGAAGCAATGATGATCCTAGACTCTGACAAATGGCTTGACGTCATCAAGTTTGGAATTTTATTGATTTACCCGATGGTGTAAAATCCATCGAGTGTAAATGGGTCTTTAAGAAAAAGATTGACGTGAATGGAAATGTTCACATTCATAAAGCACAATTGGTTACGATAAAACTTTCTCACCTGTTGCCATGCTAAAGTCAATTTAGATCATCCTAGCAATTGCTGCCTACCATGACTGTGAGATATGGCAAATGGATGTTAAAATAGCTTTCCTAAATGAAAATCTGAGTGAGGATGTGTACACGACACAGCCCGAATGTTTTACTCATCCACAAAATGCTGCGAAAGTATGCAAGCTTCAGAAATCCATTTATGGATTAAAGTAAGCTTCTCGGAGTTGGAATATTCATTTTGATGAGACAGTCAAACAATTTGACTTCATCAAAGATGAAGATGAACCTTGTGTTTACAAGAAGGTTAGTGGGAGTGCACATTCATTTCTGATTTTGTATGTAGATGACATACTATTGACCGGAAATGATATTCCTATGTTTGAATCTGTTAAGTCTTCTTTGAGAAATAGTTTCTCCATGAAAGACTTGGGAGAAACAGCATACATAGTGGGTATTAAGATCTATAGAGATAGATCTAAATGGCTAAGTGGATTAAGCCAAAGTACATACATTGACAAGGTGTTGAATCGGTTCAACATGCAAGATTCCAAGAGAGGTTTCTTACCCATGTCACATGGCATTAGTCTTAGCAAGAGTCAATGTCCTATGACATCTGATGAGCAAGATCAAATGAGCAAGATTCCATATGCTTCGACTATTGGTTCTATCATGTATGCTATGTTTTGTACACACCCAGATGTTTTTTATGCTCTAAGTTCTATGAGTCGATACCAATCAAAGCTGGGTGAGAGTCACTGAATAGCTGTTAAAAACATCCTAAAGTACTTGAGAAGAACTAAGGATGTGTTCCTGGTTTATGGAAGTGAGGAAGAGCTCATTGTAAATGGTTACACTGATGCTAGCTTTCAACCGATAAGGATGATTACTGATCGCAATCTGAGTTTGTGTTTTGTCTCAATGGAGGAGCTGTGACGTGGAAGAGTTCTAAGCAAGAGACGGTTGCCGATTCTACAATAGAAGTTAAGTACATAGCTGCTTCTGAAGCAGCAAAGGAAGCTGTTTGGATAAGAAAGTCCATCTCCAAACTTGGTGTAGTTCCTAGCATTGTTAGCCCAGTGGATCTCTATTATGATAATAGTGGAGCTATCGCTCAAACTAAGGAACCAAGGTCATATCAAAAGTCCAATCATATACTTTGGTGATATCACCTTATACGAGAGTTCCTTAGTAGAGGTGATGTGAAAATATGCAAAGTAAATACAGACTTCAATGTGGCAGATCCTTTGACGAAGCTTCTCCCACAACCAAAGCATGAGGCGCACACTAGAGTAATGGGTATTCGATACCTATATGATTGACTCTAGTGCAAGTGAAAGATTGATAGAGATATGCCCTAGAGGCAATTATAGAAATGGTTGTATTATGATATGTTTATGAATTGTTGCGAATAAAATATTATTGCATTCTTTTTTACTTTGTTTTGAATAAGATCATTAGGTTTTCAGATCTGGCAACATCAACAAAATTTGATACTTCGTGTTTTGCACTTTGATAAATGCATATGATGGTTATTTTGTCTATCCAAAAGTTAAGTTGATCATATTTTGGTTTTCAGTTTTTCAGGGTTTATTCAATTTGCTACTTGTGTTAGAAGACAAGGAGACAAGGAATATTAAGAATTATAGAATTTGGAGCAATATCTTCATCAGCAGTTATGCCGTGTTGGCATATTTTGATTTTATTTTTGTATTGGATGAGATTTCGAGTTAAGGAGAAGATTGTTAGAGTTGTCTCTCATCTCATTATTAAGAGTTTAAATCAAATAAATATTGTTAGATTATCTCTTATTTATCTGTAAGAATTTACGTCAAGAAAGAGTTATCTTATCTAATTAGTAAGAGTGAGTCGATTCTAGTTAAAGTCCATATTAATTTCAGTTTAGATTTATATTTATATAAGAATTGATATCTTTATAATTTGATATGTCTTCTCTCAAAATAAATTCTCTCTTTTATCCCTAATAATATACAGTGATGTAGATTACATTCTAAATATCCATCCAGTATACTCCTCCTATTCAATACTTGTGTATTTTCCATATCAAAATGACACGTAAGTGATCATAAAAAGTCCTAGAAAAGTGAAAAAAAAAAAGCTGAGCCCAATCTTTCAGAGCCTAAGTGGGTTGGTAAGTAGTCCATTTGGTGGCACATAAAGTATACATGTGTGTATGCTTGTTTCTGCAGGTCACAAAAGCAGTCTAAATTTTAAAATGGTCAAGCCAGAAAAACTTGCAAGAATTCGATTATATTCAGTCCATCACAGACAAACAATCGAAAGAAAATTAAATCAATAAGGACAGGCTTACTTTTCACACTAGATTATTTGCCCAGAATGTGCATAAATAAACACCACTGCCATTGTTGTAGCGAGCACTTGAGATTATTTACTAGTCCAGTGAGTGAGATGGAGCTTCCATGCAGTCCCGTCATGGTAATACTAATACTAATGGCCGCCGTGTTGTTGCCGGCAGCAGCCGTGGTTGCTTTTTCTCTGAGCAACAACATCAACACCGACGACCTCTCCTCACTGCTCGCTTTCAAAATCCAGCTCTCCGACCCTCTCGGCGTCCTTGGCGGCAACTGGACTACCAACACCTCCTTCTGCCGCTGGGTTGGAGTGTCGTGCAGCCGTCGTCGGCCGCGTGTTACCGCCTTGGTGCTTTCCGACATGCCCCTTCGAGGAGAGGTCACCCCTCACCTTGGTAACCTCTCTTTCCTATCTGTGCCGAACCTCACAAACACAGACCTCTCAGGCTCCATCCCAGCCGAACTCGGGAGATTGCACAGGCTCACTACTCTTGCTATTGCTCACAATAGATTGTCAGGTCCCATTCCCTCTACCATAGGAAACCTCACGACTCAAAGTTCTTGATCTAAGCTACAACACACTCTCGGGACTGATCCCACAAGAGCTGAAAGTTTGCACCATCTTATGCACCTAGCTCTACAAGCAAACTACTTGAGTGGTGCGATACCTGAATGTCTGTTCAACAACACGCTGTCGTTACACTTCCTACACCTTGGAGAAAATAGCTTATTAGGGCAGATATCTCATGGCATTGGCTCCCTGCCCATGCTTCAATTCTTAATCTTGCAAGGCAATCAGCTCTCTGGCCCAGTGCCTCCAACCATTTTCAACATGTCTAGTTTGCAAGCCTTGGGACTCATGGGCAACAGCAATCTGACCGGCCCTGTCCCTGGCAATGACTGTTTTAGTCTCCCCATGCTGCAAGCAATATCCCTATCCAGGAACAGTTTCACAGGTCCAATTCCATTGGGTCTTGCAGCATGCCAGTACATCCAAATCATTTCTCTGTCCGAAAATTTCTTTACTGATCGTGTTCCGGCGTGGCTCGCTGAATTTTCATACCTGAATGTCCTAGCCTTAGGTGGAAATTACCTTGTCGGGCCGCTCCCGGCTGTGCTTAGCAATCTTACTACCCTTGGTGTACTGGATTTCGCATATTGCGCCTACAAGGAGAAATTGCGCCAGAATTGGGGCAAATGAGAACTCTGGCATTTGAATCTTGGAAGCAATCAACTGACCGGTTCCATTCTTGCTTCCATCGGCAATTTGTCTCAACTGCATTTCCTAGATTTGGACACAAACCTCTTTACTGGATCAGTACCATTGACACATGGTGTTGGATAGAGTAGCCTATTAGAATTCTTATTCTATTATGACTCGTATTAATTTGTCTATTATGATTCTTATTAATTTTTTGTTAAGAATTATAAAAAAAACAATTGTATTTATTTTTACAAACAAGAAATAAAGTCTTAAAATCAACTTAGTATCAGAGCCATTGCCGCTCAAGTGCCGCCGCCGCATTTACTTACCTGACTTCACCGGTCGCCCGCCGCCGCGCCTCTGCACCGCGCGCCACCCACGCCCGGCCGCCTTCACCCCGCGACGGTGGCTAACGCTCTGCGCCCGTGCGCTGTGACCACCGCCGAGCCCGTGTCCGCACATCGCCTGCCGAACTAGCACCCCGCCAAGCCCACCCGCCGATTTTTTTTACTCAGTGATTTAGAGGACTCCAAGTCAAAATCTTTTGTGGCAGATCTGGATCTCATGTATACCGAATCTTCTGTGGCATAAAAAAAAGAAGAGAGAGAAGGGGATTGTGAGTGCATGAGCTCAATTTCTTTTTGGGACCTGTTGAGATGACAACCATGGTTCTAACTATGGAGGAGTTTATGGCGAAGATGATGGAGATGATGACGATGAGGACGAATGATATCTCATCATCAGACAAAACTGTGATGGCAGTGTCATATTCACAGACAGTGAAAAAGATAAAGCTCATACCAAATGATGTGAAGCTGAAGGGAACCAAAAACTATCTGAGTTGGTCTAGGAGAGTGATTATGATTTTGGAGGCAAAGGGGCTTACTAACTGTGTGCAGGAGACATCTGTCGAACCCCTTAAAGATAGTTCAGAATGGCAGAACTGGAAAACCACTAATTCTCTGGTGAAAGAATGGTTGCTAAACTCAATGAACCCTTCTATTGCTGGGATGGTAGAAGCTACTCCAACCACAGCCAGGATGTGGGCTGTACTAGTTGGACTATATTCTAGAGCTGGCAATGCCATGATGATGGCTTAGGTGCATGGGAAGCTTCGAGGGATGACTAAGGGGAAGCGGACTGTATCCGAGTACTACAATGAACTCCAGCGACGGTGGACAGATTTGGACCACTATGATCCGTTAGACATTTCTCATGCTGAACATCTGACTATGTTCAAAAAGTGGGTGGATCGCAAGAGAGTACTTGACTTTCTGCAAGGCTTAAATGCTGAATTTGAGCCTAGAAGAGCTGTCGTTTGCCACCAGCCACATCTCCCCACCATGGAGGAGGCATTTGCTGCTATGGTGATGGAGGAGACCCAGTTACAGGTCATGACATTGGGTCCCCTACCACCTCCAGCTAGATCTGCGTTGACTGTTGTAGATAACCGCGAGTGCTTTACTTGCGGAAAGATTTGCCACATTAGCTGAAATTGTCCACAATCACGCGATTTTGGGTGTGGTAAGGGTGGTGGAGGACGTGGTAGAGTCCGAGGTAGAGGACGTGGTGGTTGTAGGCGCCAAGGTCCTAAAGTCAATCTTGTCGTGTCTAATGAGGGATCGGTTGCGCATGACAAAGAGAAGCTTTCTGAGTTAGAGGAGCTACGACAGTTCAAAGCAAAAGTTGAGAGTTCCACCAGCAAGTCCATGGCCACCCAGGAGATCTCTGTGACCACTACATTGGCACTTTTGCCAATTATGCCCATGCGGGCACAGGTATTGAGGCACAGGCTTTTGCATCCTCACATACTTCTCCTTTAGATTGGATAGTCGATTCAGGTGCATCTAGACATGTCACTGGTTCTTCTAGTGAGTTTGCATCATATTCTCCATATTCTTCCATGCATTGTGAAACTATTCAAACTGCTGATGGGACTACACAACCCATCAAGGGAATTGGCACAGTTCAGTGTACACCTACCATTACACTTTCCTCAGTTTTGCATGTTTCATCCTTCCCAGTTAATCTTTTTTCTGTGAGTGCTTTGGTGAATCAAATTGATTATGGTATTTATATTGACTGAGATGTCTGTCATATTCAGGAGAGGCAGACAAGGAGGGTTTTGGGGACTGGGACTAGGTGTGATGTGCTGCTTTGACTACTGCTGTAGGTGGAGAAGAGGCTGAAGTGATGCTTTATCACTATCATTTGGGTCATCTATCATTTGACCGACTAAGGAGTATGTATCCAGATGTTATGAGTCGAGTGCCCATGAAGAAACTCATGTGTGATGCCTATGAGTTTGGCAAGCACGCACGATCATCTTATGGTAGTATTGGACTTCGTAGTATTGAACCATTTGTATTTATTCACTCAGATGTTTGGACCTCTCCAGTTATCTCTATTCATGGTTTTAAGTACTTTGTTACTTTCATTGACTGTTATTCCCGTATGACTTGGCTCTATATGATGAGGAATAAGAATGAAGTTTTGCGTTGCTTTCAAGATTTCTGTGCTTTTGTGCAAAAGATAATTCAATACTCATATTCGTATTGTTAGAACTGAAAATGGAACTGAATATGTCAACAAGGAGTTTGCGACTTTTCTTTCAGCTCAAGAGATCTTGCATCAGACAACCTGTCCGGATACATCGGCACAGAATGGTGTGGTCGAGCGAAAAAACAGACATCTTTTGGAGATTGCTCGCTCACTCATGTATGGGATGAATGTACCAAAAATCCTGTGGAGTGAAGCCATTATAGCAGTGGCTTACTTAATTAACCGCATGCTCTCAAGAGTGTTAGGCATGAAAACTCCCTGTGAGCTGCTTATGGGAACGAATACATTTGTTGTCCCTCCGAAGGTGTTCGGCTGTGTATGTTTTGTTCAGGATTATCGACCCTCTGCAAGAAAGCTGGACCCTCAGGCTTTGAAGTGTATATTTGTTGGATATTCTTCTCGACAAAAGGGCTACATGTGTTGGAGTCCTCAGGCCAAACGGATGTTTGTCAGTATGGATGTCACTTTTTGGGAGTTTGAGCCCTTCTATGGTGAGAAAACTGAACTAACGCCTTTATTTGGTGATATCTCTTCTCGCCTGTCTAGTGCAAGTAGAGAGGGGGAGAATGATGAAGTGAGTAGTAGTGACCATGGAGTGAGTAGTGGTGACCATGGTGGAGGTGGCGATGTTGTTGTGGGTATAATTCCATGTCCTGTTGCAGATGGGGGGTGTGTGCCAATGGAGGTGGAGATACTGGAGTTCTGAAGAGGAAGCGTGACGAGGATTGACACCCGAGCCAGTTCAAATAAATGTACTGTTGGTTCAAGACAGATTCAAGCCAGACAAGTGCCCGGCGGTGCGAACTCAAGTCATTTTGAGAAGCATCAGCCCGAGGTCGCAGGCTTTGCGCGATCAGGTCGCAGGCTTTGCGTGATCAGACCGCAGGCTTTGGACGATCAGGAGTTCGTATGCTATATACGAACAGAATATTAAGAATGTCGTGCGGTCAACCAACATATCGCGGTCAGAGTACTTTTTGACCAGGGTACTTGGGTTTCATTTGTCCGGCTGCCCCTATGGCTAGAATATTCCAAGTATCCCGAATATTCCTCCACGTGGAAGATCAACCGTCAGGAGGTTAATACGCGCAGTTATCCATGAATAACACGTGTTTAACCTGCGTGGAGGTTATGAGTGGTTCTCCAAAAACCGCATCCAACCGCCCGAACAACTGTTTAATGCAGTTATGGTATGGCACCCCTTCGACCAGTTTAAAGGAGTGGAAAGATGCATCAAACAAGGAGATCGGAGGATCGAGAGATCAACATCTCTAAAGCAGGCGAGATACAACGCATCTCAACCGCTCAAACAGCCAAGTCTACGGCCTAGATTAGATAGTTCTTCCAAGCCTTCCTGGCTTTATTCTGTATATTTACATAGGAAAAACCCTTCGCCTGTGAAGGTGTTTTTCTACCATCTTGTAACCTTTTATCACCTATAGTGAAATCTCAACAGGACGTAGGGCTATTACTCCTACCATCGAGGGCCCGAACCTGTATAAACCTCTCTGTGCTCCTGTTCTCCATTGTTCTACATACCTTCCCGGAAGGTCATCTTGAAAGGTCTCGCTATTACAAATTTTGCATAAGTTCGGCTGAGGACTGCGAGTCCGAATCGTCGACAGCTGGCGCCCACCGTGGGGCCTTTCTCAAGGCGTCCTAATTTTTATTCAGAGGTTCGCTGAAACATGGCTGGAGCATATGATTCCAAGAACGATTCCGATCTCGAGGATTATGCTCACATTCCAATGCCTTCTCCAAGTGATCCTGTTCCGATGGAGGAGGTTGAAAGCTAGAAAATTCCAGAGGTGGAATCGTCTCTCCAGGTCATGTCCATCGACCAGGGGGCGCCTAGCGCAAGGTCAGAACCCACAGAGGTCCTTAATGCGCTAGAGGATAAATCCGGCCCGTCATACGACCCCGCTGAGGGGAAGGATGATGTTGACCTGGAAATCAGCCCGGGGAGATTCGATCCTGATATTTTTCACCGTATCTTTGATTTCGAGTCTGACTCGGAACAAACTGAGATGTTTTCCCCATCGGCAACTTCTCTCCCTAGACAGTTCGCTGCTTTGTCGGAGGAAACTCCTGATCAGCAGGCTGCTAGGGAAGAACGGGATTGCAAATAGAAGGAGGATCAAGATCTCGAGCAACAAAACAATGAACTACGCAGAACTGCCCTAGAGGCTCTTCAAGATGCGCAGGCTCGTTACAATGCTGCTCCGAGTTCTTCTCGACGGTTGCGTGGTCGCAAACGTGACCAGACCCCTTCTTTGCCACCGGAGCGTTTCCCAGTGGACGAAGAAACACTAATACCTGGTGCCCCTAGGAGAAGCACCCATGGTCGACTGCGATCTATCGCGGAGGTCATGCGTAACTTTCCTCCTACGGTCACGGATGCGCAGAAACCTGCCTTTTACAGGATCCTGGCGGAAAGACTGGATGAGGTCGCGTCTGAGGCGACCCCAACGGCCTCCTCCCGCTCGGTAACACATTCCCGTGAACGAGAGTGTCCTCATTCTGGTTCTGGTCGACGAAGTTACCCGCCGCCAGTACCGTCCCGACAAGACAAGTATCGGCGAACACAGGATTCTCGTAGTAGGGATCGAGTTCCTGTCCACTCTCGTTTGGGACCACGAGTAACTTCACCACTGCGCGAGGTCG
This sequence comes from Pharus latifolius, assembly GCA_019359835.1. Taxonomy (NCBI): domain Eukaryota; kingdom Viridiplantae; phylum Streptophyta; class Magnoliopsida; order Poales; family Poaceae; genus Pharus; species Pharus latifolius. The sequence continues at coordinate 17,638,033 of CM033326.1, read as the reverse complement.
CTCGAAACCCGGTCGAGAGTCACAGGGCAATTCATGGTCCCTACGTCGGTTGTAAAGCTTTCTCGCCCGGCCTACGTGCGGTCATTTGGCCTGATAAGTTTCGACCAGGGGCCATTGAGAGATTTGATGGAACTCAGAACCCATCCGAGTTCCTTCAAATCTATATTACTGCCATCCAAGGGGCAGGGGGTGATGACAAGGTCATGGCCAACTACCTACCTACAGTCCTCGCAGGACCAGCTAGAACCTGGCTATTTAATCAGCCCGAAGGTTCCATTTATAATTGGGAAATGCTGTGCGATGCGATCCTCAGCAATTTCCAAAACTGTTACCAAAAGCCGGGTAAAGAGGACGATCTTCATCGGCTACGACAAACTTCAACTGAAACTCTTCGGCAGTTTTTCAAAAGATTTGTCGGGGTGAGGAATACCATCCCGAACATATCCGATGGCTCCGTTATCAGGGCATTTAAACATGCCGTTCGATACCGGGGATTCACCGAAGACTTGCTTATCCACCCTCCTCGATTAGTCGCCGATCTGTTCGACATGGCCGATCGATACTCTGACGCAGCCGAAGCGGTCGAATGGAACCGGATGGTCGACAAGGGTGACCTACCACCACAACCAGGTTTCAAAGACTCCAGGAAGGAAGATTCAAGAAGAAGCCGGAATCTTCGTGAGGTGGGAGGTCAAAAAAGTCGAAGAGGAACTGCTCTGGACAATACCGCGAGGTCGCAGTCGCAGAGAAGCCGCCTTCGACCAAAGGTAACAAGCCTTCATTCAAAAATAAAACTGCCTCTGGTGGTCGAAGTGTCGACCAGCCAGAAAAGTCAACTAATCCGCAGGAGGGCAAGAAGTGGTGTCCACTCCACAACTCCGCAGGCCACGACCTCAAGAACTGCAGGAGTTGGTTAAAGCAACTGGATGACTTCTACCAAGGAGTTGGGCCAATGCCAACCTTACCACCTAAAGAACAGGCGTGCGGACTTAGGGACGTTGACGGAGACGAGGAAATGTCCTACCAGGTACCTCAAAATCATATTAATGTTATTTTCGGAGGTTCTTCTTCTTTCGTTTCCAAAAGGCAGTTTAAAGCCTTTTACCGAGAGGTTAACCAAACGGAGACATCCCTTGGTGAACCACAGTACCCCTGTTGGTCGGATACACCTTTGACATTTGATCGCACTTATTGTCCGACGGGGCTAACGCGACCATTGAGGCTCCCTCTGGTCATTACCCCTATCATCAGTAACGCGAGAGTTGAAAGGGTCCTGATCGATGGAGGGAGTTCCCTTGACATTTTGTTGGTCAAGGCACTCGACGAGATGTAAATTCCTCGTTCGAAGATCAAGCGGATAATCCCAGGCCCCTCCATGATGCCATTGGGACAAGTGGTCCTCCCGGTCACACTGGGAGAACCAGACAACTTCCGAACAGAGTTGGTTACTTTCGACGTAATCGATTGTGATTCGGCTTATAATGCAATCTTTGGCAGGCCAACTCTTGCTAAGTTCATGATGGAAACACACTATGCTTATCAGTGCGGAAAATTGCCTGGCCCCAAAGGTGTCATCTCGGTCCGAGGCAGTCGCAACGTGGCACTCACGTGCGACCGGCTATCTTTGGAGATGGTCGATCAACTTCCCCTCCGGGACGCCCAGGTCGCCACCGTCGCCACCGACGCGATCAAGGCTGCTCCTCGACTAGATGAGAAACTCAAACTAGTTCCTTTGTACCCAGATGATCCATCCAAGACAATTCTGGTCGGATCAGCCCTAGATGACAAATAGGAACTTGAGCTCATTGCTTTCCTCCGGGCTAATGCAGATGTGTTTGCGTGGAAACCGTCCGACATGCCCGGTGTCCCAAGGGAAGTGACCGAGCACAGGTTAGCAATTCGACCTGGACAACGACCAATAAAGCAAAAGCTCAGGCGTTTTGCTGTTGACCAATAGGAAGCCATCCGAGAGGAGTTGGACAAACTCCTACAGGATGGGTTCATCCGTGAAGTCGATCACCCAGAATGGCTCGCCAATCCGGTCATGGTCCGCAAGTCAAATGGCAAGTGGCGCATGTGCGTCGACTACACAAGCCTCAACGCTGCCTGTCCGAAGGATGACTTTCCCCTTCTCCGCATCGACCAGTTGGTCGACTCAACTGCGGGTTGCGAACTGATGAGTTTCCTGGACGCTTACTCAGGATATCATCAAATTAGCATGCATAAGAAGATGAAAAGAAAACTGCCTTCATCACCCCGTTCGGCACCTACTGCTACGTCAGAATGCCGTTCGGACTCAAGAACGCAGGTTCCACGTACCAGCGCTTGATGCAAAAGACCTTTCTTTCCCAGATAGGGCGTAATCTCGAAGCATATGTAGACAATTTGGTTGTAAAGAGTACCAAGAGATTGTCGCACTTGGACGATCTCGCTGAAACCTTCTGTAATTTGAATCACTTTGGAATAAAGTTAAACCCAGAGAAATGTTCTTTCGGAATTTCCTCAGGAAAACTCCTTGGTTTCCTTGTTTGTTCTAGGGGCATTGAAGTTAATCCTGAGAAAATCAGGGCCATCGAACAAATGAGATCGCCCTCGACCATGAAGGATGTTCAACGCTTGGTGTTGATCGAAGGATGCCGACTAGAGGGGGGGTGAATAGGCGGTTTTAAAATTTTTCTTCTAAATTAGGGTTAACAACCTAAGATTGCAATAACAAATCTTCTAAGGATATGAAAGACAATTCAATTCAGATTTAGCACTTTCTATAATATCAATAGCAACAATTCAATCACTATGAAAATTAAGCAAGTAGTAGAGGTAACCAAAGAGATCAAGTTTTTCCCGAGGTCTCGGAAATTTGCCGATTTCCACTAATCCTCGTTGAAGCACTCTTCGCTTGAGCTTATGCTTCGATTCCACTAGGGGTAGCCCTTCTCCACTCCGGATAGGGGAGCTCCAAGCCTTTACAATCACTCGCCGGGCCTCTCCGACACACCGTCGATGGAGAGATCGCCGGACCTCCCGGGTCGTCTAGGTGACGGCAATCACCAAGAGTAACAAGCCTAGCACCTTGCTTGATCAACCTCAAAGCTCGATGAACACAATGCAAATGCAAGAAGGCTTGGAAGCAAATTCACTCAACTAGCACTCAAGAATTCTCAAGTTTTGACTTCAATTGCTAGAGAATGGATGTGAGAGAGATTGCACACTGTTGTTCAGGGTTTATAAGATGTATTTCGTGTGTATAAGACATCTACAACAGTGATCTATTTATACTCTCAACAAAAACGGTCGAAATCAAGAAGATTGGGCGAAAGTTGTACTGGCTGGACATTGTTCGGTCACTTCGGACAATGTCCGGTCAGTACAAAAATTTTGACCGTTATTCACGTGAATTGCGAGTGTCAGTAGTCGTTTGGATTAAAATGTGAAGGCCGGACAAAATGTCCGGACAGATGCATTTGTCTCTGTTGACACCACTGTTTAAAATGATGTGTACACGCCGGACAGATACATTTGTCCGGACAGATGTATCTGTCTCTGTTGACACTTAACATAAAACACTCCAGATTTTTGTATGGGTCGGACATATGGGATTTGTTCGGACAAAATGTCCGGACAAATGGATTTGTCTCTGTTAACACAGCCCTTACAATAGCCCAGATTTTGTATTGGCCGGACATTGTCCGGTCACTTCGGACAATGTCCGGTCACTTCGGACAAAAACTCCGGACAAATACATTTGTCTCAATTCAATATGTTGTTAACATTTGTACTGACCGGACATTGTCCGGTCATTTCGGAAAATGTCCGGCCTTCATCGAACAATGTCCGGCCTTCACCGGACAGATGTACCGGACAAATGTATTTGTCTCTGTTGCGCTTGTTTGTAAAGTTCTGAAATTGTTTGTATTGGCCGGACATTGTCCGGTCACTTCAGACACTGTCCGGCCAGTATAAAACGAAAACAGACTTCTGAATTTTTATTCAACTTTTGATTTAGGGCAAAAAGCAAATGCAAATATGCTTCTAAAAACTTCAAGGTTGATCAAGATACTTGTGCTAAGACCCCTCTTAATAGTACGACCATCTAACCTAGAAAGTTTCAAAACGAGAAGACGCTAGATTTAGGTATTTGTACTCTTGTCGAGATTTTCGTCGTTTTCGCTTTATGGAGTCTTGATAACCTTGCTTTGTCTTTCCTTGATGCTTTCTCCTTTGATTTACCTGTGTCTCACATACAGAGGTTAGTCGCAAATCTCACGGATGTCATTAATCACCAAAACCCTAATTAGGGCTCAAGATTCAACAATCTCCTCCTTTTTGGTGATTGATGACAACCGTTATGCATAAAACATATGGATATCAAAAATATGAGTATAAGCAAGAGATGCTCCCCCTGAATCTTGCATTCAAGTTCATAAACATATTCATAACAAGGTATAACGAGATATCCATACGTATCAACACATACATACGTACACAAGAGAGATAGCAAAGCAGCATTTTTATAACAAATCTATTTCCATGTTCATGTTCATACATTCATAAACAATAAGACGACGACATAAACATAACAACATCACATGACATAACACATATCCAACACATATCAACACATATCCATACGACATAACACATATCCATACATAACTCTCCCCCTTTGTCATCAAACATCCATAAAAGGAGAGAAGACATAGATACAAACGATCATAGATACAGGAGAAAGATAATCTAGGACTGCGGAGGATGATCGGAAGAAGAATCGCCGCGACGACGACGCTGATACTGGCCTGCATCGAAACGTCCCTGCAGCTCAGAGATATCCTGACTCATAGAATCGATGCGAGGCTCGATGACGTTGAGGCGATGGTCGATGGAGCTCAATCTGGTGTCAACCTCATCGAAGCGAGTCTCGAATCGCATGGACATCTGATCCAGCCGCTCCATGATCATCATGTATGGAGCTGAGACATCAGGGCTCTGGGAGATGGAGTAGGACTGAAGTGGAGAGGGAGCTCCCGCGACCGGAGACATAGGCTCATGAACTGGTGATCCAACTTGATTTTCATAGCGAACAAGGATCCCCAGGCTCTTCAACCGGTAATACTCCATAGAAGTAGGACGGGAAGCTCGATGCAGTTCAAAGTAAGTCAGAGTATGAGCGATGAAAGGTGCGAAGGGCAAAATCCTCTTCGGGTCCATCTGAACTTCCTGCATCTCGTGGAACATGAACTCCACAAAGTCGAAAGGTGTCTCGTCAACTTGGGCTCTCAGAAGTCGCAGCATGGTAGATGTGACAGCCCCGCGATCTCCGGTTTTTGGCAAGATAGTCATGCGGTTCAGCTTTTCTAGAATTGCCACCGGAGGAATCAGTTGAGAGACTTTACCAATATTTGGATCTGGATTGTCGAAGAGATGAGCCACGTCTTCAACTCGAACTTCATCAAAGGCGAAGAGGCTGTTGTCAACATGCTCGATCTGTAGAGCCTCTTCAAACTGTGCCTTGGTGAGAGTCCTTCTGGAGTTGTTGTTCATGAACACGACATGGGATCGATCCGAGGCAACATGAAGAGACGCGAAGAACGAGCGGATAATGTCCACGTTCCACTTCCAGTCTTCCTTCATCTCGGTGAAGGAGTGCAATCTGACAGCCTTGAACTTGCCCCGGAGAGGATAGTGAACTTTGCTCTCGATCAAGTTCCAGTCAATGGCCTGATGCCCAAACACTTTAGCAGAGGAGAATCTGGTGTGATACTGAGACATCTGGAAGGCATTCCAAAAATTCCTCTCAGTACATGTCCTCGGATGCTCGTATGGGTTCTTTCGACGAAGTCGCCGAATAGCACTAGAGGTGAAAGTTGGATGGCCTCTGGGTTGCTCATCACCACTACTGCTGCTACTATCGACTGAGTCGGAATCATCAATGGGAGATCCAACGGGAGATGCTGGAGCTGCATCATCCTCATCAATAGCTAAAGAGTCCCAGTCGATAGGTTGAGCCTGTTGAGAAGATCCAGGCCCATGACGACGGCTAGTTTGCTTCATTCTTCCAGTCATAGTGACTCTGGAAAGAAAAGATAGATAATTTGTTCATGATATGACTCGAAAAAGCTGATAGGAGAAGAATGAACTAATCTTCCGAAGGATATGGATGCATGACCTAGTTCTTATATGAATCAATTCTTATTCATGCATTTGCTAATAGATGTTAGTTTGCACTTCATATCATCCTTTTCTGCTCTTTAATTCAATTTTGGTCTACTCAATTTGCTTTGATCAAAATCAAGGATCTAGGGCAATCTAAGGAAATCATCTATGATATTCTCATCTTAACCACCCATCTTGTGCATGGTGAATAGTCTGAACAAATCCGATATAAATTCGTCTTTTAACTCTACAGATTTGATTCTATTAGATCATCACATTTCCATACAAAGCATATTGATTTTGTTCCAAGTTCTAACCCTAGATGGCAATTTGATCTACTTATATCATGCATGTCTATGATAAACTTCTATTTTGCACAAATCATCTTAAATATGATCACTCCTAGATGTTAATTTCATGAATCCATATCTAGATTTGACATGCAAACACATTTGAACAATATCAAACCCTAGTATGGCATGAGATGTAATGTATGAACCAGAGGAGGAGGAGAAGAGAAACTGACCTAATCCAAGGAAGGAGGAGATGCACAAGAGATCAACTTTGAGGCCGGACGGGAGATGGCCGGACTGATCCTCTTGTCCGGAGAAGAGGGGATGAACAGTGGATGTGGTGGTGGAGAGCAGCAGCAACAGACAGCTTTGATCGATTTGGGGAAGAAAGGAATCACGGGAGGTTTTAATAACTGAAACAATATGCACAAGCCGGACAAAGTCCGATCTGACCGGACACTGTCCGATATGACCGGACACTGTCCGATATGACCGGACAAAGTCCGATCTGGCCGGACACTGTCCGGTCAGTTCAGATTAGCTTCTGAAACTTCTGAATTTTTGCAATTTTTCCAGATTTGACTTAAATAGAGATTTGAATTTTGGATAAGCTCAAGTATCATGTTTGGAATATATCCAGCTAGCTTTGAGAAGAGATTTGAGAGAAATCGACTTTAGGATGAGCCTCCGAATCGCATTTTAGGGAAAAAGGGTAAAACAGAACGGTTTTTCACCAATTTGTCAAATTTCCATGAAACCCGAATTTTTCTGAGATGTTTGGCCTTGTATGAATTCTAAATACTATTTCAAGCCAAAACATGGAAGAGATCTTGGCTCAAATAGCGAAATTCACAAAATGCACATTTTGGGTATTTTCGTGTCAATGCTCGTTTTCGGGCGATTTGCAAAATGTGATAATTTTCAAACCATAGGTCTTTTGAGAAAAAGTTCAACATGAAATGTCTTCGAATGATTGATCTCTAAGTGTTTCATGTAGAAACTTTTTTGTCAAAACTCAACCGATTTTAATTTATAGAAATAAGTCATTTTAGGCCAAAACAAGATCCTTAGATGTTCAATTTTGTCAAAATTCAACATTTTAGCTCGAAATCCTTTCTTTTCACTTTCAAAACCTTTGAAAACATATTTGAAAGATATTTTTGAAGATTTTGTGTTATTTTAACACATTTTGAACATTTTGGCACTTTTTAGCCCTTTTGATTTTAAAATTGACCCTTTTGATAAACAACATGCATATTTTTCCTTTTTGTACACAATTTTGGGGTATACAAGCATTCAATGATCTTGAAGTTGCTCCCCCTTAATGTGTTCTCCGAGTTTTGTTGAAAAAACGACAAAGTGGTGAATTCTTGGACTTTTTCTTCAAAATAGGAAGTGATTGGCATAGATGCCTATATTGATATATAAATTTATAGCCAAGAGTATATATGCTAGACACAATCAAACTATCAATCAATTCAAGATAAGCAAGAGATCAAATAACATTTGAAATATCAATAACATTCAATTCATTTCTTAACTTACTAAATCTTGACTCATCCAAGGGTTTAGTGAATAGGTCTGCTAATTGATTTTCGGTTGAAACATGACTAATCACTATATCCCTTTTTGATACATGATCCCTTAGAAAGTGATGTCTAATGTCAATGTGCTTTGTTCGAGAGTGTTGAACAGGATTGTTGGCAATTTTAACGGCACTCTCATTATCACATAAAAGCGGAACACAATTGACTCTTATGCCATAATCTAACAAGGTTTGCTTCATCCAAAGAAGTTGTGCATAACAACTACCGGTCGAAACATATTCCGCCTCGGCGGTTGAGAGTGCGACTGAATTTTGTTTCTTTGAAGTCCAAGAGACTAATGATCTTCCTAGAAGTTGACAACCACCGGAAGTACTTTTTCTATCAATTTTACAACCGGCATAATCAGAATCCGAATATCCTAGGGGATTGCCTTTCTTCAAAGCCTTGCGGAGGCATCATAATTTTACGTGGTCGGATGAGGCCGAAAAAGCGTTTCAGGAGGTAAAGACATATCTATCTAGTCCGCCAGTACTGGTGTCTCCCGACAAAGGAGAACCATTGCTTCTCTATTTGGCGGCCACACCACACGCGGTCAGCGCCGTTCTGATCGCGGATAGGGAAGGAACACACAGACCCGTCTACTATGTGAGCGAGGTACTTTATGGTCCTAAAGAGCGTTACCCTGAGGTCCAGAAGATACTTTACGCGCTACTGATGGCTTCCCATAAGCTACGACACTACTTTCAAGCTCACAAGATCACAGTACCCTCCTCCTTTCCTTTGGGGGATATTGTCCGAAATCCAGAGAAATCTGGTCGAATCGCCAAATGGGCGGTCGAACTCGGTGCCTTCGAAATCTATTTCACGCCCCGCACGGCGGTTAAGTCTCAGGTTTTGGCCGACTTTGTGGTCGAATGGACCAACCCTGAGCCACCCGTGCAGGTGCCTGAGGAATTTGAATGCCCCGATTATTGGACAATGTACTTTGACGGCTCCCGTAGTTTCCAACACTCGGGGGCTGGAGTAGTCTTAGTTACGCCTCAGGGCGAACAGCTTAAGTATGTCATCGAACTACACTTTGTTGCAACCAACAACGCAGCAGAGTATGAAGGTCTTCTTGCAGGCCTCCGGGCAACAAAATTCCTCGGAGTCCGTCGATTAGTGGTGAGGGGAGACTCACAGCTGGTCGTAAACCAGGTAAACAAGGAGTACAGCACCTCCGATGAGACAATGGCTCATTACCTGGGGGAAGTGAGGAGATTGGAAAAACACTTCAGTCATTTCGAAGTCCAATACATCCCGCGAAAGGACAATATTCTCGCAGACCAATTATCCAAAATTGGGTCCTCACGCACATCCGCTCCGGCAGGAGTGTTCATTGAACACTTGGACCGTCCTTCGATCATGACTTCGGTCGAGGATGATCCGGTAATAGCCTCCGTTACCAACCTCGGTCAGGAACAAGATTGGACTCATCCATTGAGAGCCTATCTTGAACATGGGACCCTACCCGAGGACGAAACCGAAAGCGATCGGTTAATCCGAAAAGCGCGTCTGTACAAGCTCATAGATGGGGTCCTGTACAGAAAGGGTACTCAAGGAGTATTCATGCGTTGCATATCTCAGGAGGAAGGAAAATCCCTCTTGAAAGAAATACATGATGGTGTATGCGGTGTGCATGCGTCATATCGGACAGTGGTCGGAAAAGCTTTTCGACAAGGACTCTACTGGCCTTCGGCACTTGATGATGCCAAGCATATGGTCAGGATGTGTCCTCAGTGTCAGTTTCACGCCAGACAGGTTCATCAACCTGCCTATGCATTACAAACCATCCCCCTCGCATGGCCTTTCGCGGTCTGGGGAATGGATATTGTAGGTCCTATGCCACAAGCGGTCAATGGGTACAAGTTTCTGTTCGTAGCCATTGACACGTTTATGAAGTGGATCGAGGCCGAACCGGTACGAAATATTACCGCATCAGCAGCACAAAAGTTCTTTCATAAGAACATTGTTGCTCGATTTGGTGTTCCAAACCGTCTTATCACCGATAACGGTTCTCAGTTCGCTAGTGGTCTCTTCCTAGACTACTGCGACCAGATTGGAACTAGGGTGTGCTTTGCTTCTGTGGCACATCCACAAAGCAATGGTGCTGTAGAATGGGCCAATGGGCAGATACTACAAGGCATTAAAAAACGTGTTTTTGATCGCTTTAAGACTCGCTCGGGGCTTGGGCAGACAAGCTCTATACCGTTCTATGGGCACTACGAACTACCTCTAGTCGAGCCACCGGTGAGACGCCCTTCCATCTGGTCTATGGGGCCGAGGCTGTACTACCTATGGAAGTCAGTATTGGGTCTGTTCAAACAGAACGATTCGAACAGGTTGATCAGTCCGAACAGCGGTCACAAGATCTCATCCTCCTAGAAGAAGGGCGTGATCGCGCTTTGATCAAGTCCACGGCATACTTGCAAGCTTTGCGCAAGTATCACAGTAAAAGGGTGCGACCACGTAGTCTTCACGTGGGTGACCTGGTCTTACGAAAAATCCAAGATCAGTCTAATCGCAACAAATTCTCCCTGAAGTGGGAAGGCCCTTACACTGTGGTCTCAGTGCAGCGACTAGGATCCGCGGGGTTAGCCATGGAGGATGGTCGAATTTTGTCCAATACTTGGAACATCGATCAACTTCGCAAGTTCTACGTGTAAGCACTCAACCCCATTTTTCCTGTTCAATTAGCATTTTTTCATAAAATAAAAAATGTTTTGCTTTCATATGATGAATATTTCCCTTCATGCCCATCCACTGCGAATTGGGCTCGGGGGCTGGTCGCCCGCGGTTAGATCATTATAACAACCTGGTCGGATTCGCTGACCGATCTCATGACTGCTTCCAGATAAGTCACTCCTAAATAAGCCGTTTCTCAACGCACACGGAGCTTTCTGGCAAGTCCTCGGTTATCTGAGTGGCTGTTGGTTTGCAAAAAAGGCTAGGTGTTACCCTGATCATAATTGTCGGTCTGATCAAATATCCCTGATCGTTATAACTTTCCTCCTGTGTTTGTAATACTAAGTCTTCAGTATCTACAATCACAGGCGGGGGCTAGGGGGATATGTTCATAATATGAAACGACATAAAACAAAAATATATTCATTTTCAAAAAAGTGAATTCCATGTGCATTGCATTGTATACAACTGTTTCTGTACAAGTATAGGGATCATTCGATCCCAAGCTCAGTCAGGAGCTTATCTACAAGGGGACTAATCTCCTCCATGACGGCTTCAAGTTGTTCTTCACTCTCGACCTCAACCGGTCCCACCAATGGATTCAGATCTGCATCTGGGCCATGGTGAAGACGAACCCGGCTGAGGATGGCGGAAGCGGCTGACCGAACTCTGGTTCTGATCACCTCTTCTCGTCGCTGTGTATCCTCAGGGAGATACTCGAGAAGTGACTCTGCTTGGGCCATAACTAGCGCAGACCAGTCATCTTGGCTGAGATTGTCTCGTGTGGTTTCGACTACATCAGCCTTCAGAAGATGAGCCACCGCCTTCAGTTTTTCGAAGACTAAACGGCTCAGTTTTTCGATTGCCTTTTCGGAGGATTGAATAGAGTCCCGGAGGAGTTTATTATCCACACTGAGCTGCTTTATTTGACCCGCTTGCGCTGCAACAAGGGAAAAGGTTACTCGCATATTGCGAAGACAAGTCTTCCTAAATCAGGAGTCGACTTACCAGCAAGTTGTGACCGTAGTCTGTTATTTTCGATCTCTTGGTTCCTAACCACTGAGATCGAATGGAGCTTCATTGTGGCCGCTTCTTTGTCCTGCAATGCCACCCTTCTGTAGTAAAACAGAAGGAATGGTCATAACCAATTTGTACCTTCACAAATTGAAGAGTAATGATCCTTACTTGCACAAGCTGTCTGTTCCCTTTGTATGGCCTCTATGCCTGCCACCGTAGCACGCGATTGGGCCATCATCCGGGATAGTTCCTGCGATGCAAAAAAGGGAGTTAAGGGTGTTCTATGTACAATTCAGGCACCCAAAGAGGGGTTCAGTATACCTTCATAAACTCCTGTATTGAAGCATCTTCCGGACTAACGGGAATACTCGTTGAAGGTTCGAAGGCGCCTGCAGCAGGGGCAGTAGATGGGAGTGCCTACTGGGCACTGCTCCCAGTCGCCGCTAGTTGCGACTGGCACCCCACGCCTGTTTCTCCTCCCACGGCCCGGATGACTTCCTGGACCGAGGGGACGGAGCGCTCCTCACTGGAGGCTCCGGCACTAGCAGCGACTTCAACCCTCCCCGAAGTGGTTGAAGGGCTGGACGTTGTTTCTTTTCGCCTGACAAAGGAAAGAAGAATCGAACAATCACAGTTCATGACCATCGTTTAAATACAATCAGGATAAAGATTCTTACCTTATTTGAAATCCCATTAGCTTTTGAAATTTCAAGGGAGGCTCCCCTCGAGAAAGGGGAAAATTGCCGTCCGTCCTGATCCTCCTTTTGGAGAACAAGGCATCTCCCCCTGGGTATGTTCTTCGGTTAGCACATTTCTAGGGGAAGATGAAGACGAATGAGAAGAATCTTTACCTGAGCAATTAGTCCCGTTGGCGGGGTCGCATCCGAAGGCCTCGATGGCTCCTGGATTTCTGGGGCCGGCACCTCGTGTGCAACAGCCACAGTATCTTGTGCAACCACCTCCACTCCTGTCTGTGGAGGTGGAGGATTTTCCTCCCTGGGACTCACAGGAGTCGCGGGGGGAAGCTCTTCTCCCTGCATAAGCGTTAACTCATCAAACGCACAGAGGGAATTGGTGGAAACAAGATTGTGAGAGAATCTTACCACAGTCGTCCCTTCGACCAGGGAAGTAGAGGCAACTGGCTCTGAAGCTTCAGAGGCAACTGGCTCTGAAGCTTCAGAAGCCAGGGGATCATCCGCGACCACAAGGCTTTCGGTGGCCGCAGGATCTGCTACAACCGCCTCTGCAGCAGTCGTTGTTTCGGTGGAATGAGTTGGAGCATCACCGGATGGAGAGCTCGCAATCTTCCTCCTCCGGTGAACTAGAGGGACTTCATCGTCTTCCTCCTCGCTCCCCTCTCCCTGTACAATGAAGAAGTAATTCCAGTTCGCACCTGGAAGGTTTGGAAGGACATGATATCTTACCGCAGTTTTTCTGGCGGTAGGAGGAACGCTTCGTGAAGACCCTTCCCCAAGATTTAGCCTTGCTTTCTTGGGGGCAGGATTCCTCATCCTAGGTCTCGAGGAGACCTTCTTCACGTATTTCGTCGTTGGCTTCCCCAGGGAACCAACGTTTTTGCTGGGAAGCGTCGCCTCGGCGAACCTCCCTAGAAGCTGTTCTCATTCCAACAGAATTAGTGCTGGACATACATGAGACCTACAAAGCAGAGGCCAAGTGGGAAATGTACCTTTCGGCACTCCTGTTTGAGGTCGTCGCCGGCGTGGATCAAGCTTTGGGGACGAGGCGATCCCCTGGGGCCTTCTACCTCGGCGTTGTACGCCCAGAGAAGGTAGTTAGTCCGCCTCTCAATCTCGGCAGAGGACAGAACTGTTCCCAGACATGAATCAAATCAATGCATTTCAGAAATGGCAAAGGGAGTTCAGTGTCAGAAATGAATACCTTCATTATAGTCCAGGGTGCTGTCTGCCATGGACTTGATCTCCCAAACCGAATGAGCCCTTTCACGCAGGGGGCTCACCTGGTTCTTCACAAAGTCTCGGATGACGTCCCGTGCTGTCAATCCTTCTTCGACTAAGTGAAGAATCACCTCGGTGTGCTTCATGAACTCCACGTTCATCGCCGGGAGAGTGTCCAACTCGCTTGGCTTCTCCGGCCGCGAGTTTTCAAACCACAACCCGCTCTCTTTTGGCGGGGTGCAGTAAAACCACTTCTGATGCCACCCGTGCACTGAATCTCGCAGGGGTGGAAAGGGATACTCCTTCTTATCCCTTAGCCGGAAGTAAATGCATCCGGCGGCGTTGGCGCTCTTCGACCACGCCGAGAAGTAAAATCACCGGAAGAGATCCACGCTAGGATATACTCCGACGAACGCCTCGCACAGGTGTTGAAATACTGCCAATATCAACACCGCGTTGGGGTGGAGATTGATTAACTCCAACCCGTAGTTCTCGAGGATGTCTTTCAGGAACCGACTCTCAGGGAATCGGAACCCGCTGTGCAAGTACTCCTCGAAAACCACCAACTCGCCCTCTTGGACGGTCAGGGTTTCTTGATCCTTCTCCGCAGGCCGCCAGTTGATTAGCAGCCGCGGAGGAAGGATCTCCTCCTTCTCCAACAACATCAAACTCTCCTCGGAATGGTGGATAGATCGGCTCCAGGACGCCATTTTTCGGTGGAGAGTTGAAGGAAAAGTTGGTGACTTTTGGGGAAGACGAAGGCTAAGAGGAACGAGGGTTTTGTGCGGCGGAGATGTTGAGGGTTTTTGGCTGAGTGGCTTCTTCAGGAAGACATCTGCTCCTTTTATAGACCCGAGGAGACGCATTAATGTAAGTAACGTTCCATTCAAACGTTCCACCGAGTACTTTATTCATTTATTTCCCATAATGGGTACTGTCTCTGGCGGACCCGTTAAAGTGTTCAGGCATCGGATCTGAAACAAAAAGACTTCTTTGTTTCAGAAACTGAAAGTGCAAAAGGACTGAAAAGTTTTCAGTGCTTTTCAGAGGACGTTTTTCATTTATATGCTTTGGATATTTTCATAAAAAAATCATACGACTCAATTTTTGGATGTATGGATGTATTTTAACCGGGTTGCGGTATGATCGAGACCATGCTTTTGATTAAGCTCCGATTCTAATCGAAGTGACGGTCTAATCGAGCCTCAATTCTGGTCGCAGTATGTTTCAGTTCTAACCACGGCTTTAAGTCTGATCGCGGTATCAGAGCTGGTCGCGGTACTTTTATAAAAGTGTGATTCTGATCGCAGAACTGAAATTTTCCTGTGTATGAATGGTCACGAAAGCATTACTCATGGCCATATATTCACACAAAAGATGTGGGCCCCTCGTTAGAGGGAACCTACTACAAATGCCCAGGTGATTTGTACACAGGAGTTAAAACTTCAGAACATCCAACCATATTTACATGCATACATTAGCAAAGCGCACGGGGTCATTCAGACCTATATTACAGTAATTGACGTGTGCGGAACCACGTCAAAATATAAGTAGCAAAAAAAAGGTTAGGGGCTGAACCCAAAACAGGGTTCGAGCCAAAAAGCAATCATCCAAAGTAGTACAACACAACAGTGAGGAACATCCTCCTCATCCAGCAAAGCGTGATGCAGGGCGCAATCCACATCGCTCTCGTTGAGGTTTGGTGACCCTTCAGGCGCTTGGATCTCCGGGAACGTTGTCGGGGTCTTCTTGTGCTGAGTCGATTCCATAGTCTATGAAATCGACTGATTCATCCTCTGTACTTATTGGATCAGCAAGGGTGAGCATACAAAGCTCAGCAAGTTCCCGCATAGGGAGATGTTATATGTGGTAAATGTCAATAACAAGCTCTATGGTTCTCATACTTAGGGTAATTTTATTGAAAACAGAGATATTTTAATACTTTAGAAAGTCTCCCAGAATCTGGGGTTTTGTTTATCAAAGTAACTTATCAGACTGTACATGTGTATACTTTTCACAGAGTCAGGCTAAGCTCCCATGAGCCGCCATGATTTGATCACATTTTAAAGAATTTATCAAAACTAATCATGCTGCATCGACGAGGGACCACCCCACTACGACCAGGCTCCAGAAAACCCGGGAGCACGGAGTATTCGAATACCTTTTTACACTCTGCAGAGGTGTACCACTGTACCCACCACGAAAACTCAACTTAAATGTCGGATCAGCTCCCTGCGACTTATACGCAGGTGACCAGGCTGAGCTTACACAACAGTTTACTGACCCATTGTTAATAATTTCCTGCCCGATACATAGACAATACCGGCCCCATTATCAAGGTAGGTACTCCCTACAACATGATACATGGCAAGCACGCGTAAGGTCCTCATTATCGTTGTGGGTCCTCCCCACTGCCTTTTCTTCTAGCCTTGGGTCCATGAAGTCCTCCTCTGGACGCATGGAAATCCCACTTCCGGGTTCGGTCGCGCACGACTCGAGAGCCAGGCTAGGGCGACTTCCTTCTTACACTTTATCCTCTCTACCCCTCACACCACTCGTGGCCCTCTGTGGCCCACCAATTTCCACTCGGGAAACCGGATCGACAACCATTGCAGGAAATGATTAACTTTAGGTGAGTCATGACATTGTGCCTGTCCCATACCAGGCGGGTGGTTAGCACGTTTTCAGGCCGCTTAGAAGCACAGCACGACGATCCCGTCCTTATGGACCCTTAGCGAGGCTTTCACAAACCCACCGCGCACACAGCGCCAACCATCCAAACCAATCCTCGCTACTAGTCCCTATTTCTTTTATATAAAATGATCTTTTAGAAATAGTTTGCTCATGCTTCTGCCTTCCTCTTTTCTTTTACACATTTATTAGTGTTGACATATACTTCTATGAGTGCATATCTCTTTTAAAGTAATACTTTTTCTCCTAAGGTGACAAGGTAAAGTAAATTGTTATGAAAACAAGGGGGGGGGGGTCCACAAAATGGGACTATCTACTCACATTATTTCTCAACATACGCTTTTATCAAAACTATCTTATGTATACTTGTGTAGATATCAAACTCTAAATAATTAAATGCATATAAAATAATAGGCGCAATATGTTCAAAGGAGGGAAACTTGCCTTGCCAAGCAGTAGTGTCGTAGTCTGCGGGTTCTTCTGCTTCCTCTTCCACGTAGTCGAAGTCTTGATCTTCAAATACAGGCATACACACAAGGTATTACAATCAACTTACAAAATACGACAACTTATGCTCACATAAAATAATAGGGCGCTATACTGGAACGGCTTTTGATTTCTGAACTGGACTAGGGTTTGGGCTTTGGATTTCTAAGGGTTGAATTGTGCTAGTTTAGGATGGACAAGAAGAGTAGTAAATAAGACTCTTAGGGTCGACGGACATTAGACGTCAAAAGGGCGACGTTCGGGTCACGTCCGAACTTAACCTAAAAGCCGAAAAGTGAGTTAAGGGGTCTAGGTGACTCTAAATGAGATGAAAATTGGACAGCATGTGTAATAGACTAAGGCAAGGTTATTTGACAAAGTGGGACAAGCAGAAAAGGCTTAGGTTTTCCAGAATTTACAAAAAGGTCCAGGACACAGCAATTTCCATGCCATTGTACTGCTGAAATTAGGGTTTGTGTGTCCTGAGCAATTGGCTCATGCATTTGAGGGCAAACTATGTCAAACATGTAGGCTTAAATGTCAGGAGGTGGCTGGTTGAAGGGTTTGGCCGGGGATGGCCGGAGTTGGCCGGAATTTGAATGCCAAGGTGGCTGTTTTGAACAGAAATTAGGGCAGAGCAATTGGAGCAGCTAGGGTTGGTCAATTTAGAAATTAATCACATATTCTTGCTCCTGGGAGTGTGGAGATCACAGCTGATGCATTGGATTGTCCAGTTATTGCGTTTGGAGGCTCGCCGGAGTAGATGGCCGTAGCTCACGGCCGGGGGATTTGGGGGTTTTTGTTTGGCTGTATAAAAATCGAAACTGACTTGCTGGAGTGGTTAAGCATGCTCTAAGGAACATTTCTCCTCACTGGCACGGCTTCTAAATCGATTTGGTTTGGGCTGAATTTGCAGAACAGAGGAAAATAGGAAACCGGTGATAGCCGGAGTTGGGGACGAAATGAACTCGATTCCGAGCTCATGAACCATCTAGGGGATGAGTGGAGTGTGTTAGTGGCTTTAGTTTGAAGAAGAACTCACCGGAGCGAGCTGTCACCGTGAAGGCCGAAGAAGAAGCTCGGGGAAGACGATGAACAGTGGCTTTGCTGTGTTTGCTGTGTGGGTGAGGTGAAGAGAAGCAATGCTCTGGCTTTTATAGCCTCTGGAAGCTGTGGAGAAGGCTTTAGCCGAGGGAGGGCACAACTGGGCGTGTTCGCGGCATTAACCGGAGGCGAGGACGGTGGCGATGGGACGGCGAACTGTGAGGGGGTCATGAGGTATGGCTACAGCTCGGGCAAAGGACGGCGACGATGGCACAAGGCGGGTGGTTGCAGGCAACGAGGTCTCGGGGCACGGGACGGCGACTTTGCGCGCGGCCAGGCGAAGTGGTGTTCGGTGGCGGACGCGACGGGACGATCCCGGCGACCTGGGGGTTCCCGAGGCGTCGTCGTGGCTTCGACAAGTGGCGCAGCTCACGGGGCACGCGAGGCGCACGTGGGGCGGTGCCGGCGGCGAAGGGACGCGGTGGCGCGGCCGGTGGCGCACGGGCGGCACGCAGCGCGCGCGCACGGCACGGCAACGGCACAGGCACAGTATGTGCCATGTACTGTACACAGCTTTGCTCTAGGGGTATTTTGGGTATTTTTTAGATTTAGGGATCCAAATGTAAATCTGATTTTTCTGAGGGTTAGATAAAATTGGTATATACTTATTCCAATTGAGTATGCGCAAAAATGAGAAGCTTTGGCAGGGTTTTGGCCAAAACGAAAACAGAGCCGGGTAAAAATAGTACTTTTGTTTTCAGATTCTTCCAACAGCTGAAACTCTGGTTTTCGTCGCGAATTTGGAGATGTTTCTAAAGGACGATACGTATCAAATAGCGATATGAACCTATAGGAGAAGGCAGATCTCAATTCGGACTTCAAACGGAGATTTCGGACTTTTTAGGGCTTTCTAGAAGCGGTCGTTTTCGGAAAAGAGAAAGACTTAGCCAATTTGGGACTTCTCGATACGAGGGGATCCTAGGGTACATTATGCACATATTGGTTATGGTCTTGGGTCCTTTCAGAGTTAGGTGACGCGAGATGCATGTATCTGGGCGATGCTCAGAGAATGCAAGTAAGGCGAAAATAGGGATGTTACAAAAGATGTGAAGAATATTTATATGAAGAAAGAAAATTTTATTTCTTGCATTCTTTACATACAAAAGGGATACCGGCGACCAGAGCGTCGACCTGATCCGAAAGAAGTTTACAGAGTTCTCCTAGGGATATATTGTTGTCAGTAGGATCTACACTGACAACCCCAAGAGAACTAGCAACTAACCTAAGCCTATCTACGTCATCCCTAACGAGAGATACACTACTGTTCCTAATCAAATCGGAGAGTTCCCGCTGTTGCTGAGCGTGGTCCCTCTCTCGACGGAACTGGTGCGCCTCTTCACGGGATTGTTCAAAAC
Organism: Pharus latifolius; assembly: GCA_019359835.1. Classification (NCBI taxonomy): domain Eukaryota; kingdom Viridiplantae; phylum Streptophyta; class Magnoliopsida; order Poales; family Poaceae; genus Pharus; species Pharus latifolius. The sequence continues at coordinate 17,618,750 of CM033326.1, read as the reverse complement.
ATTCTGCCAGGTGCAGAACCGCCGAAGACATTTCTTCGGTCTTCTTCTCCAGGGCATTCTTCTCCTCCAGAAGATTATGTCCGGAAGGAAGAAACGGAACAGCAGAAGGCTGATCACTGGGGCCTTCAATTCCCTACATTTGCAAAAGTTAGTAGTGCAAACTATAACTATCAGCAAAAGGGGAGGAGGATTATTACCTGTCCCTGTTCATGACACGTTGATGTAGCCATCCTGGGAAGTTAATCATCCGATAAAATCAGATGATCACCAGATGGTGGAAGTACAACCTTCCCACCAGAAGATGACCTCCCCAACACAAGTTGAGGATTTTCTGGTCGAATAGTCACCGCTTGCTGACCAGAAAATCGATCACCCAAACAAAAGCAAGGAGTGCTAGGGAAGAAAGCTGAAGGAAGAAAAGATGATTGCTCATCTTCTACCTTTGCTCTGATGGAAGATCCTTCGTCAACCTTGGGTTTCTTCCTTGAAGGAGATGGATCTTCAGGCATTTGAGGCTCTTGCTTGAAAACTTCCTCGTCATCACTTTCAATCTCGATGATGCTGTGATCTGCCATCAGGAGGTGTATGAAGAGAAGAATGAAGGTGACTTCAGAAAGGACTTAACCGTGAGAAGAAAGTTGTGAAGCTTTACAGAACGAAAGACCCGGTATCTATAGCCGCCAAGGTGACGGTTCACATTCTGAATCACCTCGGGTTCTTAAAAAGTATTTACAATTTTACCTCGGGTTAAAAAACTTTTTCAACAGCGCCATCATTACCCGTCACATAATACCCAGAGCATGTCTCGGGGAACCAACCGACTTACTTAGTGCGCCACTAAGTGGAAGATTTGAAGAGTCGGGTTAATAATCTGATGCATTTTCTTTAAATTTAAAGTGAACACGTCCCTTCGTTTTCTTTAAATTTGGGGGCTAGCTGTCGAGGATTGACACCCGAGCCAGTTCAAATAAATGCACTGTTGGTTCAAGACAGATTCAAGCCAGACAAGTGCCCGGCGGTGCGAACTCAAGTCATTTTGAGAAGCATCAGCCCGAGGTCGCAGGCTTTGCGCGATCAGGTCGCAGGCTTTGCGCGATCAGACCGCAGGCTTCGCACGATTAGGAGTTCGTATGCTATATACGAATAGAATATTAAGAATGTCGCGCGGTCAGCCAACATCCCGTGGTCAGAGTACTTTTTGACCAGGGTACTTGAGGTTCATTTGTCCGGCTGCCCCTATGGCGAGAATATTCCAAGTATCCCGAAGATTCCTCCACGTGGAAGATCAACCGTCAGGAGGTTAATACGCGCAGTTATCCATGAATAACACGTGTTTAACCTGCGTGGAGGTTATGAGTGGTTCTCCAAAAACCGCATCCAACCGCCTGAACAATTGTTTGATGCAGTTATGGTATGGCACCCCTTCGACCAGTATAAAGGAGTGGCAAGATGCATCAAACAAGGAGATCGGAGGATCGAGAGATCAACATCTCTGAAGCAGGCGAGATACAACGCATCTCAACCGCTCAAACAGCCAAGTCTACGGCCTAGATTAGATAGTTCTTCCAAGCCTTCCTGGCTTTATTCTGTATATTTACATAGGAAAAACCTTTCGCCTGTGAAGGTGTTTTTCTACCATCTTGTAACCTTTTATCACCTACAATGAAATCTCAACAGGACGTAGGGCTATTACTCCTACCATCGAGGGTCCGAACCTGTATAAACCTCTCTGTGCTCCTGTTCTCCATTGTTCTACATACCTTCCCGGAGGGTCATCTTGAAAGGTCTCGCTATTACAAATTTTGCATAAGTTCGGCTGAGGACTCCGAGTCCGAATCGTCGACAAAGCGTTTTAGTGGCACTGGACTTCAGGGGGAGCAGTAGCAGCCCCAGTCTCCTGTGATTGAGATTGACAACTAGTCATCCATGCATGTCATTGTCCCTGACTCCTCAGTTGTCTCACCTTTGACTCCATCTCCCTCTGAAACAGGTGGTAATGTATCTCTTAATTTTCCTATTGCTCATCATAGAGAGCCCTGAGTCAATGCCGGTAAGCCTCCAGCTAGGTATGGTTTTGAGGATGATCTTTCTCATGTTGTCTCATATTATTTTTTGTCTCCCGCATACAAGTCTTTCATTGCATTATTACAATCTGTGCCCATACCAAAATATTGAAAAGTGGCAATGCAAGATCTTTTGTGGCTTCGTGTTATGCAAGAGGAACTTTAGGCATTGAAGAAAAATGAGACTTGGGAACTAGTCTCTCTTCTAGTCGGGAAGAAAGCTGTTGGATGCAAATGGGTGTATACCATAAAGCAAAATGCAGAAGGCAAGATTCAGAGATATAAGGCGAGACTGGTGGAAAAGGGATATAGTCAAATGTACGGGATTGACTATGATGAGACTTTTGCACCAGTAGCAAAAATAAGTACTGTGAGAACTTTAATCTCGTGTGCAGTAAACTTCAACTGGCCCCTACATCAACTTGATGTGAAGAATGCCTTTTTGCATGGTGATTTACGGGAAGAGGTATATATGGAGGTCCGACCAGGTTTTGGTGACAGTAGAAAGGTGTGCAAACTAAAGAAGTTCTTGTATGACTTAAAAACAATCTCTGATGGCCTGGTTTGATAATTCAGACGTGTAGTATGTAGTATGTGTTATAAGCAGTGTAATGAGGATCATACTATCTTTTTCAGGCACTCTGGAGCACTCATTACAACTTGTTGTTTATATAGATGATATTGTCATCACAGGTGATGATGCTGAGGAGATTGTTCGTCTGAAGAACAAGTTAGGTAAAGAATTTGAAGTGAAAGATTTGGGTCATCTCAAATATTTTCTTGGCATAGAGATTGCACGGTCTAAAAAGGGTATAGTTCTCTCACAAAAGAAATATACTCTAGATTTTCTGAATGAAACTGAAATATTAGGATGTCGTGTTGTCTCTACTCCCATTGAGCAGAACCACAAGTTAAGTGATCAAACTGGAGACCCAACTAACAAGGAGATTTATCAAAAACTTGCTAGACGTCTTATTTACGTTTGTCACATAAGACCCGATATTACTCATGCAGTGAGTGTAGTAAGTAGATATATGCATGACCTAAGAGTAGAACACATGGAAGCAGTATATAGGATTCTAAGATATCTGAAGGGTAGTCCAGGAAAAGGTCTCTGGTTCAGGAAGAATATGAATCTTGATGTGGTTGTCTATTGTAATGCTGATTGGGCAAGTTGTTTAGATGACAGGAGATCAGCATCAGGGTATTGTGTTTTTGTGAGAGGCAACTTGGTGTCATGGCGAAGTAAAAAACAAAATGTTGTTTCTCGATCTACACCAGAAGCAGAGTATATGGCTATATCTTCTAGTTTGTGTGAAATGCTCTTGTTGAGAGGTTTGTTGTCAGAATTATGATTGTTTCGAGGTAGAGTTTTGACACTGTGGTGTGACAATAAGTCAACAATCAATATTGCTAATAATCCAGTACAACATGACCGCACCAAGCATGTGAAAATTGATCGCTTCTTCATTAAAGAGTGTTTAGACGAAGAAAGCTTGAAACTAGAGTATATATATCTTCTGGAGAGGAACTTGCTAATTTTTGACAAAAGGAATTAGTCCGAAAGAGTGTGTGTTAATTTGTAATAAGTTGGGGATGATTGATATCTATCGCCCAACTTGAAGGGGAGTGTAGGATAGAGTAGTCTATTAGGATTCTTAGTTTATTAGAACCTGTATTAGTTTTTCTATTAGAATTCTTATTAATCATTTGTTAAGGGTTATAAAAGAAAAACAATTATATCTATTTTTACAAGCAAACAATAAAACTCTAAAATCAACTCTTGGGAACATTGGATCTCTCAACTTCCTTAGCATTTGATGGAACTATCTAGATGGTGAGCTTGACTTCTTGGCCACTCTTTCCAATTGCAGACAACTCCGCTTCCTTAGCACATGGAATTGTTCATTCACCGGAAAGCTGCCTAACTATGTCGGAAACCTCTCTAGAGAACTGCGAACTTTTCATGCAAGTCACAACATATTAATCGGTGGACTTCCAGCTACAATGTCAAATCTAAGTGGCCTCATTTCACTAGATGTTTCGAACAACCAATTGAGCAAGGAAATCCCTGAATCCATTATGATGATGGAGAATCTCCAAGGGCTTGACCTCTCCAAGAGTAGTATGCCCGGCCTCATTCCAACAGACATTGCTGTGATGAGGAGTCTAGGGAAGTTGCTTCTTGATAGCAACAAATTTTTTGGCTCCTTACCAAATGGCCTAGGTTACCTCAGCAATTTGCAGTATATTAATCTTGCTCATAACCAGTTATCTTCAAATATACCAGCAAGCTTATTTAATCTTGAAAAACTTATCCAACTCAATTTGTCCCATAACTTCTTGACCAGCGCATTACCTCTTGAAATCGGTCCCATGGCAGCAATCAACCTCATTGACCTCTCTAGTAACCACTTACTTGGTAGGCTCCCAGATTCATTTGGAAAACTTGGGATGCTAACCTACCTGAATCTATCACACAACTCATTTCAATATTCAATCCCATACTCATTTCACATGTTAACTAACTTGGAAATATTGGACCTGTCCTCAAACAATCTCTGTGGCAGCATTCCAGAGTACTTTGCTAATTTTACCCATCTTGCAAGCTTAAACTTCTCCTCCAATAAGCTAGAAGGCCATATTCCGGAAGGTGGTGTTTTCTCAAATATTAGTGTACAATCCTTAATGGGGAATGCTGGATTGTGTGGCGCTCCAAGTCTAGGATTTTCTCCATGTTTGGATAGAAATTCCAACTCAACAAAAGGGCACATCCTAAAATTTGTACTCCCTTCTGTCATAGTATTTATAACCATATGTATTTGCTTATACCTAATGATCACAAAGAAAAATAAGAGGCAGGGAGAGGTAACAGCAGCTTCTGTCGATGTTGTTAACCATAGATTGGTCTCCTACCGTGAGATTGTTCGTGCCAGTAATAATTTTAATGAGACCAACCTATTAGGAGCTGGAAGTTTTGGCAAAGTTTACAAAGGTCAATTGGACAATGGTTTAGTGGTCGCAATAAAAGTCCTCAACATGCAGTTGGAGCAAGCTGCAAGGAGCTTTGATGCAGAGTGTCGAGTGTTGCACATGGTTCGACACCGCAACTTGATAAGGATAGTTCACACCTGCTCGAATTTGGACTTCAAAGCATTGGTGCTTCAGTATATGCCCAATGGTAGCTTGGAAACATACCTACACACTGAAAGCAGGCCACCCCTGGGACTCCTAAAGAGAGTGGACATTATGCTCGAGGTATCCATGGCAATTGAGCATCTTCACTATCATCACCATGAGGTAGTTTTGCATTGTGATTTGAAGCCCAGCAACGTGCTCTTCGATGAAGACATGGTAGCACATGTGGCGGATTTTGGCATTTCAAAATTGCTATTAGGTGATGACAGTTCCATAGTTTCTGCATGCATGCACGGAACAAACAGGTACATGGCACCAGGTACTTCTTGCACTTTGTCATGCTTGAGTTATTTAAAAAAAACCCTGGTAAAACATTGGTTCATATTATTATTATTAAACATTTCTTTCATTTGACAATTTCTTGACTAGAGTATGGATTCATGGGAGAAGCATCACGGAAGTGCGATGTGTTTAGTTTTGGTATCATGCTACTTGAAGTCTTTACAGCGAAGAAGCCCACAATCCAATGTTTGTCGGAGAACTGAGCCTTCGAAAGTGGATTCATGAAGCTTTTCCGGAGGGGCTTCTCAGTGTCGTTGACAAAAGGCTATTACAAGATGACCAAAACAGATATGTTTTTCCCCATGCAAATGATTTATTGGAAGCTTCTTCTTCTAGCAGATTAAATAAATTTCTTGTGTCAATATTTGAGTTGGGTTTATTACGCTCCAACGACTCACTTGATCAAAGGATGACGATGAATGATGTGGTTGTGAAGTTGAACAAGATTAAAGGGGATTTCTCCGCTTATGTACCAACAATGTAACTGGCTTAATGATTAATTGCTTAGATGTTACCTCATCCTATTGTCTTACATTTACCTTTATTATTTGAAATAAGACAAGACATTAAGCTCATGCTTTTGTCTTCCTATTGGGGCTATATGTTCTCTGTAAAGCTTTCCATTTTGTCAATAAGTTGTAACTGTATACAAGTTCAATTGAGCAATGAAATGTATTAAATTTACATCATGATTATACTGTATTGAGACCGGTTAGCATGAATGATGGTTGCCCAATTACAACACTGTGATTAAACTATGTATATCTTAAGCATGAAAAGTTAATATAAATGAAATATTCCCTTTTTTTCACAATATAAATCTATTTTCATTTTTGAAAACAATATAAACATACTTACAATCTCAATATATTTTTCTACAAAACTTTACCACCTTTCCTTGTTTAATATTGTTTTTATTCACCCATTAATATTCCTTCCACTCAAATTCATATTTTATTGGAAAAAGTACATATTACTCTCTACTTTTAAAAAATTCCAGATAACCACCTATATTTTGAACTCGGACATTTTACACTGTCCACATTCAAAACCAGTGCATAAAAAATTTTGCAATTTCACCCCTTTCATATCTCTAAATTGCATGAGAACAATTATTACTTTATTTACTTTTTTTGTGTGGGATTTTGCAAATTTCAAATACTGCCATCAAGCCCCCCATCAAATTATGAATTTGAAATTTTAACCTCAAATTTGAATTTTGAAATTTGGAGTAATTTTAAATTTTAAATTTTGAATTCAAATGAGCTGGACAAATTCTTACCCTTACACTCAAGAATTCGTTAAAATTCTCTTGTTTCATCTCTCAATGATATTTTAAAATTTAGATTAATAATTTGTACTTGGATCTGGTTTCTAAATTCAAATTTCATATAAATCTTACATTCAAATTTGAAGATTAAATTTAAATTTCAAATTTTAAATCTCAAATTTGAATATTTAATTTTAAATTTGAATCCAAAATTTGAGTTTAGCATTTGGGTTTCAAATTTAAAATTTAGAGATACAAATTTAAAATTCAAAATTTAGATTCCAAATTTCAAAATTCAAATTTTAGGTTTAAATTTCAAATTCATAATTTTAGGAGTTCGGCGACTGCATTTGAAATTGAAAATTTTGACATAGAATAAATCGTATATAGAGTTGTAATTATTCTTGTGCAAATTAGAAAGACTAGAGGGGTGAAATTGCAAATTTTCCCATGCATCCACATCAATATCAAAACCAATCAAAGAGTGGTTTGGAACTAAACGTATACTGGTTTTAATGTAAAGGGGTTATTTGGACTTTTCTGAAAGTAGTGAGGAGAAATATGGACTCTTTCCTATTTTATTAATAGAATAACCAAGTCCACTACAATTTTTCTCTCTTTTCATATATCTTAATTCCTGCACACGCCAGTAAGTTGGCTTATATGGCGAAAGGGATGAATCGTATTATGGGACTTTCTAGAGTGCAAGTAGCAGTCTTTTTTTAAAAAAGTTGCACCTTCTACACTACACATTTCAATCTATATTCAATTTCCATCCTCTATCACTCATCATTTTTTTCCTCCTCTCTCCCTTCTATTGTAGCTGTCACCGATCCACTTCCTCTTCATTTACTCCTCCTCCCTTTCTCTCCTGTCGACCACCACCACCTCGCCGCATCATCTCCCTGCCTCCTCTGCCACCTCCTTCCTCGTGGCTACCACCTTCCACAGCATCCACCTATGATTGGTGATGCCATCGCCGCCTCACCACTACTGTTACTACTGTCAGAGAAGCTAAGAGGGGTTTATGTGAATTCTAGAGATCTAAATCTAAGGAGAGGAGTCCAATGATGAAAAGATGTGTATATAAGACATGAAAAAATAGGTACCTTCCCATTAAGAAACTCATATATTATCAATATAATGAAATTGTCACCACAAAAGGAGTCTTTATATATATATATATGTGTGTGTGTGTGTGTGTGTGTCAGGGCTCCCACGGGCGGCACGGCCATTACCACGTGAGCTGGCCCGGCACCGCATGGCATGCATGCATGGGTGCGGGACATGAGAAACGGGCGGATTTTTGGAATTTGAATGGACGGTCGGATTTCTCACAAGCAAACGCAATCAACGGTTGGATTTCACATGCATGAGTCAGGTCAGCATGACACGGCACGGCCTGGCACACGAGCAACGGTCCGATTTAGAATGAGTGGCCGGATTTTTGACATGCGTGCACGATCAACTGCCAAATTTCGAGCGCAGACACAATGAAGGCAATAGTCAGATTTTTTGCTACAAAATATCCCCAAACACACACAAAAATTCACAACTCATTCAATCTCTCACATTTTACTCAAATTTCTCACTCTCTCTAATACAAACTCTCATTCTTATAATCTTACTTAGTTATTTAGAAATTTTTTTATTTTTAAAACACAATTTTTATTGCTGAAAGAGTAATTTATTTTAAAAAAGTATTTTCTGTTTTTAAAATTTTGGATTTGCTCTCTAAAAATCATATTTTCTCTCAAGAAAATAATTTTTGGTCTCTACAAATTGTGTTCCCCCTAAAAGGTATTTTTGCACACTAAAATTTTTTTTTTTCTCTTTTGAAAAGTTATTTTTGCTATTATATGGATTTCATCACTATTGATTTTGAGAATTTCAGTGCCAAAGGAAATTAATATTGAGAATTTTGATGCCGTTGAGGGGACCGTCAAACCTAATCCAACGTCATTTCCTCAAACGACAAGTTATGCCTCTACACCATCAATGGCATCAAATTCAAGAGGGAGCAAAAGAGCAATACTGGCAGTATTTTGATCCATCCAAATCTGTTGACCCAATTGGAAGAAAGATATAAACTGCTAGTAGTAAATATTGCAAAAAAAATCTTATCAGCTGCATCTGCAAGTGGGACCGGACAATTTACTTTGTCATAGAAAGAGTTGCGCTAAGAAATAACTATGTCCTCACAATTAGCAAATACAGTTAAGTTTTGGCTTTGAAAGCACTGTAAGTACGTGGAGCTATGACTCTGCGGTTTGTAGGGAAGAAACAACTCCATCACTGAATTGTCTAATCTAATCAGAATGCTAACCTGAATGCAATATAATCTTTAAGTTATGAATATTTGCAATTCAGTCCAATTCTCAATTCAAATTGCATCTTAGCCTTTTTCGGTTCTTTTAGACTAGAGCAAAGAGATTAATACCAACCCAAGTCAACTGAACCACTGAACAAATAGACTGAACTATCAGCTAAGGATCAGGGACGAAACAAGTCCATAGAATTAATAAAAATGCAGTCCAGAACTCTCAGTCAGCTAAACACCGTTGAATATAGCATCTCACTACGGTGTTCACACATGAGAAAGAGTTGAAACACAAGACAGGGTCTTTCAAATGAACAAATCATCACACAAGGTATGAACTGAACATCAAACAGGGCACTGAGCTCAATTCTTCTGAATGTTCTGGGCATCTGCAGCACAGAGCAAACAAATAGACAGAATTTGTGTTCAGCCCCCATGCTTCTCAGCACAACACACCAGACCAACAAATTCAGACAGTACAACAACAAATAAGACCTCAGTCCAACTGTAAACCTGGAGGATCAACTCAATCATGTAAACTAACAACACAGCCAGAGATAGCTCCAACCAGCATCAGAGAGAACAAGATGGGATGAGGCTGCTGAAATTTAGCCTTCAGCATCTCAATTCCACCACAATACAGATACAATCACACAGAAAAGCTCACTGGTACTCAGATGATCACTGCTCTACAAATGAAACCACAACTGGAGAGTAATTGAGCTAGAATAGGATGAGCAATCAACAGAGAGACATGAACTGGATCACCAAATTATTGAAACATGGTTTTTGGTATCTTCAGCACACTGGACACAGATCAACGCAGTACAGAAGAATCACACAATTTAGCAATAAATTCAGAGGAAGATGGTTCTGTTCTACTCACAACATAAATTCAATATATCAGTTTTCTGATTCATCTCAGCAGCACATCAAACACTAAAATGGATGCGTCAGTTCTCAACACAAGTATTTCACGAAGAGAAGCAACCCAACAGGGATTCTCAGAACATGACTCAAATCTCATCCTAAGTCTCACAGAGCATTCTAAGAAAATTCAGCTCACAAGCACACAGGTTTAAATCAAATACGAAAACAGAATTTCATCTCAAGGAAGATTGACATCATGAACAACTCAGATCATCAGACACAAGTGTGCAATAGGATTAGCTAATATTTGAATTCGTAACAGGCATCCATTGATCTCATACATCTCATGTAGTTCAGAGCGAATTTAAGAACATAAGAGGGAAAAGAGTTTGTCACCAGTTCTTTCCGCTGGAGCTCATTGGAGCCTGAAGCAGAGGCTGGCTGAAGATGGGGCTTGCCGTGGTTGGAGCTCGTGGCTGAGGATGATGGGAGGTAGCTACGGCTGTCGCCGCCGATGAAGTGGAAGCGGAACAGCTGCTGGAGCTCGGGCACCCAACAAGAGAGAAGGTGGCCACGGCTGAATAGGCGTGACCCCCCAAATTAGGGTTTGGGCGCAGGCGCCTGTGGAACGGCGGCGCTGTGGTGGTGATGCGTCGAGATGGGGCGACCGCGGCGGCACTATGCGGCGGCCGCGACGCAAATGGTGGAGCGGCGCAGATCTAGTGGCGGCGCGGAGACAGAATGTACAGGCCCATTTCGGATTCCGAGTCCATGCAACATTAGGACACAAACAAACAAAGAGTGATCCATTTCCGACTCTAACAACCTACGATGCCCAAACTCTCTCTATATATTAACTACACGTCCTATTCTCTCAATACATAATCACCTAAGCCGTTGCATCGAGCAATCCAAATCAAACTCAGTTTTGGCGTGAAGCTGATCAATCATGATGGAAATAATAGAGAGCCCCAACCCATGGGCCGTCCTCTGCGACGATGATCCCGGCCACCGGACCCCCGACCACGTCATCCCCACCGCTCCTGCTCCTCCTCCTCCTCCTGCTCACAAGGAATCGCCGGCGACGGCGGCGAGACGTGGCAATAAAGGACGCAAACAAGCGGCTTCGGCGGCTATCGCATCCAATGACGATGTGGGGAGCAAAAGCAGTGAGAAGAAGACAAAGAAGAAGAAACAGAAGAAGGCTAACCGAGGCCAGGAGAACTGTGAAGAACCGGATGCAAAGAGTAGTGATGGCTACAGTTCCGATGAAGACGGCGGCGAAGGCCGGCGAGGTCGAGGTTGCCTGGTCTCGGTGTGTGGCTTCCTTAGGTGGTTCGTTTTGATAGTTATTCTTGCCTTCCATTGCAAGATTATGTTGTCCGTTTCTGCAACCACGGATTAATTAATGTTGTAATTTTAGTACTTAGGGATTTTTTTTTTGAAATTTTTTTTAGTAATTAGGTGCAACTAACAGGACCGAATGTTACTTTTGTTTTTCTTGTTTGTGTTCATGTAAGTACGATTTATTGATTATATGTAATTAGAGTTGTTGAATGATATATTAAACACAGTTGTTGGATAAGTTGTAATGTAATGTAACATTAAAAATGACTCATATTTATCGTCTTTTACAAAAATGATCTGTCATATCAGTTTACCGATCCCTTGAGACGCGACAAACCACTTGTCGATGGATGACAGCGGCTTGTCGAGTACTGAAGACTCCACTCGTCAAGCCGCTTGTCGCGGCTCCCTTTTTCTCTATCCGTCGGGTCTGCTCCCCATGTAGGCATTCAGGATTACACTCCCCTCACTCACACATTTCATTTTCAAATTCAAATATCTTGAAATTCAACTATAATTTTTAGTTGGTGCAATTATCAAAATTATAGATCAAAGAAAACTCTTCAAAACAAGGATAAATTTTGTTGAAATGCAACCATATTTTTGTTAATGGTATTTTTAATTATGTCATTAGTGCCTAAGTAGACTATAAAAACATTTGTTTGATAGGTATATGAAGTTAGAGCATGTTAGCGAACATGCTGTTGTGTAATACTTTAATTTTTTTGGATGTAAATTTAATCATTTGCTTTCAAATTGAAATATATTGAAATTTAGTAATAATTTTTAGTTGGTGCAATTATCAAAATTATAGATTCAGAGAAGCTCTTCAAAACAAGGATTTCGTTGAAATGCAATCATGTTTTTGTTAATGATTTTTTAATGACGGCATTAGTGCCTAACTAGTTGAAAGAAATATTTGTTTGGTAGGAATATGAAGTCACAACATATTAGAGGTAGATGATACAAATATTTGTTAGAGATGGGACATCACATCATCTACCCCTTGACATAAAAAATTTTCAATTTAAAAATTCGAAGAAGTTTGAGATAAGAGAAAGAAAGTGAAATGTTGTAGTTACAAGATGAATGATCAAATGCATTAGGCATTTAAACAAAATGAGAATGATCAAATAAATTGTTGGACAGCACAAAAACAAATTAGTGTCTCATTTAGACAGGGTTAGAGCATGACATGGATATTAAGTAGTTGATCCTTTTTTTAATATTAATTATTTGAGATTAATAATTTGCATTGAAATAAAGAAATAATATTTATCATAATCAAGCGAACTATAGGAGGGTAAAACATAGGGTATAGTTAGAGAAAATAATTGGAAAAAGAATATAAATAAATAAATAAAACTGTACTAATTTATTTTAGGTTAGATTAATTTAAAACATAATGTTGTTTTTTTGGGGCTATGTTAATTTAGAGATTTGAACTATTATTTTTTGTGCTTGAATTAATAAAGATGTAAATAATTTATTTTATTATGCATGAAAATATTTTGTGGTTAGTTTAGATTAGAAAGTTAAACTGTATAATTTTATCTATGAAAATTTATTTATGTTGGGCTAGTTGAACTAAAAAAAATTTACTTGCACGTGTATTTTGTATGGTGAGGTTAATTTAGAAAGACAAACATTTAGCTATTTAACGATATAGATAATTTGTATGTGCATGAACATTTTTTAGGGTTAGGTCAAGTTAGAGAGTTGAATATTTCGGTTTTATTTATTTTAATTTATTTATATGCTTAAGGAACATGTAATTTTTTGTCATGAACAAAAATATATTTAAATGCCTAATGACCATAGGCTATAATTATGTTCGGTTAATTAGTTTTCGAAGTTAATGTGCATGTATATTAATTAGGGCTCGGGTAATTTAGAGAGTTGAACTGTTTAGTTTATATAATTTTTTTTGATTAATCGTGACATTATCTATTTGAATACATAAATTTTTGTTTTTGTTTGTGCATGAGATAATTTATTTGAGAGTGCTCACTCTTTTTTTCTTGGAAAAATAATTTATTTTTTTGTGCATGACAATATTTTGTTGTTAGTTTAAGTGAGAAAATTAAACTATTTAGTTTTATCTGTAAAAATTTATTCATATAGAAAAATGTATTTATGTGGGATAAATGTGTTTAGGGAATGGAGCAACCCAAAATTTTTTTGCATATTTTACAAGGACAGCTTAATTCGTGATGATTCATACAATGCTGATATGAGCCGTTACAAGTACATAATGGCCAACTTGAGTTTACAGTACACATCATTTGTGGACGTGAAGTTATGGATCCTGAGTCTCTTTGGGAAGAACCAACAGAACGAAATGGGTCAAGTTGAGGGGCTTATTGTCAGGGAGATTGAGAGCGGGCTGTACTAGTTGTTGCACAAAGTGAAAGGAGACAACTCGTGGGGCTCTTATGTTCACAAAGTGAACAACCCCTTGAGGTGGACTAGGTGGTCAGTTTGCACTATATGTACAACTCTGCGACAAAGAACCAGCGAAGTGTCACCTTGAAGGCAGCCCTAGCAACGTCTTGCAGGCGAAAGGAAGGAATGTATCAAGTCTGACAATATATAGGGCCAGCGAATGATCAAATGCTTTCTGCCACACTCGTGTGGATATCTGTGAGATACTGAATGGCATTTCAGGTGTGTCTGACGAAGATGATTTGATAAACTCAGAAGCATCCGATGACTCTGGCAAGGATAATCCTAGCCCCCCCCCCCAAAGAGTGGTTTGGTCAATTTGGATTTGGTTCTGTTGTGCTACCAATGACCAAAATTCCAGATGGTCTTTTGATCTGGATAATATCCAGATAGTGCAGAGTTTTGTAGCAAACATGATTTGAAGAATGCCATAACCAGATGGTCTCTTGCACTGAACAGACAATACAGGGTAGTGAAGTCCACCCCTAATTTATATGTGGCGGCATTTCTAACACTATTGATCTGTTTGAGACTTAGCCTTGGTTTTGGTACTAGGCTCGCTCGGATGCTAATATGCGGAATAATGAGATCTTACTCGAAAATACCGAAACCCAAGATGATCGAAGATACAACTCAAAGTAATTACACAACTCTTTATTTCAAAGAGGACTTTACATGTCGAACGTTAAGACGCACTCGCCTACGTCAAGGAACTATAAGTGGCTAAAACTTAAATAAGTTCTATAACTTTTCAATGATCTAAACTAGATCTATTACAAGGTATTTATAGTCCAATCGTATGAATAAGTATCAAACTCAATAATACGTGTTAGACTCAATAACCTAAACATATTATATTCAAACAACTAACTAACCCTAAACAGATAGGACTCAGTTATAGGTATATGGATCAGAATACAATCCGACCGCCAGTGTGCCACTGCGGGTGGTAGTCACCTTCTTCTCTAAGATCACGTCGTCAGGTAGAGATTCTTCTCGTTGATAGACCAAGTCTTCAACGTATGGCACTATGGTATCTGGCTCATCATCCAGCATTGAAGGCTCGAAGAGTTTGAGGTGCTCAACATTGACAACCGAATAAATATCCATATATGGAGGTAACTCGAGCTAACAAGCATTATTACCAACTTTCCACAAAATCCGAAAAGGGCCATAACGGATGGGTTTAAGTGATGAGGATTGACACCCGAGTCAGTTCAAATAAATGCATTTCTGGTTCAGGACAGATTCGAGCCAGACACGTGCCCGAAAGTGCGGACTCAAGTTATTTTGAGAAGCATCAGCCCGAGGCCGCAAGCTTTGCGCGATCAGATCGCAGTCTTTTACGCGATCAGACCGTAGCAAGTGTGTGGTCAGAAGTTCGTGTGCTGTGCGCAGACAGAAGGCTGAAGGTGTTGCGCGGTCAGCCAACATCGCGCGGTCAGGATTCTTTCGACTAGGGAATGTGGGAGTACTTTATCCCTATAACAGGAATATCCCAAGTATCCCGAAGATCCTTCCACGTGGGGGATCAACCGTCAGGAGGCTAATACGTGCAGTTATCCACAAATAACACGTGTTAAACCTGTGTGGAAGTTAAGAGCGGTTCTCCAAACCGCATCCAAGCAACCATTTGATGCAGTTACGACTTGGCGCCCTTTTGGCCAGTATAAAAGGGCGGCATGGTGTATCAAACGGGGAGATCGATCAAGAGATCAAGACACAACACATATCACTTGAAGAATTAAACAGCCAAGGCTACGGCTTAAACTAGATAGTTTCCATAAGCCTTCTAGGCTTCATTTTGTACACTCGTACAGGGAAAACATTCGCCTGTGAAGGTCTTTTCCCATCACTTTGTAACTCTTTACTACACATAGTGCAATCCCAACAGGACGTAGGGCTTTTACTCCCACCATCGAGGGCCCGAACCTGTATAAATTTCTCTGTGCTCCAGTTCTCCATAATTCTACATACCTTCCCGGAGGGTCACTCTGAAAGGTCTCACTATTATAAATTTTGCATAAGTTCGGCTGAGGACCCCGAGTCCGAATCGTCGACAGTTGGCGCCCACCGTGGGGCCTTTCTCAAGGCGTCCTAATTCTCATCCGGAGGTTCGTTGAATCATGGCTGGAGTATATGATTCCGAGAACGATTTCGATCTCGAGGATTATGCTCACATTCCGATGCCTTCTCCAAGCAATCCTGTTCCGATGGAGGAGGTTGGAGGTGAAAACCTCCCAGAGGTTGAATCATCCCTCCAGGTCATGTCCATCGACCAGGGAGAAACTAGCGCAAGGTCGGAACGCACCGAGGTTCTTAATGCGCTAGAGGGTGAGTCCGGTCCGTCATACGACCCCGCTGAGGGGAAGGATGATATCGACCTGGAAATCAGCCCAAGGCGATTTGACCCTGATAACCTCCACCGTCTCTTTGATTTCGAGTCCGATTCAGAACAAACTGAGATGTTTTCCCCATCGGCGACTTCTCTCTCTAGACAGTTCGCTGTCTTATCGGAGGAAACTCCTGATCAACAGGCTGCTAGGGAAGAACGGGAACGCAAATAGAAGGAGGATCAAGATCTCGAGCAACAAAACAACGAACTACGCAGAACGGCCTTAGAGGCTCTTCAACATGCGCAGGCTCGTTACAATGCTGCTCTGAGTTCTTCTCGACGATCACGTGGTCGCAGACGCGACCAGACCCCTTCTTTGCCTCCGGAGCGTTTCCCGGTGGACGAAGAAACGGTAACACCAGGTGCCCCTAGGAGAAGTACACATGGTCGACTGCGATCTATCGTTGAAGTCATGCGTAACTTCCCTCCTATGGTCACGGATGCACAGAAACCAGCCTTCACCAGAATCCTGGCGGAAAGACTGGATGAGATCGCATCTGAGGCGACCACAACGGCCTCTTCCCGGTCAGTAACACATTCCCGCGAACGAGAGTGTTCTCACTCTGGTTCTGGTCGACGAAGTTACCCGCCGCCTGTACCATCCCGCCAGGACAAATATAGACGGACACAGGATTCTCGTGGTAGGGATCGGGTCCCTGTCCACTCTTGTTTGGGACCGCGGATAACTTCACTGTTGCGTGAAGTCACTCGTGATCCGGTCGAGAGTCATAGGGCAGTTCACGGTCCCTATATTGGTTGTAAAGCTTTCTCGCCCGGCCTTCGTGCGGTCGTTTGGCCTGATAAGTTTTGACCAGGGGCCATAGAAAGGTTTGACGGAACTCAAAACCCATCCGAGTTCCTTCAAATCTATATCACTGCCATCCAAGCGGCAGGAGGCGATGACCGGGTCATGGCCAACTACCTGCCTACAGTCCTCGAAGGACCGGCTAGAACCTGGCTGTTTAATCAGCCCGAGGGTTCCATCTACAATTGGGAAATGCTGTGTGACACCATCCTCAGCAATTTCCAAAACTGTTATCAAAAGCCGGGTAAAGAGGACGATCTTCATCGACTACGACAAACTTCGACCGAAACCCTTCGTCAGTTTGTCAAGAGATTTGTCAGGGTAAGAAATACCATCCCGAACATATCTGACGGCTCCGTTAGCAGGGCATTTAAACATGCCGTTCGATACCAGAGATTCACCGAAGACTTGCTCATCCACCTTCCTCGATCAGTGGCCGATCTTTTCGACATGGCCGATCGATACTCCGACGCCGCCGAAGCGGTCGAATGGAACCGGATGGTCGATAAGGGTGACCTACCGCCTCAACCAGGTTTCAAAGACGCCAGGAAAGAAGATTCAAGCAAGAAGCCAGAATCTTCGTCGGGCGGGAAGTCAAAAAAGTTGAAGAGGAACCGCTCTAGACAATACCGCGAGATTGCAGTTGCAGAGAAGTCTTCTTCGACCAAAGGTAACAAGCCTTTATTTAAGAATAAAACTGCTTCTGGTGGTCGTAGTGCCGACTAGCCAGAAAAGTCGACTAATCTGCAGGAAGGCAAGAAGTGGTGTCCACTCCACAACTCCGCAGGCCACGACCTCAAAACCTACAGGAGTTGGTTGAAGCAGTTGGATGACTTCTACCAGGGAGTGGACCAATGCCGACCTTACCAGCTAAAGAACAAGCATGCGGACTTAGAGACACCGATGGAGACGAAGAGATGTCCTACCAGGTACCTCATAATTACGTTAATGTTATTTTTGGGGGTTCCTCCTCTTTTGTTTCCAAAAGGCAGTTTAAAGCCTTTTACAGAGAGGTTAACCAAATGGAGACATCCCTTGGTGAACCTCAGTACCCCCGTTGGTCGGATACACCTTTGACGTTTGATCGCACTGATTGTCCTGTGGGGCTTACTTGACCATTGAGGCTCCCTCTGGTCATTACCCCGATCATCAGTAATGCGAGAGTCGAAAGGGTCCTGATTGACGGAGGGAGCTCCCTTGACATTTTACTGGTCAAGGCACTCGACGAGATGCAAATTCCTCGTTCGAAGATCAAACCCATAATCCATCCGTTTTATGGGATAATCCCAGGTCCCTTCATGATGCCGTTGGGACAAGTAGTCCTCCCGGTCACACTGGGAGAACCGGATAACTTCCGAACAGAATTGGTTACTTTTGACGTAATTGATTGTGATTCGGCTTATAATGCAATCTTTGGCAGGCCAACTCTTGCTAAGTTCATGATGGCAACGCACTATGCTTATCAGTGCGGCAAATTGCCTGGCCCCAAAGGTGTCATCTCGGTCCGAGGCAGTCGCAATGTGGCACTCACGTGCGACCGGCTATCTCTGGAGATGGTCGACCAACTTCCCCTCCGGGACGCTCAGATCGCCACTGTCGCCACCAACGCCGTCAAGGCTGCTCCTCGACCAGATGAGAAACTCAAACTAGTTCCATTGTACCCAAATGATCCATCCAAGACAATTCAGGTCGGATCAGGCCTGGATGACAAATAGGAACTCGAGCTCATTACTTTCCTCCGGGCTAACGCAGATGTGTTTGTGTGGAAACCGTCCGACATGCCCGATGTCCCAAGGGAAGTAATCGAGCACAGGTTAGCAATTCGACCTGGACAACGACCAATAAAGCAAAAGCTCAGGCGTTTTGCTGTTGACCGACAGGAAGCCATCCAAGAGGAGTTGGACAAACTCCTAAAGGCCGGGTTTATCCGTGAGGTCAATCACCCGGAATGGCTCGCCAATCCGGTCATGGTCCGCAAGTCAAATGGCAAGTGGCGCATGTGCGTCGACTACACTAGCCTCAACAGTGCTTGTCCGAAGGATGACTTTCCCCTTCCCCGCATCAACCAACTGGTCGACTCGACGGCGGGATGCGAACTGATGAGCTTCCTGGACGCTTACTCAGGATATCATCAAATTAGCATAGCAGAAGAAGATGAAGAGAAAACTGCCTTCATCACCCCGTTCGGCACCTACTGCTACGTCAGAATGCCGTTCGGTCTCAAGAACACAGGTTCCACATACCAGCGCTTGATGCAAAAGACCTTTCTTTCCCAGATAGGGCGTAATCTCAAAGCATATGTAGACGACTTGGTTGTAAAAAGTACCAAGAGATTGTCTCATTTGGACGATCTCGCTGAAACCTTCTGTAATTTGAATCACTTTGGAATAAAATTAAACCCGGAGAAATGTTCTTTCGGGGTTTCTTCAGGAAAACTTCTTGGTTTCCTTGTTTGTTCCAGAGGCATTGAAGTTAATCCTGAGAAAATCAGGGCCATCGAACAAATGAGCTCACCCTCGACCATGAAAGATGTTCAACTCCTGGCTGGTCGCATGGCGGCCTTAAGTCGTTTCATATCGCGACTAGGTGAAAGGGGATTACCTTTCTTCAAAGCCTTGCGGAAGCATCACAATTTCACATGGTCCGATGAGGCCGAGAAAGCGTTTCAGGAGGTAAAGACATATCTATCCAGTCCGCCAGTGTTGGTGTCTCCCGAAAAAGGAGAACCATTGTTTCTTTATCTGGCGGCCACATCGCACGCGGTCAGTGCTGTCCTGATCGCGGATAGGGAAGGAATACACAGACCTGTCTACTATGTGAGCGAGGTACTTCATGGTCCTAAGGAGCGCTACCCTGAGGTCCAGAAGATCACAGTACCCTCCTCCTTTCCTTTGGGGGATATTGTTCGAAATCCAGAAAAATCTGGTCGAATCGTCAAATGGGCGGTCGAACTCGGTGCTTCCGATATCCATTTCATGCCCCGCACGGCGGTTAAGCCTCAGGTTTTGGCCAACTTTGTGGTCGAATGGACCAACCCTGAGCCACCCGTGCAGGTGCCCGAGGAATTGGAATGCCCCGATCACTGGTCAATGTACTTTGACGGCTCCCGTAGTTTTCAACACTCGGGGGCTGGAGTGGTCTTAGTTACGCCTCAGGGCGAACAGTTTGAGTATGTCATCCAATTACACTTTGTTGCGACCAACAACGCAGCGGAGTATGAAGGTCTTCTTGTAGGGCTCCGGACAGTGAAATTCCTCGGAGTCCGTCGATTAGTGGTGAGGGGAGACTCACAGCTGATCGTAAACCAGGTAAATAAGGAGTACAACACCTCCGATGAGACAATGGCTCATTACCTGGGGGAAGTGAGGAGATTGGAAAAACACTTCAGTCATTTTGAAGTCCAATACATCCCGCAAAAGGACAACATTCTCGCAGACCAATTATCCAAAATTGGGTCCTCACGCACATCCGCTCCAGCAGGAGTGTTCATTGAACACTTGGACCGTCCTTCGATCATGACTTCGGTCGAGGATGATCCGGTAACAACCTGTGTTACAACCTCGGTCAGGAACAGGATTGGACTCATCCATTGAGAGACTATCTTGAACATGGGACCCTACCCGAGGACGAAACCAAAAGCGATCGGTTAATTCGAAAAGCACGTCTGTACAAGCTCATAGATGGGGTTTTGTATATAAAAGGTACTCAGGGAGTATTCTACCCTGCATATCTCAAGAGGAAGGTAAATCCCTCATGAAAGAGATACATGACGGTGTATGCGGTGCGCACGCGTCATATCAGACACTGGTCGGAAAAGCTTTTCGACAAGGATTCTACTAGCCTTGGGCACTTGATGATGCCAAGCACATGGTCAAGATGTGTCCTCAGTGTCAGTTTCACGTGAGACAAGTTCATCAACCTGCCTACGCGTTACAAACCATTTCCCTCGCATGGCCTTTTGCGGTCTGGGGGATGGATATTGTTGGTCTTATGCCACAAGCGGTCAATGGGTACAAGTTTCTGTTCGTAGCCATTGACACGTTTACAAAGTGGATTGAGGCCGAACCGGTACGAAATATTACCGCGTCAGCAGCACAAAAGTTCTTCCATAAGAACATTGTTGCTCGATTTGGTGTTCCAAACCGTCTCATCACAGACAATGGTTCTCAGTTTGCTAGTGGTCTTTTTCTGGACTATTGCGATCAGATCGGGACCAAGGTGTGCTTTGCTTCTGTGGCACATCCACAGAGCAATGGTGCCGTGGAACGGGCCAATGGGCAGATATTGTAAGGCATCAAAAAACGTGTTTTTGATCGCCTTAAGACTCGCTCGCGGGCTTGGGCAGACGAGCTCTATACCGTTCTATGGGTACTACGAACTACCTCTAGTTGAGCCACCGGTGAGACGTCTTTCCATCTGGTCTATGGGGCCGAGGCTGTATTGCCTATGAAAGTTAGTATTGGATCTGTTCGGACAGAACAATTCGATCGATTTGATCAGGTCGAACAGCGATCACAGGATCTCATCCTCTTAGAAGAAAGGCGTGATCGCGTGTTGATCAAGTCTGCGGCATACTTGCAAGTTTTGCGCAAGTACCATAACAAAAGGGTGCGACCACTTAGTCTTCACGTGGGTGACCTGGTTTTACGAAGAATTCAAGACCAGTCTAATCGCAACAAATTCTCCCCGAAGTGGGAAGGCCCTTACACTGTTGTCTCAGTGCCGCGACCAGGATCCACGCGGCTAGCCATGGAGGATGGCCGAGTTCTGTCCAATACATGGAACATCGATCAAATACGCAAGTTCTACGTGTAAGTACTCAATCCCTTTTCCTGTTCAATTAGCATTTTTTCATAAAACAAAAAAGTGTTTTGGTTTCATACGATGAACATTTCCCTTCATCCCCATGTGTTACGAATTTGACTCGGGGGCTGGTCGCCTGCGGTTTGATCATTACAACGTTCTAGTCGGATTCGCTGGCTGATCTCATGACCACTTCCAGACAAGTCACTCCTAAATAAGCCGTTCCTCAACCCATACGGGGCTTTCTGGTAAGTCCTTGGTCACCTGAGTGGCTGCCGATTTGCAACAAGGTTAGACGTTACATTGATCATAATTGTTGGTCCGATCACACATCGCTGGTCGCTGTATTCATGTTTCCCCTGTGTTGATAATACTAAGCCTTCAGTATCTATAATCACAGGCGGGGGCTAGGGGGATATGTTTAAAATATGAATATATTTACTTTCTTTCAAAAACAATTTGTACATACATTTGCATTCTATATGTTATTTCTGTACAGATATAGGGATTACTCAATCCCGAACTCAGTCAGGAGCTTATTTACAAGGGGGGTGACCTCCTCCATGATCGCGTCTAATTGTTCCTCACTCTCGATCTCAACCGGTCCCACCAGTGGATTCAAATCCGCATCTGGGCCATGGTGGAGACGAAACCGGCTGAGAATGGCGGAAGCTGCTGATCGACCCCTCGTTCTGATCGCCTCTTCACGTCGCCGTGTATCTTCAGGAAGATACTCGAGAAGTGACTCCGCCTGGGCTATGACTAGCGTAGACCAGTCATTTGCACTGAGGTCGTCCTTTGTGGTTTCGACCACATCAGCCCTCAGGAGACGAGCCACCATCTTTAGCTTTTCGAAGATGGACTGGTTCAGGTCTCTGTTCGCCTTTTGGGAGGAGTCAATGGAGCGCTGGAGGATCACCTTGTCCTGACTAAGTTGTTTTATTTGACCTGCTTGCGCTGCAGTAAGGGGAAGTGTTACTCACATATTAAGAACTTAAGTCTTCCTAGTCAGGAATTGACTTACCAGAAAGTTCTGACTGCAGCTGGTTAAGCTCGATCTCTTGATTTGAGAGCACGGAGATCGAATGGAGTTTGACCGCGGCCACTTCCTTCTTCAGAAACGCCACCTCTCTGTGACAGAACAAAAAGAAGTGGTCACGACAAATTTGTATCTATACAAATTGGAGGGTATTGATCCTTACCTGCGCAAGCTGTCTCATTCTTTTTGTATGGCCTCAACGCTCGCTACCATAGCGATCGACCTGGCCATCATCTGGGATAGTTCCTGCGATACAAAGAGAAATTAAGGGTATCCTACGCACAATTCAGGTACCAAAAGAAAAGTTCATCATACCTTTGTATACTCCCGGAATGAAATGTCTTCCGGGATGGCAGGAGGTCTCGTCGAGGGATCCGTTGCGACCTCAACGGAGGCAGCAGGCGGATGTGCCTGTTGGGCATCATCCCCAGTTGCTATTGCCTGCGACTGGGTCTCCGCGCCTGCTTCATCCCCCATGGTCCGGATGCCTTCCTGAACCAAAGGGACGGAGCGCTCCTCACTGGAGGCTCCGGCACCTGTAGCGACTTCAACCCTCTTCGGAGCGGCTGAAGGGCTTGGTGCAACCTCTTTTCACCTACCAAGAAAAAAGGGAACAACGATTACGTTGGTAATCACCGCAATTCAGTTCAATATAACCAGGATAGGTTTCTTACCTTATCTGAAATCCCATCAGCTTTTGGGATTTCAGGGAAGGCTCTCCCTGAGAAAGGGGACAGTCGCTGTCTGTCCTAGTCTTCCTCTTGGTGAAAAAGGTTCTTTCCCCCTATGTGTGTTCTCCTGTAAGTACATTTATAGGGGAAGATGAAGACTTGAGTGGTGAGAGTTCATACCTAAGCAACCTGTTCGGTTGGCAGGGTCCCGTCCGAAGGCCTGGGTGGCTCCTGGACTTCTGGAGCCGGCACTTCATCCGCAACTCCCACGGGGTTTTGCTCACACACCTCCTCTCCTGTCCGCAGGAGTGGAGGATTTTCCTCCCTGGGACTCACAGGAGTTGCAGGGGGAAGCTCTTCTCCCTGAATAAGCGTTAATTCAATAAACGAGTATACAGAGGGAATTGAGAAAATAAGACCATGAAGGTATCTTACCGTGGTCGTCCCTTCGATCAGGGGAGCAGAAACAACTGACCCTGAAGCCTCGGGGGCTTCAGGAGCAGGGATTTCTCCCGCAACCACGGGACTCTCGGTGGCTGCGGGATCCGCTGTAGTTTCTTCTATTTCTGCGGGATGAGCTGGAGCGTCGCCGGATGGAGAGCCCGCTATCTTCCTCCTCCGGCGGATTAGGGGGACATCATCTTCCTCCTCCTCCTCGCTCCTCTCCCCCTGTACGACGAAGAAGTGATTCCAGTCTGCACCTGGAAAAACAAAAGGATCATGGTATCTTACCGCAGTCTTCCTTGCGGTAGGAGGAGCGCTCCGTGAAGACCCTTCCCCAAGAACTTGCTTGGGTTTCTTGGGGGCAGGATTCCTCGTCCTGGGCTTCGAGGAGATCTTCCTCACATTCTTCTTCGTCGGCTTTCCCAGGGAACCGATGTTCTCGCTCGGGAATGTCGCCTCGGCGAATCTCCCCAAGAGCTGTTTTGTTCCGACAAGATTCGTCAGCGCTGGGCATACATAAGACCTGCGAATAAGAGCCAAGTGGAAGATGACATACCTTTCGGCGCTCCTGTTTGAGGTCGTCACCGGCGTGAACCAAGCTCTGGGGGTGAGGCGATCCCTTGGGGCCCTCTACCTCGGTGTTGTAAGCCCTGAGGAGGTAGTTTGTCTGCCTCTCGATTTCGGACGAGGGCAGGACTGTTCCCAGAATGCAAGTTAGACAATGCATTGCAAAAGTAAGAGGTTCAGTGCCAAAAACAGATACCTTCGTTGTAGTCCAAGGTGTTGTCTGCCATGGACTTGATCTCTCAAGCCGGATGAGCCCTTTCACGCAGGGGGCTCACCTGGTTCTTCACAAAGTCACGGATGACGTCGCGAGCTGTTAGTCCCTCTTGGACTAGGTGAAGAATGACCTCGGCGTGCTTCATGAACTCAGCGTTCATCGCCGGGAGAGAGTCCAACTCGCTCGGCTTCTCCGGCCGTGAGTTCTCAAACCACAACCCGCTCTCAGATGACAGGGTGCAGTAAAACCACTTCTGGTGCCACCCGTGCACCGAATCACACAGGGGTGGGAAGGGATACTCCTTCTTCTCCCTTATCCGGAAGTAGATACATCCGGCGGTGTTGGCGCTCTTCGACCACGCCGAGTAATAGAAGCACCGGAAGAGATCCACGCTGGGATACACTCCGACGTACGCCTCGCACAGATGCTGGAACACCGCCAAAATCAGGACTGCATTTGGGTGGAGGTTGATCAAATCCAACCCATAATGTTCGAGGACGTCCTTTAGGAACTGACTCTTAGGTAATCAGAACCCGCTGCGTAGGTATTCCTCAAAAACCACCAGTTCGCCCTCTCCGACGACTGGGGTTTCTTGGTCCTTCTCCGCGGGCCGCCAGTTGATTAGCAGCCGCGGAGGAAGGATCTCCTCCTTCTCCAGTGCCAGCAGGCTCTCCTCAGAATGGTGGATCGATCTACTCCAAGATGCCATTTCTTGTGAGGAATCGGGGGAAAAGTTGGCGACTTTGGAGAAGATGGAGGCTGAGAAGAATGAGGGTTTTGTGCGGCGGAAATGTTAAGGGTTTTTGGCTGTGTGGCTTCCTCAAGAAGCTACCTGCTCCTTTTATAGACTCGAGGAAGCGCACTAATGTGAGTAACGTTCCACTGAATATTTTATTCATTTCCCATAATGGATACTATTTCTGGCAGACCCGTTAAAGTGTTCCTGGTATCGGATCTGAAACAAAAGGACTTCTTTGTTTCAAAGTTTGAAGGTACAAAAACATGAAAAGTTTTTCAGGGGTTTTCGGAGGACGTTTCCCTTCATGTGCCTTGTAAATTTTCATGAAAAAATCTTATGGCCCAAATTTTGGACGTACGGATATATTTTGATCGGATTGTGGTATGATCGGAACCATGTTTTCGACTAAGCTCCGATTCTAATCGAAGTGGCGGGCTGATCAAGTTTTGGTTCTGATCGCAGTAATCTTTCGAAGTGAACTTTGGTTCTAACCGCAGTTTTAAGTCTGATCGCGGTATCAGTGCTGGTCGCAGCACTACTATAAAAACGCAGTTCTGGCCGCAGAACTGAAGTTTACCTGTGTATGAGTGGTTGCAAAGACATTACTTGTGGCCATGTTTTCGCACAGAAAAGATAAAGAATATTTATGTGAAGAAAAAGAAAATCTTTATGTCTTACATTCTTTACATACAAAAGGGATATCGGCGACCAGAGCGTCGACCTGATCTGAAAGAAGTTTGCAGAGTTCTCCTAGGGACCTGTTGTTGTCAGTAGGATCTACACTGATAACCCCCAGAGAACTAGCAACTAATCTAAGCCTATCTACATCGTCCCTAACAAGAGACGCACTACTATCCCTAATCAAGTTGGAGAGTTCTCGATGTTGCTGAGCGTGGTCCCTCTCTCGATGGAATTGGTGCTCCTCTTCACGGGATTTTTCAAAACATTCTACCAGGTGCAGAATCGCCGAAGACATCTCTTCGGTCTTCTTCTCTAGAGCCTCTTTTTCCCCTTGGAGAGTTTGTCCAAGGGAAGGAGGTAGAATCTCAGCAGGCTGGTCGCTGGGGGCTCCAACAATTTTCGTCTCCTACATTTGCAGATATTAGTTTTCTTGAACTATGACAAACAAGCAAAATGGGACAAAAGTAATTACCAATCCTTGCAAGCGACAGGTTGGTATATGCATCCTGGAAAGTAGTTCATCCGACAAAGGCGAATGATCACTGAATGGTGGAAGTGCAACCTTCCCACCATAAGATCGCTTCCCCAACACAGATTGAGGATCTTCTGGTCGGAAAGTCACCGCGTCACCGCTTGCCGACCAGAAAATCGATCACCCAAACAAAGGTTGGGAGCATTGGGATGAAACGGAGAAAACTGAGAAGAACGTCCCTCCAAAGGTGGGGATGAAAGTTCAATCTGCCTAGGTGCATGAGGAACATAAGGAAGAAAGAATGACGTTGCGTCTTCTACCTTTGCTCTGCTGGAGGATCCCTCGTCAACCTTGGGTTTCTTCCTTGAAGGAGATGGATCTTCAGGCATCTGAGGCCCTTGTTCGAAAAATTCCTCTTCATCGCTCTCAATCTCGATGATGTTGTGATCTGCCATCGGGGAGTAGATGAAGAGAAGGATGAAGGTAGCTTTGGAAGAAACTTAGCCGTGAGAAGAAGTTGTGGAGCTTCGTAATTCGAAGGCTTCGGTATTTATAGCCGCCGAGGTGACGGTTTGCCTTCCGAACGCCTCGGGTTTTTCAAGCATTTACAAATTCACCTCGGGTTAAAAAACGTTTCAACAGCGCCATCATTACCTGTTACGTAATACCTAGAGCCCGTCTTGGGGAACCAACCGTCCCAGTTAGTGCGCCATTAAGTGGGGGATTTGAAGCGTCGGGTTAAAAATCCGATGCATGTCTTTAAATTCGAAATAAACACGTCCCTTCGTTTTCTTCGAATTTGGGGGCTAGCTGACGAGGATTGACACCCGAGTCAGTTCAAATAAATGTATTTCTGGTTCAGGACAGATTTGAGCCAGACACGTGCCCGGCGGTGCGGACTCAAGTCATTCTGAGAAGCATCAGCCCGAGGCCGCAAGCTTTGTGCGATCAGATCGCAGTCTTTTACGCGATCAGACCGTAGCAAGTGCGCGGTCAGAAGTTCGTGTGCTGTGCGCGCACAGAAGGCTGAAGGTGTTGCGCGGTCAGCCAACATCGCGTGGTCAGGATTCTTTCGACCAGGGAATGTGGGAGTATTTTATCCCTATAACAGGAATATCCCAAGTATCCCGAAGATCCTTCCACGTGGGGGATCAACCGTCAGGAGGTTAATACGTGCAGTTATCCACAAATAACACGTGTTAAACCTGCGTGGAAGTTAAGAGCGGTTCTGCAAACCGCATCCAAGCAACCGTTTGATGCAGTTACGACTTGGCGCCCTTTTGGCCAGTATAAAAGGGCGGCATGGTGTATCAAACGGGGAGATCGATCAAGAGATAAAGACACAACACATATCACTTGAAGAATTAAACAGCCAAGGCTACGTCTTAAACTAGATAGTTTCCATAAGCCTTCTAAGCTTCATTTTGTACACTCGTACAGGGAAAACCTTCGCCTGTGAAGGTCTTTTCCCATCACTTTGTAACTCTTTACTACACATAGTGCAATCCCAATAGGACGTAGGGTTTTACTCCCACCATCGAGGGCCCGAACCTGTATAAATTTCTCTGTGCTCCAGTTCTCCATAATTCTACATACCTTCCCGGAGGGTCACCCTGAAAGGTCTCACTATTATAAATTTTGCATAAGTTCGGCTGAGGACCCCGAGTCCGAATCGTCGACATTAAGCTTCTTACCTTCACTTTTAAGTCTCGCCGTACTCAAATGTGTAAGATCGAGGATGCCGACTAGAGGGGGGTGATTAGGAGGCTTTTAAATTTTCTTTACCCCCTAAGCAATTTTAATCACGATAATTGTTTGAGCTAAATTATACAATGAGACTTAAAGGCAATTTAAACAATTTGTTGCATTCAACTAAATGAACTATTCAATATGACAAGCAAGAAAGGTGAATTTAGCAATTGTGTCAAGATGAATATAAAGCAAGTATGAAATACGCAATTGACACACTATTTTTACCGAGGTCTCGGAGACTCGCCCGGTCTCCCCTACTCCTCGTTGAAGCGCTCTCTCGGAGCCTCGCTTCTATATCCACAAAGGATATCTCACTAGGGTTGCTCCTTCTTCACACTGGATAGGCGAGCACCACACCTTTCACAATCTTTTGCCGGCCTCTCCGACAAACTTCAATTGGAGAGATCTTGGCTCTCCTCCGGCACCGTCTAGGCGAAGGCGATCGCCAAGAGTAACAAGCCGGATGCGCTTTCACTTGAATCAACCAAGTGCTAGAAGCTCAATGATGCAAATGAGATGCTCAACACTCTAGCACCAGCAATCTAATGGAGATGAAGTGCACTAAACACTCACACAATCTCCCTCAAGCTCTCTCTCAAATCTACTCAAGATTTGGGCTCAATTCTAGCCTCTAAATGCAATAACTCAAATGCAAATCAATTGGCTAGGTTTTTAGCTGAAGAATGAACTCTTTGAGCACCCAAAAATGAAGCCAAACACGAAGTATTTATAGCCTCAATGAAAAACTAGCCGTTTGCAAGAAACCGGGCCAAAAGTTGTACAGGCCGGACATTGTCCGGCCACTTCAGACACTGTTCGGCCAGTACAAAAATTTCAGCCGTTGCAAATGTGTCAGTGACCGTTGGGCAAAATTTGTGAAGGCCGGACGGATACCGTTTGTCCGGACAAAATGTCCGGACAAATGGATATGTCTCTGTTAACTCTCGGCTCAAAAAACTTGTACAGGCCGGACAATGTCCGGCCATTTCGGACAAAGTCCGCCCATAACGGACAAATGCCCCGGACGGATGCATTTGTCTCTGTTTCATTTTTCGGCTCAAAAAATTTGTACAGGCCGGACAATGTCCGGCCATTTCGGACAAAGTCCGGCCACTTCGGACAAATAGCTCCGGACGGATGCATTTGTCCGGCCACTGCACACTGACAGTAAAACATGCATAACTTTTGATCCAGAGATCCGATTGAGGTGATTTTTGGCTTGTTAGAAAGATAACTCAGAGCTCTACAATTTTGTCAACAGGAGCAAGACCTAGAAAGGTCTAGAAACTTCTAGAAAACTCAGAAACTTTCCTGTTGTCAAAATGTTCAATCCAAAATCATCTCAAATGCAATTTTAAAGTATTTACACATACGGATTTGCCGTTTTCTCGCGGATGTGATTTGTGTCACTTAGCAACGACCACGACCACACAGGTCTTGACATCCGATCGAAAACAGGTGGTCGATAGGGTTTGGTCGAGCGTACGCAAGCGAGTCGAAGACTGGTACGACCAGTCCGAACTCCTACGACCACGCCCAAACCCTAAACAGAAAGCCGCCAAACAAGCGACACGACCACGACCACGTATCAACACTGATACGATCAGAACATGCAAATACGACCACGACCAGCTCTAGATAAATAAACCAATTTAAACAGCTGGCGATCACGACTAAGTGCAGTTTTCAAAACATTTAATCTAATACACATGAACTACACTTAGACTCACTAGCAATGCAAGACACTAGTGCAAGATGATATGAATGCATCTGAGCTTCCGCACTAGATAGATTCAAGCTACTAGTTTCCGACCCCTCTTAATAGTACGGTCAAACTAGTAAAAAGAAACCTATCAACCCGGTCTGTCTCCAGACACCGAGACCGGTAAAACCCTAAGAAAACAATCTTTAATCTTGGATTTTACCTTAGGTGAAGTTCGACCTCGTGAAGTTCGACCGCTCGACGCTTGTCCCCGCAAGGCTCGACCTCGCTAAGCTTGACCTCACGAAGCTCGACTACTTGACACTCGTCCTCGCAAAGCTCGACCTTGCTAAGCTCGACCTCGCTCGAGATGTCTCATATCGACTTCATCCTCTTCACACCCTTGCTCGCTTTTATCCTGCAATCAAACTGAGACTACAATACGTACACTCAATGCACAACATTAGTCTCATATATAAGTCGTCATTAATTACCTCCAGAGAAGCTACTCCACACAGGAGTTAGCTTAACGGTTTCTCTTTCAAATGACATGACAAACTATATTCAACGAGTAGCAAATGAATATAAGATAAAATACAATCATATAGATCGTAGATGATAAACACATACGCACACGATCTATACCACTCATATCATGATATCAATCAACCTAGATGACCAAAGTGATGAGCTCCCCCTCAACATGTGCATCGATATAAAATCCACAACTGGAATCATCAGTCTCAGATTTAACGTATTACATTTTGATCAATCAATCAGCACAAGCTTGATGTAACCACCAAGCTCATCCTCTACATATGCATCAATATCAAACCCGCAATTGAGAAAAACATCCAATTCAGGGTTTACCGATAATCAATTCAATTTACTTGTGCTAAATCAGGATTTATCTAAATTGTCATTTAATCATCAAATTTGATATCTTCATATTAACTTTAATCATCATGGATTTATCCAAAATGTCATTAATCATCAAAACCTAGATACTAAGATCTACCTAGATCCAACAAAATGTAGCCGTACCATATCACCTTCTTGAAATTGAGCATCAACTTGGTGCCGATCATGTTGCGCCTTGTACTTGAGTTGAGTTTTCAGCAAGTTTTGGTCAACCTCACGATGGAGCCGTTGAATACCTTCCAAGAACTTTTGTGCTCGATCCTGATCAGAGGCTTCCTTGCTGTTTTGAGCTGAGGTAGGGATGACAAACTCCATGTCAAATGGACTCTGTGGTAGAAATCCCAAACATACCTCAAAAGGCGACTTTCCAGTTGAACCATGTGTAGGATCAAGGATGCCGACTAGAGGGGGGGTGAATAGGAGGCTTTTAAAATTTCTTTTCAATTAAGCAATTTTAAAGAATAATTGAGAGACCTAAATTATATAATGAGGCTTAAAAGCAATTTAATCAACTAGTTGCATTCAATCAAATGAACTATTCAATAAGACATGCAACAATGATAAATATAGCAATTGTGTTAAGATGAATGTAAAGCAAATATGAAATACGCAATTTGACACAATATTTTTACCGAGGTCTTGGAGACTCGCCCGGTCTCCCCTACTCCTCGTTGAAGCGCTCACTCGGAGCCTCGCTTCTATATCCACGAAGGATATCTCACTAGGGTTGCTCTTTCTCCACACCGGATAGGCGAGCACCACACCTTTCACAATCTTTTGCCGGCCTGTCTGACAAATTTCAATTGGAGAGATCTTGGCTCTCCTCCGCACCGTCTAGGTGAAGGCGATTGCCAAGAGTAACAAGCCAGACACGCTCACTTGAACAAATCGAGTGCTAGAAGCTCAAGAATGCAAACGAGATGCTTAACACTCTAGCACTAGCATGCAAATGGTGATGGAAGTGCACTAAGCACTATTAGCTTCACACAATTGCTCTCTCTCTCAAATCACTCAAGATTTAGGCTCAATTCTAGCCTCTAAAGGCAATAACACATATGCAACTCAATTGGCTAGGTTTTCAGCTGAAGAATGAAGTCTTTGAGCACCCACAAATGATGCCATACATGAAGTATTTATAGCCTCAAAGAAAAACTAGCCGTTTGCAAGAAATCGTTCCAAAAGTTGCACAGGCCGGACATTGTCCGGCCATTTAGAACAATGTCCGGTCAGTACAAAAGAAATGACCGTTACTCACGTGTTTATCGATTGTCAGTAGCGTTTCAGCGAAATTTGTGAAGGCCGGATGGATACTATTTGTCCGGACAAAAAATCCGGACAAATGGATATGTCTCTGTTAACTTTCGGCTCAAATAACTTGTACAGGCCGGACAATGTCCGGCCATTTCGGACAAAGTCCGTTCATGACGGACAAATGGCCCTGACGGATGCATTTGTCTCTGTTTCATTTCTCGGCTCAAAAAATTTGTACAGGCCGGACAATGTCCGGCCATTTCGGACAAAGTCCGGCCACTTCGGACTGATAGCCCCGGACAGATGCATTTCTCCGGTCACTGCACACTGACAGTAAAATAAGTATAACTTTTGATCCAGAGATCCGATTGAGGTGATTTTTGACTTGTTAGAAACATATCTCAGAGCTCTACAATTTTGTCAACAGGAGAAAGACCTAGAAATGTCTAGAAACTTCTAGAAAACTCAGAAACGTTCCTACTATTAAAATGTTCAATCCAAAAATCATCTCAAATGCAATTTGGGGTATTTGCAC
Source organism: Pharus latifolius (assembly GCA_019359835.1). NCBI lineage: Eukaryota > Viridiplantae > Streptophyta > Magnoliopsida > Poales > Poaceae > Pharus > Pharus latifolius. The sequence goes on along the minus strand of CM033326.1, from coordinate 17,585,964 downwards.
ATATGGATTTTGCCGTTTTCTCGCGGATGTGATTGCTGTCACTCAGAAATGACCACGACCATACAGGTCTAACATCCGATCGAAAATAGGTGGTCGATAGGGTTTGGTCGAGCGTACGCAAGCGAGTCGAAAACTGGTATGACCAGTCCGAACTCCTACGACCACGCCCAAACCCTAAACATAAAACCGCCAAACAAGCGACACGATCACGACCACGTATCAACACTGATACGATCAGAATATGCAAATACGACCACGACCAGCTCTAGATAAATAAACTAATTCAAATAGCTGGCGATCACGACTAAGTGCAGTTTTCAAAAAATTTTCTCTAATTCACACAAACTACACTTAGATTCTCTAGCAATGCAAAAGCAATAAAGATACTAGTGCAAGATGATATGAATGCATTTGAGCTTCCGCACTAGATAGATTCAAGCTACTAGTTTCCGACCCCTCTTAATAGTACGGTCAAATTAGTAAAAAGAATCTTATCAACCCGGTCTGCCTCCAAACACCGAGACCGGTAAAATCCTAAGAAAACAATCCTTAATCTTGGATTTTACCTTAGGTGAAGTTTGACCTTGTGAAGGTCGACCGCTCGACACTTGTCCTCGCAATGCTTGACTTTGCTAAGCTTGACCTCGCTCGAGATGTCTCATATCGACTTCATCCTCTTAACGTCCTTGCTCACTTTTATCCTGCAATCAATCTGAGACTACAACGCGTACACTTAATGCACAAACGTTAGTCTCATTTACAATTCGTTATTAATCACCACCAAAGAAATCACTCCGCACAGGAGTTAACTCAGCGATTTCTTTCCTTGGTGAAATGACAAAACCAATTCCAATAAACGACGGATGAGTGAGATATGAAATCCACAATCATATAGATCCATATATGATACAAGAAATACGCACACGATCCATACTACTCAAATCATGATATCCATCAATATAGATGACTACTATGATGAGCTCCCCCTCAATCATACATATAGATATCAATTCCAGAACAAGGAGTTATCAAACTTTTGCACAAACATAGATGACTAATCATCCTGAGCTCTCCCTCAACATGTGCATCGATATCTAGACTTTAACATGATGTCATCAACTTCAGGATTTATCATATAACATCTTGATCAATTAATTAGCACAAGCTTGATACATCCACCGAGCTCCCCCTCTACATATGCATCAATATCAAACCCGCAACCGAGGAAACATCCAATTCAGGGTTTACCGATAATCAACTCAACTTACTCGTGCTGAATCAGGGTTTATCTAATTTGTCATTTGATCATCAAATATGACATTTTTAGATTAACTTTAATCATCATGGATTTATCCAAATCATCATTAATCATCAAAATCTAGATACTAAGATTTACCTAGATCCAACAATCTCCCCCTTTTTGATGATTGATGACAACACCTTTTATAATCTTAATAAATCCAAAACAGATTCTTCAGCTCCCCCTCAATATACGCAAAAATATATTGGAACTGAACACAACATCTAATCTTATGAATTAAGAGATATGCATGACAATTGAGCACAAGCTCAATCAAGTCATCTTCCAAAAACATCAACTTTCTCAATTTTTTCTAACTCAAATATCTCTTCCAAAGATTGATGTTAATGATATCAAATAATATCTCTCCCCAAATATCATTTATCAACCTCAAATATCATTTATCAATCTCAATTTACTTCTATCATCTTTCTCAGATATCAATGTCAATTCTATCAAACACTAAGATATCAAATACCAATTGTACTAATTTGATATCTATCTCTCCCCCTTTGTCAATTAACTCAAAAGATAATATCCATCTCTCCCAAACTCTCCTAAAGTCTCTTCCCCTAAAGCTTTCTCTAAAGCTCTCTAAAGCTTATCTCTAAACCATCCTCTCTCAAACACTATCAAACACTATCTCTCCCCCTTTGTCATCAAGCACAAAAAGGAAGGGTTGAGAGCTTAAAATGTGAGAAACAATATTTTCTAGGTCATGAGAGTTGATATGAAATGGTTTTTATGCAAAAGCATGATTTCAAGAAGATTTGTTTAAAGGGATTTTGAAAATCACATTCAAAATATGGAGAAGACATCAAAACAATCAACATATAATGAATATATCAATGACATTTATATCTATGGCATTTGATCCATTTTTGAACATTCAAAATCTAGATGCATCTAATTTGATGTGAACATATTTGCTAGATGCATATGTGCCATATCAAGATCCAACTCTAAACCTCTTCATGCCACAAACTCTTGTATACAATGGTGTCGTATATCAATATACTTTAACCGAGAGTTTTGAATCAAATTCTCAACATTTTTACGACACTTGCAATATTTCATAAGAGTGGCATCTATTCGAAAGCAATTAGATAATCCAATGTTTTGTTTTCATCCATAAGAATTTAGTACAACAACCATCGGATGTATTCTTTTGATCTATCCTTCAAATCGTAAGATCCAAATCCAAATAATCAAGTAATTCAAAATTTGTATTTTGGATATCAAAGATCTATCTAGATTTGCATTTCAATTACCTAAGAATGCATTTAATGGAAATGATATGACATTTCTTAGGAGATAATTAGAATTCAGCATATATGCAATCACTAAATATGTTGACGGGATAAAATGCGGAAAAATAAGGCGAAGCTACCAATCAAGCAGGATTGATAGGGTTTAGAATTGACCGCTTTGTCGTGTTTGTCCATGTCGAGATGTTCGTTTGTAGCCATGAGATTTGTAATATCATCACAATTGTGCACCTCGAGGCTCCTGAGCGAATCCTTCACATGCTTGCATTCACTCTTGAACATTCCATTCTTGAGTTGCTTGTTTTGTCATGCATGGAAGCGATTTTGCTCATCCATATCTTCATCTCAATTTCCCTAAACATCATCTCACAAAAATTCTTGATAGGGGGTTCATTAGTATAATAAAAAATCATGTCATCAACATGTATTTGACACACAAGAATATGATGTCTAGATTGAAAGTTTGATGATGATTGTATCGAACTTCTTATTTTGAAAATCATTTGATATAAGAAAGGATTTTAAGCTTTTAAATCAACTCAATTGGATACAATAGATTCAATCCTCAAAAATTCACTTCTTTTGGCAATGAACACAAAAAGACATACAAATGAGGAATATGCCAAAAAGAGGTTTGTCGAAGCATTTTTAGGTCATCAAGATGGGAGAAAAGCATATGACCTAATTAGGAGTTCAAATTTCTAAAAAGAAACTCAAAACTCAAATTCATTTGAATATGCTCCAAAATCATGAAAATAATCTTTACTTGTTATTCAAAAACACAATTAGAAGATTTTCAAATCTCAGCAAAAGATCATCAAGAATTTGCAAAATATGAGGAGAAATGAAAGCTAGGATCTCACAAAACAAGAAGTAACAGGAAACAGCTGAAAAGTTAAACAACCATCTAGTTTGCACACAGGCCGGACAAAGTCTGCTAGGGCCGGACAAAGTCCGAAATGGGCGGACAGAGTCCGGCTCTGGGCGGACAATGTCCGGACAGTTCAGTTAAAACTGCTGAAACTTCTGAAATTTGTGATTTTTGCAAGTTTGCTTCAAAAATGAAATCAAGTTCCATAATAGATTTGAATGGAAAGTTAGGAACTTAGTTGGATACCAATTGAATGGATTTTATTTGAAAAAGATCTTGAATTTGATTCATCAAAAGTGATTTGAGGTAAAACGGGTAAAACAAAAGTGATTTTCTCGAAAAACTTCAATTTTTGAAGAAACTCGGATTTTTCTGAAGTTTTGGACTTAGATGAGTTTGACATACCATTTCAAACCAAGACATGGAAGAAATTTTAGTCCAAATAGCCAAAATCCCAAAAATGCACGTTTGGGTATTTTCGGGTCGATAGCCGTTTTCGGGCGACCTAGGATATGTGATAATTTGAAAACCATAGGCCTTTTGAGAATAAGTTCAATACGAGCTATCTTTGGGTGAGTGAGTTCTAAATGTTTCATGTATAAAGTTTTTATCAAATCTCCACCCATCTTGTTTTATGGAAATAAATCATTTTGGGCTAAAATAGGATCCCGAAGACTTCAATTTTGTCGAAATTTTGCATTTTTGCTCGAAAGCCTTTTGTTTCACCTTCAAAACCTTTGAAAACATATTTGAAACGTATTTTTGAAGGTTTTGTGGTAATTTTGAACATTTTGAAAGTTTTGAGCTTTTTTTACCTTTTTACTCGAAAATGACCCTTTTTACAAAACATATGCAAGAAAGTTCCAAAAATTCCAAAATAAATTTTGGAGATAGATACTGTAATGCGGAACAAGATTTCCTTTTATAGTGAAGCCAAAATATGATCCAACAATGAGATATGAAAAAGACAAATGTTGATCAGATCTAAATATTCAGATTTCAGGTTTCAGAAATTCATTTTACACTTTTAAACACACCTGAAAATCTATGCAACTGACCTCCAATAATTTTGAAATAAATTATCAAGAAATACCAATAATAGAGTATAAAATGTCATATAGAAACTTTCTTCAAATAGTCAACCAATAAAGAGATATGAAAAAGACAAATGTTGGTCAGGTTTAAAGTTTCAGATTTCAGGTTTTCAGAGATTCATTACACTTTTAAACGCACCTGGAAATCTATGCAAATGACTTCCAATAATTTTGAAATAAATTATCAAGAAATAAAAATCATAGAGGATAAAATTTCATATAAAACATTTCTTCAAATAGTCAACCAATAAAGAGATATGAAAATGACAAATCATCCCAAAACCACGAGAAAACTGAATTTTGCAGATTTCATTTTCGATTTGTGAAAAGAGTCAATTTTGCTCAACTCATGTCCAAATGAGATGAAAATTTGCATATATGATTTTCAATGCATCAAGTACAGTTTCCAAAAAGAATTTTCCAAAAAGGAATTTTTAATTGAGAGTTATGGCCAAATGATGTTTGTATTAAGTAAAAGGATTGAATTTTGACAAACTTTTGTAAATAGAGTTCAAATTTGATTTTCATGATATTTTTGATATGAAAGGGCTTACATGAGTTGTTCAAGTCATTTTGAGCTGAAATTCACAAATAAAGACCATAGAAATGGTCAAACTCGTGTTTTGCATATTTAGGGTATTTCGGGTCAAAGCAAGTTTTTCGGTGAGATTCAAATATCCATAACTTTCAAATGTGAACTCTTTTGAGATAGTTTTCAATTTCAAACTTCTTCAGATTAAGAGTATCTAGGAGTTTTGTAAAGCAAGTTTTGACAAAAACCAAATAGATTTTGATTGGTGTTCGAAAATGATTTTGTTGAAAAACAAGATACTCGAAGATCCTTTTCAGGCTAATTTTCAATAGAAATACTTTTTAACATCATTTCTTCATCCAAAGCCTCTAAAAACCTTTTAAATACGTTTTGAAGACCATTTAGATAGAAAATGACGATTTTTGGCCTTTTGAATGGAAATTTGCCATTTTGACCAATTAAGCTCATTTTTGAAAACATATGCTTGCAATTTTGAAAAGTCTTACATATGGGGTGCAATAGACACCGGAAGCATTTTAAATTATAACCCCCCAAAGATGCAACACATAAGATTTAAATTTTCATACTTTTGAAAAATTAGGTATATGGATTTAAAATAACCAAGAATAAGAGGAGAATATGCAATGCAAATGTTTTAGTTTAACACATCAAAAAGATTTAAGTTCTTTTCGGTACCCAAACCATACGAGGCCCTTTAGCCTTATCGCACAAGTCTTTTGGTACCCAAATTGCTTTATCTTTTGGTTTTTGAAAATGACAATTTATTGGTTTTGCAATTAAACCCTTTTTAGAGTATGAAATCAAATAAGAGTCAAAAGAACCACCTCTAAAAGGATTAGATACACTCTCATATAAATGCTGCCCTTTTAGATGACATGAGGTACGTGAGGGCTTTTTGAATGAAATGGCATTAATGTAATGAGAAATATGATGCCTCTTACTAGATGAGCGTGCAATTTTTAATTTTTCCTTTTTAAATGAATTTTTATGATCTAAAAGGGGTTTAGCAAGCGCAGCACAACTCAAGTGACATCTAATAGGATTTTTGCTCAATCTACTAACTTTACTCCTAAGTTCATCATTTTGAATTTTAGATGTTTGAGATGATTCCGCATTAATACAAGAATAGGAGCAAGACGGCATATCATCATAAGTAGATGAATTAGAAGGTATAGCACTAAAATGACTAGATGAGCTAGGCATATCAAATGAAGATTTACTAGAACTAATACCATGGCATAGAGATGAGTCACTAGATGAATCATGGCATGAGTTACTAGTATCATCCATACAAACATGTGAATCTATAATTAAATCATTTGACAAGTTTTCACATGAAGTACTAATATCCACAAGTCTAGCATTTGAATCTAACCATGAATCAACAATTGAATTATTGCTAGCATGTGGAGTAGAAGTGAGTGACTCTAAAGATGGATCAATAGAGGAGTCACAAGCAACTCTAACATCTAATACATATGTTGAGCTAGTAGAATTCTTGGCAAGGAAGGAGTCATAAGAATTTTTCAATTCTTGATGCCTCACTTTCAAAGATGAGTAATCATTCTTTAAAGTGCTAAGATTTTTAGTCATATTGCCAAGAAAACCTTTTAACTCTATAATTATATCCATGAGCTCATTATTAGAGAAGTTAGAATTTGATACCGTCGAGTTGGATGCCGAAGGACATATAGAATCATCTTGAGATGAAGATTCCGACTTTGACCCTTTCTTTCTACCTTTTCTTGAGCTCTTCTTGCTCGATTTAGTCTTTGTCTTGCTAGGGCAAACCACATCATTTTTGATTTTGAGCTCGCTCAAAAACTCCCTATCCTCCGCATTGAGATCATGGTCCTCGATATGCTCGGAGGTGGAACACATGTCCTTTTCTTTGGACATTGTCTCAATTGACATAAGCATGTCAATGAGCTTGCTCGGTGAAGTGACGGAAAGGTCACTACTCTCAAGATTGGTGATGAAGTCTCCATAGCAACCCTCCGGCAATACCTGGAGCAATTTTCTACAAATATCTAGATCGGAAATGTTAGCACCAAGGGCTTTGATCTCATTTGTGATATTGATCAAGCGATCATATATGGTGGAGAGTGCATCATGCTCCAACATCACAAATGCCTCGAAGTCCCGCAATAGCAAGTGCATCTTAACATGCTCAAAACTAGATGTGCCGACAAATAAAGTCTCAAGAGTTAACCAAACATCGTGAGTGGTCAAACAATCACTCACTAGTTCTAGCACATCATGACTAAGTGATTCAAGAAGCACATTTTTAGCCTTTCTATATAATAGAAGAGTATGTTTATCCGAAGATAATGAGCTATCCATACCTTTTTGCACTAATTTCCATAATTTCAAATTTAATGCCTCAAGATGAGTACTCATCATAATTTTCCAACGTGTATAATTTGAGCCATCAAATTTAGGAGCAATCAATCCAAATTTCTCTAGCGAATTCATCCTTTCTCTCTAGCAGTTAAGCCGATAAATGAGAGACCTTGCTCTGATACTAATTGTAGGATCAATGATGCCGACTAGAGGGGGGTGAATAGAAGGCTTTTAAAATTTCTTTTCAATTAAGCAATTTTAAAGAATAATTGAGAGACCTAAATTATACAATGAGGCTTAAAATCAATTTAATCAACTAGTTGCATTCAATCAAATGAACTATTCAATAAGACATGCAACAATAGTAAATATAGCAATTGTGTCAAGATGAATGTAAAGCAAATATGAAATATGCAATTTGACACAATATTTTTACCGAGATCTCTGAGACTCACCCGGTCTCCCCTACTCCTCGTTGAAGCGCTCACTCGGAGCCTCGCTTCTATATCCACGAAGGATATCTCACTAGGGTTGCTCCTTCTCCACACCGGATAGGCGAGCACCACACCTTTCACAATATTTTGCCGGCCTCTCCGACAAACTTCAATTGAAGAGATCTCGGCTCTCCTCCGACACCGTCTAGGCGAAGGCGATCGCCAAGAGTAACAAGCCGGACACACTCACTTGAACAAATCGAGTGCTAGAAGCTCAAGAATGCAAATGAGATTCTTAACACTCTAGCACTAGCATGCAAATGGTGATGGAAGTGCACTAAGCACTATTAGCTTCACACAATTGCTCTCTCTCTCAAATCACTCAAGATTTAGGCTCAATTCTAGCCTCTAAATGCAATAACATATATGCAACTCAATTGGCTAGGTTTTCAGCTGAAGAATGAAGTCTTTGAGCACCCACAAATGATGCCATACATGAAGTATTTATAGCCTCAAAGAAAAACTAGCCGTTTGCAAGAAATCGGGCCAAAAGTTGTACATGCCGGACATTGTCCGGCCATTTCGGACAATGTCCGGTCAGTACAAAAGAAATGATCGTTAGTCACGTGTTTATCGATTGTCAGTAGTCGTTTCAGCGAAATTTGTGAAGGCCGGACGGATACTATTTGTCCGGACAATTGGATATGTCTCTGTTAACTCTCGGCTCAAATAACTTGTACAGGCCGGACAATGTCCGGCCATTTCGGACAAAGTCCGCCCATGATGGACAAATGGCCTGGACGGATGCATTTGTCTCTTTTTCATTTCTCGGCTCAAAAAATTTGTACAGGCCGGACAATGTCCGGCCATTTCGGACAAAGTCCGGCCACTTCGGACAGATAGCCCCGGACGGATGCATTTGTCCGGCCACTATATACTGACAGTAAAACAAGCATAACTTTTGATCCAGAGATCCGATTGAGGTGATTTTTGGTTGTTAGAAAGATAACTCAAAGCTCTACAATTTTGTCAACAATAGCAAGACCTAGAAAGGTCTAGCAACTTCTAGAAAACTCAGAAACTTTTCTATTGTCAAAATGTTAAATCCAAAAATCATCTCAAATGCAATTTGGGGTATTTGCACATATGGATTTTGCCATTTTCTCGCAGATGTGATTGCTGTCACTCAGAAACGACCACGACCATACAGATCTGACATCCGATCGAAAACAGGTGGTCGATAGGGTTTGGTCGAGCGTACGCAAGTGAGCCGAAAACTGGTACGACCAGTCCGAACTCCTACGACCACGCCCAAACCCTAAACATAAAACCACCAAACAAGCGACACGATCACGACCACGTATCAACACTGATACGATCAGAATATGCAAATACGACCACGACCAGCTCTAAAAATAAACTAATTCAAATAGCTGGCGATCACGACTAAGTGCAGTTTTCAAAAAATTTTCTCTAATTCACACAAACTACACTTAGATTCTCTAGCAATGCAAAAGCAATAAAGATACTAGTGCAAGATGATATGAATGCATTTGACCTTCCGCACTAAATAGATTCAAGCTACTAGTTTTCGACCCCTCTTAATAGTACGGTCAAACTAATAAAAAGAATCCTATCAACCCGGTCTGCCTCCAAACACCGAGACCGGTAAAATCCTAAGAAAACAATCCTTAATCTTGGATTTTACCTTAGGTGAAGTTTGATTTTGTGAAGGTCGACCGCTCGACACTTGTCCTCGCAATGCTTGACTTTGCTAAGCTTGACCTCGCTCGAGATGTCTCATATCGACTTCATCCTCTTCACGTCCTTGCTCGCTTTTATCCTGCAATCAATCTGAGACTACAACGCGTACACTTAATGCACAAACGTTTGTCTCATTTACAATTCGTTATTAATCACCACCAAAGAAATCACTCCACACAGGAGTTAACTCAGCAATTTCTTTCCTTGGTGAAATGACAAAACCAATTCCAATAAACGACGGATGAGTGAGATATGAAATCCACAATCATATAGATCCATATATGATATAAGAAATACGCACACGATCCGTACTACTGAAATCATGATATCCATCAATATAGATGACTACTATGATGAGCTCCCCCTCATCCATACATATAGATATCAATTCCAGAACAAGGAGTCATCAAAATTTTGCACAAACATAGATGACTAATCATCCTGAGCTCTTCCTCAACATGTGCATCGATATCTAGACTTTAACAAGATGTCATCAACTTCAGGATTTATCATATAACATCTTGATCAATTAATTAGCACAAGCTTGATACATTCACCGAGCTCCCCCTCTACATATGCATCAATATCAAACCCGCAACCGAGGAAACATCCAATTCAGGGTTTACCAATAATCAACTCAACTTACTCGTGCTGAATCAGGGTTTATCTAATTTGTCATTTGATCATCAAATATGACATTTTTAGATTAACTTTAATCATCATGGATTTATCCAAATCATCATTAATCATCAAAACCTAGATACTAAGATCTACCTAGATCCAACACCATGCACTGGTCGATTAAAAGCAAACTGCAGGTACGGTATGCTTCCATCCCAGGTCTTCGGATGCTTAGAGGTATATCCTCTGAAGAGATGAACAACTGTTCGATTTACCACCTCGATTTGACCATCAGTTTGAAGATGAAAAGCAGTAATCCTCTTTAGCTTTGTGTCCATCATTGTCCAGAGCGACTGCCAAAAGTGACTAACGAACCGGGTATCACAATCAGACACAATAGAGGTCGGCAGTCCGAAATGTGTCCAAACATGCTGAAAGAATGCCCGAGCCGTTTCTTCTCCCGTGATAGTCTTTCGACAAAGTATGAGAATGATCATTTTGGAGAACCGATCAACGACCACAAAGAGATAGTCGTTAAACATCGGGTCTTAGGCAATCCTCCTAAGAAATTCATGGATATGCTTTCCCATGGTCGCGATGGAACTGGCAAAGGAGTATACAAACCTAATTTTCAGTTTGCCGGTTTTGAGATGCTGCAAAGACCACAACCTCGAACAAAACTTACCACATCTTGCTGCATACGCGGCCAGAACACATGTCGGTGAAGATTTTGCAAGTCTTTGTAACCCCAAAGTGACCAGCAACCTTCGTCGTGTGTGCTTCTCGCATCCATTGAATTTGAGATGCTCCACGAGGTATACAAAGTAAATTTCCTTTGTATAGAAGTCCTTCTCACCGAACGAACTCTCTAGGTTTCCCTGTTTTGAGCTCAATTAGTGCTGATAAAAAATCAGGATCTTCACTGTACATCTCAGCATAGTCCTCGCGACATGAGGGCTCGACCTGCATGAACGTTGATAAGTAGAGGGTCGTAACCGTTGGTCGTGACAACATGTCCGCCAATTTTTTGTGTATACCCTTCTTGTACTTAATCACCAGATTGAACTATTGCAGATACGACATCCACTTCATATGCCAAGCTTGCTGTAGTTTCGAGTGAGTTTGCAAATATTGTAAAGGTTGGTGGTCGGTGTAGACAACAGTCTTTTTGCCTAAGAGGTAACACCGCCAATACTTTATGGCCTGATGCAGTGCACACAACTCCTTGTCGTAGGTTGGATAGTTCTTCTGGGCTCCCTGAAATAACTCTGAGTAATATGCCACTGGTCAACCTTCTTGCATTAGTACAGCTCCCACTGCATCACCTGAAGCATCGTTTTCTAGCTCGAATGGCTTCTGTAGATTCGGCAAAGCTAAAATAGGAGCTTCACTGATCTTCCTCTTCAGTAAGAGAAACGTGTTCGCATGTTTCCCTGTCTACTTGAACTTCTGGTCGATCCTGGTTAATGCATGCAACGGAGAAGCCACAATCGAGAAGTGCCGTATGAACTTCCGAAGGTATTGGCATGCTCCTACAAAACTACGCACTTTCGTAACTGTTCGTGGTCGCGGCTACTCACAAATCACTTTTACCTTATCAGGGTCGATTTGCAACGTCCAGTTGCCGACCACGAATCCTAGGTACAGTGGAGTTTGCTGGCCGAACTCGCACTTCTTACGGTTGAGGCGAAGTCGATGTTGCTGAAGCTGTTCAAACACCTTTTCGACATGAATCAGGTGCTCGTCCCACGAACGATTATCGACCAGTATGTCATCGAGGTAAACAATCACAAAGTCGTCGATGAATTGTTGCAATAAGTCATTCATATGACGCATGAAAGTTGCTGGGGCGTTGCAGAGGCCAAATGGCATGACCAGCTATTCGAACAGACCTTATCGCGTCTTGAACACAGTTTTCCAAGTATCCTCCTCCCGGATGTTGACTTGGTGATACCCTAATTTTAGATCCATTTTCGAGAAGACAACAACATGCTTCAATTGGTCTAACAGATCGTCGATACATGGCAGAGAGTATCGGTTCTTGATGGTGATCTTGTTCAGTGCTCGGTAGTCGATGCACATATACCAAGCCCCATCTTTCTTTCGCACTAACACCACAGGAGATCCAGAAGGTGAACTACTCGGTTGAATGACACCATCGTTCAGCAACTCACCAAGTTTTCTTTTGATCTCTTTATTCTCCAATACCGAGTTGCGATACATACTCAGATTGGGAAGTGTCGCATCGGACACCAGCTGAATTCCGCGCTCTCCATATAAGCTCCTTTTTTATCGCAAGCCGAGTGTTTCATATTTTCATGTTTTTGGTTGCAAATGCTTCATTTTGAAAAGGGCTCTTTTGGACAAATTTTAGTGTCACACTTCTGATGGCATTTTTCTTGGCTATCTTGCTTCTTCTAAGGGCTTTCGAGTGCTCAATGTTGCTACTAGTACAATTCTAGAAACCCGTGATGTTACTTTTGATGAGACTAGCCCAAGTGCTAGATCAGACATTTCAGGTCTCACAGGTACATCTGACAGCATATTTGTGGAGGATGACAATGACGACAAGAGTATCTATCCAGAGCTTCCTCCTCCACTTCTTCAGCCAGAAGAGCCAGCATCACCTCCTTTACCCATTGGATTTGCTCCTTCCACTCCTGAGCCTGAGGTGACTTCACCTATTGTCGTTGATCCAGGTCCTTTAGTTCCACAACACATCATTTAGAGGCATCCCCTGGAACAAATAATTGGGGACATACATGAGAGGACTACACGATCATGTTTGCTGCTTCTAGCTCTCTTGTCGCATTTTCCGCATTTGTTGCCTTTTTTGAACCCCATGATGTCACCCTTGCACTCACAGACACGAGTTGGATTAATGCCATGCATGAGGAGTTGCATAATTTTGAGTGCAACAAGTTTGGATGCTTGTTGAACCCCCGGTTGGTCATAATGTCATTGGGACCAAGTGGGTGTTCAAAAACAAGCAGGATGAGCATGGCCATGTGGTCCGTAACAAGGCTCACTTAGTCGCCCAAGGGTTTTCTCAAGTTGAGAGTCTTGATTTTGATGAAACTTTTGCTCCGGTTGCTAGACTTGAGTCGATTCGCTTTTTATTGGCATTTGCTGCTTCTAAACATCTTAAACTTTTTCAAATGGATGTCAAAAGTGTGTTTTTAAATGGTTTTATCAATGAAGAAGTCTATGTAAAGCAACCACCTGGCTTTGAAAATCCAGATTTTCCAAATCATGTTTTCAAACTTTGAAAGGCTTTATATGGTCTTAAGCAAGCTCCTCGTGCTTGGTATGATGGTTTGAAGTCATTTTTGTTGGAAAAAGGATTTCAAATGGGCAAAGTTGATAAAACCCTTTTCATCCTCAGGCATGGTAATGATTTTCTTCTCGTACAAATTTGTGTGGATGATATCAATTTTGGGGTTCATCTCACTCTCTTGTTTCGAGTTTTTCTGAGATTATGAGTAGGGAGTTTGAGATGAGCATGATGGGCGAGCTTAACTACTTCCTTAGGCTTCAAATCAAGCAAACAAAGCAAGGAACTTTTGTGCACCAGGCGAAGTACACTTGGGACCTCCTCAAGTGCTTCAAAATGGAGGATTGCAAGCCGATTGCAACCCTAATGGGTACAGCGGCTGTGCTTGATCCTGATTTAGATGGAGAGCCCTTAGATGATCGAGAGTACTGGAGCATGATCGGTTCCCTTCTCTATCTTACAACTTCACACCTGGGCATTCAGTTTTCCGTGTGCTTATGTGCACGTTTTCAGGCATCCCTGCGTGCATCTCGCCGCCAAGCAGTAAAGAGGATCTTCAGGTATCTGCATCACACCTCGACTTTGGTCTTTGGTATTCCTGTTGCTCTACACTAAATGTTAGATATTTCTCTGATTCTGATTTTGCTGGGTGCTAGGTTGATAGGAAAAGTGCTGCAGGCACTTGTCACTTCGTAGGCACTTCACTTGTCTCATGGTCATCTAGGAAGCAAAATTGTGTAGCTCAGTCCACAGTAGAGGCTGAATATGTAGCAGTTGGTAGGTATTGTGCACATTCACTTTGGATGATATCTACTTTGCATGAGTATGGTCTAAAAATTGAGAATGCATCTCTGTTTTGTGATAACACTAGTGCCATAAATATTGCTAAAAATCTTGTCCAACACAGTCGCACTAAGCACATAGATGTGAGATATCATTTCCTCACAGATCATGTAGAGAAGGGTGACATTGCATTACACTTTATCGATTTTGAACACCAGTTAGCTGATATCTTTACTAAACCTCTTTGAAAGACCAAGATGGTGAACCGAGAGGAGGGGGGGTGAATCGGTTTTGCAAAATAAATTTCCAAGAAGTAAGCAAAAGAAATAAGAGAAAGTATAAAGATACTAGGGGTGCTTGGATATCAAATATAGTTATCCTCAATCATAGCACCACCTCTCTTGATATTCAAAAATCTCCATAAAAAAAAAAAAGAAAAAGAGAAATAAAAAGAAACAAGAAACAATCAACTGCAAATATTTAAACAACCAATTGCAAATATTTAAATAATCAATTACGAGTATTTAAACAACCAATTGCGGGTATTTAAACAATCAATTGCAAGTATTTAAACAAGTATATACAAAAATTTAAACAATCAAGAAAGAGAAAAGATTTAACAACTTATAAAATATTCAAGAACCAAGAAAAGAATCAAGAATACAAAAGTTTCAAAAGCTAAACACAATAGTCAAAAAACTCTCTCTCAAAAGGATGAGTGCTCTCCCTAACACTCCCGCTTCTTATATAGAGCTAACCTCCACATAGACTAGTCTCCACAACCAATGTGGGACTAAACTAGCAGCTAGTGAAGGTTGGGCCCGAAGCCCAATTCGGCCCAACTCTCAACAATCATTTTTTACAATTTTCGGATTTACAATTTCAGAATTACAGTATTTTTTGAACAGAAGACACTAAAACAGTCATAACTTCATCATCCGAACTCCGATTTTGATGTTCTTAGATCTGTCGGAAAGCTAACTTATTGCTCTACAACTTTTCTGTTAACAGAATTCTGAGAACGAGTCTAGATCAGTGAAGAATTAGCTTGTAAAAAGAATGTTTTGCATAAGCTTCCGCGTGGAGTCCATAGACCTGATTCATCGGGCATCATGAGCACCACTTGTGCTCGCCATAATGCCATCACATGTCCACTTCGATGTTGAATAGCTCGCCACATGCCGGGAAGTCTCTCCCGTTCCGGACTTCGACTGGCAACCTCCACATTTCGACTAGCTCAAGCTACTTCAACAATCTTGGTGCAGCACCACATCCGGGTGTTGGATTATTCATGTAGAGAATTTCCGCAAGTCTCTAGTACCTCTGGCATCTCTCGGACCAGTCGAGTCTTCAGCTCCTCTCTGAGCACTACTCCGATGGCCCATCCTTGCCGCAAGCGTACTATAACTCCAATATACTTGCAACATGCACCAAAACCAAACAAACCCATCACATAATACTGTTCACATATAATGACAACATAAACGAAATATTTAGGTTTTCGACGACTATTTATTCATTGAGGTGCATATTCATTAACTCGTAGATAATATTTAGATTTAATTATTTATAATAATCTAGTGTTAGAGATAATTAGAAATTTAATTTTTGAATCACCCTAGGATTTTGGACAGGTAAAAACTTAATTTTTTGCTTCACTCTAGGATGTAGGACAGATAGTTTTGTGCAGTGATAGGGCATGATTTTAGGATAATTTGCGTCACCTTAGAATTTTTTGCTTCACCCTAGGTTTTGTGAAATATTGGACTGTCCGCTATGGATTTAAGTTATTTTGTATTATCCTCAATTTTTCCAGTTGACCCTGGGGTTTAAGATTATTTGTATTTTCCAATACAAATGTATGATTTCTTATTTCACACTCAGATTTCTTGGTTCATCCTAGGGTTTAGGATTTTTTTTGCAATCAATTCTATGATTTAGGATTTGGCGTATCACCCTAAAAGTGTTCGGATGATGCTAGGTTTGAGATTTTTGTTAGTGTCCGGACGGGCAATTTTATTTTTGTAGGACCCCATAGTTTTCCGCTTCACCCTAGGGTTTAGAGTAATTTCTGGTTCACCCTAGGATATCGGCTTCACCATATTGAAATATTGTTTTGTTTGAGATAGAAGAAACATATTGTCCTATTTTGACCTAACACGGAAAGTCAAATTGCTTAGTTTATGGAGCAAGTCAATATGGTTTGCGTTTATTACGGAGCTGGTATAATTCGTAATGGATCATATGATGATGATCTGAGTGCTTGTCTCCATGTATATGGTCAAATGTCACAAGTATAGTTAATGTCTTTCAATGATTTGGAGATTTGGTTAATCGATTTGTTACAACTTAATTTTGCGATGGATAGTGTTGTGATACCTGAATGTATGATACTGCGGAGATTTTTCAGGGCATTCCAATAGTGTGCTGCATCATTTAGGTACATGAGACCCGTTCTTTACATTAACGCAACATTCCTGATCGGAAAGTATGAGGGTACTCTACTGACTGCTGTGGTAACTGATGCCAATGACCAGCTTCTCCCCATAGCATATGCAGTGATCGAGGGGGAGAACTACAGTAGCTGGCTATGGTTTTTGGCAAACTGAAGAATTAGGTGGTTAAAGATTGGGAGCGCATGTGCTAAATTTACGATTGAAACAGAGGAATGCTAAGTGCAATTGAGTACATGAAATTTGGAATGGATCCATCACTGACCTAGGATGACCTACAGAGTCGTTGGTGCTCTCGGCATCTTAGCGTGAATTTTCATACTCGTTTCAAGAGTAGGCTCCTGATGCAGTTGTTCGAAAGGTTTTCCAAACAGAATCAAGAGTGCAAGTTCACAGCTATATAGAAGTCATTGGACGAGAGTACGTTGAAGCAAAGCCACGAGCAAGGTGAACCAGAAGCTAGCGATGTTACCAACGAGGGAAACTACAGGAGGCAACTAAGTTTTAGTCGATGGTGTAGGATCGAGGACGCTGACTAGAGGGGGTGAATAGGAGGCTTTAAAACTTTTCAATTAAAAAGAACTTTTGAAAAGAGTAAGAATGTAACATACTTTATGTTTGAATGTAATGTTGTAAATTTCGTTTGTGCAACATACTTTATGTTTGAATGTAATGTTGTCAATTTCATTTGTGTAACATACTTTATGTTTGAATGTAAGTGTATCGACCAATATGTGATAGCTACAGGTATGGCAGACGACTAGCAGCTTCCCGAGTTGATTGCAGAGCACCATTAGCAGCGTCATCATGCTCGTCACCTTCTACAGGGCACTGTTCTGCTGACTCTATACATGAGGACACCGCAGGAGATGTGGCCTCCGGATGAGCGATTCGCACCTTATTTGCTTGAGGCCGGATTACTTCCATTCCCCCGTATGGTGGATTGGGCTCAGTGATTTCCGTTCGACCAAGCTTTGGCCAACGCGCTTGTGGATCGATGGAGATCGGAGATGCACACTTTCGACTTCAGCTTCGGCGAGCTCACCGTCACGCTTGAGGATGTTAGTATGCTGCTTGGCTTACCTATCAGAGGGCATATGTCTGTTCCTGCGGTGACCGACAGAGCTGCATGGAGTCTGGATTTCTTGCAGAACTTTGAGGGGATCGGGCCAGTGGCAGGGTTTGCACAGACAGCGGGAGTTCCACAGACTTACCTGCGCACCTTTCAAGATGTTGCATTCCCGGTGACCGCTCCCGAGGAGGTCTTTAAACATCACCTGGAGGCCTACTTGCTTTACTTATTTGGGTGGCTGTTGTTCCCTGGCACCTACAAAGACATATGCAAGCAGTAGTTCGTTTACCTCGCTAGAATTATTGCGGAATCCGAGCTGGGACATGTGCAACAGTTCAATTTCAGATCCACTGTGCTCTGCCACGCGTACAGGGGATTGTGCGACACCATGAGCAGAGACTAGGTGAATTCACTGTTCGCGGGGTGCACCATACTCCAACAGATGTGGTCATATGAGCATTTCCCCATCGGGCGACCACTGGTGCCGCGGGATCAGTTTGCATTGGGCCATGATATGAGGTACGGCCCGACGATGAGATGGAGGTGGGCTAGACTAAGTTTGCAATGGGCCATGGATCAGGTGCACTTGTGCTATCCTTCCTACGCCACAAGCTTTGATTTGCTTCTCGATGACAGTGTCATTTGGAATCCATGGACACAGTAGCACATCCAGTTCGTTGCACCAGTAGGCCCTTCGTCTCTATGTACATAGGATGCTGCTTATTGGCGTACCTAGGTTCTTCTAGTTTTCTCACACATGGTTGAGGGGTATTTTCCTGAGCAAGTTATGCGCCAGTTCGGCCTACGCCAGCATGTTCCTGTGCCACCACCCTAATAGATCCCATACCATGTTCACGAGTACGTAAATTTCAAATATATATTAATGTTATGTATAACTTAAAAAATGATTTTTGTCAATAATTCCTTTTATTCACAGGCAATCAAGGAAGGGTGGAGGAAAGGACGATTTCGACCTTCGACAGCGCCCCTATGTGCAGAGTAGATGGATTGAGCCCACACACGGACGGTTGCCGAGGATAGACCTTACCACCACGACATTCATTTTTCCTACCTGTCATGGTATTGACCTCGCACGTTATACAGATTGGCGCCACATCCACTAGCGACGAGTGATGAGCCCATCCATCTTTCTACTATCGATGAGCACTTCGACTGACGCCTTGCAGGGCAGATTCACTCCTCTGTGAGTACTTTAACTCTTCGTAACTTTACTTTCACATTTATTGTCATTCTATAATTGCATGTTCATCATGTATGTATCTCGACACCATCGGAGCTCTCTCTGCCAGTGCACATGACATGATGGTCAGGGTGTGCGATAGTGAGGATGTGCCCAAAGCCGAGATGTAGGAATTTTATGCAGATGTCGGGCAGCGGCTAGATCAGGTTCTTATCAATTTCAGAGTGCTGTTGCCACCTCACTTGACCGTGGTTCCTCCACCATCACCGTCGGCGCCTCATCCTTCTTCCTCACATATGCTGCCAGTGGACCGCACTTCTTCATCGCGCCTGCCACCTCTATAGCCGTGTGTCAGGCTTGATGATAACTCTTCCGATGAAGAGCTGGATATTACTGCGCACATGGTTTAGCTAGACCATGGGTTGGCTTAGGATTTGGCAGCAGTTGAGGGACAAGGTGAGACATAGCATGACATCTGGCCTAGATAGAGGTGCGAGGTCATGCGTTGCACCATGATGCCATCTAGACACAGCAGCATTGTACGTAACCTTCGCACCATGATGATGCTCCACCACCTACGCAGCCGACACAATCTTCATAGGCTCCGCCATCTATGCAAACACCGCTGGTGACGAGACGTCGCATTAGGGATTGTCACCCCCTCTCGCTGCACACCAACGGAGTATCAGGGCCAGCCAAAGAGGGGGAGGTAGTAGTTTTATGTAGGGTTTTGTTAGTTTGTCTATCGTTCTGTAAGCTTTTGTTAGTTTTTTGACTTTTATACGATTCCACTTTTCTACTTTTTTACGATTCAACCTTTCAACTTTTATACTTTTCTACTTTTCTACTCTTCAGCTTTTCTAGGATTTATCTTTTCTACTTTTCAGCTTTTCTACCATTCAGCTTTTCTACTTTTCAGCTTTCCTACAGATGCATCCAACCAACGATTAAGCTCTTCATGAATTTCACTTCTATAAATTAGGTCATTGAGCCTAAACACACAACTCACACTTCCCTCACAAGCCTATCCGAACATGGTGGGCGAGACTAGCCGTGGCCGGAAAAGAACATGCACCAAGGTAAATACATAATCAACTCGCCTAAAATAAGAGACTCTTTATGCGTTACTTTCTGGGCTATTCTCTTTTGTTCATAGGATGAAGGATAAAATTCAGGGCCATGCCGTTGCAACTGCGGTTTGTTACCGAAGACTGCTACATCTTGCATTCAGGGTGACTACGGGAGAAGATTTTTAAGTGTCCTAGGGAATATGCTCATATGTGCACTTTCCTACTTTGGCTCGACCCCGAGTGGAGCACAAAGGTGGCGCATACGATACTCTATCTTCTCTACAGAAAGAAGAGACTTCGTGAGCAGTCGACTTCATGGAGGAGTTGTCAATCAACATGCATGATGTTCAACACATGTGTTGCTGCAGACATCCTTATTATTGCTCTTGTCATGGAGACACGTACCCAACAACGCGTCCTCTAGAGGAGTTCAACTGGTCCAATGATTCCTCTGACACAGATGACTTTATGTGAAGATGTCGAGATGATATTAGAGTCAGTACGTCTTGGGTCTATGACACTACCGGTAGAAACTACGTACATTGTGGCCGCAAAGAGGAGAGGGATAAATGCATTTACATTTCTTGGCTCAACCCAGAGTGGAATGAGGTAGAGAAGAACACTATAAATACTCTTCTTCTAGGCGAGTTGGACACTCTCTACTCGGATTAAGTGACGCACTGAAGTTTGATCACCTTTTGCTGCTGTAGACCTAGTTCCAATTGTTTTCTCAACTGTCACAAATGCATGTAACTTTCTATTTTATCTATAACATCAATACTTTGTACTGAAAACCCTAGCATTTGGTCGCCGTAAACAAAAAAAAACCCTAGCCTTTGGTCTTCGGAAACATAAATCCTAGCTACCCATTTTATAACCCAAAAACAACAAACACTAGCCTCCAGTTCCCGGAAACATAAATCCTAGCTACCCATTTTATAACCTGAAAAAATAAATCTATCAATTAATGCTCAGCAAAACAAAAACCCTAACGTTTAGTCCCCCAGAACAAAATTAAAAACCTATCTCGTATATGCAGCAACAAAAACTAAAAGATTGCTTTCAATCGCGAGCTGGGATCGCTATTGAAACGCTATGGGTTTCAGTTGCGACTTTGGCTTGCAACTGAAAGCTTACGTGGCCGGGTCTTGGGCCAGCGGTGCCAATGGGCTGTGCCACCTAATCAGTCGTGAACTGGGCTTGCGACTGAAGTTCAGTCATGAACGGGAGCTCGCGACTGAAGGCCATTTCTGATATTTTAAAAAGTTTCGGGCTACTTTTGAAATTAATTTTTTAATGGCTTATTCATAAAAAAAATTCATGGAGAAAAGATTTGCCCCTGGTTGCAATCTGTTAGATTTTTTGTGGGGCAATAAATAATTGGCTTGGGGGTTTCATTTGGTTGGTTTTGCCTCTTGTTTTCATTGATAGCCCAAGCAAACTACAAATAAACATTCAACTCTGATACACTGTAATAGAGTGAAAATCTAGTGAGGTTATTTGTATTATTGATTATTTAGGAGTTAAGAGCCTTCTATGAGATTCTCCTCATGTCTTTGAACTTCCTAGCATTTGATTGGTATCAAGTGAAGATTTTAAATTTATTATTCTTAGTGATCGCTGTCATCTAGATGACTTTGGGGGGCTAGTAATCTTTGTTGCATCTAGGCCATTTTTGGGTTGATTTTGATTATTGATGATATTAAGTGTCTTGGACTAATCGTGTCTTTGAGCTATTTGTATGTAGTGTTATTTCTGTAAAGTTTGCAAGTGATCTGGGAAGGTCTGCAAGTCACAAGCACAAGGTCGCAGTGTCGCCCGAGGTCGCAGTCCAAGGACGCGAGCCAAGATCGCAAGTGCAAGGTCGCAGTATCACCCAAGGTCGCAGTCTGAGGATGCGAGCCAAAGTTGCAAGTGCAATGTCGTCAAAAAGGAAGCTGCAAAGACCTAAGGTAAGTGCTTGTTTATTGTACCGGTCTCAGAGTTTAGAGTTTGACTGGGTTTTATAAGAAATTCTTTTTTAGTTTAACCGTACTATTAAGAGGGGTTGTAAAATGTTTTTTAGTTCCGGCAAAAAAAAACTGAGAAACTCTTAGATCATTTGTTGCACTCGCATTCATTCATATTCTTTGTCAAAATCTGAGAAATATATAGATTTCAAAGAGGGACTGAAACTGGTCTTTTTAGTACTGTTTATTTGACCAGACACTATTCATTTGACCAGTGACACTGTTCATTCGACCAGAGGTCACACGAACATTATTTATCTGACCAGGCACTATTCATTTGACCAGACACTGTTCATACGACCAGTAACACTGTTCATACGACCAGACTTTCCAACGACTATTTACTAGCCGTTAGAGGTCGTAGTTGGCTATTAGCGGTACTCATTTCTTTCGTTTTCGACCACAACGGCTAGATGAGAGATTAGGCTATAAATATAGATGTTTTGAGCAGTATTATCATTTTCTCAAGCCATATTCTCTTATACACCTTCAAGCACCAGCTCTCTACTCTTTTGAGCAGTTTTTAGAAGAAGTTTGAATACTTTTGAGCAAATTTTTGCTACTGTTTTTGAGCAGTTTTTAAAACACTTTTGAACATATTTTTGCTACTATTTTTGAGCAGTTTTTAAAATCATTTTTGAGCAGTTTCTGTTCACATTTTCGAGCAATTTTTAGACAGTTTTTAGTGCAGATTTCTCTACTGTTTTGATCAGTTTTATAAACACTTTTCGGGCAGATTTTTGATCAGTTTTATAAACAATTTTGGAATTGATTTTTAATTAGTTTTACGAATACTTTTGAGCAGTGTTTGAATAGATTTTTGAGAACCTTCTGTTCACATTTTTGATCAATTTTATGAACACTTTTGGGCAGATTTTGATCAGTGTTTGAATAGATTTTTGAGAACCTTCTGTTCACATTTTTGATCAATTTTATGAACACTTTTGGGCAGATTTTGATCAGTGTTTATAAACATTTTTTGTGCAGTTTTTCTAAATAACCAAGAGATATATTTTGATATACACTTGAGCCCAAGTGCTAAAATCTTGATCTTTTGATCAAGTATCATTAATTGTGATTGAGAGAGATCTTCTGAGAGCATTCATTTGCATCATTTGCATCCATAGAAGTTTCCCGATATTTGTTGGGAGTCAAGAGAAGATCTTGCAACTTGTTACTCTTGGTGAACGCCCTCACCTAGATGGTTTGGAGGCGTAGCCGTTGACCTCTCCATTAACGGAGGTTGTCGGAGAGGCTCGGCATATTTGTGAAAGGCATTGGTACTCACCTATCCAGAGCGGAGATAGAGCAACCTTAGCAAAAAATACCCTTCGTGGATATTGAAGGAAGACTCATTCATTTGAGTGCTTAACGAAGAATAGGAGAGACCGGACGAGTCTCCGAGACCTCGAAAAAAATCATCGTGTTTGATTTTCTTACTCTTTCTTAGTGCAAAATATTATTAAATTATTTCAGTTTATTTGCTCTTAGTCTTTTCATTACAAAAATTATTTTTAGTTGAAAAGTTTTAAAGCCTCATATTCAACCCCCTCTAGTCGGCATCCTTGATCCTACAATCTCTCCACTAGAGAAGAATGTCTGAGAGACCTGGAGATTGTGTGAATGGCACAGTGCTTGTCTATTCAATGTGAAGGAGTAACCCTAGTAGAATCCAAAGAAGTCTTATATGGGAGCGCTTCAACGAGTTGCAGGGGAGACCTCGGGAAAAAAAAATCCCTGTGTATCTTTCAATTTATTTCTTGCATTGCTCAAATTGATCTTTTTTGGATTAAGCTTTCCATATTCTTGCATGTCACCCTAGGATTGCAAAACTAAAATTGTTGATTGTACCTTGCTTTGACAAAAATAATTTTATTTCCTTCTTGCAAAAAGCATTTTGTGCAAATCATGTTTTCTTTTATTTGTGAAAAAATCAGATTTAGCCCAAAGATTTTAAAAGACATATTCACCCCTCCCTCTATGTTGCCATTCTTGATCCTATAATTATCCTTGTACATAGGTATTACTTGTATAGATTTGTGCCTAAAAAAATTTGTGGCATCAGCCTCCATGGAAAAGAGAACCAATTAATTGTTGGAAAGAAAATGCTTAAATATAAACATGGTGGTGTTGGAACGGAAGCTTGCCAGCCTAGGGCCAAGTTGCCCTCCATTGCTTATCCTCTAGCTTCTTTTGTTTTTCTCCATTCTCTAGATTAGATGGTGAATTATCTGAATATAGTCTTTCCAAAGAGAATTTGTAGGATCCAGGATTTGGAATCCCAATTCTTGTCGAGCCACCCCTAGGACTGTTGGGCAGTTTGACCTCAAAAATTTGTGAATAAACCCCATGAAACATCCCAAAACACTAGTACAGAAATGCAGTCTACTAACCCCTATCTTCTATCGGTTATTAGCGATTTAGTTGAAAACCGATAGAAAATATGCCTCGAGGTCATAAAAGGCCATCGGGTGTATTTTTCCTATCGGTTTATAAGAATATTCCCGATAGAAGAAGCAGTATGATTTACTCTAGCAGTGATGAACATATTTGCTGTTAGAAGAGATGCATAAATACTGACGGGAGAATGTTGTGCGCCGATAGGACTGGTCGACTTCTACAACTAGACTTATTCTATCGGTACTGTATAAATATACTGACAGAGTATATTAAAAATTCCTATCGGAAATATGTAGTGCGCCGATAGAACCGTTGGCCTTCTACAAATATTTTTATTCTATCGGTAATGGATTCTTGTACCGTTAGAATATATAGAAAATTGCTTAGAACTGTTCGTCTTCAAATAGTTTTATTCTATCGGTAATGAATGTTTATATCGGTAGAATATTGCAAAACATATCTTAGAACTGTTGGCCTTCTACAACTAGTAATATTCTATCGGCAATGTACGTACACACCGATAGAGTATGTACAAAAATTCCTATCGGTAATGTGTATTGTGCCGATAGAACCATTCGCCTTCTACAAATGTTTTTATTACTAACGGTATTCTGTTTTCGTACTGATAGAAAATATATAGTTGTATAAATACACGGGTATGTCTCTTTCATTCTCACAGTTCATCTGGGGCTCGTAGTCCTAACTCGTAAGCTCCATGGACGGCCGGCACCTCTTCAGGGGACCGCTGCACCTCTGCACCTCCATCGACGCCCTCTAGACGTCGGCATCCCAAGGAAGGTACGTAAAATTTCTGCAATATTGTTAGATTATTCTAATCCGATTATGGCAATAATTCTGCTTTTTTTGTATCCTTCATTTTGATGTGTCTTCTTTTCAATATGATTATGATCTGTTCAGGTCCTTGAATGATGCTCATGAGCGGCAACGTATTTTACGGTTCTTCATCGCAGTACGCTGCCTACGTTGGCTTGTTGGCGAAAGAAATGGTGAAGATCACCGTCGAGAGCTGGAAGGACGTGAAGGGCGAGATCTTGGTTGGCTCGGTCGAGAAGATGCTTAAGCCCGGTGTGTTTCTCAAATCAGGACCTATAGAAAGCATCTGACATTTTTTGCATGCACCAGCTTGTGGCCAGATGCTTACCTGCTTGGAGAAGAAGAATTGTTGTTATTTGCACAGCCATTCTACACCATCACTACACAGAACAACATCTTGGAAGGTAGGTTCTTTTTGTTAATGGAGTTGAGTTGAGTTGAGTTGAGTTGATCGAGTTTGAGTCCGAGGAAATCACCAATACGTACAAATGTATGTCGACGGCAGTTCCAGCTCCTCGGGCGCCTTCGAACTGAACTCCTATGGTTAAGTCCAATGTGGTTCAGACATTTGCTGTTTTGGATGAATGGATTTGTGATGTATCAGGTCTAACTTGTAGTCGGTAGTTGCATTGTGGCAACCTGCAAAGGTTCTCTTTTATGTAAAATGTATGGGACTGGGTCCTCGTCGTGATCTGTTGTTAATTTCAGACGTGACTTTTCTAATATACATCGAATGTGTGAATTGTTGTATTTGTTTATTGTTGTATATTTGTGTATCATGTATTGCTAATTGGGACATGAACTTGAATGTGCAGGGAGTATTTGTGTATTTAATTGTATTGGTAGGTAGGTGTGTATTTGTACTGCTGTTTCAGACATGCACTTGAATTTGTGAACTAGCATGTGTATGTTTGTACCTGAATTTGTATTGGTAAACTGGCATGTGTATGTTTGTACCTGAATTTGTGAACTGGCATGTGTAATTTTTTGGCAAGATGAAGTCCCAAGTACCTAAGAAAAGTATTTTTGTGTCCCTAGTTAATCCACAAATTAGCATTTCTTGAAATATTGCTTTATCTTCTAGTTAAGATCCGTTTGATGTAAGATCTGTTTGATGTAAGATCTGTTTGGTGTTACATTGATATGATTCCTTGAATGTGAGAAATGGCATGTGTATGTTTGTCCCAGTTTGGTACCAGTACCTCCTCTAACGGTAAGTACACATATTTACTGATAGGAAAACACATATATTTGCTTAGTCATGCATATTCTAACGGTAAATACACATATTTACCGATAGAAAAACTCTTGCTCGTGTGTCATGCATCATCTAACGGTTCGTACACATATCTACCGATAGAAAAACTCATGTATGTGCTGTGTCATGCATGATCTAACGGTTAATACACATATTTACCGAAAGAAGAAGTCCTGTACTTGCTCGGTAATGTACATTCTCTAACGGTATGTGTGTGTTTTTACCGATAGACTATGTGAGCGTCAAATTACCTAAGTTAGTCTAACGGTTATTTCATGTATTTACCGTTAGAAAAAGGTCCATTATAAGAAAAACCTCACTCGACCATTGCTGAGCTGCTCTTTAATTTGTTCTGTTGCACACTGTGTCCCTCTGTTTGTGACGAAAGTTCCATGCCCGCAGCTACACTGCTAGAGTGATCAGCGCAGGGTGGAGGGAAGTTGATTGCGCCCCTCTCTTTAAGGTACGCTTAATTGTCGACACTTATCTCTCTCTCCCTCTAGATCTCCCTTCCTCTCTACTTGCAAGCTAGTTGTATTGTGTAGTTCCAAGTTTGTAGCTCTAAGCTTGGGAGCTTGGTAGCTGGAAATGCGTCATGTTTTAGGAGCTAACTAGCTTGTATTGTGTAGTTAGCTAGGTTAATTAGTGTTAATTTCGTCAGGCTAGGGTTCAACACATGTATCTGTTGTGAGAGGCTGTACATGTACATATACATAACTTAATCGGGCAGGTTTCATGCATGCATGGCTGACTCGTTAAATTTTGTTAATTGTAGATGGACAGGAAATATTGGATGTATGGAATAAAACGTACTACTTTTGAATATTTGGATGGTGTGAATGAGTTTATTAAATTTGCTGAGCAACAAAAGGAGAGGAAGGGAGAGAAAAATATGCTCTGTCCTTGTACAAATTGTATGAACTTGAAGAGGTTTAGCAACTCTGATCAAATTAAGAGTCATTTGATTCGTTGTGGTTTTAACGCGCGATACACCCATTGGATATGGTATGGCGAAGATCTTGAGGAAACAAGCACCACTACTACCAATCAGCAGGACTCGGATGTGGATTGCAATAATATCGATGATCATCCGAATTGTGATAATGTTCATTCCGATGTGCACGTAGATGATGATGATGATGATGACAATCTAGATGAGATGTTACGTGATGTAGAGGAAGATTACAACGAAAACGACTTCTGTGAATTTGAGAAACTGATTGCTGACTCTGAGAAGCCTCTGTTCCCTGGATGTGCAACATTTATAAAACTGTCTTCTGTGCTGAGATTATATAACTTGAAGGCAGGAAACGGTTGGAGTGATAAGAGTTTTACGGCACTATTAGATCTTCTAGCGGACATGCTTCCAGAGGGAAATGAGTTGCCAAGATCTACTTACCAAGCCAAAAAACTGTTGTGTCCGTTGGGAATGGAAATCAAAAGAATACACGCATGCCCAAATGATTGTGTGTTGTACCGTAACGAGTACTCCAGTTTGCATGTTTGTCCAAGATGCGGCGCATCGAGGTATACGCGTAGGGACTGGATTGACAGTGAACGTCACGAGGTAAAGAAAGGACCTCCGGCGAAAACAATGTGGTACTTGCCTGTGATACCTAGATTGAAGCGGCTGTTTGCAAATCCGAAAGTCACGAAGCACTTGCGTTGGCATGCTGAAGCCCGGAAACAAGACGGAAAACTGAGACACCCAGCTGATTCTATTCAATGGAGAAACATCAACAGAACATTTGCTGAGTTCGGCGCCGAACTTAGGAATATAAGGTTCGGGCTGAGTACAGATGGTATGAACCCACATGGTAATATGAGCAGTCGGCACAGCACTTGGCCGGTTCTTTTATGCATCTACAATCTTCCTCCTTGGTTATGCATGAAGTGCAAGTACATCTTGATGGCATTACTAATCTCAAAACCCAGACAACCCGGAAATGATATTGACGTGTTTCTAGCGCCTTTAATCGAGGACTTACAGAAATTGTGGAGCGAGGGGGTGCAGGTGTGGGATGCATACAAGAAAGAGAATTTCATCTTGCGGGCCCTGATATTTTGCACCATAAATGATTTTCTGGCCTACGGCAATTTGTCGGGATATAGTACGAAAGGAGCCAAGGCTTGCCCTATTTTCCTAGATGAAACTGAGAGCATGTGGCTGTGAAACTGCCGGAAAACAGTGTACATGGGTCACCGCAGGTTTCTTCCGGTGCATCACACGTACCGTAAGAAGAGGAAATCATTTAACGGGAAGCCTGAAAAGGGATCAGCTCCAGTGTTTCTGACCGGTAAGGAGATTTACTCGCGCGTGAACGACATCAAAGTTGAGTTCGGTAATCATTCTAAACCTCGAGAAAAAAATGTTTGGAAGAAGAGATCGATTCTCTGGGATCTACCGTACTGGGAGCACTTACAAGTTAGACATTGCATTGACGTCATGCATGTAGAGAAAAATGTCTGTGACAGTTTGATTGGTTTGTTGTTGAACATTCAGGGAAAGACAAAGGATGGTGTGAAAGCTCGTAGTGACATGGTGGAAATGGGGATAAGGACTGAGCTTGCACCTTTAGAGAATGGAAAGCGTACATACCTCCCTCCGGCCTGCTATACGTTGTCCAAGAGCGAAAAACAGATCTCTGTCGGTGCCTGCACGGTGTTAAAGTTCCATGTGGGTACTCCGCGAACTTGGAAAAACTTGTGTCCATGAAGGACCTAAGACTGGTTGGCACGAAGTCCCACGACTGTCATGTCCTGATGTCACAAATGCTTCCCATTGCTATCAGAGGCATTCTCCCAGTTAAAGTCAGAGAGACAATCACAAACCTATGTTATTTCTTCAACGCAATATCTTGCAAGATAAGTATGTGCACTCGTACTATAAGTTCATTACCTCCATTTGTGGAGCTTAATTAGAAGATTTTTCTGATATGAATATTTGGCGCAACTGTGTCCTCGTAGGTAATTGATCCGGATGGACTGGACGCTTTGCAACGCGACGTGGTTACAACTCTTTGTCAGCTCGAGATGTATTTCCCTCCATCCTTTTTTGATGTTATGGTCCATCTGATTGTTCACCTTATCAGAGAAATTAAGTTTTGTGGACCCGTGTGCCTGCGCTACATGTATCCATTTGAGAGATTTATGGGTGTATTGAAGGGATACGTAAGGACTCGTCGTCGACCCGAGGGGAGTATCATGGAAGGTTATGCCGCCGAGGAGGTGATTGAATTTTGCACAGATTATATGGCCGGGGTTGACCCAATTAGTGTTCCTAGGTCCCGACACGAGAGTAGGCTTCAGGGCATCTGAACGATTGGATTCAAAGCTATCGTCCCCGCTCGTGATGTGTACGCAAAATCACATTTTTGGGTCTTACAACACATGACGGAGGTCGAGCCATACATACACGAGCACAAGGTAATGTTACGGTCACAAAATCCTTCGAAGTCAGACGTTTGGGTCAGCAGAGAACATAACAGGAAATTTGCTGGGTGGATCCAAGAAAGAGTCACGCGAGCTGCCGAGGGCTCTGTAAGTGAAACTGTGACATGGTTGGCTAGAGGCCCAAGATTCACTGTAGGGATTTGGCAGGGGTACGACATCAATGGGTATTCATTTTACACAAGAGCTCAAGACGCCAAGAGTAGCATACAATGTAGCGGAGTGACACTATTTGCTATTTCCGAGGATGCCAGGTCAGTAAGGGCGCTGAACTCATATTACGGTGCTATTGACGAAATATGGGAGCTCGATTACGGATTACTTAAGATTCCCTTGTTTCGATGCCAATGGGTCGAAATCTCTCGAGGTGTTCAAGTTGACAATTACGGGTTTACTCTCGTCGATCTTGGTAGAGTCGGACACCAAGACGATCCATTCATACTTGCAAAGCAAGCCACACAGGTATTCTACATCGTTGACCCGGCCAATCCAAACATGCATGTTGTACTCCACAGCAAGAGACGTATTGTTGGGGTCGAAGATGTTGTCGACGAAGAGGAGTATAACCAATTCGATGAAATACCTCCATTTTTAGAGGACATTCAATCTATCCGTACTGAAGATATCGACGAAACAACGTATCTGCGAGATAACAACAAAGAAGGATTATGGGTTGAGAACCATTGATGATTAATTTCTATTTCAGGGATAAATGCCAAGCAAACAGCCCACAAGTTCTGCAGCAAGGTGAGGAACTTATCATTAATACATCAGGCAGTACATTTTTCTTTAGAACTTAATGATAAGCTAGTTCACAGCATTAATATATCTCAATTTTACTCCACAGCATGAGTTCTAACATGTACAGTACCTTTATCCTGTAAATACTTAATTCTTCCCTTCAAATAGCACTTGCAAAAATCTCATCGCAGCCTCTTGCTTCTTCAAATTAAGCTCTCCAAAAATCACTTTTTTTCTGACGGTATTTTGTTATTTCTACCGATAGAAAAGGACATCCGCTACTTTCATGTGTCTCAGGCACTTCTCTCAAGCACTTCAAAAGTTTTCGAAAAGTTTACTTTTTCTATCGGTATTATTCTATTTTACCGTTAGAATAAATTCGTTAGTCTCACGGTATTTGTTGTCTGACGGTTTTTTCCTGTTTTTACCGATAGAAGAATACTCTGGCGCTTTGAATTCTCATCCGTGTCGCCATGCGTCGCGGTATTTTGTTGTTTTTCTAATTCTCGAACGGTTCGACTCCTCATCTTCTCTTTCACAATGGCAACCTCCATAGGATCGTCAGCCACGCCCTCCCCGGTAAGAACTATAAATCTCCTCAGTTTACCCCTGTATTGTTAATCCATGTTTAGTTCATTCTTGACTTGTTGATTTGCACAGGGAATGGGAGCCGTGGAAGACACTGCCAAAGTGAAGGCCGACCTGAGGGCCCTCCAGGAGGAGCACAAGCTCCTTACAGACAAGCACGATCTCTTCCAGCGCATTAAGCGCATGAAGACGGATGGTGACAATGCTAGGGCGAGGACGAGGCGTCTTCGCGAGGAGAAGAAAGCCGCGGATATGACCATCGCTGGCTGCGGTTTGACTATGAAGGATACCATAGCGAAGCTGAGGGAGGTCGCAGGCCTTCTCGACGTGGTAGTAGTTGATCCTAGGGACAACTTGTCGCTAGAGGAGTCCTGCGTCCTGGCTGCAAGTCTAACTGACTCTATTCTACATGCAGCCAGGGCTAAGACCACCCCTTGACCTAGCATTTTGAGTTTTATTATTTTTTGTAAGTGATAAAACAACAATGAATGAACAATTTCTTTTTATGTCAATTTTCCAATTTTTCGGCTATCTTCCCTCTTTCTTTATCATTTTGCAGCTTTCAACCACGGTATGTTTGATGTTAAATTGTGTGTACCTTTTCATTACTCTGACGGTATTTTTGTTGTTTTTACCGATAGAAAAAGGCACCCAATACTATAATCTCAAGCACTTAATTAAAAAATTTTTCAGGGGAAAATTGGTCTCATGGGATTTTATTGTTTATACCGATAGAAAAAGGCATCAACTACTTCAAATATTTATCTGCAAAATTTACTTGTTCTATCGGTACTATTTTGTTGTACCGATAGAAAAATACATAATTCTATCGGTATCATTTTGTTGTACCGATAGAAAAGTTCCTCCACTACTTTATTACTCATACACGGCCCTTGGGTTTCCCTCCACTCGAACAGTTCCACCTTAGAGCACTGCGTCTCTTCGAGAGCGAAGAAAACCACAACCTCCGCCGTGACCACTCACTTCCTCTCTTCCACACGACGATCGCCGGCTGGACACTGGTTCGCCACTGCCACCGGTTCTTATTTTCGTCCTTCGCCGGCCACCGCTGCGTTCTACACCGCCTCTCCATCACCAGAACTGATCGCCGCCGTAAATACCCTAATTCGTCGTTCTATTTCCAGCATCTTCCTTATTTGATCCTAGTGTTTTGCACATACTAATTCTTCGAGTTTTGCAATTACACTAGGGTTCCCTATTGTGTTGGATTATGTACATTCCGCAGGCAATGTTGATTTAAATTAGAGTTTACATAATATGTTCCAGTGCTGTAATGAATCTGTTTTGAGATTTTAACTTATCTATACTGCTGTATGTGTGATCAATTGTATCCAACTGCCATGTAATGCACATTATATGTTGGAGGTGTTCTTACACATATTCTATCGGCAGCTCATGTGTTTACCGATAGAAAATATTTATGCACAAGTAGTAAAACTTAATTTGGATCTAGAAGGACATGAGCCATGCAATGTGTCGACGATTCGGACTCGGAGTCCTCAGCCGAACTTATGCAGAATTTGTAATTGTGAGACCTTTCAAGATGACCCTTCGGGAAGGTATGCTGAACAATAGTGAACAGGAGCACAGAGAGTTTAGACAGGTTCGGGCCCTCGATGGTGGGAGTAAAAGCCCTACGTCCTGTTGAGATTTCACTAAGTGTGATAAAAGGTTTACAAATGGAGGGAAAAGTCCTCACAGGCGAGGATTTTCCCTGTAAGAGTGTACAAGGATAAGCCAAAGAAGGCTTACTAAAATGCTATATGAGGTGTGCCGTAGACTTGGCTAACTTGGATGATTTTGGGTTTCTTGATCTTCCGATCTCTCGGTTGATGGTTCGGATGATCCCCCCCTGATTGATGCTCCATGCCATCCTTTTGTACTGTTTGAAAGGGTGCCATGTAGAGGAAACTGCATCAAACGGTTGCACGGACGGTTGGATGCGGTTTTTTGGAACTGCTCTTAACCTCCACGCAGGTTAAACACGTGTTATTCACGGATAACTGTATGTGTTAACCTTCTGACGGTTGATTCTCCACGTGTAGGAATCTTTGGGATATTTAGAATATCCTGTTGTACGGGCAACCGAATAAATAGATCTCAAGTATCTTGATCGGTAGATGTTCTGACCGCGGGATATTAGCTGACCGCGCAATATCCCGAATGTGTAGTGTCGACGATTCGGACTCGGAGTCCTCAGCCGAACTTATGCAGAATTTGTAATTGTGAGACCTTTCAAGATGACCCTTCGGGAAGGTATGCTGAACAATAGTGAACAGGAGCACAGAGAGTTTAGACAGGTTCGGGCCCTCGATGGTGGGAGTAAAAGCCCTACGTCTTGTTGAGATTTCACTAAGTGTGGTAAAAGATTTACAAATGGAGGGAAAAGTTCTCAGAGGCGAGGGTTTTCCCTTTAAGAGTGTACAAGGATAAGCCAAAGAAAGCTAACTAAAATGCTATATGAGGTGTGCCGTAGACTTGGCTAACTTGGATGATTTTGGGTTTCTTGATCTTCCGATCTCTCGGTTGATGTTTCCGATGATCCCCCCCTTCATTGATGCTCCATGGTATCCTTTTGTACTGTTTGAAAGGGTGCCATGTAGAGGAAACTGCATCAAACGGTTGCACGGACGGTTGGATGCGGTTTTTTGGAACTGCTCTTAACCTCCACGCAGGTTAAACACGTGTTATTCACGGATAACTATATGTGTTAACCTTCTGACGGTTGATTCTCCACGTGTAGGAATCTTCGGGATACTTAGAATATCCTGTTGTACGGGCAACCGAAATAGATAGATCCCAAGTATCCTGATCGGCAGATGTTCTGACCGCGGGATATTGGCTGACCGCGCAATATCCCGAATGTGTAGTTCGCGTATAGCTTACGAACTTCTGACCGCGCAAGGCTTACGGTCTGACCGCGTAAAGCTGCGACCTGATCGCGACCTGATCGCGTAAAGCTTGCGACTAGCTTGAGTTCGCATCACCAGATACATGTCTGGTTCGAACTTGTCTTGATCCAAAAGTTTATTAGAAATGACCCGGGTGTCAATCCTCGTCAGCTAGCCCCCAAATTTGAAGAAAACGAAGAGACGTGTTTATTTCGAATTTAAAAACCGTGCATTGGATTTTTAACCCGGCCCTTTAACTTCTCCACTTAGTGGCGCACTAAGTGAAAACGGTTGGTTTTTCAAGACGAGTTCTGACATTACGTGACGGGCAATGATAGCGCCGTAGAATTGTTTTTATCTCGAGGTAAAATTGTAAATGTTTTAGCAAAACCCGAGGCGTCTGGAATGCAAACCGTCACCCAGGCGGCTATAAATACCAGACCCCTGGACATGTAAAGATCTACAATTTCCCTCTCACGTCTAAGTCTTTTTCTTGTTATCCTGCCTCCTTCCTTTTCACATACTCCTCCCAATGGTAGATCATGAAATCATCGAGATTGAGAGCGATGAAGGGGAAATTGTCGAACAAGGGTCTCAAACGAATGAAGTCATGTCTCCCTTAAGGAAGAAACCCAAGGTTGACGAAGGATCTTCCAGTGGAACAAAGGTGAAGAACGTAGCGAGTTTCTTTCTTCCTTTAGTTCCTTTGACCCTCCCCGTTCATGCCTCTCGGCAAGTTAGGCCTTTATCCTTAGGAAAAGATCCCTTCACATCCAATTCACCCATCCTTTTGGGTGATCAACATCCTGGTCGGCAAGCGGTGACTATCCCTCGATCAGATGATTGCCGTATTGGGTTGGCGAAATAATCTTCTTCTGGGAAGGTTGCTCTTCCACCATATGATGATCTTCCTCCCAAGATGGGTGTATCAACGGGTTATGCACCGGGACAGGTAACAATTCTTCTCCCTTTTTGCTGATAATTTTAGTTAGTATGACTAACTTTTGCAAAAATGTAGGAGGTAGGAGGTAGGAGGCCCCAGCGATCAGCCTTCTGCTGCTCCATCTCTTCCTTCCGGACAGACCCTTCTGGAAGAGAAGAATGCCCTGGAGAAGAAGACCGAGGAGATGGCCTCGAAGATTCTGCGTTTAGCAGAATGTTTTGATCGATCCCGAGAAGAGGCGCACCATTTCCGTCGAGAGAGGGACTCCGCTCAGCAACAGCGAGAACTCTCTGACTTGATTAGGGACAATAGTGCGTCTGTTGTTAGGGACGATATAGATAGACTTAGGGTAGTTGCTAGTTCCCTGGGGGTTGTCAGTGTAGATCCTACTGACAACAACATGTCCCTTGGGGAACTTTGTAAACTTCTTTCGGAGCGATGTTTTGATCGACTGCATCCCTTTTGTATGTAAAGAATGTAAGAAATAAAAGTTCTTTATTTCTCATGAAATGTTCTCCACATCTTCTGTACGAAAATATAGCCATGAACTTTACGTTCGCGACCATTCATACACAGGAAATTTTAGTTCTGTGATCAAAATCACTTTTAAGAAAAAAGCACCGCGACCTGCCCTGATTCCGCGATCAGTTTCAAAGCCGCGGTCAGAACTAAGATTTGACCAGAGTTGGGACTCGGTCAGGATGTCACTTCGGTTAGAATCGAAGTTTTAGCCTAAAACATGATTTCGATAAAACCATAACCCAATTAGAAACATTCCAGTACGTTAAAAATTGGGTTACATGATTTTTTCGAATAAAAAGTTCAAAGTATAAAAAGGAAAAACGTCCTCTGAAAAGTACTGAAAATTTTTCAGTCCTTTTACGCTTTCAGTTTCCAAAACAAAGAAGTCTTTTTGTTTCAGATCCGACGCCTGAGTACTTTATCGGGTCTATCAGAGACAGTATCCATTATGGGAAATGAATAAAGCATTCAATGGAACGTTTGAAATGAGCCGTTTACTCATTAATGCGTCGCCTTGGGTCAATAAAAAGAGCAGATGTCTTCTCAAAGAAGCCACACAGCTAAAAACCCTTATTATTCCCGCCACTCAAAATCCTCATTTTCTTCAGCCTTCATCTTCCCCAAATCGCCAGCTTCCCCTTTGATTCTACACCAAAGATGGCGTCCTGGAGCAGATCCATTCACCATTCTGAGGAGAGCCTGATGGCATTAGAGAAGGAGGAGATCCTTTCTCCGCGGCTGCTTATTAACTGGCGACCTGCGGAGAAGGACCAAGAAACCCCAACTGTCCAAGAAGGCGAGTTGGTGGTTTTTGAGGAGTATTTGCGTTGCGGGTTCCGATTCCCTGAGAGTCGGTTCCTTAAGGATGTCCTTGAACATTACGGGTGGGAACTGATCAACCTCCACCCCAACGCGATGCTGATCCTTGCAGTATTCCAGCACCTTTGTGAAGCCTTCGTCGGAATATATCCCAGCGTGGATCTTTTCCGACGATTTTACTTTTCGGCGTGGTCGAAGAGTACCAACGCCGCCGGATGCATCTACTTCCGGCTGAGGGAGAAAAAGGAGTATCCCTCCCCACCCCTACGAGATTCTGTGCATGGGTGGCACCAAAGGTGGTTTTACTGCTCTTCACCATCCGAAAGCAGTTTATGGTTTGAAAACTCGCGACCGGAGAAGTCGAGCGAGTTAGACATTCCGCCGGCGATGAACTCGGAGCTTTCGAAGCATGCCGAGGTGATTCTTCACTTGGTCAATGAAGGATTGACGGCTCGAGATATCATTCGAGACTTCGTGAAGAACCGGGTGAGTCCTCTGCGTGAAAGGGCTCATCCGGCGTGGGAGATTAGGTCCATGGGTGATAGCACCCTGGACTACAGTCAAGGTATTTATTTCTTTGGTGCTGAACTTTCTCCTTTTTGAATTGTACAAATTCTGACTTGAGTTTAGGAACAGTCCTGCCTTCATCCGAGATTGAAAGGCGGACCAACTCCCTCCTTAGGACCTACAATTCCGATGTAGAGGGCCCTAAGGAATCACTTCGCCCGCAGAGCTTGATTCACGCTGGTGATGACGTCAGACAGGAGCGCCGAAAGGTAATTTCCTTGTCCAGCTTTGGCTCTGCAGGTCTTGTGTGTGTCCAGTGCTAATCCCTTGTAATGGACTGCGAACCAGCTCCTAGGGAAGTTTGCGGATGCGACGTTCCCAAGTGAAAATGTCGGCTCTCCGAAGAAGCCGACGGCGAAGAATGTGAAGAAGGTCTCTCAGAGACCCAGGACAAAGAGTCCTGCCCCTAAGAAGACCAAGCTAAACCCTGGGGAGGGGTCTTCACGAAGCATTCCTCGTCCCGCAAGAAAGACTGCGGTAAGATATCGCATTCCTGCTACTTTTTCAGGCGCAATATGGAATCACTTCTTCGTCGTACAGGGAGAGGGGAGCGAGGAGGAAGAGGATGACGTTCCTCTGATCCTTCGAAGGAGGAAGATCGCGGATCTTCCATCCAGCGATGCCCCAAGCTGCCCCGTAGAGACCACTACTACCGAGGAGGTGGTCGTGGAAGATCCTGCGACCACAGAAAATCTTGTGGTCGCGGGTAACCCTCCAATTCCTGAAGCCCCCGAGGTTTCAGGGTCAATTATCTCTGCTTCCCTGGTCGAAGGGACGACCAAGGTAAGGAATCTTTTTCGGCCGTTCCTTCTATGACTCTTTCTGCACATTTGTCAAGTTAATGTATATACAGGGAGGAGAGCTTCCCCCTGGGACCACTGGGGGTTCCAGGGAGGAAAATCCTCCTCCTCTGCGGACAGAGGAGGAGGTGGATGAACAAAGGCCAGTTATGATGGTTCCAGCAACTCTGGAATCGCCAAGGCCTTCAGATGTAGCCCCACCAGTTAGCCCGGTGGCCCCGGTAAAGATATTTTTATGTGTTTTTACCTGTTCCCTAAGAATATGCCTATAACATGACATTTCCAGGGGGGTGCTGCCTTGTTTACCATAAGGAAGGCGAGAACCGGAGACGGCTCTCCTTCGCAAGGGGAATTTTCCCAGAAGTCCCAGGAACGAATGGGATTTCAAATAAGGTAAGAGCTCTTACTTGACAGTAATCTTAAATAAAAGTTGCCTGACCCATTCTTCCTGTTAGGCAAAAGAAGACAGCGCCTAACCCTTCAACCGCCACTGGGGAGGTTGAAACTAGGGCTGATGAGGGAGCCTCTAATGAAGAGCGCTCTACTCCCGTGGTTCAGGAAGTCATCCGGACCGCGGGAGGTGAAACAAGTATAGGGACCGGGTCACAACCAGTAGCCTCTGGGGGTGGCGTCCGGCCGGCACTCCTGCCAACTATCCCTGTAGTGAGCACGTCGGAGGCTCTAGCGAGGATTCCCGCTGAACTGAATGATGCCGTTTTACAAAAGTTTATGAAGGTATAATAAGACTTTGCTTCCGTGCCTGAATAATACTTAGGACACCTTTGACCTTCTTCTTTGGCACCACAGGGATTGTCCTGGCTAACAAGCCATTCGCGTGTTGTGATGGCTAGTACAGAAGCCATTCAAAAAGAACGCGATAGCTTGCGCAGGTGAGTACCATTACCCTCTGGTTAACATGGGTACATCTTGGTTGTGACTGCCTTGATTTTGTTGCAGAGAGGTTGCATTCTTGAAGAAGGAGGTGGCCGGTTCAGTCTCAATGCTTAAGAAACAAGAGACTGAACTCAACAGACTTCGATCAGAGAATGCTGGTAAGCCGATTCCTGACTAGGAAGACTTCAATCCATAATATGCGAATAATCTTCTCTCTCTGTACAGCGCAAGCAGGTCGAATTACGCAGCTCAGTCGAGACAAGGAGATTCTTGAATCCTCGATTCGCCACACCGATCGGGCAATCAAAGAACTGAGCCTCTGGATCTTTGAAAAACTAAAGGCCGTGGCTGATCTTTTGAAGACCGATGTGGTAGAACTGAGGCAAGACAACCTCAGTATAAATGACTGGACATCGCTGCTTACTGCCCAGGCGGATTCACTGCTTGAGTATCTCCCTGGAGATACACGGCGACGCGAAGAGGCGATCAGAACCAGGGTTCGATCAGCCGCAGCAGCCGTACTCAGCCGGGTTCGACTTCACCATGGCCCAGATGCAGATCTGAACGCATTGGTGGGTCCGGTTGAGGTCGAGAGTGAAGAGCTGCTCGATGCAGTCATAGAGGAAGTCCAGCCCCTAGTAGATAAACTCCTGACTGAGCTCGGGATCGAATGATCCTTATTTTTGTAACCAAACAATTGTAATTACAATGCAATGTATGTAAAACTATATTTTTTAAAAGAAAGTGCATATTCACATCATAAGTTTCATACTATAAGTATATTCCTCTAGCCCCCGCCTCTGTTTTGTGAATACTGGAGCCTTAGTATTTTAAGCAGAGGGGAAAACATAAGTTGGATGACCAGGGATATGCGCTTCAAGCCGATGGTCAAGATTAAAGTAACATTTTAACCTTATTGCAAACTGGTAGCCACCCAGATGACCGAAGACTAGCCAGATAGTCCCGTGTGCGTTGAGAAACGGCTTATTTAGGAGCGACTTATCTGGAAGTGATCATGAGATCGACCAGCGAATCCGGTTGAAAAATGCTGTAATAACCTAACCGTCGGCGATCAGCCCCCAGGTCGAATTTGTATAATTTGGGCTTAAAGAAAAACACTCATTGTATGAAAACAAGACATGCTTTTTATGAAAAGATGCTAATTGAACAGGAAAAGGGTTGTGGTACTTACACGTAAAACTTGCGAAGTTGATCGATGTTCCAAGTATTGGACAAAATCCGACCATCCTCCATGGCTAACCGCGCAGATCCTGGCCGCGGCATTGAGATGACAGTGTATGGCACTTCCCACTTTGGGGAGAATTTATTGCGGTTAGACTGGTCTTGAATTTTTCGTAAAACCAAGTCGCCCACGTTGAGATCACGTGGTCCCACCTTTTTACTGTGGTACTTGCGTAGAGCCTGCAAGTATACCGCGGACTTGATCAGGGCGCGATCACGCCGTTCTTCCAGGAGGATGAGATCTTGCGATCGCTGTTCGGATTGATTGACCTGTTCGAATTGATTCGTGCGAACAGATCCAATACTAACTTCCATAGGAAACACAGCCTCGGCCCCATAGACCAAATGGAAGGCTGATGCAGTAATATTTCGTACTGGTTCGGCCTCAATCCACTTTGTGAACGTGTCAATGGCTACGAACAGAAACTTGTACCCATTGACCGCTTGTGGCATAGGACCGACGATGTCCATTCCTCAGATCGCGAAGGGCCATGCGAGAGGAATAGTTTGCAATGCATAAGCAGGTTGATGAACCTGTCTTGCATGAAAC
Organism: Pharus latifolius; assembly: GCA_019359835.1. Lineage (NCBI taxonomy): Eukaryota > Viridiplantae > Streptophyta > Magnoliopsida > Poales > Poaceae > Pharus > Pharus latifolius. The sequence continues at coordinate 17,545,334 of CM033326.1, read as the reverse complement.
TGACACTGTGGACACATCTTGACCATAAACTTGGCATCATCGAGTGCCGAAGGCCAGTAGAATCCCTGTCGAAAAATTTTTCCGACCAGTGTTCGGTATGACGCGTGTGCACCGCATACACCGTCATGTATTTCTTTCAAGAGGGATTTTCCTTCCTCCTGAGATATGCAGCGCATGAATACTCCTTGAGTACCCTTTCTGTACATAACCCCATCTATGAGTTTGTACAGACGCGCCTTTCGAATTAATCGATCGCTTTTGGTTTCGTCCTCGGGTAGGGTCCCATGTTCAAGATAGACCCTCAATGGATGAGTCCAATCTTGTTCCTGACCGAGGTTGGCAACGAAGGCTATTGCCGGATCATCCTCGACCGAAGTCATGATCGAAGGATGGTCCAAGTGTTCAATGAACACTCCTGCCGGAGCGGATGAGCGTGAGGATCCAATTTTGGATAATTGGTCTGCGAGAATATTGTCCTTTCGCGGGACGTATTGGACTTCGAAGTGACTGAAGTGTTTTTCCAATCTCCTCACTTCCCCCAGGTAATGAGCCATTGTCTCATCGGAGGTGCTGTACTCCTTGTTTACTTGGTTTACGACTAACTGTGAGTCCCCCCTCACCACTAATCGACGGACTCCGAGGAATTTTGCTGCCCGGAGCCCTGCAAGAAGACCTTCATACTCTGCTGCATTGTTGGTGGCAAAAAAGTGTAGTTGAATAACATACTTAAGCTGTTCGCCCTGAGGCGTAACTAAGACCACTCCAGCCCCCGAGTGTTGAAAACTACGGGAGCCGTCAAAGTACATTGTCCAATAATCGGGGTACTCCAGTTCCTTTGCCAACTGCACGGGTGGCTCAGGGTTGGTCCATTCGACCACAAAGTCGGCCAAAACCTGAGACTTAACCGCCGTGCGAGGGGTGAAGTGGATCTCGAAGGCACCAAATTCGACCGCCCATTTGGCGATTCGACCAGATTTTTCTGGATTTCGGACAATATCCCCTAAAGGAAAAGAGGAGGGTACTATGATCTTGTGTGCTTGAAAGTAATGTCGTAGCTTACGGGAAGCCATCAGTAGCGCGTAAAGTATCTTCTGGACCTCAGGGTGTCGCTCCTTAGGACCATGAAGTACTTCGCTCACATAGTAGAAAGGTCTGTGTACTCCTTCCCTTTCCGCGATCAGAACTGCGCTGACCGCGTGTGGGGTGGCCACCAAATACAAAAGTAATGGTTCTTCCTTTTCAGGAGACACCAATACTGGCGGACTGGAAAGATATGTTTTTACCTCCTGAAACGCTTTTTCGGCCTCCTCGGACCACGTGAAGTTATGATGTTTCCGCAAGGCTTTAAAGAAAGGTAGTCCCCTTTCGCCTAATCGCGATTTAAAGCGACTTAAAGCTGCCATGCGACCAGCCAGGCGTTGAACATCCTTCATGGTCGAGGGCGACCTCATTTGTTCAATAGCTCTGATTTTCTCAGGATTAACCTCAATGCCCCTGGAACACACAAGGAAACCAAGAAGCTTCCCTGAAGAAACCCCGAAAGAACATTTCTCCGGGTTCAATTTTATTCCAAAGCGATTCAAGTTACAGAAGGTTTCAGCAAGATCGTCCAAATGAGATAATCTTTTGGCGCTCTTTACAACCAAGTCGTCTACATATGCTTTGAGATTACGCCCTATCTGGGAAAGAAAGGTCTTTTGCATCAAGCGCTGGTACGTGGAACCAGTGTTCTTGAGACCGAACGGCATTCTGACGTAGCAGTATGTGCCGAACGGGGTGATGAAGGCAGTTTTCTCTTCATCGTCTTCTGCCATGCTAATTTGATGATATCCTGAGTAGGCATCCAAAAAACTCATCAGTTCGCAACCCGCAGTGGAGTCAACCAGCAGGTCGATGCGGGGAAGGGGAAAGTCATCCTTCGGACAGGCACTGTTGAGGCTAGTATAGTCGACGCACATGCGCCACTTGCCATTTGACTTGCGGACCATGACCGGATTGGCGAGCCAGTCCGGGTGATTCACTTCGCGGATAAACCCGGCTTGTAAGAGTTTGTCTAACTCTTCTCGGATGGCTTCCTGTCGGTCGGTGGCAAAACGCCTGAGCTTTTGCTTTATTGGTCATTGTCCAGGTCGAATTGCTAACCTGTGCTCAATTACTTCCCTTGGGACACCGGGCATGTCGGACGGTTTCCACGCAAACACGTCTGCGTTAGCCCAGAGGAAAGCAACGAGGTCGAGTTCCTATTTGTCATCCAGGGCTGACCCAACCCGAATTGTCTTGGATGGGTCATCTGGGTACAAGGGAACTTGTTTGAGTTTCTCATCTGGTCGAGGAGCAGCCCTGATCGCATCGGTGGCGACGGTGGCGACCTGAGCGTCCGGGAGGGGAAGTTGATCGACCATCTCCAAAGATAGCCGGTCGCACGTAAGCGCCACATTGCGACTTCCTCAGACCGAAATGACACCTTTGGGGCCAGGCAATTTCCCGCACTGATAAGCATAGTGCGTTGCCATCATGAACTTAGCAAGAGTCGGCCTGCCAAAGATTGCATTATAAGCTGAATCACAATCGATTACATCGAAAGTAACCAATTCTGTTCGGAAGTTATCTGGTTCTCCCAGAGTGACCAGGAGGACCACTTGTCCCAATGGCATCATGGAGGGGCCTGGGATTATCCCATAAAATGAATGGATTATGAGCTTGATCTTCGAACGAGGAATTTGCATCTCGTCGAGTGTCTTGACCAATAAAAGATCAAGGGAACTTCCCCCATCAATCAGGACCCTTTCGACTCTCGCGTTACTGATGATTGGGGTAATAACCAGAGGTAGCCTCAATGGTCGAGTTAGCCCCACAAGACAGTCAGCGCGATCGAACGTCAAAGGCATATCCGACCAACGGGGATATTGAGGTTCGCCAAGGGATGTCTCCGTTTGGCTAACCTCTCGGCAAAAGGTTTTAAACTGCCTTTTGGAAACGAAAGAGGAGGAACCTCCGAAAATGACATTAACATGATTTTGAGGTACCTGGTAAGCCATTTCTTCGTCTCCATCGACGTCTCTAACCCCGCACGCCTGCTGTTTAGGCGATAAGGTTGGCATTGGCCCAGCTCCTTGGTAGAAATCATCCAGCTGTTTCAACCAACTCCTGCAGTTTTTGAGGTCGTGACCTGCGGAGTTGTGGAGTGGACACCACCTCTTGCCCTCCTGCGGATTAGTTGATTTTTCTGGCTGGTCGGAATCCCGGCCGCCAGAAGCAGTTTTACTTTTAAAAGAAGACTTATTACCTTTGGTCGAAGGTGGTTTCTCCGCGACTGCGACCTCACGGTACTGTCCAGAGCGGTTCCTCTTCGACTTTTTTGACTTCCCACCCGGTGAAGACTCCGGCTTTTTGCTTGAATCTTCTTTCTTGGCGTCCTTGAAGCCTGGTTGGGGCGGTAGGTCCCCCTTATCAACCATTCGGTTCCATTCGACTGCCTCGGCTGCATCGGAGTATCGATCAGCCATATCAAACAGATCGGCCACTGATCGAGGAGGGTGGATAAGCAAGTCTTCAGTGAATCTCCGGTATCGAACGGCATGCTTAAATGCCCTGATTACGGAGCCATCAGATATGTTCGGGATGGTATTTCTTACCCCGACAAACCTCTTGACAAACTGCCGAAGCGATTCGGTCGAAGTTTGCCACAGTCTATGCAAGTCGTCGTCCTTACCCGGCTTTTGGTAACAGTTTTGGAAATTGCTGAGGATGGCATCGCATAGCATTTCCCAATTATAGATAGAACCCTCAGGCTGATTGAACAACCAGGTTCTAGCCGGTCCTGCGAGGACTGTTGGCAGGTAGTTGGCCATGACCTTGTCATCGCCTCCTGCTGCTTGGATGGCAGTAATATAGATCTGAAGGAACTCAGATGGGTTTTGAGTTCCATCAAACCTCTCAATGGCCCCTGGTCGAAACTTATCGGGCCAAACGACTGCTCGTAGGCCAGGCGAGAAAGCTTTGCAACCAACGTAAGGACCGTGAACCGTCCTGCGACTTTCGGTCGGGTTTCGAGCAAACTCACTTAATGGCGAGGTTACTCGGGGTCCCAAACGAGAGTGAACGGGAACTCGATCCCTACTACGAGAGTCCTGCATTCGCCGATATTTGTCCTGTCGGGACGGTAGAGGTGGCGGGTAACTCCGTCGGCCAGAGCCAAAATGAGGACCATCTCGTTCACGGGGATGTGTCACTGAGCGGGAAGAAGCTGTTGGGGTCGCCTCGGATGCGACCTCGTCCAGTCTTTCCGTCAGGATCCTGAAAAAGGCCGGTCTCTGCGCATCCGTGACCGTAGGAGAAAAATTACGCATGACCTCCGCGATAGATCGCAGTCGACCATGGGTACTTCTTCTAGGGGCACCAGGTGTTACTGTTTCTTCGTCCACTGGGAAATGCTCCGGTGGTAAGGAAGGAGTCTGGTCACGTCTACGACCACGCGACCGTCGAGAAGAACTCGGGGCAGCATCGTAACGAGCCTGCGCATCTTGAAGAGCCTCTAGGGCAGTTCTGCGTAGTTCGTTGTTCTGTTGCTCGAGATCTTGCTCCTCCTTCTGTTTGTGATCTTGTTCTTCCCTGGCAGCCTGTTGATCGGGAGTTTCCTCCGACAACGCAGCAAACTGCCTAGGGAGAGAGGTCGCCGATGGGGAGAACATCTCGGTTTGTTCCGAGTCAGACTCGAAATCAAAGAGACGGTGGAGGTTATCAGGGTCGAACCTTCCTGGGCTAACTTCAGGGTCACCATCATATTTTCCCTCAGCGGGATCGTATGATGGGCCGGATTCATCACCTAGCACATTAAGAACCTCTGCGGGTTCTGACCTTGTGCCAGTTACCTCCTGGTCGATTAAATGACTTGGGGAGATGATTCAACCTGTGGAAGATTCTGGCCTTCGACCTCTTCCATCGGAACAGGATCGCTTGGAGAAGGCATGGGCATATGGGCATAATCCTCGAGATCGAAATCGTTCTCGGAATCATATGCTCCAGCCATGTTTCGGCGAACCTCCGAATTTCAATTAGGACGCCTTGAGAAAGGCCCCACGATGGGCGCCAGCTGTCGACGATTCGGACTCGGAGTTCTCAGCCGAACTTATGCAGAATTTGTAATTGTGAGACCTTTCAAGATGACCCTTCGGGAAGGTATGCTGAACAATAGTGAACAGGAGCACAGAGAGTTTAGACAGGTTCGGGCCCTCGATGGTGGGAGTAAAAGCCCTACGTCCTGTTGAGATTTCACTAAGTGTGGTAAAAGGTTTACAAATGGAGGGAAAAGTTCTCAGAGGCGAGGATTTTTTCCTGTAAGAGTGTACAAAGATAAGCCAAAGAAAGCCTCATGGTGATGCCCCTCAGAATAGCTTGAATTCGCATCACCAGATACATGTCTGGTTCGAACCTGTCTTGGACCAAAAGTTTATTAGAAGTGACCCGGGTGTCAATCCTCGTCAGCTAGCTGCCAAATTCGAAGAAAACGAAGAGACGTGTTTATTTCAAATTTTTAAAAAACCGTGCATTGGATTTTTAACCCGGCCCTTTAACTTCTCCACTTAGTGGCGCACTAAGTGAAAATGGTTGATTTTTCAAGACGGGTTCTGACATTACGTGACGGGCAATGATAGCGCCGTAGAATTGTTTTTATCTCGAGGTAAAATTGTAAATGTCTTAACAAAACCCGAGGTGTCTGGGAGGCGAACCGTCGCCCTGGTGGCTATAAATACCAGACCCCCGGACATGTAAAGATCTACAATTTCCCTCTCACGTCTAAGTCTTTTTCTTGTTATCCTGCCTCCTTCCTTTTCACATACTCCTCCCAATGGCAGATCATGAAATCATCGAGATTGAGAGCGATGAAGGGGAAATTGTCGAACAAGGGTCTCAAACGAATGAAGTCATGTCTCCCTTAAGGAAGAAACCCAAGGTTGACGAAGGATCTTCCAGTGGAACAAAGGTGAAGAACGTAGCGAGTTTCTTTCTTCCTTCAGTTCCTTTGACTCTCCCCGTTCATGCCTCTCGGCAAGTTAGACCTTTATCCTTAGAGAAAGATCCCATCACATCCAATTCTCCCATCCTTTTGGGTGATCAACATCCTGGTCGGCAAGCGGTGACTATCCCTCGATCAGATGATTGCCGTATTGGGTTGGCGAAGCAATCTTCTTCTGGGAAGGTTGCTCTTCCACAATATGATGATCTTCCTCCCAAGATGGGTGTATCAACGGGTTATGCACCGGGACAGGTAACAATTCTTCTCCCTTTTTGCTGATAATTTTAGTTAGTATGACTAACTTTTGCAAAATGCAGGAGGTAGGAGGCCGCAGCGATCAGCCTTCTGCTGCTCCATCTCTTCCTTCCGGACAGACCCTTCTGGAAGAGAAGAATGCCCTGGAGAAGAAGACCGAGGAGATGGCCTCGAAGATTCTGCGTTTAGCAGAATGTTTTGATCGATCCCGAGAAGAGGCGCACCATTTCCGTCGAGAGAGGGATTTCGCTCAGCAACAGCGAGAACTCTCTGACTTGATTAGGGACAATAGTGCGTCTGTTGTTAGGGATGATATAGATAGACTTAGGGTAGTTGCTAGTTCCCTGGGGGTTGTCAGTGCAGATCCTACTGACAACAACATGTCCCTTGGGGAACTTTGTAAACTTCTTTCGGAGCGATGTTTTGATCGACTGCATCCCTTTTGTATGTAAAGAATGTAAGAAATAAAAGTTCTTTATTTCTCATGAAATATTCTCCACATCTTCTGTGCGAAAATATAGCCATGAACTTTACGTTCGCGACCATTCATACACAGGAAATTTTAGTTCTGCGATCAAAATCACTTTTAAGAAAAAAGCACCGCGACCTGCCCTGATTCCGCGATCAGTTTCAAAGCCGCGGTCAGAACTAAGGTTCGACCAGAGTTGGGACTCGGTCAGGATGTCACTTCGATTAGAATCGAAGTTTTAGCCTAAAACACGATTTCGATAAAACCATAACCCAATTAGAAACACTCCAGTACGTTAAAAATTGGGTTACATGATTTTTTCGAATAAAATGTTCAAAGTATAAAAAGGAAAAACGTCCTCTGAAAAGTACTGAAAATTTTTCAGTCCTTTTACGCTTTCAGTTTCCAAAACAAAGAAGTCTTTTTGTTTCAGATCCGACGCCTGAGTACTTTATCGGGTCCATCAGAGACAGTATCCATTATGGGAAATGAATAAAGCATTCAATGGAACGTTTGAAATGAGCCGTTTACTCATTAATGCGTCGCCTTGGGTCTATAAAAAGAGCAGATGTCTTCTCAAAGAAGCCACACAGCTAAAAATCCTCATTATTCCCGCCGCTCAAAACCCTCATTTTCTTCAGCATTCATCTTCCCCAAATCGCCAGCTTTCCCTTTGATTCTACACCAAAGATGGCGTCCTGGAGCAGATCCATTCACCATTCTGAGGAGAGCCTGATGGCGTTAGAGAAGGAGGAGATCCTTTCTCCGTGGTTGCTCATTAACTGGCGACCTGCAGAGAAGGACCAACAAACCCCAACTGTCCAAGAAGGCGAGTTGGTGGTTTTTGAGGAGTATTTGCGTTGCGGGTTCCGATTCCCTGAGAGTCGGTTCCTTAAGGATGTCCTTGATCATTACGGGTGGGAACTGATCAACCTCCACCCCAACGCGATGCTGATCCTTGCAGTATTCCAGCACCTTTGTGAAGCCTTCGTCGGAACATATCCCAGCGTGGATCTTTTCCGACGATTTTACTTTTCGGCGTGGTCGAAGAGTACCAACGCCGCCGGATGCATCTACTTCCGGCTGAGGGAGAAAAAGGAGTATCCCTCCCCACCCCTACGAGATTCTGTGCATGGGTGGCACCAAAGGTGGTTTTACTGCTCTCCACCATCCGAAAGCAGTTTATGGTTTGAAAACTCGCGACCGGAGAAGTCGAGCGAGTTAGACATTCCGCCGGCGATGAACTCGGAGCTTTCGAAGCATGCCGAGGTGATTCTTCACTTGGTCAATGAAGGATTGACGGCTCGAGATATCATTCGAGACTTCGTGAAGAACTGGGTGAGTCCTCTGCGTGAAAGGGCTCATCCGGCGTGGGAGATTAGGTCCATGGGTGATAGTACTCTGGACTACAGTCAAGGTATTTATTTCTTTGGTGCTGAACTTTCTCCTTTTTGAATTGTACAAATTCTGACTTGAGTTCGGGAACAGTCCTGCCTTCATCCGAGATTGAAAGGCGGACCAACTCCCTCCTTAGGACCTACAATTCCGATGTAGAGGGCCCTAAGGGATCACCTCGCCCGCAGAGCTTGATTCACGCTGGTGATGACCTCAGACAGGAGCGCCGAAAGGTAATTTCCTTGTCCAGCTTTGGCTCTGCAGGTCTTGTGTGTGTCCAGTGCTAATCCCTTGTAATGGACTGCGAACCAGCTCCTAGGGAAGTTTGCGGATGCGACGTTCCCAAGTGAAAATGTCGGCTCTCCGAAGAAGCCGACAGCGAAGAATGTGAAGAAGGTCTCTCAGAGACCCAGGACAAAGAGTCCTGCCCCTGAGAAGACCAAGCTGAACCCTGGGGAGGGGTCTTCACGAAGCATTCCTCGTCCCTCAAGAAAGACTGCAGTAAGATATCGCATTCCTGCTACTTTTTCAGGCGCGACATGGAATCACTTCTTCGTCGTACAGGGAGAGGGGAGCGAGGAGGAAGAGGATGACGTTCCTCTGATCCTTCGAAGGAGGAATATCGCGGATCTTCCATCCAGCGATGCCCCAAGCTGCCCCGCAGAGACCACTACTACCGAAGAGGTGGTCGTGGAAGATCCTGCGACCACCGAAAATCTTGTGGTCGCGGGTGACCCTCCAATTCCTGAAGCCCCCGAGGTTTCAGGGTCAATTATCTCTGCTTCCCTGGTCGAAGGGACGACGAAGGTAAGGAATCTTTTCGACCGTTCCTTCTATGACTCTTTCTGCACATTTGGCAAGTTAATGTACATACAGGGAAGAGAGCTTCTCCCTGGGACCACTGGGGGTTCCAGGGAGGAAAATCCTCCTCCTCTGCGGACAGAGGAGGAGGTGGATGAACAAAGGCCAGCTATGATGGTTCCAGCAACTCTGGAATCGCCAAGGCCTTCAGATGCAGCCCCACCAGTTAGCCCGGTGGCCCAGGTAAAGATCTTTTTATGTGTTTTTACCTGTTCCCTAAGAATATGCCTATAACATGACATTTCCAGGGGGGTGCTGCCTTGTTTACCATAAGGAAGGCGAGAACCGGAGACGACTCTCCTTCGCAAGGGGAATTTTCCCAGAAGTCCCAGGAACGAATGGGATTTCAAATAAGGTAAGAACTCTTACTTGACAATAACCTTAGATAAAAGCTGCCTGACCCATTCTTCCTGTTAGGCAAAAGAAGACAACGCCTAACCTTTCAACCGCCACTGGGGAGGTCGAAATTAGGACTGATGAGGGAGCCTCTAATGAAGAGCGCTCTGCTCCCGTGGTTCAGGAAGTCGTCCGGACCGCGGGAGGTGAAACAAGTATAGGGACCGGGTCACAACCAGTGGCCTCTGGGGGTGGCGTCCGGCCGGCACTCCCGCCAACTATCCCTGTAGTGAGCACGTCGGAGGCTCTAGCGAGGATTCCCGCTGAACTGAATGATGCCGTTTTACAAAAGTTTATGAAGGTACAATAAGACTCTGCTTTCGTGCCTGAATTATACTTAGGACACCTTTGACCTTCTTCTTTGGCACCACAGGGATTGTCCTGGCTAACAAGCCATTCGCGTGTTGTGATGGCTAGTACAGAAGCCATTCAAAAAGAACGCGATAGCTTGCGCAGGTGAGTACCATTACCCTCCGGTTAACATGGGTACATCTTGGTTGTGACTGCCTTGATTTTGTTGCAGAGAGGTTGCATTCTTGAAGAAGGAGGTGGCCGGTTCAGTCTCAATGCTTAAGAAACAAGAAACTGAACTCAACAGACTTCGATCAGAGAATGCTGGTAAGCCGATTCCTGACTAGGAAGACTTCAATCCATAATATGCGAATAATCTTCTCTCTCTGTACAGTGCAAGCAGGTCGAATTACGCAGCTCGGTCGAGACAAGGAGATTCTTGAATCCTCGATTCGCCACACCGATCGGGCAATCAAAGAACTGAGCCTCCGGATCTTCGAAAAACTAAAGGCCGTGGCTGATCTTTTGAAGACTGATGTGGTAGAACTGAGGCAAGACAACCTCAGTATAAATGACTGGACATCGTTGCTTACTGCCCAGGCGGTTTCACTGCTTGAGTATCTCCCTGGAGATACACGGCGACGCGAAGAGGCGATCAGAACCAGGGTTCGATCAGCCGCAGCAGCCGTACTCAGCCGGGTTCGACTTCACCATGGCCCAGATGCAGATCTGAACGCATTGGTGGGTCCGGTTGAGGTCGAGAGTGAAGAGCTGCTCGATGCAGTCATAGAGGAAGTCCAGCCCCTAGTAGATAGACTCCTGACTGAGCTGGGGATCGAATGATCCTTATTTTTGTAACCAAACAATTGTAATTACAATGCAATGTATGTAAAACTATTTTTTTTTCAAAAGAAAGTGCATATTCACATCATAAGTTTCATACTATAAGTATATTCCTCTAGCCCCCGCCTCTGTTTTGTGAATACTGGAGCCTTAGTATTTTAAGCAGAGGGGAAAACATAAGTATGATGACCAGGGATATGCGCTTCAAGCCGATGGTCAAGATTAAAGTAACATGTTAACCTTATTGCAAACTGGTAGCCACCCAGATGACCGAAGACTAGCCAGATAGTCCCGTGTGCGTTGAGAAACGGCTTATTTAGGAGCGACTTATCTGGAAGTGATCATGAGATCGACCAGCGAATCCGGTTAAAAAATGCTGTAGTAACCTAACCGCCGGCGATCAGCCCCAGGTCAAATTTGTATAATTTGGGCTTAAAGAAAACACTCATTGTATGAAAACAAGACATGCTTTTTATGAAAAGATTCTAATTGAACAGGGAAAAAGTGATTGGAATACTTACACGTAAAACTTGCGAAGTTGATCGATGTTCCAAGTATTGGACAAAATCCGACCATCCTCCATGGCTAACCGCGCAGATCCTGGCCGCGGCACTGAGACGACAGTGTATGGCCCTTCCCACTTTGGGGAGAATTTATTGCGGTCAGACTGGTCTTGAATTTTTCGTAAAACCAAGTCGCCAACGGTGAGATCACGTGGTCGCACCTTTTTACTGTGATACTTGCGTAGAGCCTGCAAGTATACCGCGGACTTGATCAGGGCGCGATCACGCCGTTCTTCCAGGAGGATGAGATCTTGCGATCGCTGTTCGGATTGATTGACCTGTTCGAATTGATTCGTGCGAACAGATCCAATACTAACTTCCATAGGCAACACAGCCTCGGCCCCATAGACCAAATGGAAGGGTGTCTCACCGGTGGCTCGACTAGAGGTAGTCCGTAGTGCCCATAGAACAGTATAGAGCACGTCTGCCCAAGCCCCCGAGCGGGTCTTGAGGTGATCAAAAACACGTTTTTTGATGCCTTGCAATACTTGCCCATTGGCCCGTTCTACGGCACCATTGCTTTGTGGATGTGCCACGGAAGCAAAGCACACCTTGGTCCCAATCTGATCGCAGTAGTCTAGGAAGAGACCGCTAGCGAACTGAGAACCGTTGTCTGTGATGAGACGGTTTGGAACACCAAATCGTGCCACAATGTTCTTGTGAAAGAACTTTTGTGCGGCTGATGCAATAATATTTCGTACTGGTTCGGCCTCAATCCACTTTGTGAATGTGTCAATGGCTACGAACAGAAACTTCTACCCATTGACCGCTTGTGGCATAGGACCGACGATGTCCATTCCCCAGATCGTGAAGGGCCATGCGAGAGGAATAGTTTGCAATGCATAAGCAGGTTGATGAACCTGTCTTGCATGAAACTTACATTGTGGACACATCTTGACCATAAGCTTGGCATCATCGAGTGCCGAAGGCCAGTAGAATCCTTGCCGAAAAACTTTTCCGACCAGTGTTCGGTATGACGCGTGTGCACCGCATACACCGTCATGTATTTCTTTCAAGAGGGATTTTCCTTCCTACTGAGATATGCAGCGCATGAATACTCCTTGAGTACCCTTTCTGTACATAACCCCATCTATGAGTTTGTACAGACGTGCCTTTCGAATTAATCGATCGCTTTTGGTTTCGTCCTCGGCTAGGGTCCCATGTTCAAGATAGACCCTCAATGGATGAGTCCAATCTTGTTCCTGACCGAGGTTGGCAACGAAGGCTATTGCCGGATCATCCTCGACCGAAGTCATGATCGAAGGATGGTCCAAGTGTTCAATGAACACTCCTGCCGGAGCGGATGAGCGTGAGGATCCAATTTTGGATAATTGGTCTGCGAGAATATTGTTCTTTCGCGGGACGTATTGGACTTCGAAGTGACTGAAGTGTTTTTCCAATCTCCTCACTTCCCCCAGGTAATGAGCCATTGTCTCATCGGAGGTGCTGTACTCCTTGTTTACCTGGTTTACGACTAGCTGTGAGTCCCCCCTCACCACTAATCGACGGACTCCGAGGAATTTTGCTGCCCGGAGCCCTGCAAGAAGACCTTCATACTCTGTTGCGTTGTTGGTTGCAACAAAGTGAAGTTGAATGACATACTTAAGCTGTTCGCCCTGAGGCGTAACTAAGACCACTCCAGCCCCCGAGTGTTGAAAACTACGGGAGCCGTCAAAGTACATTGTCCAATAATCGGGGCATTCCAATTCCTTCGTCAACTGCACGGGTGGCTCAGGGTTGGTCCTTTCGACCACAAAGTCGGCCAAAACCTGAGACTTAACCGCCGTGCGAGGAGTGAAATGGATCTCGAAGGCACCGAACTCGACCGCCCATTTGGCGATTCGACCAGATTTTTCTGGATTTCGGACAATATCCCCTAATGGAAAAGAGGAGGGTACTGTGATCTTGTGTGCTTGAAAGTAATGTCGTAGCTTACGGGAAGCCATCAGTAGCGCGTAAAGTATCTTCTGGACCTCAGGGTAGCGCTCCTTAGGACCATGAAGTACTTCGCTCACATAGTAGACGGGTCTGTGTACTCCTTCCCTTTCCGCGATCAGAACTGCGCTGACCGCGTGTGGGGTGGCCGCCAAATACAAAAGTAATGGTTCTTCCTTTTCAGGAGACACCAATACTGGCGGACTGGAAAGATATGTTTTTACCTCCTGAAACGCTTTTTCGGCCTCGTCGGACCACGTGAAGTTATGATGTTTCCGCAAGGCTTTAAAGAAAGGTAGTCCCCTTTCGCCTAATCGCGATATAAAGCGACTTAAAGCCGCCATGCGACCAGCCAGGCGTTGAACATCCTTCATGGTCGAGGGCGACCTCATTTGTTCAATAGCTCTGATTTTCTCAGGATTAACCTCAATGCCCCTGGAACACACAAGGAAACCAAGAAGCTTCCCTGAAGAAACCCCGAAAGAACATTTCTCCGGGTTCAATTTTATTCCAAAGCGATTCAAGTTACAGAAGGTTTCAGCAAGATCGTCCAAATGAGATAATCTTTTGGTGCTCTTTACAACCAAGTCGTCTACATATGCTTCGAGATTACGCCCTATCTGGGAAAGAAAGGTCTTTTGCATCAAGCGCTGGTACGTGGAACCAGCGTTCTTGAGACCGAACGGCATTCTGACGTAGCAGTATGTGCCGAACGGGGTGATGAAGGCAGTTTTCTCTTCATCGTCTTCTGCCATGCTAATTTGATGATATCCTGAGTAGGCATCCAGAAAACTCATCAGTTCGTAACCCGCAGTGGAGTCAACCAGCTGGTCGATGCGGGGAAGGGGAAAGTCATCCTTCGGACAGGCACTGTTGAGTCTAGTATAGTCGACGCACATGCGCCACTTGCCATTTGACTTGCGGACCATGACCGGATTGGCGAGCCAGTCCGGGTGATTCACTTCGCGGATAAACCCGGCTTGCAAGAGTTTGTTTAACTCTTCTCGGATGGCTTCCTGTCGGTCGGTGGCAAAACGCCTGAGCTTTTGCTTTATTGGTCGTTGTCCAGGTCGAATTGCTAACCTGTGCTCAATTACTTCCCTTGGGACACCGGGCATGTCGGACGGTTTCCACGCAAACACGTCTGCGTTAGCCCGGAGGAAAGCAAAGAGGTCGAGTTCCTATTTGTCATCCAGGGCTGACCCAACCCGAATTGTCTTGGATGGGTCATCTGGGTACAAAGGAACTTGTTTGAGTTTCTCATCTGGTCGAGGAGCAGCGCTGATCGCATCGGTGGCGACGGTTGCGACCTAAGCGTCCGGGAGGGGAAGTTGATCGACCATCTCCAAAGATAGCCGGTCGCACGTGAGCGCCACGTTGCGACTTCCTCGGACCGAAATGACACCTTTGGGGCCAGGCAATTTCCCGCACTGATAAGCATAGTGCGTTGCCATCATGAACTTAGCAAGAGTCGGCCTGCCAAAGATTGCATTATAAGCTGAATCACAATCGATTACATCGAAAGTAACCAATTCTGTTCGGAAGTTATCTGGTTCTCCCAGAGTGACCGGGAGGACCACTTGTCCCAATGGCATCATGGAGGGGCCTGGGATTATCCCATAAAACGGATGGATTATTGGCTTGATCTTCGAACGAGGAATTTGCATCTCGTCGAGTGTCTTGACCAATAAAAGATCAAGGAAACTTCCCCCATCAATCAGGACCCTTTCGACTCTCGCGTTACTGATGATTGGGGTAATAACCAGAGGTAGCCTCAATGGTCGAGTTAGCCCCACAGGACAGTCAGCGCGATCGAACGTCAAAGGCATATCCGACCAACGGGGGTATTGAGGTTCGCCAAGGGATGTCTCCGTTTGGTTAACCTCTCGGCAAAAGGTTTTAAACTGCCTTTTGGAAACGAAAGAGGAGGAACCTCCGAAAATGACATTAACATGATTTTGAGGTACCTGGTAAGCCATTTCTTCGTCTCCGTCGACGTCTCTAACCCCGCACGCCTGCTCTTTAGGCGGTAAGGTTGGCATTGGCCCAGCTCCTTGGTAGAAATCATCCAGCTGTTTCAACCAACTCCTGTAGTTTTTGAGGTCGTGGCCTGCGGAGTTGTGGAGTGGACACCACCTCTTGCCCTCCTGTGGATTAGTTGATTTTTCTGGCTGGTCGGAATCCCGGCCGCCAGAAGCAGTTTTACTTTTAAAAGAAGACTTATTACCTTTGGTCGAAGGTGGTTTCTCCCCGACTGCGACCTCACGGTACTGTCCAGAGCGGCTCCTCTTCGACTTTTTTGACTTCCCATCCGGTGAAGACTCCGGCTTTTTGCTTGAATCTTCTTTCTTGGCGTCCTTGAAGCCTGGTTGGGGCGGTGGTCCCCCTTATCAACCATTCAGTTCCATTCGACTGCCTCGGCTGCATCGGAGTATCGATCAGCCATATCGAACAGATCGGCCACTGATCGAGGAGGGTGGATAAGCAAGTCTTCAGTGAATCTCCGGTATCGAACGGCATGCTTAAATGCCCTGATTACGGAGCCATCAGATATGTTCGGGATGGTATTTCTTACCCCGACAAACCTCTTGACAAACTGCCGAAGCGTTTCGGTCGAAGTTTGCCGCAGTCTATGCAAGTCGTCGTCCTTACCCGGCTTTTGGTAACAGTTTTGGAAATTGCTGAGGATGGCATCGCATAGCATTTCCCAATTATAGATAGAACCCTCAGGCTGATTGAACAACCAGGTTCTAGCCGGTCCTGCGAGGACTGTTGGCAGGTAGTTGGCCATGACCTTGTCATCGCCTCCTGCTGCTTGGATGGCAGTAATATAGATCTGAAGGAACTCAGATGGGTTTTGAGTTCCATCAAACCTCTCAATGGCCCCTGGTCGAAACTTATCGGGCCAAACGACTGCTCGTAGGCCAGGCGAGAAAGCTTTGCAACCAACGTAAGGACCGTGAACCGTCCTGCGACTTTCGGTCGGGTTTCGAGCAAACTCACTTAATGGCGAGGTTACTCGGGGTCCCAAACGAGAGTGAACGGGAACTCGATCCCTACTACGAGAGTCCTGCATTCGCCGATATTTGTCCTGTCGGGACGGTAGAGGTGGCGGGTAACTCCGTTGGCCAGAGCCAAAATGAGGACCATCTCGTTCACGGGAGTGTGTCACTGAGCGGGAAGAGGCTGTTGGGGTCGCCTCGGATGCGACGTCGTCTAGTCTTTCCGCCAAGATCCTAAAAAAGGCCGGTCTCTGCGCATCCGTGACCGTAGGAGGAAAATTACGCATGACCTCCGCGATAGATCGCAGTCGACCATGGGTACTTTTCCTAGGGGCACCAGGTGTTACTGTTTCTTCGTCCACTGGGAAATGCTCCGGTGGTAAGGAAGGAGTCTGGTCACGTCTACGACCACGCGACCGTCGAGAAGAACTCGGGGCAGCATCGTAACAAGCCTGCGCATCTTGAAGAGCCTCTAGGGCAGTTCTGCGTAGTTCGTTGTTCTGTCGCTCGAGATCTTGCTCCTCCTTCTGTTTGCGATCTTGTTCTTCCCTCTGTTTGCGATCTTGTTCTTCCCTGGCAGCCTGTTGATCGGGAGTTTCCTCCGACAACGCAGCAAACTGCCTAGGGAGAGAGGTCACCGATGGGGAGAACATCTCGGTTTGTTCCGAGTCAGACTCGAAATCAAAGAGACGGTGGAGGTTATCAGGGTCGAACCTTCCTGGGCTAACTTCAGGGTCACCATCATATTTTCCCTCAGCGGGATCGTATGACGGGCCGGATTCATCACCTAGCATATTAAGAACCTCTGCGGGTTCTGACCATGTGCCAGTTACCTCCTGGTCGATTAACATAACTTGGGGAGATGATTCAACCTGTGGAAGATTCTGGCCTTCGACCTCTTCCATCGGAACAGGATCACTTGGAGAAGGCATGGGTATATGGGCATAATCCTCGAGATCGAAATCGTTCTCGGAATCATATGCTCCAGCCATGTTTCGGCGAACCTCCGAATTTCAATTAGGACGCCTTGAGAAAGGCCCCACGGTGGGTGCCAGCTGTCGATGATTCGGACTCGGAGTCCTCAGCCGAACTTATGCAGAATTTGTAATTGTGAGACCTTTCAAGATGACCCTTCGGGAAGGTATGCTGAACAATAGTGAACAGGAGCACAGAGAGTTTAGACAGGTTCGGGCCCTCGATGGTGGGAGTAAAAGCCCTACGTCCTGTTGAGATTTCACTAAGTGTGGTAAAAGGTTTACAAATGAAGGGAAAAGTCCTCACAGGCGAGGATTTTCCCTGTAAGAGTGTACAAGGATAAGCCAAAGAAGGCTTATTAAAATGCTATATGAGGTGTGCCGTAGACTTGGCTAACTTGGATGATTTTGGATTTCTTGATCTTCCGATCTCTCGGTTGATGTTTTGGATGATCCCCCCCCTGATTGATGCTCCATGCCATCCTTTTGTACTGTTTGAAAGGGTGCCATGTAGAGGAAACTGCATCAAACGGTTGCACGGACGGTTGGATGCGGTTTTTTGGAACTGCTCTTAACCTCCATGCAGGTTAAACACGTGTTATTCACGGATAACTATATGTGTTAACCTTCTGACGGTTGATTCTCCACGTGTAGGAATCTTCGGGATATTTAGAATATCCTGTTGTACGGGCAACCGAATAAATAGATCTCAAGTATCTTGATCGGTAGATGTTCTGACCGCGGGATATTAGCTGACCGCGCAATATCCCGAATGTGTAGTTCGCGTACAGCCTACGAACTTCTGACCGCGCAAGGCTTACGGTCTGACCGCGTAAAGCTGCGACCTGATCGCGTAAAGCTTGCGACCTCATGGTGATGCCCCTCAGAATAGCTTGAATTCGCATCACCAGATACATGTCTGGTTCGAACCTGTCTTGGACCAAAAGTTTATTAGAAGTGACCCGGGTGTCAATCCTCGTCACAATGTACTAGTTTGGTTGGGAATTTTTACTCACTTGGTATGAATATATGGCAATGTAGATGGGTCTTCGATGTATATGTTTCAAATGCCTATACATGACTTTTCCCAACCTAATAGATGTGAAGTCCTGATGACTCACATACAGGCTAAAGATTATGCACAGTGGCACTTAGATGCTTGTGTGCATATTTACGTGTGAAATAATAATGCTGGCCCATGAATATTAGTATAGCAAATCATCGAGAATGTTATGTGATGACAGTGAATGGTGGCTTGTCAACAAAATTCCATATGTAGAGAACATTGTTTTGTTCTATCGGTATCTGACGGGTTTGCCGATGGAAAAATTGTCTTCTGTGGAGGTAATTGTTATGGTCTATCGGCAGCTCATGTGTTTACCGATAGAAAATATTTCTGAACAGTTCAGGAAGTAATTTATGCATGTCTTTCTTTTTGTATTATTTTCCCTTTTGCCGCTCTAGTTAGTCTCCAGTCCTGGGCTGAGTTATGGAACTCCAAGGCGAATTAATTGCCATATGGTTTGTTGATGGTTTTGTAGGGGAAGACATGTTGTCGTCTTCATCGGATGGTACTAGTGGTTCGACTAGGGCCAACCCCATCGTAACTACTGAAGATGCAGCTGTTACATCCCAGCGCAAGAGGGTGGGGCGAGGCGCGACGACGTTGGGGCGTTTGGCCAAACGCACGGATCTTTCTTGTGAGTTCAACCAATTTGGGAGGCCGATTGGAAAGAATGCTGGGAGGTACGCGGCCTACGTTGGGCTGTTGGCGAAAGAAAGGGTGAAGATCACCGTCCAGAGCTGGAAGGACGTGACGGCGGACGAGAGGGATAGGTTGTGGGCGGAAGTGAAGGTTAAATTAACTAAAATCGCTGAACTCTTTCGTAATCACATTCTCTTGGCTTATACTAAAGTTTAACTAACTCGTGATTAATTGTATGCATTTTTCGGAAACAGGCTAAGTGGAACATCCCCGACGATACACCTAGGACTGCCTGCTTGAAGGACATGAACGGAACATGGAAAACCTTTAAGAGCTGGCTCGTCAGTAACTTCCTCGCTACGGGGAAATCTCCTTGCGAGAAGTACCCCTTCATATCGGAGGAGGTATGGGAGGAATTCACCAAGCAGAAGGGGACTGAGGAGTTCAAGGCCCTTAGCGAGAAGAATAGGGCGATCCAGAAGAGGAACGACCACTCGCATCTGCTCGGATCCCGGGGATATGCGGGGAAGGAGGAGCAGTGGAAGAAGGAAGACGAGCAAAATCCTTTCATCGACACCCCTGAGTTGCCGCTCTCCGAGATCCGGGATGAGAGGTGCAAGCGATGGTGGAGGGGGAGGGGTCCCGTGTCGTCCACGGGGTCTGTGCAGTTCGCAACCCCTGGGGACGCCGACGTTGTGAGGCGAATGGTAAGTTGGCTAACCTCGTAAACTGTGTGCGCACAAGTGTATATAAGGCAATTTGTCTCACAAGGTACCTTTAAATGTAACATATCTCTTTTGAGAAGGAGGCAGCGGAGGGATTGTTTACCCCTTAGAGGGGGAACGACATCCTCACCCGGGCTCTAGGAAATAAGGAGCATCCCGGGCGGACACGGGCCGTGGGAGCCATTGTGTCGTGGAAGGCCAGTTTCGTAGATCCGGCTCCACCGAGGAAGAAGGCCCGCTCCTGGAAGGAAAAGGAAGCTGACCTCTCCGATAAGATACGAGCTGAGATACGGGCGGAGATGCGGGCTGAGATACGGGCTGAGGTGCAGTCTGAGGTGCAGTCCGAGGTTGCACAACTGAGGGAAGAGTTTGCACGGTTGAGAGAAGCATTGCTGGCCAAGAGTGCAGATGCGGATCCCCAGGACGACGGTACCCCGCGGGGTCGGATAAGCAGTTGCGCTTCGAAGGTACTCGCGGATCCAGTGGATCTACCTGAGGTACTGCAAGCCTTCATCTGTGCACTTAAGTTGATTCCACTCCCATTCTGTTAGAGTTGTTTCGCTAACCTGTTTTAATTGTTACAAATTTGCAGAAGCCGGAGGGCTGCATCCTACAGAATCACGTAGGCGCCGGGCAGGAAGTGGGTGGACACGGCTTCGTATATCCGTCTAGGCCGGATGTCCGGGTCCACTGTATACCTCTGCGGTTGGGGTTCGCAAAGGTACAGGTGGACATGGCCATGCCGGGCTACAACGATTCTCCGTTGCCAGTCCCAACAGAGGAACTGCAGACACTTGCTGAGGCAGTGGGCTCCTACATACAGTGGCCCAAGAAGTGTCTTCTAATACAACCAGTAAATCCTACACATTTTAGATTACATCCTACTCAGTACACTCAACTTGCATAATCTAACATACGTGCTCATTAATTGAAGTGGCCTGCCGCTGGGCTACCAGGGGACTGCGCCCCCAGCTCGGGGCATGAGGCCCGATCTCGTGTGACCCTGGACACATCAAAGACGGCCTCGACCCCACCCAGCGCATCCACGCCTTCACCTCGGAAGGAAGCCTCCATCACCTCGCCCTTGCCTTCGAAGGTACGAGCTCAGTCCTCGGCAAAAGGCAAGGGCAAAGGCAAGGGCAAAGGGCGACAGGGACAGCCGGAGAGGTTCAGGAACGGGTTCCCACTCATGTGCGCAAATTGGATCGATCAACCAGAGACCTCCACGAGTGGTACCTACACCGAGCTCGGCGCAATCTGAACTTCTTAGTTCCCTACAGGCCTGGGCAGTTCCACCGTGAGCCCGGGAGTATATCCGTGACACACGAGGATCTATTCGACCTCTACAACTGGCGGGAGCTCGATATGTCCATCATACGGACTGGAGTCCTGTGAGTTTGCTGATGCTATGTATTGTTGTTTTCTAACTCTGTTTGCTAACTCTGCATTGTTGTAGTTCATTTGAAATGTAGTAACTTTCTGTGCAATACTAATGTCGTCCTTTGCATGCAGGTGCATGTACAGGCTAGCATCGGAGGCTGCGTGTGACAAGGTGGGTTTCCTCAACCCAGAGAAAATAAGCCTCACGATGCTAAAGCACGACGCCGCGCACGCTGAGCAGTACATATCCAAGGCGCTGATGGCGCAGCAGGACAGGGAGTTCATTCTGGTGCCGTACCACCAAAGGTTAGTGCATTTCGTACTAATTTAACTCGATCTTGTATGTTACACCTGAGATATACTTTGAGCTAGCGGTCCTCTTTTACGTACAATGCAGGGGCCACTGGATCCTCATCGTGATCTGTCCGCCGAGAAACGAGGTGTACTACCTCGATTCGATGCGTGACAGATTATCGATCGAATATGTGGTCAAGGGGAATATGGAGGCGTAAGTAACTTATATGTTTGATTTAAATTTTCATCTCACTAGCTAATGATAATACATTAACCGGCAATACTAACTGAAATACAGGGCTTTTGATAAATATGTGTCCGCTGGAGGGAGGCATGCCGCACCGCAGGGCTCCCTACTAGCTTGGAAAGAATATGAGGTACTCACGAGACTTTTTATTTATGTTTAATTAATTTATGGAGACAGTAGCTAACATGTCTTCGCATATGCAATTATCTCAGTACCATCAGCAGCCGCAATCGTGGGAATGCGGGTTTTACGTGTTGCGCTACATGTATGACCTAGTGCAGACAAACTTTGCCCAATTCCCCCAGGTAAGCATCGATAGCTAACTCAAATTTGAAAATTGGGTGTCACGTTCTAAATTAGGAAGTTAGTTACTAAGTATTCACACATGCTTGCAGATCGCCATGTCGAAAGGCTCATACGAAAATGCAAAGATTAGAGATCTTCGACAAATCTGGGCTCAATATGTCATGGAGGAAGTTGCGCCCAACCATCCGCCATGATAATTTTCTCTTTTTCGTGTACTCTGTGCATAGACTGTTTATATACATGTGAATAAATATATATGTCAATAAATGTCCACATTGGATTGCAATTTGTATTTGTCCATATATATGTGAATAAATGTGAATAACTGTCTAATGTGTCAATCTGTTATGTGAATTTGCCCTTCTTTGCATCTGTACTGTATTGTGTATCCAATCTATAATGTATTGCATCTGTACTGTATATGTGAATGTACTGTATTGTGAATGTAAATAACGTACTGTATATGTGAATGTTCTATCGGTAAATTCATTCACAGCCGACAGACTACTACAAAATTTCTATCGGTAAACTCATCCACAACCGAGAGACTACTACCACTTTTTCTATCAGTAAACTAGAAATTAACCTTCAGAATAGTGTGACTTTTCCTGCCGGTGAACTCATCCACAACCGAGAGACTACTGTAGTTTTTTCTATCGGTAAACTTATAATTAACCGTTAGAAGAGTGTGATTTTTCCTGCCGGTGAACTCATACACAACCGAGAGAGTACTAAACTTTTTTCTATCGGTAATCTCATTTTCAACCGAGAGAGTGCTAAACTTTTTTCTGTCGGTAAAATTATAATTAACCGTTAGAATATCGGTATTTTTCCCAACGCTAAACGTCAGACGACGACGGGTTTTCTATCGGTACAATCATAAGGTGCCGATAGAATAGTAATATTTTCCTATCGGTAATCATGTAATTAACCGTTAGAATAGTGATACTTTTCCCACCGTTAATCGTCAGACTACGACGAGTTTGCTATCGGTACACTCCTAAGATGCCGATAGAATTGTTAATTTCTTCTGTCGGTTATTTACCGATAGAAAATGTTCTGTCTTATTCTATCTTGTCTATCTCTATCGGTACGAAAACCGATAGTAGAAGTGTTTTTTTTTACCGATAGAAGAAAGCTTTTCTGTACTAGTGAAACAACCCAAGTGCCAGGGGTTTTTTTCCTCTTAACAGAGAATTGTACAGTTGCCCACACGATCACAGTGGTCAACTATATAGGTTTTGGGATAGGCTTCTGCATTGCTTTTAGTCTGAAAGCCAGTACTTTCTCATGCGGACTCCAAAAGAAAGCAATTATATAGGTGTTTCGATAGCCTTGACAAGCCTTACAACTTTGTAATTATAAGTCTTTCCATTTGATCCCATTTTCAATCCCAAAACAGCATCAAAAGTCTAGTAGACAAATTCTCTTTTTGAATTGTCCACATATTTTCTATCTAGTTAGGCCATGCACCTATAAGACAAATAAATAAACATAATTTTAATTTATTTACTAAAGAAATAAAAAGGGAAAAATATAAGTTTTTCTACAAAAATAAGTATTAATATAATGCACTAGACCCAAGATAATAATAAAACCAATAAAATCCATTCTAGGAATATGTAAAAGTATGTGTAAAAAATATAGTAAATATAATACTCCAAAACACAATAACTTTATACTTCATATTTGTTATATCTCAAGATGATTAACTGATGAACCATAATAAACAATGTTAAAAAATATATTATGCGACATTTAAATGGACTAGTCCGCCGATTAATCAAAAACTGCTGACTAATCGTATTATACGTATTACTAATCGTTCACGACTACTAAAAACCCTCCGACTATATTATACACGATGGTTTACATACTGCGGATGAAAAATTGGCTGATTAATCATCCTTGGAGGCCAATGTTTAAAATGTCGGGGAGGACAGAGTGAGGAACGTTGTCAGCGGCTCAGGAGTTGTCGAGTCAAGGGTAGGGTTGAGAGATGTGGGGTGCTTGTCGGCTGCGTAGAGGGACTAAGGGTTGTTTATTTGGTGGGGATAGGGACTGGCTTTAGCCTGTAGACTGACATGATAGTGTTTGGCAGGGGATGACTTATTACTAGGCCGATCAACTGGGGCTGAAGCCCAGCTGCCCAAGTATATAGCCCTGGCTCTAGTTTTGTCCCTCGTTCGCACATAACTTTTCACTAACAACACGATTAAACTATAAGTGGTCAAATCTTTCAGTACTTCAAATTATTTGGGACCATCTATTTTATCAAATCTGATGGCTTGGATTGATTAATACCTCTTAATAGGTATTGGTGGTACCCTATAGGTATCTCTACATGAAGGAGAAGAAAGTAATTAGTTCAAACTAACCATTGAGTTTAAATATGACTTCTCAACTCATCTTCACTTTGTTTTTCTTTCTATCTCCTTTTGTCTTTTCCTTCATGAGCTTTGAATTTTTTTTTTGAGAAAGAATGTAAATCTTAAATTATTGGCAAGTCACACATGAATATATTTGTATGCGAAATCAGTTGCCCATAAAATGCAATAAAATCAAATATTTATATGTGAGATGGATGTTGGCAAGAGGTCATGAGCTTGAAAATCTGATGTTATTAATGAGTCAATGTGTCAGTGAAATTGTAGATCAATCTAAATTTTTTTTCTGTGAACCCAGTGTATAAATATGATAATTTTATTCAGTCTGATGTAAAATTTTATACTTAAATATAGAAACTTCGAAGAAGACGAGTTGTTGCAAATCAAAGGCAACTAGGACCAAAATTTGTTTACGATAATTTTGCTCAATCCCATGCTAATTTCCATGCCTCAAATATAGAAACTCGGAAGAAGACGAAATGTTGCTAATCAACGGCGATGAGTACCAAATTTGTTAAGATCTGGATACCTAATTCTGATTTGTAAAGGCTACTCGAAGTTTTTTCTAAATCAAATCATAATTGTGCAGTAGATATTGAAATTTTTTTATAGCGATTATTGCAAAACCATCTAAAAATAGTGCTACTTGTTATGGGATTTGTTGCCCAAATATTTTCTAAAACAAAAAATCAATTTTACCTTCTATGAATCAATGGCCAGATTTGATTAATACCTTCTAAAGTGTGGGAGATGTTGGTACCTTCTAGTACCTCACATACTTTATTATTACGTATGTAGATGTATCTTGTTGTTAGTGATTAGTTAAGTATTATGAAATTCTATTTTGCACCTTTGGACAAACATGTCAGTAATACTGAAGCTTTATTTTGTACGAGGGTCTAAAATTGGTAGGTTATTTTCTTCCTATGAAAAGTTGAGGTTCTAAAAAGATCCACCACTCAAAATCTTGGTCACAAAATGAGATTTATTCCTACATTTTATTAAAGCAGTTCAATTTACCTCTATTATTCACTCCAATACGAAATCATATGATCCACTTTTTTTACAATAATTAGATTATTATTTTGTGTAATGTTAACCTTGCGTTTGAACTTTCCTACACGCAAGGCTTTCATTCTCATTGAAATTTGAGGAAAACAGAAAAAAGTTTTCATAGTACTCCACCCATACTTCATTATTGCATGTTTATCGGTTCCAATATGAAAAGTTTTGCTAGTGCAGGCAACAATCCAACAAACAATGGAAGGCATTACACTTAAATTCAGTATTGCGTTAAGTGCCGTTAACAAATAGCTAAGGCCTCGTAATCAGCCGGACATGATCATGTCCTTCGTTGGAAGCTTACATTTGTTGCAGTAATCATTGATGAGTGTATGTTCAAAGGACGAATCTTGAGGCGTTACATGTCGTATGAACTGAAAATCTTCCTTGTAACATAAGGTTGTAACTTGTATGTATGCACGTCCGCTGTATTAAAAGTTACAGTGCCTTTTTTTAGAGAATGATAAATACATTTAAAGTTTTATTAAGTGGTATGTATTTTTTCTCATTATTAAATCAAAATTCTATCTTTGGATCTAGTCCATGTAAGATTCACCTAACTCTCTCTTTAACATCACTGGTGATGGCATAAATATGTCGAAGTGGTGGTGAGGTGCAGAGGCACTATCAACCATGACTGGCAACGGTGGGCAATAGCGATCAATGTAGAAGATGAGATGATGGGTGGTAGTTGGGTGGTGGTCAAAGTTGTGTGGCGGGCTAGTGTTGTCTCTATTGTCTGGAGGCGGCGGTGGTCAATGAGGGACGAGAGGAGACAAGCGGCATTGATGTTGTTCTCAACGACCATCATGGAGGTGGTGGAAGGGAGTGCATTGTGGGGGTTGGGTGACATTGGTTGTGAGCGTCATGATGAGATGGAGAAGGAGATGTAGTAAGAGGGAAAAGGTGGAGATTAAATATGTTTATAAATGAATGATGTGGATGGTTCAAGTTCTCTATGTCAAAAAAAAATAGGTGACTCCTAGGTCTTCTATTGTTTTTTTAAAACACTTTGGTTCTTAGTTATGCTTTAAAATGCATCAAATTACTCCTAGTTTTTAGATTAGATCAATTTGATCCCACTGTGTTTTTGCCAAAAAATGACAAAGACGTGTCATATTATTTTGATAATTGTTGGTGGCCTATGCAATCGATTGTCTTAATAATAGTATAAAAAAGGCCAAGTGCTGGGGAGACAAGTAACGGCCATAGAGGCATAGCGGTGGCACCGTACTGGCCGTGACAACATTTGCAGGAGAAGCCACAACTATGAGCTTGTCCCCCTCCTCGATTGGGAGCAACGAGAGGAGGTGGTTCGATCTTGCCAGAGGTCTAATAGCGAGCAAACTTGGGTCGGCCTGAGGCGGCAGTAGAGAGAGAAGGTGCACGAGGGTTTCTGTGGTCGAGACGGCGACGTCGGGGCTGGCTATGTTATGGTAAGGGCGTGGAAGAAATGGTGATTGTGGAGGGTAGAGATGACAAGAGAACGAGCGACCATGATGAAGAACCCCCAGGCCCCAGCTACATGCCCTTTACTTATTTGAGATCCATGGATGGGTTAGATTTGCAAAAAAAAAAATGTTGTTTGTTTCTGAAAGGACGGAACTATTTGTCGAATTTGATCAACTATAAATAGCATGGCTCTTATGCCTTTAAGGATCATCAGCATAACTTGTACATAAGCACAAAGTTATCATTTATTCATTATTCTCTCGTGATAAAGAATAAGAAAAAAAAGATAAGAGTCAGGAGCGGAATGGGAAAAAAATTTTCATGGCTTTTACTAGTCTCCTCCTCTGTCTCTAGGTAGAGAGGAAAATTTTATTAAGATCGAGTAAGATAGGTTTGAGGCTGTGGGTATAAGAACACCAAGAATGTTTTTCTTAGTTAAATCAAGGATTTCTATCTAAATCTAAGTTAAAGTTAACGTGTTTCTAGATGATGGTGGCACATAATTTAGAACTACAATAGTAGTATTATTCAAAACCACATAAAAAGAGAAGACATAAATTGACTTATAAAATGGGAGATTCAAAACCACGTAAAAAGAGAAGACATAAATTGACTTATAGAATGAGAGAGACGTGGATGTCCCTCTTCTACTGGTTTTAAAAGAAAGAAATAAACGTCAAAGAAAAGGAGGGAACAGGAGAGAAAGATGAGTTTTGCTTTGCGCTAAATCAGCTTCACACACTATGCACTGTTTTTTTTTCATATTGTTTTATGTCCATAAGCATAAAATAGATATTAAATTGAACCACATTCAAAAGTAAAGGGATTGGTTGGGTCCATTTCAAAATAGAGGTACCATAGTGTACCTGAAAATAGAGTAGAAGGATCAAAAGTGCACTTATCCTTTAATAAATCACAGATTGCTATTAGCATTATGCAAAAGAGAAACACAAAATGAACATGAAAAAGAAATGAACATGGAAATAGCAAGATGATACAGATATTATGCAAAAGAACAGAATCCTTGCGCATCCAAGCACAGTTCGTACTTTTCAGCAGGAATGCTTGGTACTTATGCTCTCACTAGCCGCAATGGTATTTTTTCAGGCAACCCCGGCCAGTGTACGAACCACCGCGTGCCGGGCACGAGCCAGGGCACGCCGGCCTGTTCTTGTTGAGGGCACCTGCCGCGATACTGTTGACAAGAATGCGGCGGTGCACCTCCATGTCCATCGTGAACTCCGGCTCGACGTCGGCCTCCAGCGTCGCCATCAGCTGGCGCGCCATGTCGACGTTGTACGTGCCTGTGCCGGCGAACGCAGCAGCGTTCATGTCGCCGGTGACAACGCCAGCGAGTGCAAGGACGACGGCGAGGAGGAGAAACGGAGATATGTACACCTTCCTATCCATGGTCTCTATTTTGCACTACTTATTAATTTGCACTACTTATTAATTTGGAGCTTAGTGCTGCAAAAGAGAGTGAGACTAAACACCAACTTATAGCCAACCAAAGGTTTGGCACGAATCAATTGTCGTACATATGGTCCCTCGCATAGTGTTTTCTAAAGAACTTTGGTAAAGGACTAAATGATATCGTATTCCCTTTATTTCTTTCCAGTCGAAAAGAGCCAATGGTGCAACGTCCACCAACAAATTTTTTTTTCCGCCAACCATGATAGCCAACAACCCACATGCATGCACCAGCTTATATGGATTCCACCAAAACAATATTTTCATACGAGACTAAAATCTCTAAAACTCGATCTATCCGATAAGAACCGAAGGTATGTTTTTTCATATATGACGATCCAGACCCTATTAGGGTGAAACAGCCCTAAATCTACCAACCTAATTAAATTCAAGCCACAAATAAAAATTTGTAGGAATTGATTCTAGTTCATCCCTCAGTTTGCAAACGGGACCCCAAGAGCTCAAATTTCTGAATTTTTCAGTAAAAATCCTAAAATTGATCAAATTTTTGGTGAGCAGTCCAAAATCCACCTGAACCACTTTTTCACTCACTGGACAAACCATGAATCGCGTTGATGGACACCGTATGAAAATATTAGGATTTGTGCAGAACACAGATAGGGTGATAGGTTGGACAACCAGTAGGGAGCGAGTGCAGAGTAGGGTGCGGTCGTGGCAAGGGAGCTCCACTGTGGCGTTGTCACCGTCCTTGGAGAAGGCATACAACGTCTGGATGAATTGGAACGCGCTGAGGCACATATTCTCTTTCAAATACCAAAATAAAATAGAGTGAAAAAATTAGAAGTATTTTATTTTGTCTTTTAGTCATGTTTCTAACATTATTGCTACCCACTTGTTTGATATCGGTGACTCTTATAGATTCGTCACCATATACTTCAATTGAATGTTAGTCCATTTTTTTTCAGATCCAATAAAATAAAATCATTTTATTTTTATAAAACTTCAATATAAAAAATTATTAAGATAGTCAAAAAAGTAGATAATAGAATAACATATAGTTCAAAATAGTTGTGATAGTTTGAAAAAGAGAGTGTATTAATAATATATGCACAACTTTC
The DNA here is from genome assembly GCA_019359835.1 of Pharus latifolius. NCBI lineage: Eukaryota > Viridiplantae > Streptophyta > Magnoliopsida > Poales > Poaceae > Pharus > Pharus latifolius. The sequence continues at coordinate 17,516,227 of CM033326.1, read as the reverse complement.
CTTATACTGTCTTAACTTGACAACTTAATTTAGATAGTGTTTTAACTTAACTATGATTCCTTTGCTCCGTGAATAACTAATGTATGAAAGTAACACGTGTGTGAAGAAGTCTAATAGACAAGTCCTATATATAGTCACTTCCATTGGTTAAAGGATGTTTTGAGCATTCAAGAATTAACAGCTCATTCCATACATGACAACAAATGTTATTATTTATGTGGACAAGTCTGGCTTCATTCTTTGGTTTCCTTCTCAGGTAAGTAGTTATTTTTTTTTTGGGTCGTAGTAATTACTAAGAAGTCGATTTGAACTCAAATTCTATCACTAATCGCAAGTACACACGTATAGGTATTAATATGAAAAACCTATTTTGGCCACAAGTAATTTCTTTTGTAACATTAAAAAAAATTTTGAGTCTAGTAATAAAACATTGATGGTTTAATGACATTAAAGATATGGATCTATACGTGATTCTCAAAATTTATTTGATGTGTCTTTCAGCTAATTTTTTTTCAACTTCATTCATACGATGGACTAAAATATCACTTATAAAAATTTTGCCCAATTAGTGACTGATTTTCTTCTAGTTGTTTTGATTGATAAACTAATAACACCATTTAACTATAACTGTATTTTAGCATTAGTCCGGGTATTATAAATTATGATCAATCATGATTCCAACATAACCACAAGTGTTAGTTTAGGCCATCACAACTCAAACAAATCACAATCAATCTATGAACTATCAGTTCTATTGCAAAGGATCTAACTATAAATTAGTCCTAACTTTTGGGGTTCTTTCACAAAATAAGTGGCTCCATGACTTTTTGAAATCCTTAAAAAAATGGTGAATCTAAATAATGTATCATTATGAACTGCCTGAATGATTCCCAATAGCTGAAATGTAAAAATAGCCGTAACTTTTTGTTCCGTATTCAAATGAGGCGAATGAATATTCTATTGTGTTCGCCTCATCAATATGAATGCAATGGTGTAAAATTTTCCTAAGTAAACTCTCATTACTATAGTCAATATTTTTCAATATCCGAATAATATGTCAGACTGGACCAGAGTCAAGTTTGATTGCATATGCTATGAGCCAAGTCAATTATACACAAATTAAATAATACAAATACTTTAAATTCATACATAATTATAAATAAAAATAAAAAGGGGTTATCCTCATGTAATCGCTTCACAACGATGTTTATCTATTTGATTTTTAAATTTAAATAAAGGATAAACATCCCTATATATCCTCAACAAGCCGTCTAGCCTCTAAAAATAGATGGGGCTCTCCACTTTGAAGTGGTTGTACATTGTCTTTCTTCTCACGCATGAAGAGTTCTAGTGAGAGATATCTCACATAACTCTTCCTTTCTTCTATGCAGCTCCATCTACTGGCAAGAGAGTTCTTGTGAGAATCGTCTCTGAGAACCCATTCTCGTTATTTCTCCTCTTCCATCTGAGACATTTGAAGCCACAGGAGTGACCATCAATAATAATTCTCTTCTGTTAGCATAGCATGCATTATGCATTATATGGATGGCTAGTACAAGAGCATGGGCTCAGCATAGGCACTATCCAGTTTGGGGATGGAGATATGTCTGCTCACTAGCATATGTGCTAGCAAGTTTAGTAATCTAAAAGAGAGCATGGAGCAATTCTTAGAGCATAGAGTAAAACCATGGTGTTCGTTATAAGGCTCCCATCCAGCTGAGCAAGAGAAGCATGATTCATTGTGGCGAGAGGTTGGATAATGAAAGGTGTAAGATGTGTCGCTTTCAAATCTATTCTCATCGCGCCAAAGGAGCAAATTTGGGGAAGGTGCAAGACAGATCGCTCCAGGTCCATCCTGCAATTATTGAGATGAGCCATCCAGGAGTCCTCTAATATTGAGCCATCCATACTACATCTTGAGAGTATCATCTAGAGCCATCGACCAACATCCCGATGAGCATCAATGCCAAGTCACCTGCATCTCCAAATGCCTAAGAGGCTAAGGTACTTTCACTAGTTTATCACCACATCATATCGTCGGGCACTATTGCTTCGCAAAGGTAACCACCCCATCCATGACTGATGAAACTAAACATCATCAATGCCAGACACAGACGAGACAAAGGCATTTATCTGTTTGTGACCGATGAGGCTGAACATCACCTAGGCCAAGCACCAAGGAGGCAAAGGCCCCACCATGTGATAGCATGCATGATAGACTGACGAGGATATGGACTTACACATTTCTCATGGATTGGCACATGCATCACATATATGGAGGACAAATCTGAAGTTCGAAAACAACAGCCATCGATGAATTAATCAGAGGTCTCCTACAAATCCAATCTCCAGATGTAATTAACTAGGAGTCACCTAGTCCCTGATGTTAGATGCAATTCCATAAGTGCAATGAGACAACGTAAACATCCTAAGAGAACTTGTATCTTATAATTCAAGACGAATAAATAAAGTTTATGTTTCTGTCAAGTTTGTGTGTTCTTTTATATTGATGTGTGTATATTGACACGTACACAACTTAGAATTTCATCCAGAGGGAAATTTCTTGGTGAAACAGACACCTAATTGAGAGTCATTGGGTCATAAACTATATCACAGATAGATTGCAATTGAATAGTTCCTACTAAGATCATATGAGATGGTCCTCACATGAGGTGTTTTTTTTTTCATTTGCATTACAAAAAGCTGTGGTCCGGAAAGCCAAGTTTTTTTTTAAAGAGGCTCCATCCAGCGAGTCACCGGATAAAAGGGTTTATAAGATTAAAAATATATGGTATCTGGATACATAATGTAAAGCAGATCACTGCCCCTCCTTGAAAGTACTGGAGGCCAGCTTACAGTAGAGAGAAAAGAGTAGAGTAAAATGCTATCGAACTTATTGCAACCCACTTGTAGCTTCTGAGCTTGCTCCTCCTTCATCCTACTTGCCCAGGACAAAAGATTTTTCTCTGATTAATTCCTTCAAGATATACAACAATGGATTAGCATGTCGAAAAACCGATTCATTGTGCATTTTCTAGATGCTCAAGAGGCAGGCAATTAGAACTATACAACGATGGATTAGCATGTCGAAAAACTGCTTCATTGTGCATTTTCCAGATACTTCAGATGCAGGCGATTAGAACTGTCGTCCATGCTTTCTAGCTTAGGAGATTATATATGCTCTTGATCGCAAGGAAAGGATCTCACCCACTCCACTTAGCATTTTTAACCAATTGGTGATAAGAGGCCAACCACTGTCCAAACTTCCATTAGGAAATTACTTTGAAGAAAGAGATGGTTGGCTGTTTCTTCGTGATCCAAGCAGATAGGGCACAAGAAGGATGGTAAGTCTATATCTTTCCTTCCTAGGTTATCTCTAGTGTTATGCCTGTTCTTAAGAAAAATCCAGATAAATACTTTGACCTTCAGCACTGCTTTACTTTTCCAGATGAATTCATAATTCAGATTCCTTGGCAAAGGTTCAAAGTTAGCAATAAATTATATCCATACTTTGTCGATGTTTCTAAAAGATACATAACATAGGTTGCTAATATGATACTACAATAGTTATGTTTATGACCTTAATGCATACTTCTGTTTTACTTAGATAGTATACAATGTAGATCATGTCTGTACTTTGCCAATTTACACATATTGTTAATCTGGAATTGTGGTATTTATATTTGTGATTTCAGTGTACATCAAGGTTGTTGCACCCACAACAATACGCAGGGCACCCTATTAATTAATAATAATGATGCTATGTACATGAATAACCGCTTATCGAAAGCTACATCAAACGAATAATTTGTCGGTGTCATCTGATTCGTAGATTAATAATTTGTCCCGAGTTGTATTAGCTAAGCATTTTTTCATAAATTTGGCTCGTTATAACTCGGGACTATCAGATAGATGGTCAAATCTTATTTGTTTGGTGATTGACATGAAAATTTGTTGATTTTTAGGTAAATGTGGGAACTCAAATTTACTCTGAAATTTAATATTTAGTCTTATTAGTCTTAAAGTTTGTGTGAATTAAGTTTTCAGGAAACTAATATTTTTAATCCTTAATATTAGGTCTCACAGTTTGTATGAGTTAAGAGTTCAGATAATTAATATTTTTAATTCTTAATTTTTAAGTTTCATTAATATTTAATCTTAGAGTTCGTATCAATTAGGGTTTCAAAATGTAATAATTTTCATTTCAAATTTTTAATATTTTACTTTAGAATTGTATTGCTTAAGAGTTTTTTCGTAAATCTGGTGTTATATATATATATAACAACCCAAAAATAGGGTCTAAAATTTTGTTGTAATAAAAAGAGACCTTAAAAGTTTCATTTTAGACTTAGTCTAAAAGTGTTCTGAAGAGTGCCATCTAGAAGTCTCAATCAAAACTTAGATTAATTCTAAAACTTATATTGTTTAGGTGGATTATGTTTGCGATATTTATTCTTGTAAGTGCTCTGCCAGAATGTTCTGGGGAGGACCCTTCCCAATGACTCTCAAACTCACGCATGCTCGTCTCCATAGTACCTCTCGAGGAGGTCTCTGCCTTCTCCAAGGAGGCGTTGTAGGACCAGACTGCAAAGGAAAAACATTATATAATGCAACGAGCAAACTTCATCGAGACTAGAGTTCTGGAAGCTTATGCTAGCTACCGGGAGCTGCGGAGGCTGAAGTTCCTGGCATAGCCTGATACCCCTCTGGCCTTGTTCGAAGGGAGCTAACCAAATGAGCGCCAGCTCCTCCGCCAGGTCCCGCATGCTCCCCGAGCCCGGACCACTGATATCTTGGCAATGAGCACCAGTTCGTCGTCAGTCCAAATGGGGACTCAGGTGCCCAAGGATCAGGAGTAGCTCGAAGACTTTAGGGAGTATACTACCTCTGAATTCCCCACCCAGAGGTTAGAATGAACTCCGAAGCCAATCCCCCTAGTGGTCGCAGGAGGATATCACATGGTATTCATCTACCCGGGGAGTTTTTCATACGGAAAACCCTAATTAAAATAATAATTTCGCAAAAAACACAAAAGAAAATAAAATTGCAAAAATGACTATAGTCGCCACTCGGGCTGGCGACTTAGCACCGAAAACCCTAAGTGGCTAGCCCGGCTGGCGACTGACTCTTTCGGATCCTCTGTAGCCAGCCGGGTTGGCGACTTAAGGGACTATATATCCACCAGAGGTGGCGACAGAGGGTGTGGGCCGAAAAAAAAATTTCAGTTGAAAGAGAGAGCCAGAGAGGGAAGGAAAAGAGAGGAAAAGAGAAGAGGAGAGGAGGAAAGGAAAGGAAAGGAAAGGAAAGGGAAGAAGAAGAAGAAGAAGAAGGTAAGCTTTTTATAATTTTCTAATTAAATCTGTTTTAGAAATTAGTTTTAAATACATATCAGTTTTAAAAATTAAATTTAAAATGCAGATATACGTTAGAAATTAATTTTAAATGCATATCTGTTTTAAAAATATAGTTTAGAGTATAGATCTGCTTTAGAAATTCGTGGAAAATATATATCTGCTTTAGAAATTAAATTTGGAATACAGATATGTTTTAGAAATTAGGTTTAAATACATATCTGTTTTAGAAAATTAGTTTAGAGTATAGATCTGATTTAGAAATTTGTGGAAAATACATATCTGCTTTAGAAATTTAGTTTAGAGTATAGATCTGTTTTAGAAATTTGTGGAAAATACATATATTCTTTACAAATTTAGTTTAGAGTATAGATCTGCTTTCGAAATTCGTGGAAAATATATATCTGCTTTAGAAATTAAATTTGGAATACAGATATGTTTTAGAAATTAGGTTTAAATACATATCTGCTTTAGAAAATTAGTTTAAAGTATAGATCTGATTTAGAAATTTAGTTTAGAGTATAGATATGATTTATAAATTTGTGGAAAATACATATCTGCTTTAGAAATTTAGTTTAGAGTATAGATCTGTTATAGAAATTTGTGAAAAATACATATATGCTTTACAAATTTAGTTTAGAGTATAGATCTACTTTCAAAATTCGTGGAAAATGTGTTAATAACTTAGATATGTTATGCGAACCTTCATGCAAGATGTGATGTGTACATAAAATAATTTAGATCTGTTGTATAATGTAACACCCCTATTTTCTCAAATCCTGGCTTGCCTCGTCTCTCTCTATTTCAAAATGAGATCCCAGTTGTGCCAGTATCTTACCCCAAAAAGTTGGCAGTCAAATTCTTTCGTTCAGACCTTTTTCGCAAATCAGCCCAAAAGTATCACAAATTAGTTCTTTTCAGATTTGTTAGAAGCCCAAAAAGACTAAAAGTCTCAGACCATCTCCAAACTTTGATCTGATTCAGTGAACATCTCCCATTCACTATTCTGAACAATTTTCCCTTCTGGAAGAATTCCCAAATCGTATCCTAAACCCTATTTTTTAGCCTCGCCATTTTCTAAAACCCTAATTACCCTGTTTACCCTAATTACTCTATTTTCGATTTTTGACAAAACCACCAAATCTTATTGGATCTTACCATTTTTCTTGCTAGATGAGTCCAAGTGATTTAGTAGCACTCATATGCAAAATCAGATCTCAGATCAGCCCTCTAGATCTCCAGATTTGCAAATAGGTCCAAGATCCCAAAAGAATTCCTTGCAGATCAGTCCAAAACCTTCGCAAATCAGTCCAAATCTTGCAACCAGGCCCCTGTGCCATTTTCGACCACGACTAGGCCCCGTTCATCCGTGCCTCGCCACCTTGCCTCGCCGCAAAACTCGCCGTCGGCCATCTTCTTCTGTCGCCTGTGCTCGTGACCGGTTGAACCACCCCGCGCGCACGTGCCAGCAACCAGAGCCCCGTTGAAACCAACGGATAAATGCCCGCGCTCCAGCACTGTTTTCGCGCGCGCACACTTGTGGCCGTGGCACTTGCATGTGTGTACGTGTCATCGCCGGAGCTGCGTTGCTGCCTTCGCATCTGCGCCGTTCCAAACCCCGTTCCAACGCGCCCCCGACAGCACTGGCAAAGCTACTGCACAGCCCGCGCACATCATGTCGCCGTTCGCCATTGTCGTGCCTGCGCCTGGCCATCCTTGTCCCCGGCTCGATTTCCCTCGTCGTTTCCCTCGCTGGCTCCGTCTCATAACCTATTTAAACCCCCACGTGCTGTGAAAACTCCAAACCTCCAGAAAATCGGCTAAGTCCCAAGCATAGCCACTTTCTTCTTCTTCTCCAGCGAGCTGTTTTTGAGGCCACCTTCGCCAGAGCAATTCACAGCCCCTCACTCCAATCCAAGCTCACCTGTGAGTTCCTCTCATCCACCTGTCTGTGTCATAGCTCCCAATTGGCCACCGGTGAACCCCATTGCCAGTGATCGCCGTGAAAAGCCTTTTGCCCTGTTCCCCAAATTAATCTCACTCCAGTCCTTTTCACCACTCATTTCTGTGGAATGAAATGATCCTTAACCATTTCTCAGCAAGCCTGCTCAGTCACATTTTGAATTTAACTCAGTTCGAGAGGTTCCCCGATTTTTCGCGCGCCGCCGTGGATGCCTCACGTCGCCGGCACGCCTCACTGTGTATTCACCCAAATAGAACCCACCTACACCTTCCTTGTATCCTCTAGATGGTGTAGTCCAGAGCATTTGACCAGAATTGTTGTGTAGCGCCTGTTCGTCGTTCACCGTCTTCTCCAAGTCCAGCGCCAACGCCGACGAGCTCAAATGCTCAATCCCAGCCAAATTCCTTTCACCAAAGCAATCAGCACCACCTCAGGAGTGTTTTACCCCAATCAATTTCAAGGTTAATCCACCCTAGCTCTCTATCACCGTGGCAAGTCTTTGTCTCAGGCGGCCGGCAAATTCAACTCCGCCGTTCGTCGCCGTCAAGCCATCCAAATTCAATTAACCTCACCAGTGGCTCCACCTTGATCCCGCCTGCATGTTTGACAAACTTAGACAAGCAACGCATGCGTGGTTCATCCAGACACGCGTACCCTAGTTGCTGTAGTGCAGTGGCATTCGATTTTCCCTATGCCAGGGACTTTGTTGCAATTCCCTGTAATCCCTAGACTTTTCTGTGAACTCCACTTTGTCCCTTAGCTTGGCCTCAGCCCCCTGAGAATTCCTTCCACTATCTCGACATCTGGATCTGCCCAGATTGGAAGATACGACCTTGCCAAGTTTCTGTCCAGATCAATGTCTGTGCCATGTCGCCACCGCTGTTCATCGCCGGAGTTCTGCACCGTCCGGCCATCTCTTGCCTTGAAACCACTTGAATTGTATTCCTGGCATCTTGGCCTATCTCCTATACATAGTTGGCGAAGTGTTCAAAGTCCAGAATCAAATCTAATGCTTTGCCCTAGTTTTTGACATTGTCAGTCCAATGTCAGTGCGTGTCAGCCACTGACATTAGCCTTGTTTATCATCTTCTGGTTAAGAAATTGAAATGCCACTTTGTCTCCTAGATTCTTGGAGTTGTGCTCTACAACGTTCTCTACTGCCACTTCTCCAGAAAACCTACCTAAGACCAACTTATGGCAATGTCTAGCCGTGGACCGAATGTCGGCCTTTCGACATTCAACTCCTTTTGAGCCCATCTCTTCAATCAGCACCCAAGTGACTTTGTCCAAATCTTTCCCCTTGCATGCATGATATATTTACTTATTATTTTCTATTGCAAATATTTTCTGTATGCTTATATGGCATGTGCGTTGTATTGCTTGTGTCCGCCGCAGAGCCCGAAGTTGAAGGAGCGGAAGAAGTCTTCGAAGTTTCGTCCGAGTAACTAGACCCAGTATTGCAAGGTAAGTCTCAACCCCTTGATCATGTCTCACCTAATATTTTGAAATGAAGTATGTTAGTTGTTTTCAAAGTATACACATGCCTTATATTCAAATGAGAGTATGTTCAAATAATGTGGTTAGATATAACCTAAATGATTGTGAGGCCCCTCTTGTGATTGAATACCCATGCACCCTTGTCACCCTAGGATATATGCTTAGAATTATGCTTATGCTTGAAGACTTATGCTAAATATCAAATGGTCACTTATATGAGAAACATGTTTGAAAACCCTTTTTGTGAAAGAAAATGTGAATTAGAATTGATAGTGAGGATGGTTTGATTGGTTGGCTGCTGTGTGCGCATTGGGTATGTGAATGTCTCCTCACTATTAATTCATAAGGACAAGAACCTTGTGTTGTGCCTCTATGCGACATGGAAAATGTACCAACCACTTGCCTGGTATGAGACAGGCACAACTTAGTAGCTTTCTTAGTATTAACAGTTCCCTGCATGGTATGTCGGTCCGGTTTCTCGTGTGGAAACTGGTGGGGCGCAGTTTGTCCATGAATGATGTGAGATCATAAAAATTATAAGAGGAAAAGGTGGAAAAAAGGAAGTCGCCCTATGCATAGATTAAGTCGTGCGCGGCTGTAATCAAGAGGTCATATGTCTTGCGAGGACACAGACCAAGGCTAGGAAGTAAGGCAGTGGGGAGGACCCACAACGGTACTTGAGACTGAACTGTCTATTTACCGGGCAGGGATACTGTTAATACTAGACTGCAAAAGCATTGTGTGATCTCGGCCTTGTCACATGCGTAAAAGTCACATGGAGCTGATCTGACTTGAGAGCTGAGTGAAGAAGTGGATTTAAAAAAAGGTACACCTTTGCAAAGTGTAAGAAAAGTATCAGATACTCTGTACTCCCAAGTCATGGAGTATGTTCGCGGTGGATTTATCCATGTGGTTCAGCACAAGTAATATTTGGAATGTTTTCATAATATGGGTTGATAAAAGTGATGACTCATGGGAGACCATCACACATAATGATTTCTAAAGTATATCTTAAGATTTCAAAGTATTGCTTTTGAAACTAAAAGCTTTTCTTTATAACTTTAGAGTGAAAATCTATTCTATTCTTACATATAAAACCAAGACCTCATTCCTTGAGAACCCCTCATCTATATACCTGCATTCTCATAACGAGACTTGCTGAGCATCGTGTAAAAACATGCTCACCCTTGCCTTTGCACACAAATTCAGAAGAAAGGATCCGTGGATCCCGATTCCCTTGGCCTTGAGCACCAAGAAGAGGAAGGAACCTCTCCAGGCGATTCGAGTTTCTAGGAGGGTCATGAGCCAAGTTGAGTCCGATGTGGTGGAAGCCCTTCCAGAGCCGCTGCAGAAGGAAATGAAGACCCTTGTGGTTGCTTTTTGTGTTATTTTTCTGTGTTCGGTACTTCGATATCGATTCTTCATTTTGAAAAACTCTACTTTTGTATCAACTTTAATTAGTGCCACCCTTGGCATTATGATATTGTAATAGTGGTCCTTGTGACCTTGTACTTGTTTTATCTACCAGCTTTATTGTTTAAAGTAAATCCTGTTGTTGTGAGCTTGCGATGTACCTTTCTGAGTGCAACCCACCTGGGCGGTTGCCACCGGATTCCTCAAATGAGGGTCCCACATATAATGTTGTGTATTTATAAATACGATGTGTATATAATATTATGGATGAGCTGTGTGTTAAATTATACCTATAACAAATAAGTTTATTTAAAAAATAAAGTAAAGATTAATTTTAAATTTTTGTCGTAGACAATGTCAGAAAGAAGAATAGTGTATGTTTTTCACGGGGAACAAGTAATCAGAAACGGATCACATGGAGATGACCTATGTAGCTGTCATCGTGTAGACACGGAATTGAATGATCTCAGCGCAGTTAATTTTGAGGATCTTAAGACCCGAGTCGTGGACATACTAAATATCGACCCATCTAAACACGAAATTGTCATAGAAGTGTTGGTGCCTGTTTGTGAAACAGGTAGTTGGAAATTATGTAAACTTAAAGGCGATCGGTCTTGGGGTTCTCTAGTTAGGAGAGTGTTAAATCTCATTCATGGCCCAGATGACTGCGTGTTGTATGTAACGGTACTAAACATCCCACCGGCTGAAGAGGTACCCGAGCCAATCATTGATCCAACAATAGCACAGGAATCTGCCAGTGTCCCGAGCACAGGATTCGTGAGTGGGCATTTCTGGATTGGGGACGAGGCTTACGCCGATGAATGTGAAGACGAGGGTATGGAATACTGAGGCAGCGAAGGTTCGGAGATGGATGCAGACTATGCGGATTCGTCTAGCGAAGAAGATTATCATGAGATGGGACCTCCGCAGCAATGGTTAGATCCAAGTGGTTTTGATCATGCACGAATCCGCGATGATCGCAGTTCGGACTCGGCATCAGATGAGCAAAGATTAATTTTAGGACAACATTTCCGAAGCAAGGAGGAGGCAAAGCAAGGCGTGGCGATGTGGTCCATTGCACTACGTCGCTCTTTCAAGGTGGATAGAACAAATCCGCGGCTATACGCAGTGAAGTGCACGGTGGAGGGATGTAGATTTTATGTTTGTATTGCCCGGTACAAGGATAGTGAGCACTTTGTTGTTTCAAGAATCACTGAACATGACTGTTCGGTCACAGAAGCCTCATGAACCCACAGGAATATATCATCCGATTTTGTGGCAAATGTGATTTTGGCGAACCTTCATGCAAATCTGGACATGGCACCAAAAGAAATTGTCGCTCAAATCGCCGACACTTTCGGATACAGCATTCAGTATGGCAAGGCATGGAGAGCGAAACAACTTGGCCTTGAGATGCTATTTGGATCTTTCTACGATTCATATACTACGTGCCCAGACTGATACAGCAAATCGTTGATACCAACCCTAGCACTGTAATGGACATGGTTCATAGGCCAGTTGTGGGCACAAACGGTGACGTGGTGCATGGAGCGGAGTACATGGAGCGTATATTCTGGTCATTCGGGCAGGCTATCTCTGTATTCAAGTACATGCGGCCAGTACTTTGTGTGGATGGCACATTTTTAACTGGGAAGTACAAGGGAACTTTAATGACAGTTGTTGGCGCAGATGCAAACAATCAGCTACTTCCGATGGCGTACGCCATCGTAGAAGGCGAGAGTACAGACAGCTGGGTGTGGTTCCTTACAAATTTGAAACAAGCTGTTGTGAAGGATAGACGGAATGTGTGCATCATCCATGATAGAAACAAGGGCCTGTTGAGTGCCATTGAGTTCATGTTGTGCACAGAGGACCCGCAGTACAGATGGAATGACTTGATAAGTCGGTGGTGCAAACGACATCTTGCGGTGAACTATTTCACACACTACAGAAACACAGGCCTGATGAAGAAGTTCAAGCGGTTGTGTGATCAGAACCAGGGCCATAAGTTCCAACGAATTTGGGACGAGCTAGAGAAAAATACCTCGGATCTAGCTAAAGCTCAAAGATCTGAGGCAAGCAGTTCGCAACAGATGGAGGATGAAGAAAATGTCGTGGGAACTTCAGATGGGCCGATATGTCGCAGCCGGAGATCAAGAACAAAGAAATTTAGTGAATGGATCGGTGACAAAGCTCCAAAGAAATGGTCACTACTGCACGATAAGGCAGGAGCTAGATACGGAATAATGACAACCAATATGGCGGAGGTGTACAACTTTGTGTTGAGGGGGGTGCGAGGGCTTCTGCTCATCGAAATTGTGGAATTTACATGGCATCGCATTGTTAAATACTTCCATGAGAGGGGTACAGCTGCAAGAGCACTACTTGGGGTCACACCATCAAAATATCCTCACGAAGTGTAGAGGTACTTAGAAATGAAAGCCGCGGCCGCTCACAAACACTCAGCCCAGTGCATTCCAAACAGCAGAAGGCAAAGTTGGATTGTTTATCTGAAGAGTAAGAACGTGGGTGGAGGATACATGCGGTCGATCAGAAAGCAAGGTGTCATTTTTGAAGACGGCATCAAGTGCACTTGTAACAAGCCTGCTTTGTTGCATAAACCGTGCTCCCATGTGATGGCAGCGTGTGCGCATGACAACAAGTCAATTGAGATGTACATATCACTTTACTATGGTGCATGGTTCCTCGCTAAAACATGGACTGCAGACTTCGAGGTCTGGGGAACTCAGGAGCACTACAGAGAGCTGTCACACAGAGAAGGGCAGATCTTGTATATTGTACCCCCACACTTGGAGCGGAGAGGCCCTGGACGACGACGAAAACTTCGAATCAGCAACGACATGGATAATGCAGAACATGATGAGCTGCGAAAGTGTGCTGTTTGTCGACAGCCTGGCCACACAAGGAGGACATGTCCTAATGCATCCGGATCGCACAGAACGTGAATCAATCAGCACTATTGTGCAATGCGTAATCATTCCTCTCATGTATTTTATATTTGTTTGTCACTCATTTTGTATGGCGTACTAACTCAATGTTCCTGCTTGCAGACATGGCTCATGATCGTAGACAGCTTCCTGAGCTACTGGATTAGTACTACGATGATCGTCATCGAGCTCGAGCCCTTAGGACCGGAGAGGAGCTTCAGCGGTTCCGCCTACGATCGCCGGGCACGGCCTGGCCTCTTGACATGAGATACATAGCACGGCTGAGGGCGGTGGGACTTCTTCCTTTTGTCAGGACGATCACCAGAGTAGAGTCCTTCAGGCACGATCGATCACTAGTGTCTGCTCTGGCGGACAGATGGAGACCCGAGACACACACATTTCACTTCCGGTGGGGGGAGATTGTTGCATCTAGACCTTCATGCCTAACCCTAATTTTGATGATTAATGAAAACAAGTGTTTTGGATTAATTATGCTTCTGAGATTGTTGATACAGAGTTTGTTCGGGAAGAATTACGAGATGATCAAGATGAACCCGACATGAAGAGAAGCACGAGGTGCAGAAGATCAAAGACAAGACGCAAATGTGAAAAAGCAAAGGACCTAAGGTAATCCGTATTTTATTTTTATTGATCTCGGTGTTTGGAGATAGATCGGTTCAGGAAAATTGTTTTTAGCTTTTAACCGTACTATTAAGAGGGGTGGTGAAAGTCCTCTCTTTATCTCCAACATAAACCGAGAAACTTATGTCATTGCATTGCATCTATTTGGTTGGATTTGATTTGAAGTTGATTTGAGTTATTTTGATTTTCAGTTGAGTTTTGACAGTAGAAGAGTTTTTTGATTTTCTAGAAAGATCTAGGCAGATCTGGCTTTTTCTTCTGTTTACAAAAATGTAGCCCTTGAAATTATCTTTCAAACGAGCTATTAAACACCTCTTTTAGATTTTTGGATTTAAAGTTATCTCTGTTTTTGTTCAGGCTGATTGTCAGTTTGCTAAACTGACTGTCAGTTTGAATGTCAGTTTAATTAAACTGACAATTGTCCAGAGAGGGTGTATTTTGGGCTCAAAATTTTTGTACTAAACTGACTGTCAGTTTGTCCATACTGACTGTCAGTTGGGGTTTCGACCACAGTTGTTTTTAACTGAGTTTCTATTTGATTTGGTCGAGTTTCTGGTCGAACTGACTGTCAGTTTGCATAACTGACTGTCAGTTGTGGGTTTCAAGTTTCCATAAATGACCACAAACGGCTAGTAATTTTTTATCCGTAAATTTTGTCTGCCGTTGTACACTAAACTGACTGTCAGTCAGGAAAACTGACTGTCAGTTTGAGTTGCTGATTTTCAGCCCTAGCTCCAACGGTTCATTTGATTCTTGAGGCTATAAATAGGGGCTTTGGGCATGAGTTTCATACAACAAGCAGTAGCATTTTCTTTTACACTCTTGAGTGTTAGTTTTTTACTTAAAATCTTGATATTTTGATCAAGTCGAGTGTTTTCGATCCATCGAGAGTTTCAGTTCATTTGCGCTTGCATACTCCTAGTTTCTCGTTGCGTGTTCGGGGGTCTAGAGAAGACCTCGCTGCCTGTTACTCTTGGTGAGCCCCCTTACCTAGACGGTTCGGAGGAGTGGCCGTTGACCTCTCCAGTTTGGAGATTATTGGAGAGGCTCAGTGAAAGTGTACAAGGCATCGGTGCTCGCCTTTCCGGAGTGGACAAGGAGCAACCAATAGTTGATAATACTCTTCGTGAGTATTGAGGTAAAACTCAAGTGATTTGAGTGCTTCAACGAGGACTAGTGGAGACTGGGCGAGTCTCCGATACCTCGGTAAAAACTGCTGTGTTCGTTCTCCTCTTTTCTCGCTTATATTATTTGTTCTTGATTTGCAATTATTTGTTTAAGCTTAAAAGGTTTTTAAAGCCTCCTATTCACCCCCCTCTAGTCGGCATCCTTGATCCAACACGTGGTATCAGAGCTTCGTCTCTCGATTCATTAGGCTTTACCGCCTAGAGAGAGGATGTCGTCTACCGATGGTTTTTCTCTTGGTCATACTAGCCGTGCGCCGATCTTTGATGGGACAAATTATCCCTATTGGAAAGTGCGCATGTCGGTATTCCTAGAGGCCATGGGGCTTGACGTATGGGATATTGTTAGACTCGGTTTTACTCCTCCGGATGATCCGGCAAGTCAGTCTGAGGACGATAGGAGAAAACTGCATTTAAATGCCCGTGCCAAAAATGCACTATTTGCGGGTTTGTCTCTAAACGAGTTCAACCGTGTAAGCAATCTCACGACTGCTTACAAGGTTTGGACCACCCTCGAAGAAATTTACGAGGGCACAACTAAAGTAAAAGAGGCAAAACTGCTTATGGTGAGGTAAAGATATGAGACATTCACCATTTCATCAACTGAGTCCGTGGACTCAATGTTCACTCGGTTAAATAACATTGTGAATGAACTCAAGGGGCTTTGTGTCGTTTTTACTAACCTTGATATTGTGAGAAAGATGCTTAGGGCCTTACCTGAAAGCTTCGACACTCTTGTGACGGTTCTCACAAACTTCGACTTGTCAACCACGACACCAACCGATCTCTATGGGAATCTCATCACCCATGAGATGCACAAGAAGGAGAAGAAAGAAGCAGCTGAACCCTTGGAGACAAAGAAGAAAGCTTTGGCTTTCAAAGCCAACGCAAAGAACGATTCAAGCGATGGCTCCTCCGATGAAGACCTCGCACTCATGGTAAAAAAATACTCAAAAACTTCTCCGCAGGTTGCATAAGAAAGGTGTCAATCTTGACACACGACCAAAGGGACAAAAGAAAAACAACTTCAAGGACATCATTTGATATGGATGTCATGAGAAGGGACACATAGCTTCAAGATGTCCAAACAAGAATAAGGGATGGATCAAAAAATAAGAAATTCTTCAATAAGAAGAATGAAGAAAACAAAGAAGCATGCTTTGGAGAATGGATGTCTGGAGGCGAGAGCTCCGACTCCGATTCCGACGACAAAAGAAGTTGCTCCAAGAAGATGGCCGGATTAGCTCTCGGCAACATCAATACTTCAACTAGCTCATCCATTTGCTTTATGGCCAAAGGCGATGAAAAGGTACACATCAATGATCCTTCTTATAATGATTTAGTTGAAATGATAACCGAATTAAATGAAGTTTTTGGAAAGACTAACAAGAAGTATAAGACCCTTAAGGAAGAACATTCTTCCCTACGCGCTCAATACTCCGAGCTAAAAGATTCTTATGAAAGCATGCTCATAAAAGATGTCACTAAGGTAGATGTTTCCACTTCATGTAATTTGGATGATTCTCCTTCAAATAGTCATCATACTCCATGTGTTTCTAATGATAACATCTTGAATGAAAATAATGAACTTAAGGCTCAAGTCGAAAGACTTGGAAAAGGCTTAGAAAACTGCTACAAAGGCAAAGTATCTCTTGATCTAATCCTTAGTAAACAAAAATGCTCTTTTAGAAAAGAAGGATTAGGATATTTTCAAAAGAAAGGGAAGAAAGCAAACTCTAAAACTATATTTGTTAAAGCATGCAACACATTTTGTTATAAATGCCATGAAACTGGTCATTCACATGAAGCATGTCGCTTAATGACTCCAAATTATTTTGATACTTGCTACATGTTTCAAAAGTCGAGGAAAGGTTATGCTATAGGAAAGTATGTTGGTGCACCCATGTTAAATAAAAGGAAGAAATCTATTTGGGTGCCCAAAGCTTTGATTGCTAACATTGAAGGACCCAAAAAGGTTTGGGTACCTAAAAGAACTTAATTCTTTTTATGCAGGTGAACTACAAGACCGGTGGAAGGCATTGGGTGCTAGATAGCGGATGCTCCGAACACATGACCGGCAACAAGAAGTTGTTCACCTCACTTAAAGACAACTCAAGTGAGAACCAAAAGATTACCTTTGGCGACAACTGTCAAGGAAATGTGGTAGGCTTGGGTAAAATCGCAATCTCTAATGATCTCTCTATTTCGAATGTTTTGTTGGTCGACTCTCTGAATTTTAATTTGCTTTCCGTTGCACAAATTTGCGATTTTGGTTTTAGTTGCACATTTTATCCAAAAGAAGTTTTGGTTGAAAGTTTAAAAGATAAAACCTTGATCTTTAAAGGATTTCGTTTTGGAAATCTTTATTTGGTTGATTTTCACTCAAAAGATGCATCTCTGTCAACATATCTTGTATCTCAAACCTCAAAAGGTTGGCTATGGCATAGACGACTTGCACATGTTGGAATGCATCAATTGAGAAAACTTTTAAAATGTGATTTGGTTGTTGGCTTAAAGGATGTGAATTTTGAAAAGGACAAACCTTGTAGCGCTTGTCAAGCTGGCAAGCAAGTAGCTACTTCACATCTGACTAAGCGCATTCTTTCTACTTGTAAACCTTTGGAACTCCTTGATATGGATTTATTTGGACCTTCTGAGTTCCAAAGTATCGGGGGTAGCAATTATGGTTTTGTGATTGTTGACGATTTTACTCGCTATAATTGGGTTTTCTTTATTTCCCAAAAATTTGAAACCCCCGATGTTTTCAAAAGTTTTGCAAAACGTGTCTCTACTGAATTCGAATTATCCATTAAGAAAATCCATAGTGATCATGGTGGAAAGTTCGTTAATTCAACTTTGTTTGATTTTTGTGACTCTCTTGGAATCAAACACAAATTTTCCACATTCTACACTCCACAGCAAACTAGAGTCGTTGAAAGGAAAAATCGAACACTTATAGAAATGGCAAGGACTATGTTGAGTGAGTATGATACTCCTACTCGCTTCTGGGCTGAAGCCGTGCATACCGCTTGCTATTCTATAAATCGACTTTATTTGTATCCTCTTCTTAATTTGACTCCTTACGAACTTCTTATTGGGCGAAAGCCAAATATTTCTTATTTCCGAGTTTTTGGATGCAAATTCTATGTTCTTAAGAAAAGGAATTTTAGTGGTAAGTTTCAAAGAAGAGTAGATGAAGGCTTTCTAGTCGGATACTCCACCACTAGTAAAGCTTATCGCATTTTTAATAAAAATACCGGTTGTATTGAAGAATACTGTGATGTCGAATTTGATGAAACTAATGGCTCACAAAAGGAGCAAGTTTCTTGTGAAGTTTAAGGTGAAGATTTTCAAGAAGCCATGAAGAACATAACCATTGGAGACATTAAGCCAAGAGAAGAAGATCAAGAAGATGATGTCAACATTGAGAATGTTGATCAAAATGTATCAGCTTCTCATGTTGATCCTCCAGAACAAGATCAAGATGAAGCAATACAAGATGAAGCACCAAGGCAACATCAGACGATCACCAAGGATCACCCTCTAGACCGAATATTGGGTGACGTCAGTAAGGGTGTTCAAACTCGATCTCGTATTGCTGCATTTTGTGAACATCATTCATTTGTGTCTTCTTTAGAACCTAAACATGTTAATGAAGCTTTAAATGATCCTGATTGGGTAAATGCCATGCATGAGGAACTTAATAACTTTTCTAGAAATAAAGTTTGGACTTTAGTGGAAAGACCCAAGGATCATAATGTTATTGGAACAAAATGGGTTTTCAGAAATAAGCAAGATGAAAATGGTGTTGTTATTAGGAACAAAGCTTGTCTTGTTGCTCAAGGTTTCACTCAAGTCGAAGGCTTAGACTTTAGTGAAACTTTTGCACTTGTAGCAAGACTTGAAGCTATTCGCATTCTTGTTGCTTATGCATCATGTTTCAATATCAAACTTTTTCAAATGGATGTAAAAAGTGCTTTCTTAAATGGTGAAATTTATGAACTTGTGTTTGTTGAACAACCTCCTGGATTTGAAGATTCAAAATTTCCAAACCATGTGTTTAAATTGTCTAAAGCTCTATATGGTCTCAAACAAGCTCCTCGAGCTTGGTATAAACGACTTAGAGATTTTCTTTTATCAAAAGGTTTTAAAATTGGGAAGGTTGATACAACTCTCTTTACAAAGAAAATTGAAAAGGATTTGTTCATTTGTCAGATATATGTTGATATTATCTTTAGATCTACTAATGAACATTTCTGTCATGAGTTTGGAGAGATGATGTCTAGGGAGTTCAAGATGTCCATGATCGGTGAGCTGAGCTTCTTCCTCGGACTTCAAATCAAGCAAGTCAAGAACGGTACGTTCGTGAGTCAAACAAAGTACGTGAAGGACCTACTCAAGTGCTTCGGGATGGAAGACGCTAAGGCAATCAAAACTCCCATGGCGACCAATGGACATCTGGATATGGACAAAAGCGGCAAATCGGTCGATTCTAAACTCTATAGGTCTATGATTGATAGTCTTTTATATCTTACTGCATCTAGGCCTGATATCATGTTTAGTGTGTGCTTATGTGCTAGATTTCAGTCTGATCCTAAGGAATGTCATTTATCTGCTCTTAAAAGAATCCTTAGGTATTTAAAATGTTATCCCAGTTTAGGACTTTGGTATCGGAAAGATGCAAATTTTGAATTAATTGGATATTCGGATTCTGATTATGCTGGGTGCAAGATTGATCGTAAAAGCACATCTGGTAGCTGTCAGCTGTTGGGGAGATCCTTAGTATCATGGTCATCTAGGAAACAGAATTCTGTAACTCTCTCCACAGCTGAAGCTGAATATGTGTCTGCAGGCAGTTGTTGTACTCAATTACTATGGATGAAGCAAACATTTTTGGATTATGGGATTATATTTGATAAAGTGCCACTCTTGTGTGATAATGAAAGTGTCATTAAAATTGCAAATAATCCTGTTCAACATTCTAGAACTAAGCATATTGAAATACGGCACCATTTTATTAGAGATCATGTGGCAAAAGGAGATATTGATGTGAATTATGTTAGAATTGATATGCAACTAGCTGATATCTTCACTAAACCCCTAGATGAATCAAGATTTTACTTTTTAAGGGGTGAACTGAACATTATTGATATATCAAATGCTAGTTGATGTGCTAAATGTGTTGTTTGTATAAAATAATATTATTTTATTCCCTCTCTGGTCTTAAACTGCCTCTGGTCGAATTTGACCAAACTGACAGTTAGTTTCACAAACTGACAGTCAGTTTAGTACTTAGGAGCCTGGTCTTATTCTCTGGTCGAAGTCGTTGACCTAATTGACAGTTAGTTATGTACAATTGACTTTGGTTGTAGCTCATGTGAGTGTTCGAGTCTCAAACTGACTGTCAGTCTCATACACTGATTGTCAGTTTCAAAACTCAGTTCTGTGAACTGACTGTCAGTATGGTACACTGATTGTCAGTTCCATGTTTCTGAGTTTGGAACTGACTGTCAGTTTATCAAACTGACTGTCAGTTGTGGGATCTTGAACCCTAAATCCCCCGTTCTTTTTCTTGTCTTCTCGGCTTCTCCTCACCGTCGTTGCCTTTTCTTGCTCCTCCTCGTCGTCGCAACTTGCGCCTCTTCCTCACCGTGCCTTGCCGCCGCCTCCTTGCGCCACCACTCGTCACCGGTGATCTCCTCACCGCCGGGCCACCTTCTCATCGCCGCCACTTCGTTCTCAACGGCCGTGGCTCCTCTGTTCACCGTTTTCTTCACCGGCTCGGCTTCACCTCGTCGTAGGTCTTCATTGAGATCCTCCTTGTCGTCCTGAGCCTCCCCTTTTCGGTCGTCTTGGACGTTGTCGCAGACTTTTGGCCGACGACCTGCTCCGTTCGGCTGTTCTGTTCGTCGCCCTGTTTAGGTCATTTCGCCTCCTTCTCTATTTTTCACATCATCATGTCTGATCAGCCGGGTCCCTCTCGCCGTGTGGCCCGACGGAAGAACGCAGCAAATAGCCAGCGTTCATCGGGTCAGACGTCCGAGAATCGGCCTTCGCCTCCTCCAGACCACGTGCCCGTGGATTATTCCCGATGGCACGCGAGCCGCCTTCGCACTCTGCGATCCACAAACCCCTATCTCTCGCTGCGTCCCACTGGTTGCGATGCGTCCGACGTTCTTTCTTTTTACACAAACCTCCACCTAGACCTGTTCACCAGCGTCTATAGCCGCGCACCCATTTTTGCTCACCGCTCTCTGTCGTGGGGGACGATCGCCTCTCGCACAGGCATTGCCATCCTCGCAGACCTTTTCGGTTCTGTAGGGATCCGCGACCTAGTCACCGATTCCTCTCTGCATTGGGCTGAGGGGCCCATTCGCCAGTTTTATTCCACCGTCTTCATTTCCCCTCAGCGTGACTTCATGACCTTCATGACGGGCCTCCAGGTCTACACCGTCACGAAGGAGCAGCTTGAGTCTGCGGTTGGACTGGTGCGTCCTCCTTCTGGTCGCCAGCTCCATACTCTTCCAGACCTTGAGCGTCGGGAGGTGGCCATGCTTTATTCCGGCCCCTTCCAGCTCCGTCACATCGCTGGCTTGCGCCGCGATGTTGATCTGGCCTTATGGATCCTCCGGCTCGCTTTAGTTCCCATGACCGGAGATAGGGCCAGAGTCACCTATCTTGGGCTCCACGTCCTGATTTCTATCTTCCAGGAGGAGCCCTTCGACGTTGCTGATCTCATCATCAGTGAGATTCAGCACGTCCTTCTTTCTCTGCGCCGTCAGTTGATATACGCTCCGTATATCATGGCGGTGCTCCTTCATATTCGGGCTGTGGATTCTGAGCTCCCGCGGCCCCATCATCCGCTTCTTTTCTACCCTCCCGGTCAGGCCAACCGCCGTCTTGGTGCCCGGCCTGCAGCTACTGCTGGTCCTGATTCTCCCACATCAGACGATGATGCTGCGGGGGAGTCAGCGGATGAGGCTCCAGTTCAAGAGTCTGACCCAGCACCTCCTGCAGACCCTGGCACCAGATCGTCTTCAGCCTCACCTTCTCAGCTCCACCAGGTGATGCAGATTCAGCAGGAGATCCTGCGCACCCAGGCGGAGCATCACAGGATCTTGCTTCACCTTCTCGACCAGTAGAAGCAGATTCTGGCTCGGCTGCCTGCATCAGATTCTCCGGCTCCTCACAAGAGGGCCCGATTAGCTTCACCGAGCACAGCTTCCGGACCAGTTGATCCAGCTTCTGTGGCACCAGCTCCAGTTCCAGTTGCTCCTGCTCCAGCAGCTACTCCGTCCCTGTCTCCTGCGGGCGACGCGTCTGGATCTCCAGCAGGCTCCGGAGATACAGATGTTTTAGGAGTTTCTTCAGATGATGAGCATTAGGCTCTACTTTTTCTGTATTATCTCTCTTTTTGTGCTTGATGCCAAAGGGGGAGAAGTATTTTGGATATTATAGTCTTTTGATGTTTTGGACAGATGATTATTTTCTTTATATCATGGAGATATTTTGGTTTATGATATATCTGTGTGTCTTTGGATATGATGATCTGACTTTGTGCTCTGATATATATGATGTCTTGGTTTTGAGATTTGTATGCTCTGATATGACTTGGTGATATATGCATATCTGTGAGTGTTTGTATGTATGAGATGCTTTGATGTATATGTGTTGGTTTATGCTCTGATATGATGAGATGCATATACTCAGGGGAGTTATTTCATTTATTTTTGAAACACTTGTTGTCATCAATCATCAAAAATGGGGAGATTGTTGCAACTAGGCCTTCATGCCTAACCCTAATTTTGATGATTAATGAAAACAAGTGTTTTGGACTAATTGTGCTTCTGAGATTGTTGATACAGAGTTTGTTCGGGAAGAATTACGAGATGATCAAGATGAACCCGACATGAAGAGAAGCACGAGGTGCAGAAGATCAAAGACAAGACGCAAATGTGAAAAAGCAAAGGACCTAAGGTAATCTGTATTTTATTTTTACCGATCTCGGTGTTTGGAGATAGATCGGTTTAGGAAAATTATTTTTAGCTTTTAACCGTACTATTAAGAGGGGTGGCGAAAGTCCTCTCTTTATCTCCAACATAAACCGAGAAACTTAGGTCATTGCATTGCATCTATTTGGTTGGATTTGATTTGAAGTTGATTTGAGTTATTTGGATTTTCAGTTGAGTTTTGATAGCAGAAGAGTTTTTCGATTTTCTAGAAAGATCTAGCCAGATCTGGCTTTTGCTTCTATTGACAAAAATGTAGCCCTTGAAATTATATTTCAAACGAGCTATTAAACACCTCTTTTAGATTTATGGATTTAAAGTTATCTCTGTTTTTGTTCAGGCTGATTGTTAGTTTGCTAAACTGACTGTCAGTTTCAATGTCAGTTTAATTAAACTGACAATTGTCTAGAGAGGGTGTATTTTGGGCTCAAAATTTTTGTACTAAACTGACTGTCAGTTTGTCCATACTGACTGTCAGTTGGGGTTTCGACCACAGTTATTTTTAACTAAGTTTCTATTTGATTTGGTCGAGTTTCTGGTCGAACTGACTGTCAGTTTGCATAACTGACTGTCAGTTGTCACTACTACAGAAATGCTTTTCACTATCGGTTAAAAATCCACTCTACTATCGGTTCTCTTACCGATAGTGGTCGGCACGATAGTAGAGGAGCAGAACACTTTTATCGGTTCAAAAACCGTTAGTAAAACACCTACATTCCCAACGTTCACTAATCGCTATCAACTATTTCTTCTATCGGCTCAAATTTAAACCGATAGTATTATATACATTTTTTCTATCGGCTCGTATATAAACCGATAGTATTGTTTAGTATTTTTCTATCGGCTAGGATCTAAACCGATAGTAATGTTAATATTTTTTTCTACCAGGTATTATCTAAACCGATAGTATTGTCTGGACACAGTTAGTACGGGAAACTTTATTCTATCGGTTATATTATATAACCGATAGTATTCTGTAGACACGTTTAGAACTGAAAACTTTATTCTATCGGTTGTTGTATATGAACCGATAGCACTGATATATTTATTCTATCGGTTGTAGTATATAACCGATAGTAATTTGTAGACACGTTTAGTACTGAAAACTTTATTCTATCGGTTGTTGCATCTGAACCGATAGTAATGTAATATTTATTCTATCAGTTGTGTTATATAACCGATAGTAATATTAGTTTTTCCTATCGGTTATGTACTGGCACGGTTAGTACTGGAATCATGCACATATACATACAGCTATACAGAGATACATTGGATCATTCACAAATACATCAATATTTACAAATATTCAACAATATTCACATATTCACATATTGTTCACAAATTGGACAAATTGAATTTATGCACATATTGATCGAGTTTATTCACAAATACATCAATGAATCTATTCACATATTGAGTTTATTCACAAATACAGCAATCAACACATTCAATATATATTCACAAATACAGCAATCAACACAAGTCAGTTACTATCGATTGTTGATAGCCACTTCTTCCATGACATATTGAACCCAAATTGTTCGCAGCTCCTTCAATTGAGCCAACTCATATTGCTCTTTCAACATGGTGCTCTGCATATATGCGTGTATGAAGTTAGGATCGTACGTCACATCCAATTAAAGTTCGACTTTGAGTCAGGAAAAATGGTTACCTTAGGGAATTGGGCAAAGTTTCTCCTGATCAGGTCATACATGAATCTCATGACATAGAAGCCACATTCCCACGATTGTGGCTGCTGATGGCACTGGAAAAATTGCATATGCAAAGACATAAACCCACATTAACTCGAAAGAACTAATTAAGCTTAAATTAAAAGACTCATCATGAGTACTTCCATCCGTATTAATTACCTCATATTCTTTCCAAAAAATTGTTGTGCCCTTCGACGCGTCATGCCTCCCTCCAGCACTAGCATAATTTTTGAAAGCCCTGTATTTAATTTAGCATTGCCGATTAATATCTTATCATTAATTAGCTAGTCAGAGAAAAATTTAAGACAACTATGTTACTTACGCGTCTATGTGCCATGTGAGGGTGAAAACATGCGCCACCTTGTCGCTCATCGAATCGAGGTAATAGACCTCATTCATCCATGGGCAAATGACGGCGAGGACCTAGTGGCCCCTACATTGCATATATAAGCGAACCGTTTCATACATATGTTAGGCGTAACATACAAGAATGAGTTAAATTAGTAGGAAATGCACTAACCTTTGGTGGTACGGCGCAAGGATGAACTCTCGGTCCTGCTGCGCTAGTAGTGCCCTTGATATGTATTCCTCCGCATGTGCTTGGTCGTGCTCTAGCATCGTGAGGCTTATTTTCTCTGGGTCGAGGAAACCCACCTTGTCACATGCCCTCATCGACGCCAGCCTATACATGCACCTGGATGCAAAGTAGACATTAGTAAGTAGTGCATACAAAAAGTGATTAGATTTATGAAACGAACTGTGATAACTTCAGACAACAGCACACTCACAGGACTCCAGTCCGTATGATGGACATATCAAGCTCCCGCCAGTTGAGGAGGTCGAACAAATCCTCATGGGCCACCGATATGCTCCCGGGCTCACGGTGAAAATGGGCTGGCCTGAAGTGAACCAAGAAGTTGATGTGGCGCCTAGACCGGGTCAGGTACCACTCGTGGAGACTTCTGGTTATTTGATCCATATTGCGCAGAAGGTACTCTGACACGAGTGGGGACCCGTTCTTGAACGTACCCGGCTGGCTTTGTTTGGCCTTGCCTTTGGCCTTGCCCTTGCCTTTGGGCGGGGAGTGAGTGTATACCTTCGAAGGTTGGGGTGTGGTGCCGTCGGCCTCA
The DNA here is from genome assembly GCA_019359835.1 of Pharus latifolius. Taxonomy (NCBI): domain Eukaryota; kingdom Viridiplantae; phylum Streptophyta; class Magnoliopsida; order Poales; family Poaceae; genus Pharus; species Pharus latifolius. The sequence goes on along the minus strand of CM033326.1, from coordinate 17,490,378 downwards.
TTTGATGGCGAAGGGTTTGAGGCCGTCGGAGGAGGCATGGGGGCCGAAGGAGTTCGCTCATGCGTTGTGGCGGGGGTGGTGTCCTCAGGAAGTGTGCTGGTATCCATCGTCCACTTTAAGTACAAACGCTTAAATTAGATTTTGCAAATTGAGTATATTAACTGAGTTGTAAGCTAGAATGGCTAGGGTTTACCTCCTGTAGTCTAACACCCTTCTTGGGCCACTGTATGTATGAGCCCAATGCCTCGCCAATTGTCCGCATTTCGTCCGTTGGGACGGGCAACGGAAAAGAGCTGTAGCCCGGGAGGGCCATGTCCACCTGTACCTTTGCGAATCCAGGCTCCAGAGGTATGCAGTGGATCTGGACATCCTCCCAAGACTGGTATACGACCCCATTTGCAACCGCAACAGGTTTGTCGCCTATGTTGATCAATAGGCTACAGCTCTCCAGCTTCTGCAATTTGCAACAATTATAACAGGTTAGCGAAACAATTCTAACGTAACGGGAGTGGCATCAGCCGAACTGCATATATAGCTCAAGAGTTGCAATACCTCGATCAGGTCCACCGGATCCACGTGAACCTTCGAGCCAACACTACTCGGCCTGGCAGCGTCGACCTCGGCAGCTGGATCTAAACCCTTGGACTGCACAACTCGGCTGAGGCGTTCATATTTGTCGTTCATTTGAGCAAACATGTCCGCGAATTGTGCAGTCACATCTGCCCGTATCTTCTGAGATAGCTCCACTTCCCTTTCCTTCCAGCTGCCAGGCTTCTTCGCCTTTTGCCCGGGCTCCGAGAAGCCTTCCTTCCATGGCACCACAGCCCGCACGGTTCGCGTCCGCCCTGGATGCTCCTTGTTCCCTAGAGCCCGGGTAAGGATGTCGTTCTCCCTATGGGGACTGAACAATCCCTCGGTCGCCTCCTTCGAGCAAGAGATCTGTTACATTGAAAGCTCTCCATTGTGAGGAAGAAATATATACAAACTTGTGCGCACACTAGTGATCATAGTTAGCCAACTTACGAGTCGCTGCACGACCTCGACGTCTCTGGGGTTTGGGAACGCCACAGTCCCCGTGGCCGACACGGTCCCTCTGGCCAGCCACCAGCGCTTGCATTGCTGATCACGGATCTCGGAGAGTGGTAGGTCAGGGGAGTCGACGAAATGCGACGCCTCGTCTTCAGCCTTCTTCCACTGCTCCTCCTTCCCCGCATAGCCGCGAGAGCCGAGCCAATGTGGGTGGTCGTTCCTCCTCTGGATTGCCCTGTTCTTCTCGCTGAGGGCCTTCATACCAGAAACAAGAAAATTAATGCACCACAGCTTACTGCATACAATGGTGTAACCAAGCAAAGGAACCATTCATACCTTGAACTCAGGAGTCCCCTTCTGTTGGGCGAATTGCTCCCATACCTCCTCCGTTATGAAGGGGTACTTCTCGCATGGAGATTCGCATTTAGCGAGGAAGGTACTGACGAGGACGCTCTTGAAGGTTTTCCACGTGTTGTTCATGTCCTTTAAGCAAGCTATCTTGGGACCATCGTCCGGGATGTTCCACTTGGCCTGTTTCAAATGGTGCATATAAGTAGGACTTACCTAATCTCTAGGATAAACCAAGGGAATGTGATTACTCAAGAGTTCAGTGATTTTGATTAATTTTACCTTCACTTCCGCCCACAGCCTATCCCTCTCGTCGGCCTTGACGTCCTTCCAGCTCTGGACGGTGATCTTCACCCTTTCCTTTGCCAACAAGCCAACATATGCAGCATAGTGCCCGGCGTTCTTCCCGATCGGTCTCCCGAACTGGTTGAACTCACAGGAAAGATCCGCGCGTTTGGCCAAACGACCCAACATCGTCGCGCCTCGCGCCTTCCTCTTGCGCTGGGACGAGGCAGCGCCATCTACGTTCGCCCTCGCCGAATCACTAGTATCAGCCGAGGAAGATGCCGACATGGCTTTACCTAAAATACCATGAACAAACCATCCAATTGATATGAAGAAAGGTACATGACAAAGTTCATAACTAAAATTGTTGTGCTAATCTCTCTGCATGAAAATAAAGTCTGTTAAAATTTAAATGAACCTAAATTTGAGATGAACATTAGAAAATGAGAAGTAATTCACAGAAAATTCAGATGAGCAGTGCAAACTAAGACATACTCTATTTCCTATCGGTTTTGAAAGGAAAACCGATAGTACTAAGGTTTGTATTCAGGAAAATTTAAAAGATTAGCAGTGCAAACTATGCTAATTTCTCTGCAGGAAAATAAAGTCTGTTAAAATTTAAATGAACCTAAATTTGAGATGAACATTAGAAAATGGGAAGTAATTCACAGAATATTCAGATGAGCAATGCAAACTAACACATACATTATTTCCTATCGGTTTTGAAAGGAAAACCGATAGTACTAAGGTCTGTATTCAGGAAAATTTAAAAGATTAGCAGTGCAAACTATGCTAATCTCTCTGCTGGAAAATAAAGTCTGTTAAAATTTAAATGAACCTAAATTTGAGATGAACATTAGAAAATGGGAAGTAATTCACAGAATATTTAGATGAGCAGTGCAAACTAACACATACTTTATTTCCTATCGGTTTTGAAAGGAAAACCGATAGTACTAAGGTCTGTATTCAGGAAAATTTAAAAGATTAGCAGTGCAAACTATGCTAATCTCTCTGCTGGAAAATAAAGTCTGTTAAAATTTAAATGAACCTAAATTTGAGATGAAAATTAGAAAATGGGAAGTAATTCACAGAAAATTCAAATTAGCAGTGCAAACTATGATGGCACTACTATTTCCTATCGGTTCTCCAAGTCAAACCGATAGTAATCAAGTCTGAATTAGGAAAAATTTCCAAAATTTCTCAGCAGGAACATAAAGTAATTGCTCAGCAGGAACATAAGGTATGTTAAAATATAAATGAACCAAAATTTCAGATGAAAATTAGAAAATGGGAAATAATTAACAGAAAATTCAGTTTAAGGTATTTACTATCGGTTCTGAATAAGAAACCGATAGTGAACTACACTGTATGACAAATTGCTAGTGATTTTCATCAATTCTGTCATTCTCATAGCTATCAAGTTTGTAGTTCATGAATTATACTCTAGGTTTATATTTGTAATGCATTGAACGGGATATGAACCATTGCATACAAAATTAAGCAATACACACGAGCGATTTGGTCAAGAACACTTACAGTCGATCGTGGAGTGGCCGGAGGCGGTGGCGCAATGCAATGCCAGAGGCGGTGGAGAACCAGTGGCACAGAGGAGCGAAGAAGCGAACGTCGGCGAATCTAGGGTTTTCCGCGCGAGTATTTGGAAATTGGAATGTGATCAGTTGCACTGGAGGGAAAATCGTGCAAGGTTATAACCTAATAAATGAATATTTACTATCGGTTCATCACCGCAAAACCGATAGTAAAAACATGTAAGTTAGGGTTTTCGTAACACAGTGTAAATCACTATCGGTTGTGAACAGTAAACCGATAGTAAACTAAGAACAGGGTGTGAGACCCCCATTTGAGGATCACCTTGGTAACCGCCCAGGTAGGTTACACACAGCAGGATGACACATGAGCTCCAAACCAGACAAGCATAATAATAACATTAAACAGGTAGCAGGCCAGCATGGCCAATATTACATACCCAAAGCACCGAAAATGGCGCTAAGTAGAGTTGCTAAGAAGATAACAAGTTTATCAGAACCAGAGTCGGTATCTAAGTACCGAACACACAGCATAAAGCACAAAGCAACGACAAAAAGTTTGATTTCCATTCGCAGCGGGGTTGAAGTGGCTCCTCCCACATCTGACTTGACTTGGTGCGCAATCCCTCTAGAACGTGGACTCGTCCGGGGCACTTCCATCTTCTGCCGGGAACTCATAACTGAAGGAATCGGGATCCTCGAATCCCTCTTCTACAGTTGGAAGTAAAATGCAAGGGTGAGCACTTGGTGCTCAGCAATACTCATTCCGGGGATTATAGTAATTGTACTTACATGAGGGTGAAACATATGATTCAGGAGTTTTAGTTTCATATAGATAGAGATATATAGATTTCCAAGTTATTTGTTCAGTAAACAGTACTTTGTCATGAAAATAGCACTTTAAACATGTTACATGTTTTCAATAAAAACATTAGATGTAGTGGTCTCCCATGAGTCACTACTTTGTTAGCCGCATTATGAAAACATTCCAAAACATTACTTGTGCTATAACCCATGGATAACATCCACTACGAAAAGACTCCTGAACCTGGGAGTACAGAGTATCTGACACTTCTTTTACGCTTTGCAAAGGTGTACCTCTTTTTAAATCCACTGGTTCACTCGGCTTTCAAGTCGGATCAGCTCCATGTGACTTATACACATGTGACAAGGCCGAGATCACACAACGCTTTACAGTTCAGTATTAACAGTATCCCTGCCCGGTAAATAGACAATTAAGTCTCAAGTACCGTTGTGGGTCTTACCCACTGCCTTACTTCCTAGCCTCTCTGGTCTATGTTCCCTCAGGACACATAGCCTTGGTCTATGTCCACGCGAGACATACGACCATTTAAGATTACAGCCGCTCACGGCTTAATCAGGTCTAGGGCGCCTTCCTTCATTTACTCCTTTTTCTCTCATCATTTTTCTGACTCACATCACTCATGGCCGAACCTTGGCCTTCCAGTTTCCACGCGAGAAACCAGATCGTCAAACCATGCAGGGAACTGTTAATACCAAAAGGTTACTGAGTTGTGCCTGTCCCATACCAGGCAAGTGGTTGGTACGTTTACAATTCGTATAGAGACACAGCACAAGGTTCTTGTCCTTATGAACCAATAGTGAGGAACATTCACATACCCTGGTGCGCACCGCACCCTCTCCATACAATCCAATCCTCACTACTGATCCCTTTTATCATTTTTCTTGTCAAAACGGTTTTCATTATAACTTCTCATGCATTTGACCATTTTAAGTTTAATGTGGATATTCAGTATATGAGTCCTAGGGTGACAAAAGCATATATAAGAAGGTTCAATAACAAAAAGGGTTTCATGATTCATTTAGGGAATATCTACTCATGTCATTCAAACATAACTTGTATTTCAACTAAACATGCATAGTAAGAAACAGTGAATATACTTCATATGAAAATATTGGGTGAGACATGATCAAAGGAATGAGGCTTGCCTTGCGATGTTGGGTCTAAAAACTCAGACGGCTCTTCAAAGACTTCTTCCGTTCCTTCCGCTTCTGACTCTGCGGCAAACAATTAACACACAAACACATACCACATAAGCATACTGAAAATAGTTTCTATAGAAAGTATTAAGTAAATAAGTCATGCATGCAGGGGAAAAAGTTAGGGCAAGGTCACAAGGGCTCTGGTCGAAGAAACGGCTAAAAAGGATTGAACGTCGAAGGGTCGACATTCAGTTCATGGCTTTGACATAACTGGAAACTAGTCTTAGGATGGTTTTCTGGAGAAGTGATAGTAGAGAAAGTTGTAGAACACAACTCCAGGAATCTAGGGGACAAGGTGGCATTTCAATTGCTCCACCAGAAGGGGTCAAACAGGGCTAATGCCAGTGGTTGACATGCACTGACATGGTGCTGGACATGGCCAGAAACTAGGGCATGGCTTAACTTTTGATCTAGGGCTCCAAATGATGCACCACTTTGTCTGGGAGGTAGGCATTACTAACAGGAACAATATACTCAACAGGCACAAGGGCTGAAAGTGGCCGGAGGGTGGCCAAATCCGGCGATGAACCACGGTGGCCTGGACATGAGGTGAGTTACTGGACAGTAATCTTGGCATAGGCATAACTCACAATCTAGGCAGATCCAGGTGTCGAGCTAGTGGACAATATTGCTCAGGGTACTGGAATCCATCTAAGGGACAAGGTTTCAGGCGCTGGATCGGCCGGGAACAAATTCCGGCGACCGGCGCTGGAGAAGACGACACTGGACAAAGGGGGTTTTCGATTCAGGGCGAATGAGCTCAATTCCAAGCTTGGGAATGATCTCTAGGGTGCAACAAAGCTACTGGGGAGGTTAATTTGGCCGGAGGATCGCCGGCGTGGCCTGGCGACGAGAGCCAGTTCACTGGTGGCGCGCGATTTGGGGAGAGCTATGATCTTAGCTCGATTTTGAAAACCAGATTGGTAGGCTTGCTACAAAGAGTATGCTGATCAATTTCTTCTACTGGTACTACGGCTAATTTGGTTTAAATCAGGTAGCATTGCAGGAACAGGGGTTTTGAGCTTTTCCGGTGATCACCGGCGTTAGGGTTCGCCGGGGTGCAATTGGGTGCTATGACACGAACAGGTGGAAGAGGGGAACTCACTGGTGGCTTTGGTTTGAAGAATGGTGCAGTAGATTAGGCTGGCACCGTGAGCTCCAGAGGTTGCTCGCCGGAGAAGAAAGCAAACTCGACGGCGGTGAGAAATTAACTGGGAATTTGGCTAAGTCCTGAGCTTGTGCTTCTTCACAGCGTTGAGGGGGGTTTAAATAGGCACGGGGACGGAGTTTGCGAGGGTGAACGCGACAACGGTTGCTTGCGCCGGGGAGAAGTTTGTCGGGCGCAGGCGCAACGACGGCGACGGCGACGTGATCGCGCTTCAGGCGGTGCTGCAGCTTTGCCAGTTGCCTTGGGACTTCGTCCGGGACGGCGCAGATGTGGAGGCGACAGTGTAGCTCCGGCAACGACACGTACGCACATGCAATTGCCACGGCAACGGGAGCGCGCGCGAAAACGAGGCTCGGGAGCGCGGCCGTTTATCCGCTGGGCGAGGCGATGCACTGCTGGCACGTGCGCACGGGGTGGCTCAGCAACTCACGGGCACAGGTGACAGAAACGGTGGCCGGCGGCGAGCAAGCACGGCGAGAAATCCACGGCGCTGCAACGGGCTCGTGCACTGGTCGTGGCAACGACCAGGGCTGGTCGAAAAGGGCCTGAAAATAATATTTGGGCCGATTTGCTATTTCTGAAACTTACTCCAGGGGCTGTTCTGTGAGGAAAACTTGAATAGGACTTGGGCCTGTTTACAAATTTGGAGATCTGAGGGTCCGATCTAAAATCTGATTTCGCAGCTAAGTTGCAAAAGATTAGTAGAACTTATCTGGCCAAAGTTTGGTAAGATCGGGCAAGATCTGAAGGGTTTCGACAAAATTGGGGAAAACAGTTTAGGGTAATTAGGGTAATTAGGGTTTTAAAAATAGCAAGGCTTGAAGCTCAGCTTTAGGGTGAGATTTTGGAGATGGTCCCGAAGGGAAAAATGTTCTGAACAACATTTAGAAGGGAATGGCTGAAGCAGATTAGGGTTTGGGGTCCAGATGTGGATTTTGGCTATTTTAGGGTTTAGCTAAAACAGGGGTGTTACAAATCTACCCACCTTAGAAACAATCTCGTCCTCGAGATTAGAGCAGGTCAGAGAATAGGAAGGGAAATTCTCGTCGGAGATCTTCTTCTTTTTCCCAAGTTGACTCCTCCTCTGAGTGATTGTTCCACTGAACTCTGCAGAATCGGAGGGTTCTTGACTTCAGCACTTTCTCTCTGGTTTCCAGAATTCTAATAGGGTATTCTTGACAAGATAAGTCTGGTTGAATCTCATTCTCTGTAGGAGATATCTGTTCTGTTGGTTTTCTCAAGCATTTCTTCAGCTGAGATACATGAAACACGTCATGAATTCCGCTTAGTTCTGATGGCAATTCCAACTTGTATGCCATTTCACCTCGCTTTTCCAGAATTCGATATGGTCCCACATATCTAGGTTTTAACTTTCCCTTCATCTGGAATCTTCGAACTCCTTTGTATGGCATAACCTTGAGATACACATAATCGCCTTCTTCAAAAGATAGTTCTCTTCTACGGTTATCCGCATAGCTCTTCTGTCTAGATTGTGCTGTTTTCAGTTTTTCTTGTATGATCCTGACGTGGGCTGTGGCTTCTTCTACTAACTGGGGTCCTAGATGTTGTTTTTGACCAATTTCTGTCCAATACAGTGGCGTGCGGCATCTTCTTCCATATAGGGCTTCATATGGTGCCATTTGCAGGCTTGTTTGGAAACTGTTGTTGTAGGTGAATTCTGCATAAGGTAGAAATAACTCCCAAGAGTCTCCATAGTCCAAAACACAAGCCCTCAACATATCTTCCAAAATTTGGTTTACCCTTTCAGTCTGACCTCCAGTTTGAGGGTGGTAGGCGGTACTGAACTTTAACTTTGTGCCCAGGGCTTTCTGCAACTCTTGCCAAAATCTTGAAACGAACTGGGTTCCTCTATCGGAAACGATAGCCTTCGGCACTCCGTGTAGGACAACTATTCTGTTGAGATACAGCTCTGCTAAGTCCTTAGCTGTATATAGGGTCTTCACTGGGAGAAAATGTGCTACTTTTGTTAATCTATCAACTATGACCCATATAGAATCAAATCCTTTCTTCGTCCTTGGTAGTCCCACAATGAAATCCATTCCGATTTCATCCCACTTCCACTCTGGGATTTGTAGAGGTTGTAGCGGTCCCGCAGGCTTTTGATGTTCTGCTTTCACTCTTTGGCATGTGTCGCAAGTTGCGACAAACTTGGCAATCTCTCTCTTCATTCCTTTCCACCAAAATTTTTTCTTCAAGTCCTTGTACATTTTGGTGCTGCCTGGGTGTATGGAATATGGGGTCTGATGAGCCTCTTGCATGATTAAGTCTTTGATCTTGTGGTCATTCGGAATGCTGATACGGTCATCGTACCATAGAATTCCCTGTTCATCTTCTCGAAGGTTGGTTGTATCTTTGCTCTTCATGTCCTCCTTCATCTCTTGAAGATCTGGGTCAATTGCTTGAGCTTGTCGGATTTTATCCTTCAACTCACATTCCATCTTTAGCGTAGCGATGGTTCCTTGGTCCACTAATTCTAATTGTAGCCTTTCGAAATCCTTGATCAGTTGTGTCGGCACTTCTAGCTGTGTTATCTGGTTATAACGAGACTTCCTGCTCAAAGCATCAGCCACTACATTGGCTTTTCCTGGGTGATAGTGGATCTCTAGATCATAATCTTTGATCAGTTCTAGCCATCTTCTCTGCCTCATATTCAATTCCTGTTGCGTGAAGATATACTTCAGGCTCTTATGATCCGTATAAATTTCGCACTTGCTGCCTAGTAAATAGTGTCTCCATATCTTCAGTGCATGTACAACGGCAGCTAACTCCAGATCATGTGTTGGATAATTCTCCTCATGAGGTCGTAGCTGTCTAGAAGCATAAGCTATCACTTTCCTTTCTTGCATCAATACACATCCTAATCCTCGTTTGGAGGCGTCACAGAAGACTTGAAAATCCTTCTTGACGTCCGGCAGTATCAGGATTGGTGCAGTTGTCAACCTTTTCTTCAGTTCCTCAAAGCTTCTTTCACACTCCTCGGTCCAATTAAAAGGGGCATTCTTCTTCAGTAGCTGGGTTAGCGGTTTGGTGATCTTCGAGAATCCTTCTACGAATCTTCGATAATATCCCGCTAATCCTAAGAAACTTCTAACTTCTGTTGCGGTTTCAGGTTGTTTCCAATCGGTAACAGCTTGTATCTTCAACGGGTCCATAAATATTCCTTCTCCTGAGATGATATGTCCCAAGAAAGAAATCTTCTTCAACCAAAAAGCACATTTGCTAAACTTGGCATATAGCTGGTGGTCTGCCAGTTTCTGTAGCACTATCCTCAGGTGATGTACGTGTTCCTCCTCCGTCTTAGAGTAGACAAGGATATCATCCACAAATACAATGATGTATTTATCCAGGAATTCCATGAGGATCTTATTCATTAGATTCATGAATACCGCGGGCGCATTAGTTAATCCAAAGGGCATCACTGTGAACTCATGCAACCCATATCTGGTTACGAAAGCAGTTTTAGGAATGTCCTGCTCTCGGATCCTTAACTGGTGGTATCCCGATCTCAGGTCTATTCTTGAGAACACTTTTGCTTCTCTGAGCTGGTCAAAAAGGTCATCTATCCTTGGTAAGGGGTATTTGTTCTTGATGGTCATGTCGTTTAGCTTGCGGTAGTCTATGCAAAGTCGCATACTACCATCTTTCTTCTTAACAAAGAGCACTGGGGCTCCCCATGGTGATGAGCTGGATCTGATGAATCCTTTTTCTTCCAATTCAGCTATCTGCTTCTTCAATTCCTCTTGCTCATGGCCTGTCATCCGAAACAACTTTCTAGCATATGGCGCAGATCCGGGTTTTAGTTCAATAGTGAACTCCATATCCCTATTTGGTGGCAATCCGGGAAGTTCTTCTGGAAAGACTTCCGGGTACTCGTTTACAATTGGTACCTCTTCAAGCTTCACTTCTTCAATGCAGTTCAATCTCTGTAGGTGGTCGCAGATTGGAGTTCTGTCTGCATGGAATGTAATTTGCTTTCCACTGGCATTTGTCAGGGTGATTGTTTTCTTCTCACAATCCATCAATCCCTTATGCTTGGCCAGCCAATCCATTCCAAGAATGACATCCAATCCTTGAAGGTTTAGAACTAGCATGTCTGCCAGGAATTCTAGATTGCCGATACAGAAGGCAACGTTTCTACAGATAGAATTAACAATCATCCTAGCACCAGGTGACTGAATAATGATAGGATGCTCTAAAGCAACCACAGGCAAGTTATTACTCAACAAGCAATCTTTCGACATGAATGAATGAGTTGCACCGGGATCAAATAGAACCACTGAAATCTGAGAGGAGATTAAGAGTCTACCGATCACGACGTCAGTTGCCTCTCCTGCTTCTGTAGCAGTCACGAAGTTGAGTCTTCCTCCGGTGGTTGGTGTTCCTCTTCCTCTGTTGGTTTGGAATCTTCCTCCTCTGGCTTGTGGTGCTCCTCTGGCAATAGTTCGTGCAGGTGCAGGGGATTTGGCTGCCTGAGCTTTGGCAACGTTGGGAGGTAAATGCCGAAATGGACAAGTCTCTCTGTGATGTCCTTTTCTGCCACAATGGAAGCATTCTGCATTCTTCAGTGTACAGTCTCTATAGAGGTGACTCCCTTTGCATCCGGGGCATGTTAGAGTTGTTGGCGATGAAGTCCTCTGGGGTCTTGGTGGTGCGGGTGGTCTGAAAGCGGCTCTGGCATATGGCGCTGGTCTTCCTCGGCTAGAATTTCCTTGAAAAGGGTATGCTATGCTTTTCCTCTTGCGGTCCTCTTCTACTACGCCTCTTTTCTCCTCCATTTTGAGTACTCTATTCACAAGGACTTGGAAGTCCGTGAACTCGTGTGTTGACAGGTGATACTGATATGAGTTTTGTAGGCCTTCGCAGAATCTGTCGATCTTCCGCTCTTCTGTCATGATATCTTCAGGTGCATACCTGGCCAATTTGATGAACTCATGCAAATACTGCTTCACCGTCCTTCCTCCCTGCCTTAGATTCAAGAATTCTCTGCGTTTGGCTTGGATAGCTCCTTTGGGGACATGGTATCTATGGAACTGTTCCTTGAATTCATTCCAGGTGATTGAATTCTGATTAGGGTGTACCGTCTTGTAATTCTCCCACCACGCTGCAGCTGATCCTGTGAGCTGATGGGGTCCATATAGCAGTTTCTCTTCATCACTACACCTGACGGTATCCAATTTCCTTTCGATCTCTCTTAACCAATCGTCTGCCACAATTGGGTCTTCAGTGCAGGAGAAAGTTGGAGGACGTGTCTTCTGGAAGTCTGTCAGTCTTGCTCCAATGTTTGAACCTTCCTCGCGGCGTGTTGCGGAGTTTTGCATCAACTGTTCCAGAATTTGACTCTGTACCTCTGCGGATCTTTGTCTGTTTTGCTCCATCCATATTAATATTTCAGTCAGATTTCCTCCTTGCGGTACTGAGGCTGAAGAATTTGGCTGATCTGAGTCATCTCTAGTCCTTCTTGTTGATGTGTTTCTTGGGACTTCTTCTGAACCTTGGATTCTACCTCTGGTGTTCACCATTCTGTTCTGCCAAGATAATTGAGACAAAACTACTAATTCAAGAGAGCACAGATTGATCAAAAGCTGAAAGGAAAGATCAATCCAAGAGATTGGATTGGAATATGCAATTTCCATTTTCAAAGATTTTCTAAAGATACAAGGTTTTCACCTTTACAGCTTTGGAGTCACCAACAAACAATACAAACAAGGCAGCTACTACAACAAGAGCTAAAGACTAACGGTTACAAGGGCTAGAGCAGAAGGGTCAAGCTGAAGAGAAAACTACGATCTCCTGTCGGTCTTGGAAGAACTGCAAGGTTCCACTTCTTCAGGGTCTTCCTCTTCTTGATCTTCGTCGGCATCCATAGGGTCCCATTGCATGTCGTTGTCCTCTTCTTCCTCAGATGAATCGTTGGTGTTGCAGGTAGCAATCTCTTTTCCTTTGCCCTCAGGAACTTCCTTTCCTTTCGCGAGAGTAGGATACTCTGGTGCAGGGGTGTTGATCACAATACCACGCGAAGCAGGCGTGAAATAACCCAGGTAATCCCTAGGTCTTCCCACACTCTTGCGGGCTGTGAGTCTTATCTTCAAGCGGTTCCTCTTGTTCACCGATCCTTCGTCTTCGACTTCTCGAGCTTTGCTAGGTTCAGCCAACTCCTGAATTTGTTTCTCCTTCTCTTGGAGTTCTGAGCGAACCTTCGCAAGCGCTCCTTCGAGATAGTGACGGTCATCCCGAGCATTCTCATGCTCACGCAGCAACCGAGTGTAGCTTGATTCCAAGACTTGGACTACATCTCTGGTTTTGGTCAGGATGGCGTCTCTCTGGTTGTTGGAGGGATGAACAGTTCGACGATCTGATCCGAGGACTTGGTAGGGTACAAAACAGAAAGGAGAACCTATAAGAAAGTCATCGTACAGCTGGCGGATGGTACCTATTGCACGACGAGCAGCGTCTTGGATAGCATCTTCTTCTTCCTGTCTACAAGCTTCCTTTCTTGTTGATCCTCTCCCGATCTCTGGGATCTCGTACACAATCACCGAGGCACGGAAACCAAAAGGTCTACCATCGACTTCTTCTCGACGGACGTAGTATACGGGTCGCTGATTGTCTCTTGCTCCCAGAAATTGCAACATCATCCAAAGCATCAATGCCCATGATCCCAACTCGTCTCCGTGAATCAGCTTCTTACCAGGGGCCATCTGCGATGATGAGACACGGAACACTTAAAAGTAGGAAAACGGTTTTGAAAATTTTCAAATAGTACTCATTATGTTTTTCTTAAACAAATTAGGTTTTTCACAATTAGATTTTTACCAAATAATCTAGCGATTCTCTACTTTAGGGACGCCCATTCTAGTAAGGGTCACGACCTACAGTCAAGCTTCATGCTCTGATACCATTCGCTGTGAGACCCCCATTTGAGGATCACCTTGGTAACCGCCCAGGTAGGTTACACACAGCAGGATGACACATGAGCTCCAAACCAGACAAGCATAATAATAACATTAAACAGGTAGCAGGCCAGCATGGCCAATATTACATACCCAAAGCACCGAAAATGGCGCTAAGTAGAGTTGCTAAGAAGATAACAAGTTTATCAGAACCAGAGTCGGTATCTAAGTACCGAACACACAGCATAAAGCACAAAGCAACGACAAAAAGTTTGATTTCCATTCGCAGCGGGGTTGAAGTGGCTCCTCCCACATCTGACTTGACTTGGTGCGCAATCCCTCTAGAACGTGGACTCGTCCGGGGCACTTCCATCTTCTGCCGGGAACTCATAACTGAAGGAATCGGGATCCTCGAATCCCTCTTCTACAGTTGGAAGTAAAATGCAAGGGTGAGCACTTGGTGCTCAGCAATACTCATTCCGGGGATTATAGTAATTGTACTTACATGAGGGTGAAACATATGATTCAGGGGTTTTAGTTTCATATAGATAGAGATATATAGATTTCCAAGTTATTTGTTCAGTAAACAGTACTTTGTCATGAAAATAGCACTTTAAACATGTTACATGTTTTCAATAAAAACATTAGATGTAGTGGTCTCCCATGAGTCACTACTTTGTTAGCCGCATTATGAAAACATTCCAAAACATTACTTGTGCTATAACCCATGGATAACATCCACTACGAAAAGACTCCTGAACCTGGGAGTACAGAGTATCTGACACTTCTTTTACGCTTTGCAAAGGTGTACCTCTTTTTAAATCCACTGGTTCACTCGGCTTTCAAGTCGGATCAGCTCCATGTGACTTATACACATGTGACAAGGCCGAGATCACACAACGCTTTACAGTTCAGTATTAACAGTATCCCTGCCCGGTAAATAGACAATTAAGTCTCAAGTACCGTTGTGGGTCTTACCCACTGCCTTACTTCCTAGCCTCTCTGGTCTATGTTCCCTCAGGACACATAGCCTTGGTCTATGTCCACGCGAGACATACGACCATTTAAGATTACAGCCGCTCACGGCTTAATCAGGTCTAGGGCGCCTTCCTTCATTTACTCCTTTTTCTCTCATCATTTTTCTGACTCACATCACTCATGGCCGAACCTTGGCCTTCCAGTTTCCACGCGAGAAACCAGATCGTCAAACCATGCAGGGAACTGTTAATACCAAAAGGTTACTGAGTTGTGCCTGTCCCATACCAGGCAAGTGGTTGGTACGTTTACAATTCGTATAGAGACACAGCACAAGGTTCTTGTCCTTATGAACCAATAGTGAGGAACATTCACATACCCTGGTGCGCACCGCACCCTCTCCATACAATCCAATCCTCACTACTGATCCCTTTTATCATTTTTCTTGTCAAAACGGTTTTCATTATAACTTCTCATGCATTTGACCATTTTAAGTTTAATGTGGATATTCAGTATATGAGTCCTAGGGTGACAAAAGCATATATAAGAAGGTTCAATAACAAAAAGGGTTTCATGATTCATTTAGGGAATATCTACTCATGTCATTCAAACATAACTTGTATTTCAACTAAACATGCATAGTAAGAAACAGTGAATATACTTCATATGAAAATATTGGGTGAGACATGATCAAAGGAATGAGGCTTGCCTTGCGATGTTGGGTCTAAAAACTCAGACGGCTCTTCAAAGACTTCTTCCGTTCCTTCCGCTTCTGACTCTGCGGCAAACAATTAACACACAAACACATACCACATAAGCATACTGAAAATAGTTTCTATAGAAAGTATTAAGTAAATAAGTCATGCATGCAGGGGAAAAAGTTAGGGCAAGGTCACAAGGGCTCTGGTCGAAGAAACGGCTAAAAAGGATTGAACGTCGAAGGGTCGACATTCAGTTCATGGCTTTGACATAACTGGAAACTAGTCTTAGGATGGTTTTCTGGAGAAGTGATAGTAGAGAAAGTTGTAGAACACAACTCCAGGAATCTAGGGGACAAGGTGGCATTTCAATTGCTCCACCAGAAGGGGTCAAACAGGGCTAATGCCAGTGGTTGACATGCACTGACATGGTGCTGGACATGGCCAGAAACTAGGGCATGGCTTAACTTTTGATCTAGGGCTCCAAATGATGCACCACTTTGTCTGGGAGGTAGGCATTACTAACAGGAACAATATACTCAACAGGCACAAGGGCTGAAAGTGGCCGGAGGGTGGCCAAATCCGGCGATGAACCACGGTGGCCTGGACATGAGGTGAGTTACTGGACAGTAATCTTGGCATAGGCATAACTCACAATCTAGGCAGATCCAGGTGTCGAGCTAGTGGACAATATTGCTCAGGGTACTGGAATCCATCTAAGGGACAAGGTTTCAGGCGCTGGATCAGCCGGGAACAAATTCCGGCGACCGGCGCTGGAGAAGACGACACTGGACAAAGGGGGTTTTCGATTCAGGGCGAATGAGCTCAATTCCAAGCTTGGGAATGATCTCTAGGGTGCAACAAAGCTACTGGGGAGGTTAATTTGGCCGGAGGATCGCCGGCGTGGCCTGGCGACGAGAGCCAGTTCACTGGTGGCGCGCGATTTGGGGAGAGCTATGATCTTAGCTCGATTTTGAAAACCAGATTGGTAGGCTTGCTACAAAGAGTATGCTGATCAATTTCTTCTACTGGTACTACGGCTAATTTGGTTTAAATCAGGTAGCATTGCAGGAACAGGGGTTTTGAGCTTTTCCGGTGATCACCGGCGTTAGGGTTCGCCGGGGTGCAATTGGGTGCTATGACACGAACAGGTGGAAGAGGGGAACTCACTGGTGGCTTTGGTTTGAAGAATGGTGCAGTAGATTAGGCTGGCACCGTGAGCTCCAGAGGTTGCTCGCCGGAGAAGAAAGCAAACTCGACGGCGGTGAGAAATTAACTGGGAATTTGGCTAAGTCCTGAGCTTGTGCTTCTTCACAGCGTTGAGGGGGGTTTAAATAGGCACGGGGACGGAGTTTGCGAGGGTGAACGCGACAACGGTTGCTTGCGCCGGGGAGAAGTTTGTCGGGCGCAGGCGCAACGACGGCGACGGCGACGTGATCGCGCTTCAGGCGGTGCTGCAGCTTTGCCAGTTGCCTTGGGACTTCGTCCGGGACGGCGCAGATGTGGAGGCGACAGTGTAGCTCCGGCAACGACACGTACGCACATGCAATTGCCACGGCAACGGGAGCGCGCGCGAAAACGAGGCTCGGGAGCGCGGCCGTTTATCCGCTGGGCGAGGCGATGCACTGCTGGCACGTGCGCACGGGGTGGCTCAGCAACTCACGGGCACAGGTGACAGAAACGGTGGCCGGCGGCGAGCAAGCACGGCGAGAAATCCACGGCGCTGCAACGGGCTCGTGCACTGGTCGTGGCAACGACCAGGGCTGGTCGAAAAGGGCCTGAAAATAATATTTGGGCCGATTTGCTATTTCTGAAACTTACTCCAGGGGCTGTTCTGTGAGGAAAACTTGAATAGGACTTGGGCCTGTTTACAAATTTGGAGATCTGAGGGTCCGATCTAAAATCTGATTTCGCAGCTAAGTTGCAAAAGATTAGTAGAACTTATCTGGCCAAAGTTTGGTAAGATCGGGCAAGATCTGAAGGGTTTCGACAAAATTGGGGAAAACAGTTTAGGGTAATTAGGGTAATTAGGGTTTTAAAAATAGCAAGGCTTGAAGCTCAGCTTTAGGGTGAGATTTTGGAGATGGTCCCGAAGGGAAAAATGTTCTGAACAACATTTAGAAGGGAATGGCTGAAGCAGATTAGGGTTTGGGGTCCAGATGTGGATTTTGGCTATTTTAGGGTTTAGCTAAAACAGGGGTGTTACACAGGGGCTCATAACACAGTATAAATCACTATCGGTTGTGAACAGTAAACCGATAGTAAACTAAGAACAGGGGCTCATAACACAGTGTAAATCACTGTCGGTTGTGAACTATAAACCGATAGTATAGTTTAATTTCATATCGGTTTCACAGTTATAACCGATAGTAAAATACAATGCTATTGACCCTAAAGGATTTCTCTTAGAAGAATTACAGAGGATCTCAGTACATCATTTTGTATTGTATTTTACTATCGGTTATGACAATAAACCGATACTATATGTTAATTTCATATCGGTTTGGAGATTGAAACCAATAGTATAATACTGTTAAATTGATCTAAAGGTATTTCCTGAGAACAATTACAAATGGGTCTCAGTACATCATTTTGCACTTGTAAAGACACCTGAAACCCCATGCAAATGGCTTGCAATAATTTTGAAATAAATTAACAGTAAAAACCAATCATGGAATGAAAATTTGCAGTTTTCATATATATTTATGAAAAGAATCAATTATTGCTCAAATCAAGTATATACTCCAATTGAAATGAAAATTTGCAGAAATGATTCCAATGCATCACGTATGTTTTCCCAAAGAATTTTTGAAAAATGATTTGAAGAATTCTTCGATCCAAGTAATATACGTCACTTACATATTGCAAATTAGTCAAGAATGGTTGTCCACCCATAATCCTTCTTCGTGGTCGTCTCGCAGGTAACTTGTTTCATCAATATCTTCGGTAGGGACAGATTGAAGGATTCCATCTAAAAATGGAGGTAGTTCGTCGAACTGATCGTACTCTTCTTCATCCACAACGTCTTCGACCCCAACAATACGTCTCTTACTGTGAAGGACAACGTGCAACTTTGGGTTGGCCGGGTCAACGATGTAGAACACCTGTGTGGCTTGCTCAGCAAGTATAAATGGATCATCTTTGTGTGCGACTCTACTGAGATCGACGAGAGTAAACCCATAATTGTCGACTTTAACACCTCGAGGGATTTCGACCCATTGGCATCGAAATAGAGGAATCTTAAGTAATACATAATCGAGCTCCCATATTTCCTCAATAACACTATAATATGAGTCGAGTGCCCTTACTGCCCTGGCATCCTCCGAAATAGCAAGTAGTGTCACTCCACTACATTGCATAGCACTCTTCTCGTCCTGAGTTCTTGTGTAAAATGAATAGCCGTTGATGTCATACCCCTGCCAAGTCCCTACAGTAAATCTAGGCCCTCTAGCCAACCATGTAACATCTTCATCTACGTCGCCCTCAGAAGCTTGCAGGACTCTATTTTCGATGCACCCAGCAAACTTCCTATTATGTTCTCTGGTGACCCAAATCTCTGGCTTCGAGGGATTCTGTTTCCGTAATATTTCCTTGTGCTCGTGTATGTATGGCTCCACCCCCGTCATGTGCTGTAAGACCCAAAAATGGGCTTTTGCATACAGATCACTAGAGGGGACGACTGCTTTAAATCCAATCGTTCCAATGCCCTGAAGCCTGCCCTCATGCCGAGACGTAGGAACGCCAATTGGGTCAACCCCGGCCATATAGTTGGTGCAAAATTCGATCACCTCCTCTGCGGCATAACCTTCAATGATACTGCCCTCAGGCCGATGTCGATTCCTTACATATCCCTTCAAGATACCCATAAATCTCTCAAATGGATACATGTAGCGCAGGAACACGGGTCCACAAAACTTAATTTCTCTGACAAGGTGAACAATTAGATGGACCATAACATCAAAAAAGGATGGAGGGAAATACATCTCCAGCTGACAAAGAGTGGTAGTCACATCGCGTTGCAAATCATCCAGTCCATCCATATCAATTACCTGCAAGGACACAGTTGCAGCAAATATTCAGATCCAAAAAATCTGACAAGTTCCACGAATGGAGCTAATTAACTTGCTAGGAGTACACGCTTACGTACCTTGCCAGATATTGTGTTGAAGAAATAACATAGCTTTGTAATTATCTCTTTGACTTTGACTGGGAGAATGCCTCTGATAACAATGGGAAGCATTTGTGACATCAGTACATGACAATCATGGGACTTCATACCAACCTGTTTCAAGTCTTTCATGGACACAAGTTTTTTCAAGTACGCAGAATACCCGCATGGAACTTTGACACCATGTAGGCACTGACAGAGTTCTGTTTTTTCTCTTTTTGACAAAGTATAGCAGGCCGGAGGGAGGTATGTTCGCTTTCCCTTCTCCAACGGTGCAAGCTCAGTCCTTATGCCCATGTCGAGCATGTCACGGCGAACGTTGATGCCATCTTTCGTCTTTCCTGGAATGTTCAACAACAAACCAATCAAACTGTCACAAACATTTTTCTCTACGTGCATGACATCAATGCAATGTCGAACTTGTAAGTGCTCCCAATATGGCAGATCCCAAAGAATCGATCTCTTCTTCCAAACATTTTTTCCTGGAGGTTTAGAACATTTACCGAACTCAACTTTGATGTCCTTCACGCGCAAGTAAAGCTCCTTACCAGTCACAAACACTGGGGCTGATCCTTTCTCAGGCTTCCCATTGAATGACTTCCTCTTCTTACGGTAGGCGTGATGCATCGGAAGGAATCTGCGGTGACCCATGTACACTATTTTTCTGCAATTCGATAACCACATGCTTTCAGTTTCATCCAGGCAAATAGGACAAGCCTTGACTCCTTTCGTACTATACCCCGACAAATTTCCATAGGCCGGGAAATCATTTATGGTGCAAAATATCATGGCCCGCAACATGAAATTCTCTCGCTTATGTGCATCCCACACCCGCACCCCTTCGCTCCACAATTTATGTAAGTCCTCGACTTACGGTGATAGAAACACGTCAATATCATTCCTGGGTTGTCTGGGTCCTGAAATTAGTAACGAGATCATGATGTACTTGCGCTTCATACATAACCAAGGAGGAAGATTGTAGATGCATAAAAGAACTGGCCAAGTGCTATGTCGACTGCTCATATTTCCGTGTGGATTCATACCATCCGTACTCAGCCCAAACCTTATATTCCTCACTTCGCCGCCAAACTCACCGAATGTTCTGTTAATGTTTCTCCATTGAATGGAATCAGTTGGATGTCTTAGTTTTCCGTCTTGTTTCCGACCTTCAACATGCCAACGCAAGTACTTCGCATCTTTCGGATTTGCAAACAGCCGTTTCAATCTGGGAATCACAGGAAAATACCACACAGTTTTGGCCGGAGGCCCTTTCTTTACCTCATCACATCCATTGTGATAAATTCTGTCCCCATGCTTATACCGCGATGCACCGCATCTTGGACAAATATGCAAATCCTCGTACTCGTTACGGTACAGAACACAATCATTTGGGCATGCATGTATTCTTTCGATTTCCATTCCCAACGGACACAATAGTTTTTTGGCCTGGTAAACCGATCTTGGCAACTCATTTCCCTCTGGAAGCATGTCCACTAACAGATCCAATAGCGCCGTGAAATTCTTATCGCTCCAACCGTTGCTTGCCTTCAAGTTATATAATCTCAACACAGAATACAACTTTGTAAATGTTTCACATCCGGGGAACAAAGGCTTCTCATAATCAACAATTAATTTCTAAAATTTAGCTAAATCGTTTTCGCTGTAGTCCTCTTCTACATCACGTAACATTTCATCTAAATTGACGTCATCTACATGGACTTCCGAATGAACATTATCAATGTTTTGATCATGATCATCATTACTGCAATCCACTTTCGGTTGCTGCTGAGTGGTAGCGGTAGTGCTCGTTTCCTCAAGATCTTCACCATGCCATATCCAACGGGTATAGCGTGCGTTAAAACCACGACGAATCAAATGACTCCTAATCTGATCAGAGTTGCCGAACCTTTTTAAGTTCATACAATCTATACAAGGACAATGCATATCTTTCTCTCCCTTCTTCGCCTTTTCTTGCTCAGCAAATTTAATAAATCCATTCACACCCTCCAAATACTCAACAGTACTACGTTTTATTTCATACATCCAATATTCTCGGTCCATCTACAATTATTTCACAAAATTGACAAATTCAATTAAATAATTAATGACTCAGGGCAAGCATATATGAATAAAACATAATTAGCTAGGCCATATGTGTGTACATGAGCTGTTTAATTACATTAAATGGATTTGTATATATGAAACCCTAATTAACTTGATGCATGCATTAATTGGAAGAGCCAGCTAGCTAGCTGCTTAAATTCAGCAAGCTATAGCTAGCTAGCCAACCCAGCCTTCTAGCTAGTTTGGAGATACATGTATCTAGTTTAATGAATTGCAAGTAGAGAGAGAGAGGGAGAGTGTGAAAGAGTGATCGAGAGAGAGAGAGAGGTGATGAGAAGATGACAATACCGAGGGGGATGGAAATATGATCAACTTCTCAGCTAGCGTCTCCAGATCACTCTAGCTTGGAGTTGTGCGCGGCTGAAATGATTCCAACATGTAGAGCGCAGAGCAGGGGTCGACCTAATTAAGTTGTCCAATTTTACTATCGGTTCAACAACACCAACCGATAGTAAAATAAGGTCCCCACTGTCATAACCATTGGTGTATATGAAGTCATTTTACTATCGGTTTATTTTATATAACCGATAGTACTATTTCATATATTGTATCGGTTAGTACAGTAATAACCGATAGTAAAAAGTCAGTAATTTCACTATCAGTTACCCGAGAAAAACCGATAGTACTATTCAATATATTATATCGGTTAATACAGTACGAACCGATAGTATAAAGTGAGTAATTTTACTATCTGTTTCGAACGAAAAACCGATAGTACTATTTTAATATATTATATCGGTTGGTACAGTAATAACCGATAGTAAAAAGTCAGTAATTTCACTATCAGTTAAAAATGGAAAACCGATAGTACTATTTAATATATTATAACGGTTTGTACAGTAATAACCGATAGTATAAAGTCAGTAATTTCACTATCAGTTACAAAAGGAAAACCGATAGTACTATTTAATATATTATATCAATTTGTATAGTAATGACCGATAGTAAAAAGTATTTGCATTTCACTAACGTTGGATTAGTGTGTAACCGATAGTAAAATGATGGTTTTTCGCCGCTGTCGTCCTATTCTATCGGATTTTTCCTAGATTGCTTACAACCATTAGAAAATAAGGGTTAGTGGAATGCACTTCTGTAGTAGTGTGTGGGTTTCAAGTTTCCATAAACGACCACGAATGGCTAGCAATTTTTTATTCGTAAATTTTGTCGGCCGTTGTACACTAAACTGACTGTCAGTCAGGAAAACTGACTGTCAGTTTGAGTTGCTGATTTTCAGCCCTAGCTCCAACGGTTCATTTGATTCTTGAGGCTATAAATAGGGGCTTTGGGCATGAGTTTCATACAACAAGCAGTAGCATTTTCTTTTACACACTTGAGCTTTAGTTTTCTACTTAAAATCTCGATCTTTTGATCAAGTCGAGTGTTTTCGATCCACCGAGAGTTTCAGTTCATTTGCATTTGCATACTCCTAGTTTCTCAGTGCGTGTTCAGGGGTCTAGGGAAGACCTCGCCGCCTATTACTCTTAGTGAGCGCCCTCACCTAGACGGTTCGGAGGTGTGGCCGTTGACCTCTCCAGTTTGGAGATTGTTGGAGAGGCTCGGTGAAAGTGTACAAGGCATCGGTGCTCGCCTTTCCGGAGTGGACAAGGAGCAACCAATAGTTGATAATACTCTTCGTGAGTATTGAGGCAAAACTCAAGTGATTTGAGTGCTTCAATGAGGACTAGTGGAGACTGGGCGAGTCTCCGATACCTCGGTAAAAACTGCTGTGTTCGTTCTCCTCTTTTCTCGCTTATATTATTTGTTCTTGATTTGCAATTATTTGTTTAAGCTTAAAAGTTTTTTTAAAGCCTCCTATTCACCCCCCCTCTAGTCGGCAACCTTGATCCAACAGAGATGACCATCACCCTGGAGGATGTGGCGATGTTATTCAGCTTGCCGATTCGCGGACAGGCTTGGGTACCACCACCCACTCCTGCCGGGTGGGATGTGGCATTCACACAGAGGTTTCACCCCCTACCTCTAGGACACGAGCCCTTCCACCATGACGCGGGAGTTCCTGCAGCCTGGCTCGGTCACTTTCGGATATGCCCAGCAGATGCTGATGAGTGGACAGTCAGCCGACACTTCGAGGCGTACCTACTACACCTGTTTGGTAGCTTCATGTTCACTGGTACACTTACTCATGGTACATACACATGTATGTACCTTACTGCATTTAAATCTTAACTTCCTGTTTGTTTTTGTTTGCAGGTACACACGGTGACACGGTGGACCATTGGCTTGTTCCACTGGCGCAGATGCTCGCAGACATGCCGATATAGCAGATTCCACAGATCAGCTGGGGCTCGGCGGTTCTGTGTGCGATGTATCGAGCGTTGTGCAACGCCTGCGTTCGCCGTGCCCGGCAGGCGCAGTTATGGCTGGGTGTCCTCTCCTTATTCTCCTGTGGTCGTACGAGCACCTTCCTGTAGGACGACCACTCGGCACTGATGTCCCCGTGCCGCTGTCGGAGGGGTACCCGCCCAGGAATGCGGAGGACGAGGCCGATCGCCCGACCATGGGGGATTGCTAGTTGCAGCGCGAGCTGCAATGGGCCACTGTCCAGGTGCATGCATGCTACGGGGCGTACAGCGATGAGCTGGAGCTGCTCCATCCCTCGCGTGTTGTCTGGAGGGCCTGGACGGCCACCTACGTTGAGAGCACAGCTGCATGCGAGATCTTATCGATATGTACAGGGGACCGGGACTTATGGCTCACCCGATGTGTTCTTGTCTTCAGCCATATGTTGGAGGTATATGCTCCATGGCGGGTGATGCGGCAGTTTGGCTTATTTCAGCCTGTCCCTCCTGTCGACGCTCCACATCAGTTGTCGCACTCCCAGCATGAGTAAGCTCGCGATCATCTCTACGCATAGTGTTTCCGCTCCACGAAAAGGCTTAACATTTTTGTTTTTCCTGCAGGCAAACCCGCAAGGGCAAGAAGGCTTTCACTTGGGAGGATCGGCAGGCTCCGTACACTCGCCGCTGGGAGCAGAGAGT
The DNA here is from genome assembly GCA_019359835.1 of Pharus latifolius. Lineage (NCBI taxonomy): Eukaryota > Viridiplantae > Streptophyta > Magnoliopsida > Poales > Poaceae > Pharus > Pharus latifolius. The sequence goes on along the minus strand of CM033326.1, from coordinate 17,466,101 downwards.
AGGGATGGATCTAGTGCGCGAGGATAGGCCATATGATCCGAGGACATATGGCGACTACCTCCGATGGTATATCCCCCGCACCATTCCTCGCATTGCCCCACCAGCTCCAATGCCTATCGAAATCCCTACCCCGAGTGTGCAACAGACATACGATTCACACCACGCATCCCATGTGCACCGCCAAGTACGCACAAATACTCGGTTTCTTGCTTGTTATTGTTATTTCCGCTTACCATTGTGTTGTGGTCTTGTAGGTTGACGGCCTTTGTGCGATTACCTCCACCACGCAGCCGCTACTCCATTGGGACGAGTCACGTCTACCTATCACACCCGAGGAGTACAAGAAGGCCATCGCCTTCATTCATCGAGTCACGACGCAGCTGTTGCGGGAGAGTTCCGCCACTTCGTCGACACCTGTTGCACCTCCTCCGCCGAGGGCCCCTCCCATTCAAACGTCATTGCAGCCGGCCGCTCATCCGCCGGATGCACCCAGACCGTCAGGTACGGCCATCGACGCCCCTATTTATCTTGGTGCGCCCCCGGCCCGCTCTTACCGTTCAGGTGTTCCACCTCACGTGGACGTGGCGTCGCGTGGTGGTGTACGGATCTCTGAGGGTACCCCTGCGCGCCCTTCCGGTTCTGATTCCAGCCTGGGGTTCGACATCACGTTCGACCTGGACGACGAGTACGTCACCATGTCGCAGCGTACGGTGCACGATCTTGCCGGTACGTCCTCATCTGCTCCATAGGCACCGTCCAGTAGGCGCCTGCCTTGCATTCCGCCTCAGCCCGTCCATGCCGACCCGGACGTGGTCCTCGACCCTGCGTACGAGGACTATGCTGACATGTTGCAGAGGGGAGACGACACCCACCAGAGCCAACATCAGTTGGCGTCCGCACAGCTTGGTGATGCGCCTCCGCCGTCGCAGGACCCTTCTGATACAGGTCTCGATCAGGCGAGCGCCAAACCACCACCACATCAACAGTCGTCACAGAGGACAGTGCGGAGACGCACCACCTACTCACCCTCACCGTTTCAGCGGGACTGACCCCGTCGTCCGAAGAAGGGCCGACATTAGTTTTTTTTTCAAATTTCTTACTCTCTCAATGAAACATGATTTTTGTTTACATGTATGTATGAAACATGGTTTTTCTATAATTTAGCCTTTCTACTTTTCAGTATTTTTTACGTTCAGTTCTCACTTTTGGTAACCCCACAAATTAAATTAACCACGAAACATACGAATCAATCAACCGAACCACTCGCGACTCTTTTTCTCCCTGATTGGGCGGGTTGCGGTTGTTCAATATGCCTTTCTATGTTTTACCTGCAATTATTCTTTTTATTTCGGTTATTCATACATAAAAAACAGTCTTGTAGGCTATTTTACAAATAACATACACCACATGGGTTATTTTTAAAATAATCAAAACTACGTTGGTTATTTTGGAAATAATATAAAACAAAAACTATTAGTTTCTAAATAAATCTGGCTGCCTGGCGACTGAGGACGTGGCCTTAAGTAGCCAGCCCAGCTGGCGACTTAGGGCAGCAGCCACTCAGTCGCCAACCCAAGTGGCGACTGTGGTCATTTTTGCAATTTTATTTTCTTTTGTGTTTTTTGCGAAATTATTATTTTAATTAGGGTTTTCCGTACGAAAATTTCCCTACCTGGGACGATAGCAACTGTATCATCACTGAGCGCCGATAGTACTGTAATATTTATTCTATCGGTTGTAGTATATAACCAATAGTAATTTGTAGACACGTTTAGTACTGAAAACTTTGTTTTATCGGTAGTTGCATATGAACCGATAGTAATGTAATATTTATTCTATCGGTTGTAGTATATAACCGATAGTAATATTAGCTTTTCCTATCGGTTATGTACTGGCATGGTTAGTACTGGAATCATGCACATATACATACAGCTATACAGAGATACATTGGATCATTCACAAATACACCAATATTTACAAATATTCAGCAATATTCACATATTGATCAATTTGTTCACAAATACACTAATTCAGCAATATTCACATATTCACATATTGTTCACAAATTGGACAGATTGAATTGATGCACATATTGATCGAGTTTATTCACAAATACATCAATGAATCTATTCATATATTGAGTTTATTCACAAATACAGCAATCAACACATTCAATATATATTCACAAATAAAGCAATCAACACATTCAATATATATTCAAAAATACAGCAATCAACACAAGTCAGTTACTATCGATCGTTGATAGCCACTTCTTCCATGACATATTGAGCCCAAATTGTTCGCAGCTCCTTCAATTGAGGCAACTCATATTGCTCTTTCAACATGGCGCTCTGCATATATGCGTGTATGAAGTTAGGATCGTACGTCACATCCAATTAAAGTTCGACTTTGAGTCAGGAAAAATGGTTACCTTAGGGAATTGGGCAAAGTTTCTCCTGATCAGGTCATACATGAATCTCATGACATAGAAGCCACATTCCCACGATTGTGGCTGCTGATGGCACTGGAAAAATTGCATATGCAAAGACATAAACCCACATTAACTCGAAAGAACTAATTAAGCTTAAATTAAAAGACTCATCATGAGTACTTCCATCCGTATTAATTACCTCATATTCTTTCCAAGAAATTGTTGTGCCCTTCGACGCGTCATGCCTCCCTCCAGCACTAGCATAATTTTTGAAAGCCCTGTATTTAATTTAGCATTGCCGATTAATATCTTATCATTAATTAGCTAGTCAGAGAAAAATTTAAGACAACTATGTTACTTACGCGTCTATGTGCCATGTGAGGGTGAAAACATGCGCCACCTTGTCGCTCATCGAATCGAGATAATAGACCTCATTCATCCATGGGCAAATGATGGCGAGGACCCAGTGGCCCCTACATTGCATATATAAGCGAACCATTTCATACATATCTTAGGCGTAACATACAAGAATGAGTTAAATTAGTAGGAAATGCACTAACCTTTGGTGGTACGGCGCAAGGATGAACTCTCGGTCCTGCTGCGCTAGTAGTGCCCTTGATATGTATTCCTCCGCATGTGCTTGGTCGTGCTCTAGCATCGTGAGGTTTATTTTCTCTGGGTCGAGGAAACCCACCTTGTCACATGCCCTCATCGATGCCAGCCTATACATGCACCTGGGTGCAAAGTAGACATTAGTAAGTAGTGCATACAAAAAGTCATTAGATTTATGAAACGAACTGTGATAACTTCAGACAACAGCAAACTCACAGGACTCCAGTCCGTATGATGGACATATCAAGTTCCCGCCAGTTGAGGAGGTCGAACAAATCCTCGTGGGCCACCGATATGCTCCCGGGCTCACGGTGAAAATGGGCTGGCCTGAAGTGAACCAAGAAGTTGATGTGGCGCCTAGACCTGGTCAGGCACCAGTACTCGTGGAGACTTCTGGTTATTTAATCCATATTGCGCAGAAGGTACTCCGACACGAGTGGGGACCCGTTCTTGAACGTACCCGGCTGGCTTTGTTTGGCCTTGCCTTTGTCCTTGCCCTTGCCTTTGGCCTTGCCCTTGCCTTTGGGCGGGGAGCGAGTGTATACCTTCGAAGGTTGGGGTGTGGTGCCGCCGGCCTCATTTGATGGCGAAGGGTTTGAGGTCGTCGGAGGAGGCATGGGGGCCGAAGGAGTTCGCTCATGCGTTGTGGCGGGGGTGGTGTCCTCAGGAAGTGAGCTGGTATCCATCGTCCACTTTAAGTACAAACGCTTAAATTAGATTTTGCAAATTGAGTATATTAACTGAGTTGTAAGCTAGAATGGCTAGGGTTTATCTCCTGTAGTCTAACACCCTTCTTGGGCCATTGTATGTACGAGCCCAATGCCTCGCCAATTGTCCGCATTTCGTCCGTTGGGACGGGCAACAGAAAAGAGCTGTAGCTCGGGAGGGCCATGTCCACCTGTACCTTTGCGAATCCAGGCTCTAGAGGTACGCAATGGATCCGGACATCCTCCCAAGACTGGTATACGACCCCGTTTGCAACCGCAACAGGTTTGTCGCCTATGTTGATCAATAGGCTATAGCTCTCTGGCTTCTGCAATTTGCAACAATTATAACAGGTTAGCGAAACAATTCTAACGTAACGGGAGTGGCATCAGCCGAACTGCATATATAGCTCAAGAGTTGCAATACCTCGATCAGGTCCACCGGATCCACGTGAACCATCGAGCCAACACTACTCGGCCTGGCAGCGTCGACCTCGGCAGCTGGATCTAAACCCTTGGACTGCACAACTCGGCTGAGGCGCTCATACTTCTCGTTCGTTTGAGCGAACATGTCCGCGAATTGTGCAGTCACATCTGCCCGTATCTTCTGAGAAAGCTCCACTTCCCTTTCCTTCCAGCTGCTAGCCTTCTTCGCCTTTTGCCCGGGCTCCGAGAAACCTTCCTTCCATGGCACCACAGCCCCCACGGTTCGCGTCCGCCCTAGATGCTCCTTGTTCCCTAGAGCCCGGGTAAGGATGTCGTTCTCCCTATTGGGACTGAACAATCCCTCGGTCGCCTCCTTTGAGCAAGAGATCTGTTACATTGAAAGCTCTCCATTGTGAGGAAGAAATATATACAAACTTGTGCGCACACTAGTGATCATAGTTAGCCAACTTACGAGTTGCTGCACGACCTCAGGAGTCCCCTTCTGTTGGGCGAATTGCTCCCATACCTCCTCCGTTATGAAGGGGTACTTCTCGCATGGAGATTCGCCTTTAGCGAGGAAGGTACTGACGAGGACGCACTTGAAGGTTTTCCACGTGTTGTTCATGTCCTTCAAGCAAGCTATCTTGGGACCATCATCCGGGATGTTCCACTTGGCCTGTTTCAAATGGTGCATATAAGTAGGACTTACCTAATCTCTATGATAAACCAAGGGAATGTGATTACTCAAGAGTTCAGTGATTTTGATTAATTTTACCTTCACTTCCGCCCACAGCCTATCCCTCTCGTCGGCCTTGACGTCCTTCCAGCTCTGGACGGTGATCTTCACCCTTTCCTTCGCCAACAAGCCAACATAGGCAGCATAGTGCCCGGTGTTCTTCCCGATCGGTCTCCCGAACTGGTTGAACTCACAGGAAAGATCCGCGCGTTTGGCCAAACGACCCAACATCGTTGCGCCTCGCGCCTTCCTCTTGCGTTGGGACGAGGCATCGCCATCTACGTTCGCCCTCAAAGAATCACTACTATCAGCCGAGGAAGATGCCGACATGGCTTTACCTAAAATTTCATGAACAAACCATCAATTGATATGAAGAAAGGTACATGACAAAGTTCATAACTAAAATTGTTGTGCCCTACGCTAGTCTCTCTGCATGAACATAAAGTCTGTTGAAATTTAAATGAACCAAAATTTCATATGAACATTAGAAAATGGGAAGTAATTAACAGAAAATTCAAATGAGCAGTGCAAACTAAGACATACTCTATTTCCTATCGGTTTTGAAAGGAAAACCGATAGTACTAAGGTTTGTATTCAGGAAAATTTAAAAGATTAGCAGTGCAAACTATGCTAATCTCTCTGCAGGAAAATAAAATCTGTTAAAATTTAAATGAACCTAAATTTGAGATGAACATTAGAAAATGGGAAGTAATTCACAGAAAATTCAAATTAGCAGTGCAAACTATGATGGCACTACTATTTCCTATCGGTTTTCCAAGTCAAACCGATAGTAATCAAGTTTGAATTCAGTAAAATCTATAAGATTAGCAGTGCAAACTATGCTAGTCTCTCAGCAGGAACATAAAGTATGTTAAAATGTAAATGAACCAAAATTTCAGATGAAAATTAGAAAATGGGAAATAATTAACAGAAAATTCAGTTTAAGGTATTTACTATCGGTTCTGAATAAGAAACCGATAGTGGACTACACTGTATGACAAATTGCTAGTGATTTTCATCAATTCTGTCATTCTCATAGCTATCAAGTTTGTAGTTCATGAATTTTACTCTAGGTTTATATTTGTAATCCATTGAACGGGATATGAACCATTGCATACAAAATTAAGCAATACACGCGAGCGATTTGGTCAAGAACACTTACAGTCGATTGTGGAGTGGCCGGAGGCGGTGGCGCAATGCAGTGCCGGAGGCGGTGGAGAACCAGATTCTGATCGGCAATGGTGGCGCAGAGGAGCGAAGAAGCGAACGTCGGCGAATCTAGGGTTTTCCGCGCGAGTATTTGGAAATTGGAATGTGATCAGTTGCACTGGAGAGAAAATCGTGCAAGGTTATAACCTAATAAATGAATATTTACTATCGATTCATAACCACAAAACCGATAGTAAAAACATGTAAGTTAGGGTTTTCAGTATGGGAACTTTTCACTATCGGTTTTATTATACCAAACCGATAGTAAACTAAGAAACAGGGGCTCATAACACAGTATAAATCACTATCGGTTGTAAACACTAAACCGATAGTAAACTAAGAACAGGGGCTCATAACACATTATAAATCACTATCGGTTATGAACGATAAACCGATAGTATAATTTAATTTCATATCGGTTTCACAGTTATAACCGATAGTAAAATACAATGTTATTGACCCTAAAGGATTTCCCTTAGAAGAATTACAGAGGATCTCAGTACATCATTTTACATTGTATTTTACTATCGGTTTTATGACAATAAACCGATAGTATATGTTCATTTCATATCGGTTTGGAGGTTCAAAACCGATAGTAGAATACTGTTAAATTGATCTAAAGGTATTTCCTGAGAACAATTACAGATGGGTCTCAGTACATCATTTTGCACTTGTAAAGACACCTGAAACCCCATGCAAATGACTTCCAATAATTTTGAAATAAATTAACAGTAAAGACCAATCATGGAATGAAAATTTGCAGTTTTCATATATAATTGTGAAAAGAATCAATTATTGCTCAAATTAAGTATATACTCCAATTGAAATGAAAATTTGCAGAAATGATTCTCAATGCATCACGCATGTTTTCCCAAAGAATTTTTGAAAAATGATTTGAAGAATTCTTCGATTAAAGATCCAAGTAATATACGTCACTTACATATTGCAAATTAGTCAAGAATGGTTGTCCTCCCATAATCCTTCTTCGTGGTCGTCTCGCAGGTAACTTATTTCGTCAATATCTTCGGTAGGGACAGATTGAAGGATTCCATCTAAAAATGGAGGTAGTTCGTCGAACTGATCGTACTCTTCTTCATCCACAACGTCTTCGACCCCAACAATACGTCTCTTACTGTGAAGGACAACGTGCAACTTTGGGTTGGCCGGGTCAACGATGTAGAACACCTGTGTGGCTTGCTCAGCAAGTATAAATGGATCATCTTTGTGTGCAACTCTACTGAGATCGACGAGAGTAAACCCATAATTGTCGACTTTAACACCTCGAGGGATTTCGACCCATTGGCATCGAAACAGAGGAATCTTAAGTAATACATAATCGAGCTCCCATATTTCCTCAATAACACCGTAATATGAGTCGAGTGCCCTTACTGCCCTGGCATCCTCCGAAATAGCAAGTAGTGTCACTCCACTACATTGCATAGTGCTCTTCTCGTCCTGAGCTCTTGTGTAAAATGAATAGCCGTTGATGTCATACCCCTGCCAAGTCCCTACAGTAAATCTAGGCCCTCTGGCCAACCATGTGACATCTTCATCTACATCGCCCTCAGAACCTTGCAGGACTCTATTTTCGATCCACCCAGCAAACTTCCTATTATGTTCTCTGGTGACCCAAATCTCTGGCTTCGAGGGATTCTGTTTCCGTAACATTTCCTTGTGCCCGTGTATGTATGGCTCCACCCCCGTCATGTGCTGTAAAACCTAAAAATGGGCTTTTGCATACAGATCACTAGAGGGGACGACTGCTTTAAATCCAATCGTTCCAATGCCCTGAAGCCTGCCCTCATGCCGGGACGTAGGAACGCCAATTGGGTCAACTCCAGCCATATAGTTGGTGCAAAATTCGATCACCTCCTCGGCGGCATAACCTTCAATGATACTGCCCTCAGGCCGATGTCGATTCCTTACATATCCCTTCAAGATACCCATAAATCTCTCAAATGGATACATGTAGCGCAGGAACACGGGTCCACAAAACTTAATTTCTCTGACAAGGTGAACAATTAGATGGACCATAACATCAAAAAAGGATGGAGGGAAATACATCTCCAGCTGACAAAGAGTGGTAGTCACATCGCGTTGCAAATCGTCCAGTCCATCCATATCAATTACCTGCAAGGACATAGTTGCAGCAAATATTCAGATCCAAAAAATCTGACAAGTTCCATGAATGGAGCTAATTAACTTGCTAGGAGTACACGCTTAAGTACCTTGCCAGATATTGTGTTGAAGAAATAACATAGCTTTGTAATTGTCTCTGATTTTGACTGGGAGAATGCCTCTGATAGCAATGGGAAGCATTTGTGACATCAGTACATGACAATCATGGGACTTCATACCAACCAGTTTCAAGTCTTTCATGGACACAAGTTTTTTCAAGTTCGCAGAATACCCGCATGGAACTTTGACACCATGTAGGCACTGACAGAGTTCTGTTTTTTCTCTTTTTGACAAAGTATAGCAGGCCGGGGGGAGGTATGTCTGCTTTCCCTTCTCCAACGGTGCAAGCACAGTCCTTATGCCCATGTCGAGCATGTCACGGCGAACGTTGATGCCATCTTTCATCTTTCCTGGAATGTTCAACAACAAACCAATCAAACTGTCACAAACATTTTTCTCTACGTGCATGACATCAATGCAATGTCGAACTTGTAAGTGCTCCCAATATGGCAGATCCCAAAGAATCGATCTCTTCTTCCAAACATTTTTTCCTGGAGGTTTAGAACATTTACCGAACTCAACTTTGATGTCCTTCACGCGCAAGTAAAGCTCCTTACCAGTCACAAACACTGGGGCTGATCCTTTCTCAGGCTTCCCATTGAATGACTTCCTCTTCTTATGGTAGGCGTGATGCATCGGAAGGAATCTGCGGTGACCCATGTACACTGTTTTTCTGCAGTTCGATAACCACACGCTTTCAGTTTCATCCAGGCAAATAAGACAAGCCTTGCCTCCTTTCGTACTATACCCCGACAAATTTTCATAGGCCGGGAAATCATTTATGGTGCAAAATATCATGGCCCGCAACATGAAATTCTCTCGCTTATATGCATCCCACACCCGCACCCCTTCGCTCCACAATTTATGTAAGTCCTCGACTAACGGTGATAGAAACACGTCAATATCATTCCCGGGTTGTCTGGGTCCTGAAATTAGTAACGACATCATGATGTACTTGCGCTTCATACATAACCAAGGAGGAAGATTGTAGATGCATAAAAGAACCGGCCAAGTGCTATGTCGACTGCTCATATTTCCGTGTGGATTCATACCATCCGTACTCAGCCCAAACATTATATTCCTCACTTCGCCGCCAAACTCACCGAATGTTCTGTTAATGTTTCTCCATTGAATGGAATCAGCTGGATGTCTTAGTTTTCCGTCTTGTTTCCGACCTTCAACATGCCAACGCAAGTACTTCGCATCTTTCGGATTTGCAAACAGCCGTTTCAATCTGGGAATCACAGGCAAATACCACACAGTTTTGGCAGGAGGCCCTTTCTTTACCTCATCACATCCATTGTGATAAATTCTGTCCCCATGCTTATACCGCGATGCACCGCATCTTGGACAAACATGCAAATCCTCGTACTCGTTACGGTACAGAACACAATCATTTGGGCATGCATGTATTCTTTCGATTTCCATTCCCAACGGACACAATAGTTTTTTGTCCTGGTAAACCAATCTTGGCAACTCATTTCCCTCTGGAAGCATGTCCGCTAACAGATCCAATAGCGCCGTGAAACTCTTATCGCTCCAACTGTTGCTTGCCTTCAAGTTATATAATCTCAACACAGAAGACAACTTTGTAAATGTTGCACATCCGGGGAACAAAGGCTTCTCAGAATCAACAATTAATTTCTCAAATTTAGCTAAATCGTTTTCGCTGTAGTCTTCTTCTACATCACGTAACATTTCATCTAAATTGTCGTCATATACATGGACTTCCAAATGAACATTACCAATGTTCTGATCATGATCATCATTACTGCAATCCACTTCCGGGTGCTGCTGAGTGGTAGCGGTGCTCGTTTCCTCAAGATCTTCACCATGCCATATCCAACGGGTATAGCGTGCGTTAAAACCACGACGAATCAAATGACTCCTAATCTGATCAGAGTTGCCGAACCTTTTTAAGTTCATACAATCTATACAAGGACAATGCATATCTTTCTCTCCCTTCTTCGCCTTTTCTTGCTCAGCAAATTTAATAAACCCATTCACATCCTCCAAATACTCAACAGTAGTACGTTTTATTCCATACATCCAATATTCTCGGTCCATCTACAATTATTTCACAAAATTGACAAATTCAAATAAATAATTAATGACTTAGGGCATGCATATCACTACAACACGGTAGGCCAGCACAAGCTGTAAAACTGCTGGGAAAAACTTTTTTCTCAGCAGTCCTGCAGATGAAAATATAATTTTGATTTTTCACCGATGTGTCAGCTGGGAAAAGTTATTATTTTTAGTAGATTTACTGCTAGGAATAAGTAATATATAGCAAGCTGTAGATCAGTTTGGAAAAAAATATATAGGATCTGTGAAACAGCTGGCAATGTTTTTTATGCTGGAAAAATCTTTTTTTTACCAGCAGTCGTACAGGTGAAAATAAAATTTTGATTTTTCAGCGATGTGTGAGTTGGGAAAAATTATCATTTTTAACAGATCTACCGCTAGGAATAAATAATATATTTTTTTGGCAAAACTGAAAATTTTCAGCACAACAAAAACAGATATATTATTTTGAGATTGAAAATTTTTAGCACAACAATAGCAGATATATTATTTTGAGAGAGAAAATTTCCAGAGGAAAAAATAACAGAAAATATTTCGGGAGATTTTTTTCAGCCAAATATAAACCCTCCTAACGGCCGGCCGACACCCCACCTAAATCCCCTCGCTGCACCTCTCCCCCACAGCCGCCGCCACCCCCACCTAAATCCCCTCGCTGTGCCTCTCCCCCATAGCCGCCGACACCCCCACCTCTCCACCACTAATCCTCCGCCAATTCCGCACCCCCACCAATCCCCACCGCACCTCCACCTCAATTTCCTAGCGGCAGCGGCCTGCAGCGGAGGGAGGAGGCGGAGCGGCAGCAGCCTGCGGCGGAGGGAGGTGGCTTTTGGCAGAGGGAGGAGGCGGTGCGGTAGATCTGCAGATCGGGCACGACGCGACAGATTGGCTTGGTGAGGGGTCGAGGCCGGCGGCCAAGTGCGGCAAAGGGGCCAGTGAGGTCCAGTGCGGTAGAGGGGCAGAGAGGGCGAGGGCTGGCGCCACGGCAACTCGCGGGCGGGGCCACGGCAACTCGCGGGCAGTGGTGGACCTGTTCTACAGCCGCGTCACGCCCAACGGCTACTTCTGGCAAGCAAAGGTGTGTGATCCTCTTCCGCTTTCTCCACTGGTTAAATTTCTCAGTAAATGTCTCTTCGATAACCTTATTGTCCTCACGTTTTACCAAGATTACTCCACCCCGCAATTTCTTCAGCTTTTCTTCCATTTCTGGGACCTTCATGAACATGAGATCCACCATCAACATTGGTTAAAAAGAACACATTTATAAATAAATGACTGGCCTTGGAACATACTTCACTTTGCAATTTAGCCTCCTTAGAATTAATTTCTTCCAGAGTCATGTTTGACTGCAGAGCTCGTACCTATGCAAAATTGGATTTGTACTTAGATATTTCTAAGCTCCAATCAAATTGCCAACACTCAAAGATAACAGGACCATATACTACAGAGTACAGAGTACAGAAAACTTACCAGCTTCAACCTCACTAATTGCCTTCTTTTGAGCTGCGAGTTCTTCCTGTGGCATGCTATTTTCATTCTTCATCTCCTCAAGTTCTGAGCCATTTGGTATCTTGAATTGATCTTGCCGAGCAAAGTAAATTTTCTGCTTGCCATACTCCTTGAAGGAAACCTGTCCACTGTCAGCTAATGCATCCAGTGCTTTCTGCATTGCAGTTTTCTTAAGATTAAACTTCTGTAGTGCATCAGCTACATTCTGAGAATTCAAGGGCCTATTTTGCTGCAGAGTCATGATAATAGTCAACACAACCAAATGACAATGCTCAAGTTGAGCCTACAAGAAATCATCTTCTAGTAAGGTAAAGATCAAAGATATGTGAACAAACTATCGATAAAGTGAGAACCTGACATCCATCTAAAGTAACTAAAGTAGTCACTGAAGTGAAAGAACTCACCATTCAATGGAACAAACAATCTAGCTTCAGGAAACTGAACACACAACTTAAGAGACTTGGATTCTGAATTTAGTTACTGAACTGAAAAATTTACCAGTGAATTGAAAAACTTACCTACCATCCAAAATGATAGGGATGCCTCAAATTAAATACACACTCATAAGACTATAACGCCATGGCCCGATGCCCGAAATGTGTAACAGATATCTATGAGAAAATAAAAAAAATACAACACATAACTTTACTACACACAGCTATCAGCACTTCAATAGTATAAGCCATTCAAAGGCATGCTCTGGCCATTTTTCATTATTAAACTCATGGTGTCATCCAGCACAGTTTTTTTATTCTAATTTTATCATCTTATGAGATTGGTTATATCGAGTGCATATGTTTGTGTTCTAAGTAGAAATCCGTGAAAGCCCAATGATTGAATGTCTACCCATCACAAATCCGTGAAAGCACCAATTGATCCTTCTTTGTCTGAGTGTTGTCTCAGGAGCATAGAAATATATTGGCATTCTTCATGGAAGCATTATTTACAGCTAGTTTCTTTCCAACCATATTCTACCAAGATTGCTCGGCGGTGCCATCACTTGCATTGCTAAAAATGTGACAAGCTTGTAGAGAAGAATTTTAGCAAAATTTTGCTAGATGATACCTTTTCCTCTTGTTTTTTGAGTAGAGGATGAGGAAGGATTGCTGTGCTAGTTGTGTTTACGCTGGTTGATTTACCAATTGTTGATTTGTTTTAGCTGTAATCCTGTTTCCTACACTAGTCGAGCCTTGTCTTCTTGAATGAGTTAGGGAAGAACTGCTTATGAGCACAGCATCCAAATACCATAAGTAGAGATTATCATGGCATCAATATGTTATCACATACAGTAGGGTATGGCCATTTAGAATGAGCTTGCCACCAAGCTTTCAAAGTGGATGCAGTATCTCCTGGGAGTTTACTAGCTCTTCGCTTGCGTATTATCTCCTCCCTAATATCGACAAGTTTCTCTCTGTAACTCTGCAGGTTGGGAGCATTGTTTAGCCAACAATATGATAATTAATTAACATTTTAGAAGGTTGTCATGCTTGTATGGAAGGATATCTTATCATAGCACTTTAATATCAACATATAGTGGTATGTGTTCAAGGCATCCTACCTATTGATTAGTCTTTCAGCACTCTTTTTGCCTATTTGCCATCAATAGCTCTCTTGTTGCAATGTACAACTAAGGACAAGTCAAAAGAACTATTCAGCATATGCTGAGATCCTAGGAAGCCCACAAGTTGCATACTAATGCAATATTTAGCATCACAATCTCTTATTCTTATCATAGCCAAAAAAAAAAGAATAAGAATCAGCTTGCTTAGTACCTTCTTTAGAACATTCTCATAGCTTGCCCTACTGACCAGAGAGAAGGACAATATGAATACATTAGCTCCCCTATAGCTAAGTGGTATCAATCTGTTGTTGTAATCCTCCTGACCTACAAAAAAATTTCACATCAAAATGGACCCAAAAAAAACATTCCAAAGCACAAACCAAACAAGAAATACTTTAAAAACAAATTTGTGTTTCTGTAATCTAACCTCCCCACCTGTTGTATCCTAGAGTCCCAAGTTCACAATGCTCCCATCCACAAAAACATTGGCACTGAAGTTGTCAAACACAGTGGGGATGTAATCCTGTCAAAACCCAACAAACAAAGTAAAAAAAGAAAATGAAGATTGGCATCAAAGAATCTTCGGAAGAAAAAAAAGGGGAAAGAGATTAATCAAGATTCAAGAACCAAATCATATGAGGTCAGATCATAATGAAGCAAGCAACCATTGATTGAGCAAGAAAAGAAGATTTGAAGAAATGATTAGCTGAAATACTTATAGTGGGGAACTTGTTGCAGGTGTAGCAGATGAGCATGCATGTCTTGCCCACAGCACCATCCCGCACAGCATCGAAATGGAGAGTTATTTTTTGTAAAAAATAATTAATGTGGACTATTTCTGTAATTCTTTTTTATGGGTTATTTCCGAAGAAAATTCTTCTAAAAAAGAAATTTTGGTTTGCAACCATTTATTTGTTTACACCTTCTAGGTAACACTACCTCCGAAATATATAAAGTATTGAAAGACTATGAGTATGAAAGGTTTACTGTGAAATATCTGTAAAGGATGCTTATGAAATAAAATTACTTGCTTTAAATTTGAAGTTATAAGTGGTTCATGACTTGCTTCTCTTCCATGTTACACTTCCTAATTACACATGTTAAACTTACCAAAAGTACCAAGAATCTATTATTGTAACAAAACAGTTTGTTGAAAAACACAAGTATTGAGCACATGCCAATGATTTTTTTTAAAAGAATAGTGGAATAATTGGTAGATAAGCAATGTTTGATTATATGATGTATACCAACAAAACAAAACTATTTTGTAACAACGGAGACAAGTTAGTGAAACATTTTGAAAACAAAATAAACATTAGAGTAGAGCAAATCAAATTCAGCAAACATGTTAGAACTTCTCTTCAAGCAGGTTTTGTCACTCATCATAGGCAAACAAACAGCAACAAACACCTCCACATGGTGGTCGTGGTATGACTAAATAGTACTTGATGTAACCATCTAAGTTGCGAAACCTTTAAGTCTTTGGTGTTATTGACACAATACTTAGCATCAATAAGGATGGCCAAGCAGAGAGAGTTGAAGTAAGGAAGTCGTCAAACATAGGTAGGCATCTTACCAAATAGTATGATATTAAACCACTGGAGAAATAAGGAAACAAAAAGTGACGCGATCGAGATACATGGTGACTACGATTTTGAACTGAATAGTGTAGATGAATGGCATGAACTAGATCAATATAAGGATTAGGGATGAAGTACCCAAAGAAAGCTGATACAATTTTTTATTGTAGTTGTAACAACGCAAGGCAACAAACTCAACAAGCAATAGCAAAGTTGTCATGTGGCTAGAAAATGGTCTTATATTGTCCATCTAGATTGTTATGACAAAAAATCCCATGAATAATCCCATATAAAATTGCATTTGTATTTTTTTGCCTTAAAAGTTGTTTCTTCAATCTATTTTCTGTTTGCATAATTTCAGATTTCATATATTGGACTTCCAACTTGGAGATTGTTCCTGTCAGGTTTCATCTTTGGAAAAATTAGTTGCAATCAGGTAATATTATTATTATTTTTGCTGCTATATGATTCTTGTTTGTGCTATTTGTATATGAACAAGGAGTTTGTGTGCTATAGATTCTTTGAAAAGTATGTCAAAGAGGGGAACTAACTAGTGACTATTGTGCAAATTTTTAGTTCATTTGGAGTAATATAGCATTGGCATGAGCTAGTGATTTAGATATGATATTTAGAGATTCAAATTGTAACTCCAAATTTTTGTAACTGGTTATTGTATAAAGATTTTAGTTTATTTGGAGTAATATAGTATCAACAAAAGCTAGTGATTTAGATATGATATTTACAAATTCAAATTGTAACACCAAATTTCTGTACTTTCTAGTCTTATATTGATCAAATTCTTGTTAATAGGCTCTTCTATTCCCATGTTGCATAGGTGGATGAATGTTCAGGACTATTTTGACCAAAATAATAACGTGCAAGAACTCAAGGATCAATGATCAGCAACAAAGTGGATTCTATATTAGTTGGTGCACATGGTCCTAAAGAACAAGGGATTTGAGCATGGATAATGTGCAAACTAATAATGCTATATTTTGAGTAGTTTCCATCACTGATCACCCTTAAAAAGTTCTATATATCAAGAAGGTTGGACAGAGCCAATCATTGTGTTCTAAAAGGCATGCATGCCCTTTAATTTATAGGTGTTACACAATGCATCCACTAAACAGAAAAAAAAGTAGTCTTATGTCATATAGTCATAACTATTAAACAATTCTGTATCTATCTCTTTAGATAGACATTAGTAAATTTTTTATAATTTTGGTGTACAAATGTGAAATGTATGGAAATACTCCTAGTTATGTAATTGTGTTTGTGCATATATATGCTCCTACAGAATCCGCAGGTTAGATCCATTGTGGTGTTGGTGCTTCTGCATGAAGCTGAAACCACTTTTACACTAAAGAATTTGATGTGCTTGAACAGCTCTAACTTCAAGTTTACAAATACTCATAAAGTTAGAATTATTTATATGGCTATGTCATTGATTACAACTACAATTACCTTCTATTATAAGATGTAAATTTTATTTAAAACAACAAAATAATAGTCTTTTGTCAAACACTATCAGAACTCTAGTTTTTAGTATATGTCGCAGTAGAGTTATATCATATATGACTTTAGTTTCTCTATGATAGAAGTTGAATCCAAAACTTGACCAAACTAAGTCTTGAACATCAATTCTTTAAAACTAGCATTTAATTTTTTTCGAAATATTATTTAACTTGGAAATCAATGATTTAGAGGGACCAATAATATATTTTTTTTTGGCATACAATGTTAATCATATAAGTCTTTAGACTCTTAATTGGAGAAGTTAAATATCAAATGGGTTTCTATTTTCACTTTGGTGAGAAAAATTGGACAAGTAGGAAGAAAGTCTCACCAATTGTGTGTCTTAATTTGAATTTTTTATGGTTTTTGGAAAAGTAATTTTAACCCCTAATCCCATATTTTTCAATTTTTCTGGTAGATCTATATTTTTTCCATTTAAGTACTTATCTTTGTTTGCAGGTTGTAATTATGCCTTTGTGTCATACACTTTTCTTTTCACAATTTAAGACTATTTTTATTTTTCTATATTTCACAATATAAACCTTACTATAATTTCAATATATTATTTAGTACATGTTTGACTTCTTTATCCTCTATGGTATCCTCTCACGCCTCCATTTACATTTTTTCCTCACACATCCAAACTTTATATAATAGAAGCATCATTAATTTATTATGATTATTTTCTCTCATTCAATACTCTTAATTCGCATGTGAATAAGAAGTAAACTTATATTATGAATCAAAAGAAGTATTTCAACAATGAATGAATGACTATATAGAATGATGTTATTGCTTGCTTATATGAACAATAACATGGTGTGATGGGCCAATACTTACCTTATCAAATTGTATTTTGCTAGCCAATTTTTGTAGTTAGCTGAGATTATTATTAAAATTAACCTAGTAATTTCAAAATCACTTTGGAGAGAGAAATTTTTGCAGTAAGCTATTATTTCACTACTACAGAAATGCTTTTCACTATCGGTTAAAAATCCACTCTACTATCGGTTCTCTTACCGATAGTGGTCGGCACGATAGTAGAGGGCAGCACACTTCTATCGGTTCAAAAACCGTTAGTAAAACATCTACAATCCCAACGTTCACTAATCGCTATCGACTATTTCTTCTATCGGCTCGGTTTTAAACCGATAGTATTGTATAAGTTTTTCTATCGGCTCGTATAAAAACCGATAGTATTGTTTAGGCCTTTTGTATCGGCTAGGATCTAAACCGATAGTAATCTAAACATTTTTTTCTATCGGCTCTTATATAAACCGATAGTATTGTTTAGGCCTTTTGTATCGGCTAGGATCTAAACCGATAGTAATCTAAACATTTTTTTCTATCGGCTCTTATATAAACCGATAGTATTTTGTCGACACATTTAGTACTGGAAACTTTATTCTATCGGTTGTTATATATAAACCGATAGTATTGTGTGGACACAGTCAGTACTGGAAAATTTATTCTATCAGTTATATTATATAACCGATAGTATTTTGTAGACTCGTTTAGTACAGGAAACTGTATTCTATCGGTTTCTAAATATGAACCGATAGTATTGTGTGGACACAGTTAGTTCTGGAAACTTTATTCTATCGGTTGTAGTATATAACCGATAGTAATATTAGTTTTTCCTATCGGTTATGTAGTGGTACGGTTAGTACTAAATATTTACAAATATACATACAGCAATACAGAGATACATACAGCAATATACATACAGCAATACAGAGATACATTGGATCATTCACAAATACACCAATATTTACAAATATTCACCAATATTCACATATTGAATTTGTTCACAAATACACTAATACAGTAATATACACATGCATTGGACAGACTGAATTTATGCACATATTGATCGAGTTTATTCACAAATACATCAATGAATCTATTCACATATATTCACATATATTCACAAATCAATGAATCAACACATTCAATATATATTCACAAATACAACAATCAACACAAGTCAGTTACTATCGATCGTTGATAGCCACTTCTTCCATGACATATTGAGCCCAAATTGTTCGCAGCTCCTTCAATTTAGGCAACTCATATTGCTCTTTCAACATGGTGCTCTGCATATATGCGTGTATGAAGTTAGGATCGTACGTCACATCTAATTAAAGTTCGACTTTGAGTCAGGAAAAATAGTTACCTTAGGGAATTGGGCAAAGTTTCTCCTGATCAGGTCATACATGAATCTCATGACATAGAAGCCACATTCCCACGATTGTGGCTGCTGATGGCACTGGAAAAATTGCATATGCAAAGACATAAACCCACATTAACTCGAAAGAACTAATTAAGCTTAAATTAAAAGACTCATCATGAGTACTTCCATCCGTATTAACTACCTCATATTCTTTCCAAGAAATTGTTGTGCCCTTCGACGCGTCATGCCTCCCTCCAGCACTAGCATAATTTTTGAAAGCCCTGTATTTAATTTAGCATTGTCGATTAATATCTTATCATTAATTAGCTAGTCAGAGAAAAATTTAAGACAACTATGTTACTTACGCGTCTATGTGCCATGTGAGGGTGAAAACATGCGCCACCTTGTCGCTCATCGAATCGAGGTAATAGACCTCATTCATCCATGGGCAAATGACGGCGAGGACCCAGTGGCCCCTACATTGCATATATAAGCGAACCGTTTCATACATATGTTAGGCGTAACATACAAGAATGAGTTAAATTAGTAGGAAATGCACTAACCTTTGGTGGTACGGCGCAAGGATGAACTCTCGGTCCTGCTGCGCTAGTAGTGCCCTTGATATGTATTCCTCCGCATGTGCTTGGTCGTGCTCTAACATCGTGAGGCTTATTTTCTCTGGGTCGAGGAAACCCACCTTGTCACATGCCCTCATCGACGCCAGCCTATACATGCACCTGGATGCAAAGTAGACATTAGTAAGTAGTGCATACAAAAAGTGATTAGATTTATGAAACGAACTGTGATAACTTCAGACAACAGCACACTCACAGGACTCCAGTCCGTATGATGGACATATCAAGCTCCCGCCAGTTGAGGAGGTCGAACAAATCCTCGTGGGCCACCGATATGCTCCCGGGCTCACGGTGAAAATGGGCTGGCCTGAAGTGAACCAAGAAGTTGATGTGGCGCCTAGACCGGGTCAGGTACCACTCGTGGAGACTTCTGGTTATTTGATCCATATTGCGCAGAAGGTACTCCGACACGAGTGGGGACCCGTTCTTGAACGTACCCGGCTGGCTTTGTTTGGCCTTGCCTTTGGCCTTGCCCTTGCCTTTGGGCGGGGAGCGAGTGTATACCTTCGAAGGTTGGGGTGTGGTGCCGTCGGCCTCATTTGATGGAGAAGGGTTTGAGACCGTCGGAGGAGGCATGGGAGCCGAAGGAGTTCGCTCATGCGTTGTGGCGGGGCTGGTGTCCTCAGGAAGTGTGCTGGTATCCATCGTCCACTTTAAGTACAAACGCTTAAATTAGATTTTGAAAATTAAGTATATTAACTGAGTTGTAAGCTAGAATGGCTAGGGTTTACCTCCTGTAGTCTAACACCCTTCTTGGGCCACTGTATGTACGAGCCCAATGCCTCGCCAATTGTCCGCATTTCGTCCGTTGGGACGGGCAACGGAAAAGAGCTGTAGCCCGGGAGGGCCATGTCCACCTGTACCTTTGCGAATCCAGGCTCCAGAGGTACGCAGTGGATCCGGACATCCTCCCAAGACTGGTATACGACCCCGTTTGCAACCGCAACAGGTTTGTCGCCTATGTTGATCAATAGGGTACAGCTCTTCGGCTTCTGCAATTTGCAACAATTATAACAGGTTAGCGAAACAATTCTAACGTAACGGGAGTGGCATCAGCCGAACTGCATATATAGCTCAAGAGTTGCAATACCTCGATCAGGTCCACCGGATCCACGTGAACCTTCGAGCCAACACTACTCGGCCTGGCAGCGTCGACCTCGGCAGCTGGATCTAAACCCTTGGACTGCACAACTCGGCTTAGGCGTTCATATTTCTCGTTCATTTGAGCGAACATGTCCGCGAATTGTGCAGTCACATCTGCCCGTATCTTCTGAGATAGCTCCACTTCCCTTTCCTTCCAGCTGCCAGGCTTCTTCGCCTTTTGCCCGGGGTCCGAGAAGCCTTCCTTCCATGGCACCACAGCCCCCACGGTTCGCGTCCGCCCTGGATGCTCCTTGTTCCCTAGAGCCCGGGTAAGGATGTCGTTCTCCCTATGGGGACTGAACAATCCCTCGGTCGCCTCCTTCGAGCAAGAGATCTGTTACATTGAAAGCTCTCCATTGTGAGGAAGAAATATATACAAAGTTGTGCGCACACTAGTGATCATAATTAGCCAACTTACGAGTCGCTGCACGACCTCGACGTCCCTGGGGTTTGGGAACGCCACAGTCCCCGTGGCCGACACGGTCCCTCTGGCCAGCCACCAGCGCTTGCATCGCTGATCGCGGATCTCGGAGAGTGGTAGGTCAGGGGAGTCGACGAAATGCGACGCGTCGTCTTCACCCTTCTTCCACTGCTCCTCCTTCCCCGCATAGCCGCGAGAACCGAGCCGGTGTGGGTGGTCGTTCCTCCTCTGATTGCCCTGTTCTTCTCGCTGAGGGCCTTCGTACCAGAAACAAGAAAATTAATGCACCAGTGCTTACTGCATACAATGGTGTAACCAAGCAAAGGAACCATTCATACTTTGAACTCAGGAGTCCCCTTCTGTTGGGCGAATTGCTCCCATACCTCCTCCGTTATGAAGGGGTACTTCTCGCATGGAGATTCGCCTTTAGCGAGGAAGGTACTGACGAGGACGCTCTTGAAGGTTTTCCACGTGTTGTTCATGTCCTTCAAGCAAGCTATCTTGGGACCATCGTCCGGGATGTTCCACTTGGCCTATTTCAAATGGTGCATATAAGTAGGACTTACCTAATCTCTAGGATAAACTAAGGGAATGTGATTACTCAAGAGTTCAGTGATTTTGATTAATTTTACCTTCACTTCCGCCCACAGCCTATCCCTCTCGTCGGCCTTGACGTCCTTCCAGCTCTGGACGGTGATCTTCACCCTTTCCTTCGCCAACAAGCCAACATAGGCAGCATAGTGCCCGGCGTTCTTCCCGATCGGTCTCCCGAACTGGTTGAACTCACAGGAAAGATCCGCGCGTTTGGCCAAACGACCCAACATCGTCGCGCCTCGCGCCTTCCTCTTGCGCTGGGACGAGGCAGCGCCATCTACGTTCGCCCTCGCCGAATCACTAGTATCAGCCGAGGAAGATGCCGACATGGCTTTACCTAAAATACCATAAACAAACCATCCAATTGATATGAAGAAAGGTACATGACAAAGTAATTCACAGAATATTCAGATGAGCAGTGCAAACTAACAAATACTATATTTCCTATCGGTTTTAAAAGGAAAACCGATAGTACTAAGGTCTATATTCAGGAAAATTTAAAAGATTAGCAGTGCAAACTATGCTAATCTCTCTGCTGGAAAATAAAGTCTGTTAAAATTTAAATGAACCTAAATTTGAGATGAAAATTAGAAAATGGGAAGTAATTCACAGAAAATTCATATTAGCTGTGCAAACTATGATGGCACTACTATTTACTATCGGTTTTCCAAGTCAAACCGATAGTAATCAAGTCAGCATTAGGAAAAATTTCAAAAATTGCTCAGCAGGAACATAAAGTAATTGCTCAGCAGGAACATAAGGTATGTTAAAAAATAAATGAACCTAAATTTGAGATGAAAATTAGAAAATGGGAAGTCATTCACAGAAAATTCATATTAACTGTGCAAACTATGTTGGCACTACTATTTACTATCGGTTTTCCAAGTCAAACCGATAGTAATCAAGTCAGCATTAGGAAAAATTTCAAAAATTGCTCAGCAGGAACATAAAGTAATTGCTCAGCAGGAACATAAGGTATGTTAAAAAATAAATGAACCTAAATTTGAGATGAAAATTAGAAAATGGGAAGTCATTCACAGAAAATTCATATTAGCTGTGCAAACTATGATGGCACTACTATTTACTATCGGTTTTCCAAGTCAAACCGATAGTAATCAAGTCAGCATTAGGAGAAATTTCAAAAATTGCTCAGCAGGAACATAAAGTAATTGCTCAGCAGGAACATAAGGTATGTTAAAAAATAAATGAACTTAAATTTGAGATGAAAATTAGAAAATGGGATATAATTAACAGAAAAATCAGTTTATGGTATTTACTATCGGTTCTGAGTAATAAACCGATAGTGAACTACACTGTATGACAAATTGCTATGATTTTCATCAATTCTGTCATTCTCATAGCTATCAAGTTTGTAGTTCATGAATATTGTAGTTCATGTATTAACTTAAAACGCATACACCTATTGACGGTATCAATGAATTGATCATGCAAGGAATTAACAAAGACCGCTCCCCAATAGCCTCTCAACTATAGCCTACACGGCAAATCCGGGGAACAAACACACAGACTCAAGATGATCGTCTCTCTCTCAAATAACCTCAAAGCCTAAACAACCAACCAATTTTAAGTTAATACAAGAAGGGTAGTCAAACCAATGCTGGAGAGAATTCAAGATAACAACTGATCAATCAGCTGTCTAGAATACGACTTGCTAATTTGGACGACACAAGTAAGGAGAGAACTGAAATAGAAACTTCAATCTCCCACCAACTCAGAAGAAAGCCAAAAGATCATATAATCAATTTCATTTCTTCACTAGCTCTACTTCAAGCAGCAATCACATAATGCACAAGCAGTAGATAAACATTCAAATACGCAAGTGACTAAGAGCCAGACAAAGCAATCAATGACAGAATAAGACTTCAATTCATAGCTTCAATCACCCCAGTCCTGTCCATTCATACAGAAACAACACAAAATCTAGAAATTGAAGAATGGCGTAAGGCTCAGTCACTGAAATATCCAATCTAGCATTGCAGTTAGTAGCCAAAACACAGATTTTTGACACCAAAGTCTACACATAGTTCTAAATTTGCAATTAGATTAACTAAGAGCTTAGTTCCATACAAAAAGAACCCCAGTTTAATGCAAATGCAATTCAAACTATCTTCACTGAGCTTATCGGTTCATCCAATATTCAGGTTTGTTCTTTACAATCATCACAGGAAACAATTTCATATAGGTGTATACCGTTCATGAATTTTACTCTAGGTTTCTATTCGTAATCCATGGAACGGGATATGAACCATTGCATACAGAATTAAGCAATACACGCGAGCGATTTGGTCAAGAACACTTACAGTGGATCGTGGAGTGGCCGGAGGCGGTGGCGCAATGCAATGCCGGAGGCGGTGGAGAACCAGTGGCGCAGAGGAGCGAAGAAGCGAACGTCGGCGATTCTAGGGTTTTCCGCGCGAGTATTTTTCGATTTGGAATGTGATCAGTTGCACTGGAGGGAAAATCGTGCAGGTTATAACCTATTAACTGAATATTTACTATCGGTTCATCACCACAAAACCGATAGTAAAAACATGTAAGTTAGGGTTTTCGTAACACAGTGTAAATCACTATCGGTTGTGAACAGTAAACCGATAGTAAACTAAGTACAGGGGATCATAACACAGTGTAAATCACTATCGGTTGTGAACAGTAAACCGATAGTAAACTAAGAACAGGGGATCATAACACAGTGTAAATCACTATCGGTTGTGAATGATAAACCGATAGTATAGTTTAATTTCATATCGGTTTCATAGTTATAACCGATAGTAAAATACAATGCTATTGACCCTAAAGGATTTCCCTTAGAAGAATTACAGAGGATCTCAGTACATCATTTTGTATTGTATTTACTATCGGTTATGACAATAAACCGATAGTATATGTTAATTTCATATCGGTTTGGAGGTTGAAACCGATAGTATAATACTGTTAAATTGATCTAAAGGTATTTCCTGAGAACAAATACAGATGGGTCTCAGTACATCATTTTGCACTTGTAAAGACACCTGAAACCCCATGCAAATGGCTTGCAATAATTTTGAAATAAAATAACAGTAAAGACCAATCATGGAATGAAAATTTGCAGTTTTCATATATATTTGTGAAAAGAATCAATTATTGCTCAAATCAAGTATATACTCCAATTGAAATGAAAATTTGCAGAAATGATTCTCAATGCATCACGTATGTTTTCCCAAAGAATTTTTGAAAATTGATTTGAACATTCTTCGATCCAAGTAATATACGTCACTTACATATTGCAAATTAGTCAAGAATGGTTGTCCACCCATAATCCTTCTTCGTGGTCGTCTCGCAGGTAACTTGTTTCGTCAATATCTTCGGTAGGGACAGATTGAAGGATTCCATCTAAAAATGGAGGTAGTTCGTCGAACTGATCGTACTCTTCTTCATCCACAACGTCTTCGACCCCAACAATATGTCTCTTACTGTAAAGGACAACGTGCAACTTTGGGTTGGCCGGGTCAACGATGTAGAACACCTGTGTGGCTTGCTCAGCAAGTATAAATGGATCATGTTTGTGTGCGACTCTACTGAGATCGACTAGAGTAAACCCATAATTGTCGACTTTAACACCTCGAGGGATTTCGACCCATTGGCATCGAAACAGAGGAATCTTAAGTAATACATAATCGAGCTCCCATATTTCCTCAATAACACCGTAATATGAGTCGAGTGCTCTTACTGCCCTGGCATCCTCCGAAATAGCAAGTAGTGTTACTCCACTACATTGCATAGCACTCTTCTCGTCCTGAGTTTTTGTGTAAAATGAATAGCCGTTGATGTCATACCCCTGCCAAGTCCCTACAGTAAATCTAGGCCCTCTGGCCAACCATGTAACATCTTCATCTACATCGCCCTCAGAAGCTTGCAGGACTCTATTTTCGATCCACCCAGCAAACTTCCTATTATGTTCTCTGGTGACCCAAATCTCTGGCTTCGAGGGATTCTGTTTCCGTAACATTTCCTTGTGCTCGTGTATGTATGGCTCCACCCCCGTCATGTGCTGTAAGACCCAAAAATGGCCTTTTGCATACAGATCACTAGAGGGGACGACTGCTTTAAATCCAATCGTTCCAATGCCCTGAAACCTGCCCTCATGCCGAGACGTAGGAACGCCAATTGGGTCAACCCCGGCCATATAGTTGGTGCAAAATTCGATCACCTCCTCGGCGGCATAACCTTCAATAATACTGCCCTCAGGCCGATATCGATTCCTTACATATCCCTTCAAGATACCCATAAATCTCTCAAATGGATACATGTAGCGCAGGAACACGGGTCCACAAAACTTAATTTCTCTGACAAGGTGAACAATTAGATGGACCATAACATCAAAAAAGGATGGAGGGAAATACATCTCTAGCTGACAAAGAGTGGTAGTCACATCGCGTTGCAAATCGTCCAGTCCATCCATATCAATTACCTGCAAGGACACAGTTGCAGCAAATATTCAGATCCAAAAAATCTGACAAGTTCCACGAATGGAGCTAATTAACTTGCTAGGAGTACACGCTTACGTACCTTGCCAGATATTGTGTTGAAGAAATAACATAGCTTTGTAATTGTCTCTCTGACTTTGACTGGGAGAATGCCTCTGATAGCAATGGGAAGCATTTGTGACATCAGTACATGACAATCATGGGACTTCATACCAACCAGTTTCAAGTCTTTCATGGACACAAGTTTTTTCAAGTTCGCAGAATACCCGCATGGAACTTTGACACCATGTAGGCACTGACAGAGTTCTGTTTTTTCTCTTTTTGACAAAGTATAGCAGGCCGGGGGGAGGTATGTCCGCTTTCCCTTCTCCAACGGTGCAAGCTCAGTCCTTATGCCCATGTCGAGCATGTCACGGCGAACGTTGATGCCATCTTTCGTCTTTCCTGGAATGTTCAACAACAAACCAATCAAACTGTCACAAACATTTTTCTCTACGTGCATGACATCAATGCAATGTCGAACTTGTAAGTGCTCCCAATATGGCAGATCCCAAAGAATCGATCTCTTCTTCCAAACATTTTTTCCTGGAGGTTTAGAACATTTACCGAACTCAACTTTGATGTCCTTCACGCGCAAGTAAAGCTCCTTACCAGTCACAAACACTGGGGCTGATCCTTTCTCAGGCTACCCATTGAATGACTTCCTCTTCTTACGGTAGGCGTGATGCATCGGAAGGAATCTGCGGTGACCCATGTACACTGTTTTTCTGCAGTTCGATAACCACATGCTTTCAGTTTCATCCAGGCAAATAGGACAAGCCTTGACTCCTTTCGTACTATACCCCGACAAATTTCCATAGGCCGGGAAATCATTTATGGTACAAAATATCATGGCCCGCAACATGAAATTCTCTCGCTTATGTGCATCCCACACCCGCACCCCTTCGCTCCACAATTTTTGTAAGTCCTCGACTAACGGTGATAGAAACACATCAATATCATTCCCGGGTTGTCTGGGTCCTGAAATTAGTAACGACATCATGATGTACTTCCGCTTCATACATAACCAAGGAGGAAGATTGTAGATGCATAAAAGAACCGGCCAAGTGCTATGTCGACTGCTCATATTTCCGTGTGGATTCATACCATCCGTACTCAGCCCAAACCTTATATTCCTCACTTCGCCGCCAAACTCACCGAATGTTCTGTTAATGTTTCTCCATTGAATGGAATCAGCTGGATGTCTTAGTTTTCCGTCTTGTTTCCGACCTTCAACATGCCAACGCAAGTACTTCGCATCTTTCGGATTTGCAAACAGCCGTTTCAATCTGGGAATCACAGGCAAATACCACACAGTTTTGGCCGGAGGCCCTTTCTTTACCTCATCACATCCATTGTGATAAATTCTGTCCCCATGCTTATACCGCGATGCACCGCATCTTGGACAAACATGCAAATCCTCGTACTCGTTACGGTACAGAACACAATCATTTGGGCATGCATGTATTCTTTCGATTTCCATTCCCAACGGACACAACAGTTTTTTGGCCTGGTAAACCGATCTTGGCAACTCATTTCCCTCTGGAAGCATGTCCGCTAACAGATCCAATAGCGTCGTGAAACTCTTATCGCTCCAACCGTTGCTTGCCTTCAAGTTATATAATCTCAACACAGAAGACAGCTTTGTAAATGTTTCACATCCGGGGAACAAAGGCTTCTCAGAATCAATAATTAATTTCTGAAATTTAGCTAAATCGTTTTCGCTGTAGTCCTCTTCTACATCACGTAACATTTCATCTAAATTGTCGTCATCTACATGGACTTCCGAATGAACATTATCAATGTTTTGATCATGATCATCATTACTGCAATCCACTTCCAGGTGCTGCTGAGTGGTAGCGGTAGTGCTCATTTCCTCAAGATCTTCACCATGCCATATCCAACGGGTATAGCGTGCGTTAAAACCACGACGAATCAAATGACTCCTAATCTGATCAGAGTTGCCGAACCTTTTTAAGTTCATACAATCTATACAAGGACAATGCATATCTTTCTCTCCCTTCTTCGCCTTCTCTTGCTCAGCAAATTTAACAAATCCATTCACACCCTCCAAATACTCAACAGTAGTACGTTTTATTCCATACATCCAATATTCTCGGTCCATCTACAATTATTTCACAAAATTGACAAATTCTAATAAATAATTAATGACTCAGGGCATGCATATATGAATGAAACATAATTAGCTAGGCCATATGTGTGTACATGCATGAGCTGTTTAATTACATTAAATGGATTTGTATATATGAAACCCTAATTAACTTGATGCATGCATTAATTGGAAGAGCCAGCTAGCTAGCTGCTTAAATTCAGCAAGCTATAGCTAGCTAGCCAACCCAGCCTTCTAGCTAGCTTGGAGATACATGTATCTAGTTTAATGAATTGCAAGTAGAGAGAGAGAGGGAGAGTGTGAAAGAGTGATCGAGAGAGAGAGAGGTGATGAGAAGATGACAATACCGAGGGGGATGGAAATATGATCAACCTCTCAGCTAGCTTCTCCAGATCACTCTAGCTTGGAGTTGTGCGCGGCTGAAATGATTCCAACATGTAGAGCGCAGAGCAGGGGTCGACCTAATTAAGTTGTCCAATTTTACTATCGGTTCAACAACACTAACCGATAGTAAAATAAGGTCCCCACTGTCATAACCATTAGTGTATATGAAGTCATTTTACTATCGGTTTGTGTTGTTGAACCGATAGTACTATTTCATATATTGTATCGGTTAGTACAGTAATAACCGATAGTAAAAAGTCAGTAATTTCACTATCAGTTACCCGAGGAAAACCGATAGTACTATTCAATATATTATATCGGTTGGTACAGTAATAACCGATAGTAAAAAGTCAGTTATTTCACTATCAGTTAAAAATGGAAAACCGATAGTACTATTTAATATATTATATCGGTTTGTACAGTAATAACCGATAGTAAAAAGTATTTGCATTTCACTAACGTTGGATTAGTGTATAACCGATAGTAAAATGATGGTTTTCCGCCGCTGTCGTCCTATTCTATCGGATTTTTCCTAGATTGCTTACAACCGTTAGAAAATAAGGGTTAGTGGAATGCACTTCTGTAGTAGTGTTTCTTTCTAAATAGGAGGTATTTGTTAACCTTCCCTCCCCCGTCTATTTGTGTTCTTGTTTATAAACTCATTTCAGACTAAAATCCGTATTAAACTAGTAATGATACTAGCTAATTTTATTTCAGATATACTAGCTGATTCTTACAGTAAGCCATATAATAAGGAAAGACTACGAGGATTTTAAAGTCTTTGGAATTTATTATGGACAAGCGTTGGATGAGTGCGGCTAGGTAGAAAACAAACACTCAGTCACTAAATCAAATACAATGCTATTTTATGTGATTCTTTTGATTGAAACTAATGATAATTAAATGTAGGTACTCAACTGAATATAACCAAGGCATAAAGGACTTCATAGAGTTTGCTTTTGCAAATTCTGCAAAAGCAAATGAAATTCTCTGCCCTTGTAGAAAATGTGTGAACAGTGTTTGGAGAGAAGCTGAAGTTGTTTATGAACACTTGATTTGTGATGGGTTTTTAGAA
The DNA here is from genome assembly GCA_019359835.1 of Pharus latifolius. Lineage (NCBI taxonomy): Eukaryota > Viridiplantae > Streptophyta > Magnoliopsida > Poales > Poaceae > Pharus > Pharus latifolius. The sequence continues at coordinate 17,436,416 of CM033326.1, read as the reverse complement.
GGATACATCAAGTGGATATTTCATGGTGAACAAACATCATTGCACAGGACAAACAAGAAATCTAATATAGAAAATATTCCTAATATGGATAGTGAGCCGCAGCTAGATGAGATCACTGAAATGATCCATGACATAGGATGTGGATACCAAGAAGTTGGTGATATAGGTAGTGATGGTTCCGATTCGGAGGATCAAGATGTATATGTTGAGACATTCTATAGGTTAGCAAGTGATTCTAGTCAAGAGCTCTACCCTAGGTGCAAACTCACAAAGCTACAATTTATTGTGAGGCTCCTTCACATAAAATTCCTAGGTGGATGGAGTAACAGTAGCTTTGATTTGTTATTAGACTTACTGAAGGAAGCATTTCCAAAGAATGCCACAATGCCAAAAAACTTCCATGATGCAAAGAAGATGGTGAGAAGTCTCGGGTTGGGTTATGAGAATATTGATGCATGTGAACATGACTGTATACTATTTTGGAAAGAGCATGCAAATATAGACTCATGCCCAAAATGTGGGACTTCCAGATGGAAGATAGAAAAGAAGAGCCCGGATGGGAAGCGAACACACAAAATTCCTAGAAAGGTTCTTCGATATTTTCCACTTAAAAAGAGGCTCCAGAGACTGTATATGTCATCAAAGATAGCAGCTGATATGAGATGGCATAGTGAAGGGTGCACTAGAGATGGGTTGATACGCCATCCAGCTGATTCTCCCGCTTGGAAGGATTTCGACCACAGGTACCCAGACTTCAGTTCTGACTGTTGCAATATTAGGCTGTGTTTGGCAACAGATGGTTTTAATACTTTCCGAAGCCTAAGTTCATTACATAGAATATGGCCTGTTGTCTTGATTCCCTACAACCTTCCACCATGGATTTGTATGAAGCAACCAAATTTTATCCTCTCTCTGCTTATTCCTGGTCCTAAAGCTCCTGGAAATGATATTGACGTCTACCTTCAACCTTTGATCGATGATTTGTTAGCGATGTGGCATGGTGTCAAAACTCGTGATGCATCATCTGGTCAATGGTTTCAATTGCGTGCCGCCTTGTTCTGGACTATTACTGATTATCCAGGATATGGATATGTATCTGGACAAGTTACTTCTGGTGAGGTTGGATGTGTTGTTTGCCATGCAAATACTTGCTCACTTCATCTTAAAAATGGTAAAAAACATTGCTTCATGGGACATCGTCGATTCTTGCATTCTTGTCATGAATTTAGAAATGATAGTGAGTCATTTGATGGTACCAAAGAGTATAGGGAAACCCCAGTTTCTCTTTCTGGATATGATGTTATAGAACAAACAAAAGATGTAAAAAATGATTTTGGGAAGGATCCAACAGGGAAAAGACCATCCCGAAAGTGTAAGGGTAAGGATGGTGAACCAAAAAGTATTTGGAAAAAACAACCAATATGGGTGCAATTGCCCTATTGGAAGGATATTTTGTTGCGGCATAATCTTGATGTGATGCATATCGAGAAAAATGTTTGTGATAATATAATTAACACACTTTTGGATATTGATGGCAAATCAAAAGACAATTTGAACACTCGCTTGGACCTCCAACTGTTAGGTATCAAGAAGGATCTGCATCCTATCTCAGTAGGGGACAAGTTCTATTTACCTCCTACATCTTACTCATTGAGTTCTGCAAAAAAAAGAATGTTTTGTGAAGTATTAAAAGGAGTTAAATTTCCAGATGGATATGCAGCTAATTTACGAAGTCATGTAAATGTTCATGATAAGAAGATAATTGGGTTAAAAAGCCATGACAGTCATATTCTTTTAGAACACTTGCTTCCATTGGCTGTTAGAAGGATACTACCAGAAAATGTTAGTATTGCATTGATTCGTGTAAGCAACTTCTTCAAGAAAATATTTTCTCCTGTAATCAATGTAACTGATATGGAGAGATTAGAGTCTGAAATTTCTGAAACCTTGTGCCTTCTTGAAAAAATATTTCCGCCATCATTTTTTGATGTTATGGTGCATTTAATGGTCCATCTTCCTACTGAGGCAAGGATTGCTGGCACTGTCCAGTACCGCAATATGTATCCCATAGAAAGGTATATTAATTCCATAGTAGAAGGCTCAATTTCATTAGACTGTTATTAATATTTTCATTAATTAATTATTTCAAAACTTTTATAGATTTTTGATGAGGTTGAAGAGCTATGTTCGAACTAGAAGTCACCCAGAAGGATCAATTGCGGAAGGTTATATATTTGATGAGAGTATGACATTTTGCTCTCGTTATTTGCATGGTTGTGAGACTAGATTTAATCGGCCAAGTCGAAATGATGATGCACAATTCAATACCTTGTCAACTGGTACGACATACTTGAACAACATAGGTCGCGGTTTGACTGGCAAGTGCACTATTACATTGGACCATAAAACATGGATTCAAGCTCACAGATATGTCTTATTTAATTATGAGCATATTGAGCCATATTTGATGTATGTTCTCTAGCTAATTTTTTATTAAATGTTATTAAATTAGTTCAAATATATATTTTATAATATCTTACATTCAAAAAATATTTGCAGAAAACATTTGGGGTATCTTTCATCTATTGGTCATCAAAGGATTCATGAGAGAGAGCGTATACATCATGCAACATTTCATGAGTGGTTTAGATTGCATGTAAGTTCATAAACAACAATTTTAGTTAAATACATATTTCAATGTTTTTGTATTAATCGTATAAATAAATTTTTCTAGGTGAATGAGTTACTATCAACTGGGGAAGATGTAGGAGAAGAGATTCAGATACTAGCAAGTGAGCCTTTTATGGTCGCAACAAAATATAACAGTTATTCAATAAATGGATACAATTTTCATACAATATCTTATGATGAGGGCAGATCAGTTCAGAGTAGTGGGGTAGCTATTGTTGCAAAAACTTGTAGTTTTCTAGTTCAAAGGATCAAAATCCACAAATAGGAGATATAACATACTATGGTGTCATAACTGAGATACTTGAGTTAGATTATCGTCGAAAGGGTAATGTTGTTCTCTTCAAATGTGATTGGGTTGATGTTCTCAGAAAGGACAAATGGGTTAAGAAAGATAAATTTGGGATTACGACAGTGAACTTCAAGCATTTAATTAATACGGGGGAAAAATTATCAGATGAGCTATATATTTTAGCATCACAAGCTACTCAAGTCTATTATGTTGAGGATCCTATCGATAAAGACTGGAAAGCTGTCATTGAGTCAAGGCCAAGAGACCTCTATGACATGTCTACGGAGGAAGAAATTGAAAATACAGTGGTAACTGACAAAGTTAGTGAAATCTCTGAGTTAAATGTTGGTGCTGAAATAAATCTTCCAGATGGCAACAATAATTGTGTTAGAACAAACATTGATGGTATACTTGTTGAGAAATCTCCACCTCAAATGGGGAAGTAAGATGCTATTCATTAAATGTGTTGTTTATGTCTATGTTCTTTTATTTTTTCGTCTAATATTGTAAAATTTTATTGTAGCCGTAAAGATGCAAAACGCAAGAGGAAGAAATAATGGAGTTATGCGGAGTGAGTATGAAGAGTTACGGCAAGCAAACATTGAAAGAAACAATGAGGTATTGATAGCATTGCGCTTGCCTATACGACTTTCTGGAAATGAAATGAGGGAAAATGTCTTGAGACCATCTACAAGAACTAAAAAGGTTATTTGTTTTATCTGATGTGTTGCTAATTTCTGTTTCTAAGAACTATTTTGTAATTATCTACCAATATGATGCATGTTGATTATGTCATAGCACATCAATGATCAGCCTGTAGTTCCCCATCAAGAGCCATCACAACGTCGAAGGCATATCACTAGCAATGAACGTATTGAAAATGAAGATCCTGACGACATTTCTATGGAAGAACAACAACTTGGTGATAATGAAGATGAAACATTGAATATAGGTATATTTAAGTATAGTTTTGCATTATTTTGCTCTCTTTTTTATATCATTGGTTATTATTTTCAATTGCATATTTGTGTAGAGCAAACTCATCCAGGTCAAAAAAAATAAAAGGAAGGGACGAGGACCCACTACCAAGCATGACATATGGAAGCGAAGAAATGAACCAAAAATTCATATTGACCATAATATGAATAATCAACCAATTGGTGATCAAGCTTCACCATTAACCAACTTTATTTCTACAATAGTGAGATCAGGAATACCACTTTCCTATAAAGACTGGAATGAAATTGATGCAGATAAAAAGGAATCTGTTTGGGCTACTGTAAAGGTACATTTGTATACTACTTAGAGTAAAAAGTCTAAATTAATATACTCTCATTTCAGCCTTACATGTATATTTTAATAGAACTGAGATATGCTTCAATAGCTCCTCTTACTATACATAGCACTGACTAATTTTTCTTCTAATTAAGGGTGAAAATATATATGTGGAGCTTTGCAATTTATTATTAGATGTGTCATTCTAATATGAAGAGAGAGTTTGATTCTATATTTTATTTTTTACTTGCATTTTGAATTTTACTTCATAAATTGGATAGCATTCCTTTATAGTTATTTAAAATCATCAAAAATAGTAACTAGTGACAAGTTTTGTAGACTCATGGTCTATGTATTCCATAGACATGTATAGTACAATAGTATATAATCATTGACAACTTGATAATTTTGTAGGAATTTTTTGATGTTCATGATGACCTTGAGGATTGGGTTTTACAAAAAGCGGCAGTGAAATGGAAAGATTTCAAATGTGAAATAAAGAGGAATTATTTTGATGAAACAAAAACTGATGAGGAACCTTTTTCTATGAAGATTGATTCTAGAGTACCTAAAACAGATTGGATGTGGCTTATAGAGCATTGGAGAGCTCCGAAAAGTCAGGTAAAACTTCTTTATAAATGATTCTTAATTACAAATTAAATATATTTTATGCAATTAATTATATTCTCATCTTATAGGCTCTAAGTGAAATTGGAAAAGCAAATAGTGCAAAAATGACAATGACACATACTGCTGGAAGCAAGAGTCTTGCTCGGATTGCACATGATATGGTATTAAATGTCTTAATATTTATTTCTACTTTCTTTAGATAACTAATTGTCAATATTAATGGAAGTGCAGTCCAAAGAGCTGGGTTATATGCCTGCTAGACATGAAGTTTTTATCAAAGCACATACCCATAAAAATGGAGTTCCAGAAAAAGGAGCTGAAGACATAATTGTAAGTGTCATTGAAGGGTTACATGTATTTATAATCAACGATCAAATGTAAACATATATATATAAATATGAGCTTTATCTAATTTTCAGAAAACAATTGCGGAGACATGTGCCAACAAGCCAGAACTCACTAAAAAACCATAACAGAAGGAGATCTATTTTACCATGTCTTTGGAAAAGAAAAACACTCATGTGTACGTGCTATTGGTTTGGGCCCTACTCCTCAAGACTTAAAGATGCCAGGGGTACAAAAGTATTCATCCACTAAGCTTCAAATAGCTAATGCAGCAAGGATAAGACTTCAAAATCAGAATAATCTTTTGATAGAGAGGCTAGATAAAATGGAGAGTGAGAGTGTGGGAAACAAAGAGCAATTGACACGGATGGAAAAAGAAATTGAAGAATTGAAGCAAATGCTTGCTTCACAGGCTAGGCAAAATATAGATAATGATTACAATCAGAGATCTAAGGGTCATGTACAGGTGATTTTTTTATATGTGTTCTTTATAATATTTAAGCAATAATATACATATGGTTATTTACTAAATTGCTCAAATGTTATGTACTAATTATTGTAGGACACGGGAGACGAAAGTGATGGTTGTTCTATAGAGTCATCTGCAGGTGAAAATAGGGTTCCACGAAACGTAAGTTTACATTTTATTATTTTACCTCAAAGTTGTACCTAACCTAACAATATTTATACTATCAACTTATCCTTAATTTTTGTATAGATAATGCAAAGGAGAGTTGGTAAGACACATGATGTACCACGCTATAGGCATGAGGAGGTAATAGTTGCCAGTTAATTATACTCTATTGAATTTGGATGCTCATTATTGAGGTAATCATTGAGCTTATATGCAATTCTATTTGATCTTTAGGGAGGAAAGGAAGTTATTTTGATTTCTTTTATGAGGCCATACATTCCTGTTGCTAAGGGTACGCTTCAAAGGGCATCTCGAAGTGTAATAGTTGGTGACACACCTCTTGGGCCCGAGTGTTGTGAGGTGGTTGTGAACTATGTGTTGAAAAGATATGCTCCATTGTTACGTCCATATGGGAATGTTAGAAAAATATCTGATGTGCTTGGACGATCAATTGCATGGCCACATGAAAAAGTAATCCATTCTATCTAGTATAATCACTCTTATTTACTTACTAATACCATCTAAGTAAACAAACTATGAACTTTTACTTGTAGATCCAAGATGATACTACAATAGGTGGTGGTCCATCTCGTGTTCTAGGTATATATAATTCTAACCTGTTATTTACTTGGTTAGTTACCATTTTTTCATTTGTTTTGTTTTGTTATTAATAAAACAATGCTTACAGGTGAAAGGGACAAGAGAATTAGTTGAAACTAAGTGGAAATACTTAATTATTTTATAAAGGTGAGGTGTTATCAACACAATCCACATGTTATTCATTTTTAAAATTTTAAGTGTATGTTAATTGTGCTTTGAATTAGTAGCTCACTTTCATATGATTAATTTATTTTATCAAGTGTATGCAAGTCATGTCAATCAACACAATTTTCTCATTTGCATAAGCAATAGCTTGTACTTGTTCTACAACAATCGACCAACTATCTTTTATTATAATTGTCATATGTTTTATATGTTACTTAAAGCAAAAGTTATTGATTTGTATATATTTATCTCAAGACTATTGTAATCAATATCTTTTCTTTTGCAGGTGGTTAACAGTAAGGTGTTAAAATCATATGAAGTGATGAAGATATTTTACGTCATAAGAGGAGTTTGAAAGTGGAATATTTTACTTCTGATAGTTATAGTTGGAACAAAATATATAAAGTTAGGAATATTATATATGGGCATACATTTGGTGTAAAGAATTCTTAAGTGATATTTTTATCGCAATTATTTCAGAGATTCTATATCTATTTTGTTTGGTTTTGTCAATTGAATAATTTGTTACCATTACGAATCTTGTCAATGGCTATATAAAGCAAAGAATTCAATAAAATATGGTGTGATTTCTGTTAGGATGGTGCATATTATAATTTTAGTTGTAATATTGTTGCTTAATTACAAAAAAATACATATTTACAATTAATTATTGACACAATTCCTAGTGGTAAATTTACTACAAATAATTTACATATTTAAATTTGATAGTCTAAATTCTCAATAACAGATCAGCTGGTAATAATTTATTTCAAATAGTTGTACAGCTTGGAATAATGTATTACAACTAGACATACAGGTGGGAAAAGTTCAAACTTTCCAAGAGACCTACAGCTGGGAATACTCTCTGCCACCGGACCTACAGCTGGGAAAACTATTCCAAATAGTTATACAGCTTGGAATAATATATTACAAGTGGACATACAGGTGGAAAAAGTTCAAACTTTCCAAGTGACCTACAGCTGGGAATACTCTCTGCCACCGGACCTACAGCTGGGAAAACTATTCCAAATAGTTATACAGCTTGGAATAATATATTACAAGTGAACATACAGGTGGGAAAAGTTCAAACTTTCCATGTGACCTACAGCTGGGAATACTCTTTGCCATCAGACCTATAGCTGGGAAAAAAATATTCCAAATAGTTATACAGCTTGGAATAATATATTACAAGTAGACAACCTACCGCTGAGAATACTCTTTGCCACCAGACCTACAGCTGGGAAAAAATATTCCAAATAGTTATACAGTTTGGAATAATATATTACAAGTGGACATACAGGTGGGAAAAGTTCAAAGTTTCCAAGCGGTCCACAGCTGGGAATACTCTTTGCCATTGGACCTACAGTTGGGAAAAAAATTACAGCTGGGAAAAACTTTTCGCAGCACCTTTTCGCCCAGCTGTAGCAAACCTTATTCCCAGCAGCTAAAGTGTTGGGAATACTGGCTTTTGCCAGCTGCTCAACTACTAGCATTGAACTACTAGCATTCAGTTCATTTGCATTTGCATACTCCTAGTTTCTCAGTGCGTGTTCAGGGGTCTAGGGAAGACCTCGCTGCCTATTACTCTTAGTGAGCGCCCTCACCTAGACGGTTCGGAGGTGTGGCCGTTGACCTCTCCAGTTTGGAGATTGTTGGAGAGGCTCAGTGAAAGTGTACAAGGCATCGGTGCTCGCCTTTCCGGAGTGGAAAAGGAGCAACCAATAGTTGATAATACTCTTCGTGAGTATTGAGGCAAAACTCAAGTGATTTGAGTGCTTCAATGAGGACTAGTGGAGACTAGGCGAGTCTCCGATACCTCGGTAAAAACTGCTGTGTTCGTTCTCCTCTTTTCTCGCTTATATTATTTGTTCTTGATTTGCAATTATTTGTTTAAGCTTAAAAGTTTTTTTAAAGCCTCCTATTCACCCCCCTCTAGTCGGCATCCTTGATCCAACAGAGATGACCATCACCCTGGAGGATGTGGCGATGTTATTCAGCTTGCCGATTCGCGGATAGGCTTGGGTACCACCACCCACTCCTGCCGGGTGGGATGTGGCATTCACACAGAGGTTTCACCTCCTACCTCTAGGACACGAGCCCTTCCACCATGACGCGGGAGTTCCTGCAGCCTGGCTCGGTCACTTTCGGATATGCCCAGCAGATGCTGATGAGTGGACAGTCAGCCGACACTTCGAGGCGTACCTACTACACCTGTTTGGTAGCTTCATGTTCACTGGTACACTTACTCATGGTACATACACATGTATGTTACTTACTGCATTTAAATCTTAACTTCCTGTTTGTTTTTGTTTGCAGGTACACACGGCGACACGGTGGACCATTGGCTTGTTCCACTGGCGCAGATGCTCGCAGACATGCCGATAGAGCAGATTCCATAGATCAGCTGGGGCTCGGCGGTTCTGTGTGCGACATATCGAGCGTTGTGCAACGCTTGCGTTCGCCGTGCCCGGCAGGCGCAGTTATGGCTGGGTGTCCTCTCCTTATTCTCCTATGGTCGTACGAGCACCTTCCTGTAGGACGACCACTCGGCACTAATGTCCCCGTGCCGCTGTCGGAGGGGTACCCGCCCAGGGATGCGGAGGACGAGGCCGATCGCTCGACCATGGGGGATCGCTAGTTGCAGCACGAGTTGCAATGGGCCACTGTCTAGGTGCATGCATGCTACGGGGCGTACAGCGATGAGCTAGAGCTGCTCCATCCCTCGCGTGTTGTCTGGAGGGCCTGGACGGCCACCTACATTGAGAGCACAGCTGCATGCGAGATCTCATCGATATGTACAGGGGACCGGGACTTATGGCTCACCCGATGTGTTCTTGTCTTCAGCCATATGTTGGAGGTATATGCTCCATGGCGGGTGATGCGGCAGTTTGGCTTATTTCAGCCTGTCCCTCCTGTCGACGCTCCACATCAGTTGTCGCACGCCCAGCATGAGTAAGCTCGCGATCATCTCTACGCATAGTGTTTCCGCTCCACGAAAAGGCTTAACATTTTTGTTTTTCCTGCAGGCAAACCCGCAAGGGCAAGAAGGCTTTCACTTGGGAGGATCGGCAGGCTCCGTACACTCGCCGCTGGGAGCAGAGAGCAGGGATGGATCTAGTGCACGAGGATAGGCCATACGATCCGAGGACATATGGCGACTACCTCCGATGGTATATCCCCCGCACCATTCCTCGCATTACCCCACCAGCTCCAACGCCTATCGAAATCCCTGCCCCGAGTGTGCAACAGACATACGATTCACACCACGCATCCCATGTGCACCGCCAGGTACGCACAATACTCGGTTTCTTGCTTGTTATTGTTATTTCCGCTTACCATTGTGTTGTGGTCTTGTAGGTTGACGGCCTTCGTGCGATTACCTCCACCACGCAGCCGCTACTCCATCGGGACGAGTCACGTCTACCTATCACACCCGAGGAGTACAAGAAGGACATCGCCTTCATTCATCGAGTCACGACGCAGCTGTTGCGGGAGAGTTCCGCCACTTCGTCGACATCTGTTGCACCTCCTCCGCCGAGGGCCCCTCCCAATCAAACGTTGTTGCAGCCGGCCGCTCATCCGCCGGATGCACCAGGACCGTCAGGTACGTCCATCGACGCCCCTATTTATCTTGGTGCGCCCCCGGCCCGCTCTTACCGTTCAGGTGTTCCACCTCACGTGGACGTGGCGTCGCGTGGTGGTGTACGGATCTGTGAGGGTACCCCTGCGCGCCCTTCCGATTCTGATTCCAGCCTGGGGTTCGACATCACGTTCGACCTGGACGATGAGTACGTCACCATGTCGCAGCGTACGGTGCACGATCCTGCTGGTACGTCCTCATCTGCTCCATCGGCACCGTCCAATAGGCGCCTGCCTTGCATTCCGCCTCAGCCCGTCCATGCCGACCCGGACGTGGTCCTCGACCCTGCGTACGTGGACTATGCTGACATGTTGCAGAGGGGAGACGACACCCACCAGAGCCAACATCAGTTGGCGTCCGCACAGCTTGGTGATGCGCTTCCGCCGTCGCAGGACCCTTCTGATACAGGTCTCGATCAAGCGAGCGCCCAACCACCACCACATCAACAGCCATCACAGAGGACGGTGAGAAGACGCACCACCTACTCACCCTCACTGTTTCAGCGGGACTGGCCCCGTCGTCCGAAGAGGGGCCGACATTAGTTTTTTTTCAAATTTCTTACTCTCTCAATGAAACATGATTTTTGTTTACATGTATGTATAAAACATGATTTTTCTATAATTTAGCCTTTCTACTTTTCAGTATTTTTTACGTTCAGTTCTCACTTTTGGTAACCCCACAAATTAAATTAACCACGAAACATACGAATCAATCAATCGAACCACTCGCGACTCTTTTTCTCCCTGATTGGGCGGGTTGCGGTTGTTCAATATGCCTTTCTATGTTTTACCTGCAATTATTCTTTTTATTTCGGTTATTCATACATAAAAAATAGTCTTGTAGGCTATTTTACAAACAACATACACCACATGGGTTATTTTTGAAATAATCAAAACTACGTTGGTTATTTTGGAAATAATATAAAACAAAAACTATTAGTTTCTAAATAAATCTGGCTGCCTGGCAACTGAGGACGTGGCCTTAAGTAGCCAGCCCAGCTGGCGACTTAGGGCAGCAGCCACTCAGTCGCCAACCCAAGTGGCGACTGTGGTCATTTTTGCAATTTTATTTTCTTTTGTGTTTTTTGCGAAATTATTATTTTAATTAGGGTTTTCCGTACGAAAATTTCCCTACCTGGGACGATAGCAACTGTATCATCACTGAGCGCCAAAGCCTGACTTTGGCCCATTCTTCACGATTAGGGAGCCCCTTGCTGAGGGCTCGTAGAAGTACCGGAGCAACTGGAGGTTCGGCTCCTCCCCAGTTGCTGTCTCACACAACCACATGAACAAGCCCATCCGAACGAGGATGTTTTGAGTGAGGTGGTTCAAGGCCACCCAATACTCCAAGAGAAACTCTCAGAACATCGGATGCACTGAGAGCTAGAGGCCGGCCTCGGTGAAGGCCTTGAAGACTACCACCTCCTCATCCCAAGGGCTGGGAGTCACCTCCTCCTCCCGGGGGATTCGGATGTCATGCTCCGCGAATATCTTCCTGGAGAGGAGGGACTTGAGGTTCTCCAAGGTGAACTCGGTGGCCCAAGGAAGTCTGAGGTGACTTCCTCTGGAGCCAATTCAAAGGCCTTCCCACGACCTCTCATGGCCATCTTAGAAGGTCTTAGGCATTCAGAAAATGAAGGTGTCAAGAAAGGCGGCTAACCGGAGGCTTTGGTCTTTAGGACAACACTGAGGCTATCAGAACAAGAGTTAGGTCTGATGGTTCATAATGAACTCATCCCGAGCGTGACACGTCTATTTATAGACGAGGGGAAGCCCTCGGATGGCTGCCACGTGTTCTCGGAGAAATCTGGGTCGTTGAATTTGAAGAGTCACGTGGAAGTCGAAGCGACGCCTACGAAAGTTGAAACATCACACTCTCCAAGAAGCAGTATCCCTGGGGGGAGGCGTTAAAACTCTCCGGGTAGAGGGTTGTTTCCTGGAAGGGAAAATCGTCATCGGGTGTAAGTTGATGCTCCTGGAGGAATTCAAGACATACTCTCCCATTCCACAACGTGTCCCTGGGGGCATAGGGGGCTACTGTAGGGGAAAACTCCAGTCCTCTGGGCCTTAGGTCTCCGGGTGGTTCCTCGGGAAGGACCTAGGCCTTCGTGCTCTAGGTCTTCCAAGTGGCTCTCCGGGAAGGTCTTGGGCCTCTGGGCCCCAGGTCTATAGGTGGTTCCCCTAGATGGTCCGCAACCTCCCGAAGGGGCCTTGATCCTCCAGGCCTTAGCTCCCCAAGTGATTCCCAGAGAGGGCCCTAGGCATTCAGACCCTATGTCCCAGGATGGTTCACAGAGAGGGCCACGAGCCTTCGGGCCCTGGGCCTCTAGGGTCTAGGTCTTTGTCTCTGTGAGAAGGCACCAGACATCCAGGCCCCGGGTGTAGGATCGAGGATGCCGACTAGAGGGAGTGAATATGAGACCTTAAAACTTTTCTACTAAAAACAATTTTTGCAAAGAAAGACTAACAGAAAATAAACTGAAACAATTTAATAATATTTTGCACTAAGAAAAAGTAAGAAAAACAAACACGGTGATTTATCCTGAGGTCTCGGAGACTCGTCCGGTCTCCTCTACTCCTTGTTGAAGCACTCAACTGAATGAGTCTTGCTTCAATATCCACAAAGGATATTTTTCACTAAGGTTGCTCCTTCTCCACTCCGGATAGGCGAACACCGATACCTTTCACAAATATGCCGAGTCTCTCCGACAACCTCCGTAAATGGAGAGGTCAACGGCCACGCCTCCAAACCGTCTAGGTGAGGGCGTTCACCAAGAGTAACAAGTTGTGAGATCTTCTCTTGATCTTCAAAAAACTCTGAGAAACTCTAAGAATGGAAATGATGCAAATGAATAACTCTCGGTGGATCTTTTCTCAACACAAAACTCACACTACTACAGAAATGCTTTTCACTATCGGTTAAAAATCCACTCTACTATCGGTTCTCTTACCGATAGTGGTCGGCACGATAGTAGAGGTGCAGAACACTTCTATCGGTTCAAAAACCGTTAGTAAAACATCTACATTCCCAACGTTCACTAATCGCTATCGACTATTTCTTCTATCGGCTCGAATTTAAACCGATAGTATTATATACATTTTTTCTATCGGCTCGTATATAAACCGATAGTATTGTTTAGGCTTTTTCTATCGGCTAGGATCTAAACCGATAATAATGGTAATGTTTTTTCTATCGGGTATTATCTAAACCGATAGTATTGTCTGGACACAGTTAGTACGGGAAACTTTATTCTATCGGTTATATTATATAACCGATAGTATTTTGTAGACACGTTTAGTACTGAAAACTTTATTCTATCGGTTTCTGCATATGAACCGATAGTACAGTAATATTTATTCTATCGGTTGTAGTATATAACCGATAGTAATTTGTAGACACATTTAGTACTTAAAACTTTATTCTATCGGTTGTTGCATATGAACCGATAGTAATGTAATATTTATTCTATCGGTTGTAGTATATAACCGATAGTAATATTAGTTTTTCCTATCGGTTATGTACTGGCACGGTTAGTACTGGAATCATGCACATATACATACAGCTATATAGAGATACATTGGATCATTCACAAATACACCAATATTTACAAATATTCAGCAATATTCACATATTGATCAATTTGTTCACAAATACACTAATTCAGCAATATTCACATATTCACATATTGTTCACAAATTGGACAGATTGAATTGATGCACATATTGATCGAGTTTATTCACAAATACATCAATGAATCTATTCACATATTGAGTTTATTCACAAATACAGCAATCAACACATTCAATATATATTCACAAATACAGCAATCAACACAAGTCAGTTACTATCGATCGTTGATAGCCACTTCTTCCATGACATATTGAGCCCAAATTGTTCGCAGCTCCTTCAATTGAGGCAACTCATATTGCTCTTTCAACATGGCGCTCTGCATATATGCGTGTATGAAGTTAGGATCGTACGTCACATCCAATTAAAATTCGACTTTGAGTCAGGAAAAATGGTTACCTTAGGGAATTGGGCAAAGTTTCTCCTGATCAGGTCATACATGAATCTCATGACATAGAAGCCACATTCCCACGATTGTGGCTGCTGATGGCACTGAAAAAATTGCATATGCAAAGACATAAACACATTAACTCGAAAGAACTAATTAAGCTTAAATTAAAAGACTCATCATGAGTACTTCCATCCGTATTAATTACCTCATATTCTTTCCAAGAAATTGTTGTGCCCTTCGACGCGTCATGCCTCCCTCCAGCACTAGCATAATTTTTGAAAGCCCTGTATTTAATTTAGCATTGCCGGTTAATATGTTATCATTAATTAGCTAGTCAGAGAAAAATTTAAGACAACTATGTTACTTACGCGTCTATGTGCCATGTGAGGGTGAAAACATGCGCCACCTTGTCGCTCATCGAATCGAGGTAATAGACCTCATTCATCCATGGGCAAATGACGGCGAGGACCCAGTGGCCCCTACATTGCATATATAAGCGAACCGTTTCATACATATGTTAGGCGTAACATACAAAAATGAGTTAAATTAGTAGGAAATGAACTCTAGGTCCTGCTGCGCTAGTAGTGCCCTTGATATGTATTCCTCCGCATGTGCTTGGTCGTGCTCTAGCATCGTGAGGCTTATTTTCTCTGGGTCGAGGAAACCCACCTTGTCACATGCCCTCATCGACGCCAGCCTATACATGCACCTGGATGCAAAGTAGACATTAGTAAGTAGTGCATACAAAAAGTGATTAGATTTATGAAACGAACTGTGATAACTTCAGACAACAGCAAACTCACAGGACTCCAGTCCGTATGATGGACATATCAAGTTCCCGCCAGTTGAGAAGGTCGAACAAATCCTCGTGGGCCACCGATATGCTCCCGGGCTCACGGTGAAAATGGGCTGGCCTGAAGTGAACCAAGAAGTTGATGTGGTGCCTAGACCGGGTCAGGTACCACTCGTGGAGACTTCTGGTTATTTAATCCATATTGCGCAGAAGGTACTCCGACACGAGTGGGGACCCGTTCTTGAACGTACCCGGCTGAC
The DNA here is from genome assembly GCA_019359835.1 of Pharus latifolius. Classification (NCBI taxonomy): domain Eukaryota; kingdom Viridiplantae; phylum Streptophyta; class Magnoliopsida; order Poales; family Poaceae; genus Pharus; species Pharus latifolius. The sequence goes on along the minus strand of CM033326.1, from coordinate 17,421,076 downwards.
TTTGTTTGGCCTTGCCTTTGGCCTTGCCCTTGCCTTTGGGCGGGGAGTGAGTGTATACCTTCAAAGGTTGGGGTGTGGTGCCGCTGGCCTCATTTGATGGCGAAGGGTTTGAGGCCGTCGGAGGAGGCATGGGTGCCGAAGGAGTTCGCTCATGCGTTGTGGCGGGGGTGGTGTCCTCAGGAAGTGAGCTAGTATCCATCGTCCACTTTAAGTACAAACGCTTAAATTAGATTTTGCAAATTGAGTATATTAACTGAGTTGTAAGCTACAATGGCTAGGGTTTACCTCCTGTAGTCTAACACCCTTCTTGGGCCACTGTATGTACGAGCCCAATGCCTCGCCAATTGTCCGCATTTCGTCCGTTGGGAAGGGCAACGGAAAAGAGCTATAGCCCGGGAGGGCCATGTCCACCTGTATCTTTGCGAATCCAGGCTCCAGAGGTACGCAGTGGATCCGGACATCCTCCCAAGACTGGTATACGACCCCGTTTGCAACCGCAACAGGTTTGTCACCTATATTGATCAATAGGCTACAGTTCTCCAGCTTCTGCAATTTGCAACAATTATAACAGGTTAGCGAAACAATTCTAACATAACGGGAGTGGCATCAGCCGAACTGCATATATAGCTCAAGAGTTGCAATACCTCGATCAGGTCCACCGGATCCACGTGAACCTTCGAGCCAACACTACTCGGCCTGGCAGCGTCGACCTCGGCAGCTGGATCTAAACCCTTGGACTGCACAACTCGGCTGAGGCGTTCATACTTCTCGTTCATTTGAGCAAACATGTCCGCGAATTGTGTAGTCACATGTGCCCGGATCTTCTGAGATAACTCCACTTCCCTTTCCTTCCAGCTGCCAGCCTTCTTCGCCTTTTGCCCGGGCTCCGAGAAGCCTTCCTTCCATGCCACCATAGCCCCTACGGTTCGCGTCCGCCCTGGATGCTCCTTGTTCCCTAGAGCCCGGGTAAGGATGTCGTTCTCCCTATGGGGACTGAACAATCCCTCGGTCGCCTCCTTCGAGCAAGAGATCTGTTACATTGAAAGCTCTCCATTGTGAGGAAGAAATATATACAAACTTGTGCGCACACTAGTGATCATAGTTAGCCAACTTACGAGTCGCTGCACGACCTCGACGTCCCTGGGGTTTGGGAACGCCACAGTCCCCGTGGCCGACACGGTCCCTCTGGCCAGCCACCAACGCTTGCATCGCTGATTGCGGATCTCGGAGAGTGGTAGGTCAGGGGAGTCGACGAAATGCGACGCCTCGTCTTCAGCCTTCTTCCACTGCTCCTCCTTCCCCGCATAGCTGCGAGAGCCTAGCCGGTGTGGGTGGTCGTTCCTCCTCTGGATTGCCCTGTTCTTCTCGCTGAGGGCCTTCGTACCAAAAACAATAAAATTAATGCACCACTGCTTACTGCATACAATGGTGTAACCAAGCAAAGGAACCATTCATACCTTGAACTCAGGAGTCCCCTTCTGTTGGGCGAATTGCTCCCATACCTCCTCCGTTATGAAGGGGTACTTCTCGCATGGAGATTCGCCTTTAGCGAGGAAGGTACTGACGAGGACGCTCTTGAAGATTTTCCACGTGTTGTTCATGTCCTTCAAGCAAGCTATCTTGGGACCATCGTCCGGGATGTTCCACTTGGCCTGTTTCAAATGGTGCATATAAGTAGGACTTACCTAATCTCTATGATAAACCAAGGGAATGCGATTACTCAAGAGTTCAGTGATTTTGATTAATTTTACCTTCACTTTCGCCCACAGCCTATCCCTCTCGTCGGCCTTGACGTCCTTCCAGCTCTGGACGGTGATCTTCACCCTTTCCTTCGCCAACAAGCCAACATAGGCAGCATAGTGCCTGGCGTTCTTCCCGATCGGTCTCCCGAACTGGTTGAACTCACAGGAAAGATCCGCGCGTTTGGCCAAACGACCCAACATCGTTGCGCCTTGCGCCTTCCTCTTGCACTGGGACGAGGCAGCGCCATCTACATTCGCCCTCGCCGAATCACTACTATCAGCCGAGGAAAATGCCGACATGGCTTTACCTAAAATTTCATGAACAAACCATCAATTGATATGAAGAAAGGTACATGACAAAGTTCATAACTAAAATTGTTGTGCCCTACGCTAGTCTCTCTGCATGAACATAAAGTCTGTTGAAATTTAAATGAACCAAAATTTCATATGAACATTAGAAAATGGGAAGTAATTAACAGAAAATTCAGATGAGCAGTGCAAACTAAGACATACTTTATTTCCTATCGGTTTTGAAAGGAAAACCGATAGTACTAAGGTTTGTATTCAGGAAAATTTAAAAGATTAGCAGTGCAAACTATGCTAATCTCTCTGCAGGAAAATAAAGTCTGTTAAAATTTAAATGAACCTAAATTTGAAATGAACATTAGAAAATGAGAAGTAATTAACAGAAAATTCAGATGAGCAGTGCAAACTAAGACATACTCTATTTCCTATCGGTTTTGAAAGGAAAACTGATAGTACTAAGGTTTGTATTCAGGAAAATTTAAAAGATTAGCAGTGCAAACTATGCTAATCTCTCTGCAGGAAAATAAAGTCTGTTAAAATTTAAATGAACCTAAATTTGAGATGAACATTAGAAAATGGGAAGTAATTCACAGAAAATTCAAATTAGCAGTACAAACTATGATGGCACTACTATTTCCTATCGGTTTTCCAAATCAAACCGATAGTAATCAAGTTTGAATTCAGTAAAATCTATAAGATTAGCAGTGCAAACTATGCTAGTCTCTCAGCAGGAACATAAAGTATGTTAAAATGTAAATGAACCAAAATTTCAGATGAAAATTAGAAAATGGGAAATAATTAACAGAAAATTCAGTTTAAGGTATTTACTATCGGTTTTGAATAAGAAACCGATAGTGGACTACACTGTATGACAAATTGCTAGTGATTTTCATCAATTCTGTTGTTCTCATAGCTATCAAGTTTGTAGTTCATGAATTTTACTCTAGGTTTATATTTGTAATCCATTGAACGGGATATGAACCATTGCATACAAAATTAAGCAATACACGCGAGCGATTTGGTCAAGAACACTTACAGTCGATCGTGGAGTGGCCGGAGGCGGTGGCGCAATGCAGTGCCGGAGGCGGTGGAGAACCAGATTCTGATCGGCAATGGTGGCGCAGAGGAGCGAAGAAGCGAACGTCGGCGAATCTAGGGTTTTCCGCGCAAGTATTTGGAAATTGGAATGTGATCAGTTGCACTGGAGGGAAAATCGTGCAAGGTTATAACCTAATAAATGAATATTTACTATCGGTTCATAACCACAAAACCGATAGTAAAAACATGTAAGTTAGGGTTTTCAGTATGGGAACTTTTCACTATCGGTTTTATTATACCAAACTGATAGTAAACTAAGAAACAGGGGCTCATAACACAGTATAAATCACTATCGGTTGTAAACACTAAACCGATAGTAAACTAAGAACAGGGGCTCATAACACATTATAAATCACTATCGGTTATGAACGATAAACCGATAGTATAGTTTAATTTCATATCGGTTTCACAGTTATAACCGATAGTAAAATACAATGTTATTGACCCTAAAGGATTTCCCTTAAAAGAATTACAGAGGATCTCAGTACATCATTTTACATTGTATTTTACTATCGGTTTTATGACAATAAACCGATAGTATATGTTAATTTCATATCGGTTTGGAGGTTGAAACCGATAGTAGTATACTGTTAAATTGATCTAAAGGTATTTCCTGAGAACAATTACAGATGGGTCTCAATACATCATTTTGCACTTGTAAAGACACCTGAAACCCCATACAAATGACTTCCAATAATTTTGAAATAAATTAACAGTAAAGACCAGTCATGGAATGAAAATTTGCAGTTTTCATATATATTTGTGAAAAGAATCAATTATTGCTCAAATTAAGTATATACTCCAATTGAAATGAAAATTTGCAGAAATGATTCTCAATGCATCACGTATGTTTTCCCAAAGAATTTTTGAAAAATGATTTGAAGAATTCTTCGATTAAAGATCCAAGTAATATACGTCACTTACATATTGCAAATTAGTCAAGAATGGTTGTCCACCCATAATCCTTCTTCGTGGTCGTCTCGCAGGTAACTTATTTCGTCAATATCTTCGGTATGGATAGATTGAAGGATTCCATCTAAAAATGGAGGTAGTTCGTCGAACTGATCGTACTCTTCTTCATCCACAACGTCTTCGACCCCAACAATACGTCTCTTACTGTGAAGGACAACGTGCAACTTTGGGTTGGCCGGGTCAACGATGTAGAACACCTGTTTGGCTTGCTCAGCAAGTATAAATGGATCATCTTTGTGTGCAACTCTACTGAGATCAACGAGAGTAAACCCATAATTGTCGACTTTAACACCTCGAGGGATTTCGACCCATTGGCATCGAAACAGAGGAATCTTAAATAATACATAATCGAGCTCCCATATTTCCTCAATAACACCGTAATATGAGTCGAGTGCCCTTACTGCCCTGGCATCCTCCGAAATAGCAAGTAGTGTCACTCCACTACATTGCATAGTGCTCTTCTCGTCCTGAGTTCTTGTGTAAAATGAATAGCCGTTGATGTCATACCCCTGCCAAGTCCCTACAATAAATCTAGGCCCTCTGGCCAACCATGTAACATCTTCATCTACATCGCCCTCAGAAGCTTGCAGGACTCTATTTTCGATCCACCCAGCAAACTTCCTATTATGTTCTCTGGTAACCCAAATCTCTGGCTTCGAGCGATTCTGTTTCCGTAACATTTCCTTGTGCCCGTGTATGTATGGCTCCACCCCCGTCATGTGCTGTAAAACCCAAAAATGGGCTTTTGCATACAGATCACTAGAGGGGACGACTGCTTTAAATCCAATCATTCCAATGCCCTGAAGCCTGCCCTCATGCCGGGACGTAGGAACGCTAATTGGGTCAACCCCGGCCATATAGTTGGTGCAAAATTCGATCACCTCCTCGGCGGCATAACCTTCAATGATACTACCCTCAGGCCGATGTCGATTCCTTACATATCCCTTCAAGATACCCATAAATCTCTCAAATGGATACATGTAGCGCAAGAACACGGGTCCACAAAACTTAATTTCTCTGACAAGGTGAACAATTAGATGGACCATAACATCAAAAAAGGATGGAGGGAAATACATCTCCAGCTGACAAAGAGTGGTAGTCACATCGGGTTGCAAATCGTCCAGTCCATCCATATCAATTACCTGCAAGGACACAGTTGCAACAAATATTCAGATCCAAAAAATCTGACAAGTTCCACGAATGGAGCTAATTAACTTGCTAGGAGTACACACTTACGTACCTTGCCAGATATTGTGTTGAAGAAATAACATAGCTTTGTAATTGTCTCTCTGACTTTGACTGGGAGAATGCCTCTGATAGCAATGGGAAGCATTTGTGACATCAGTACATGACAATCATGGGACTTCATACCAACCAGTTTCAAGTCTTTCATGGACACAAGTTTTTTCAAGTTCGCAGAATACCCGCATGGAACTTTGACACCATGTAGGTACTGACAGAGTTCTGTTTTTTCTCTTTTTGACAAAGTATAGCAGGCCGGGGGGAGGTATGTCCGCTTTCCCTTCTCCAACGGTGCAAGCACAGTCCTTATGCCCATGTCGAGCATGTCACAGCGAACGTTGATGCCATCTTTCGTCTTTCCTGGAATATTCAACAACAAACCAATCAAACTGTTACAAACATTTTTCTCTACGTGCATGACATCAATGCAATGTCGAACTTGTAAGTGCTCCCAATATGGCAGATCCCAAAGAATCGATCTCTTCTTCCAAACATTTTTTCCTGGAGGTTTAGAACATTTACCGAACTCAACTTTGATGTCCTTCACGCGCAAGTAAAGCTCCTTACCAGTCACAAACACTGGGACTGATCCTTTCTCAGGCTTCCCATTGAATGACTTCCTCTTCTTACGGTAGGCGTGATGCATCGGAAGGAATCTGCGGTGACCCATGTACACTGTTTTTCTGCAGTTCGATAACCACATGCTTTCAGTTTCATCTAGGAAAATAGGACAAGCCTTGCCTCCTTTCATACTATACCCCGACAAATTTCCATAGGCCGGGAAATCATTTATGGTGCAAAATATCATGGCCCGCAACATGAAATTCTCTCGCTTATGTGCATCCCACACCCGCACCCCTTCGCTCCACAATTTATGTAAGTCCTCGACTAACGGTGATAGAAACACGTCAATATCATTCCCGGGTTGTCTGGGTCCTGAAATTAGTAACGACATCATGATGTACTTGCGCTTCATACATAACCAAGGAGGAAGATTGTAGATGCATAAAAGAACCGACCAAGTGCTATGTCGACTGCTCATATTTCCGTGTGGATTCATACCATCCGTACTCAGCCCAAACCTTATATTCCTCACTTCGCCGTCAAACTCACCGAATGTTCTGTTAATGTTTCTCCATTGAATGGAATCAGCTGGATGTCTTAGTTTTCCGTCTTGTTTCCGACCTTCAACATGCCAACGCAAGTACTTCGCATCTTTCGGATTTGCAAACAGCCGTTTCAATCTGGGAATCACAGGCAAATACCACACAGTTTTGGCCGGAGGCCCTTTCTTTACCTCATCACATCCATTGTGATAAATTCTGTCCCCATGCTTATACCGCGATGCACCGCATCTTGACAAACATGCAAATCCTCGTACTCGTTACGGTACAGAACACAATCATTTGGGCATGCATGTATTCTTTCGATTTCCATTCCCAACAGACACAATAGTTTTTTGTCCTAGTAAACCGATCTTGGCAACTCATTTCCCTCTGGAAGCATGTCCACTAACAGATCCAATAGCCCCGTGAAACTCTTATCGCTCCAACCGTTGCTTGCCTTCAAGTTATATAATCTCAACACAGAAGACAACTTTGTAAATGTTGCACATCCGGGGAACAAAGACTTCTCAGAATCAACAATTAATTTCTCAAATTTAGCTAAATCGTTTTCGCGTAGTCTTCTTCTACATCACGTAACATTTCATCTAAATTGTTGTCATCTACATGGACTTCCGAATGAACATTACCAATGTTCTGATCATGATCATTATTACTGCAATCCACTTCCGGGTGCTGCTGAGTGATAGCGGTGCTCGTTTCCTCAAGATCTTCACCATGCCATATCCAACGGGTATAGCGTGCGTTAAAACCACGATGAATCAAATGACTCCTAATCTGATCAGAGTTGCCGAACCTTTTTAAGTTCATACAATCTATACAAGGACAATGCATATCTTTCTCTCCCTTCTTCGCCTTTTCTTGCTCAGCAAATTTAATAAACCCATTCACACCCTCCAAATACTCAACAGTAGTACGTTTTATTCCATACATCCAATATTCTCGATCCATCTACAATTATTTCACAAAATTGACAAATTCAAATAAATAATTAATGACTCAGGGCATGCATATATATATGCATGAAACATAATTAGCTAGGCCATATGTGTGTACATGAGCTGCTTAATTACATTAAATGGATTTGTAGAAATGAAACCCTAATTAACTTGATGCATGCATTAATTGGAAAAGCCAGCTAGCTAGCTGCTTAAATTCAGCAAGCTATAGCTAGCTAGCCAACCTAGCCTTCTAGCTAGTTTGGAGATACATGTATCTAGTTTACTGAATTGCAAGTAGAGAGAGAGGGAGAGTGCATGTGAAAGAGTGATCGAGAGAGAGAGAGAGAGAGGTGATGAGAAGATGACAATACCGAGGGGGATGGAAATATGATCAACCTCTCAGCTAGCTTCTCCAAATCACTCTAGCTTGGAGTCGTGCGCGGCCGAAATGATTCCAACATGTAGAGCGTAGAGCAGGGGTCGACCTAATTAAGTTGTCCAATTTTACTATCGGTTCAAAAACACAAACCGATAGTAAAATAAGGTCCCCACTGTCATAACCATTAGTGTATATGAAGTCATTTTACTATCGGTTTGTTTTATATAACCGATAGTACTATTTCATATATTGTATCGGTTAGTATAGTAATAACCGATAGTAAAAAGTCAGTAATTTCACTATCAGTTACGCAAGAAAAACCGATAGTACTATGTAATATATTATATCGGTTCGTACAGTAAGAACCGATAGTATAAAGTGAGTAATTTTACTATCTGTTATGAACGAAAAACCGATCGTACTGTTTTAATATATTATATCGGTTGGTACAGTAATAACCGATAGTATAAAGTGCGCAATTTTACTATCAGTTAAAAGTGGAAAACCGATAGTACTATTTAATATATTATATCGGTTTGTACAGTAATGACCGATAGTAAAAAGTATTTGCATTTCACTAACGTTGGACTAGTGTGTAACCAATAGTAAATTGCCACTTTTCCGCCGCTGTCGTCCTATTCTATCGGATTTTTTCCAGATTGCTTATAACTGTTAGAAAATATGGGTTAGTGGAATGCACTTCTGTAGTAGTGTCAAGACATGATCAAAAGATCAAGATTTTTGCTCTAGGGACCAAGGCTCAAATGTATATCAGAATGTAGCACTTGGTTGTTCACAAAAACCAACTCAAAGCCCCTATTTATATCCCAAGCCTCTCAACTAGCCGTTATGGTTGAGCAGAAAAAATAGTGCATGCTGATAGTCAGCATATCATGTTGACAGTCAGCATAGACCACGAGCGTTTAAAAGAAAATCTCAGAGAAAACTCAACTAGCCGTTGTGATCGAAATATGGAAACAAAAATGCACATATTGACAGTCAGCAACACATGCTGACAGTCAGCATCTACCTCAACGGCTTGACAAACATCACGGATAAAACTTAGATAGCCATTTATGGTGGAATGTGGAAACAAATCAACTCATGCTGATAGTCAGTATCGACCACAAAACATCCAGACAAACAAACTCAGAAAGCAAACAATTTTCGGTCGAAACTTATGCTGACAATCAGCAACTCATGCTGACAGTCAGCAACTCATGCTGACAATTAGCGTAAGTCAAAACAATTCAGCTCAAAAAGATATGCTCTCTGGACAAATGGCAGCAAAGAAGCTGACATTCATGCTGACGGTCAGCATCACCATGCTGACTGTCAGTGAGGATAAAAACAGTTATAACTCTCTATTCAGAGGTCCGATTGAAGTTTTTTATAGCTTGTTCGAAAGATAACTTAAAGGGCTATAATTTTGTCAATAGAAGAAAGACCTAGACCAGCCTAGATGAATCTATAAACTTCAAATAAAATTCCTGTTGCCGAAATATCAGAAAAGAAACGTCATTTTGAAACAGATTTGACCAAGATGTGAATGAATGCAATGTCCTAAGAGTTTCTTGGTTTATGTTGAAAATATAGAGAGAGTTTGCAACCCCTCTTAATAGTACGGTTAAAATAAAAACAATTCCTATAAACCGGTCAAACTCCAAACACCGAGACCAGTACAAAATAAAAACTCATTTTAACTTAGGTCCTTTGCATCTTCAATCTTGCGCCTTCCGTTTTGGCGACCTTGCACTTGCGACCTTGACTCCCAACCTTGAACTGTGACCACAGCCAACATTGCGACCTTGCGCTTGCGACTTTGGACTCGTGACCTGCAGATCTTCTCGGATCACTTGCAGACTTTACAGAAATCACTCTGCATAGAAATAACTCAAAGTCAAGGTTAGTCCAAAACACTTAATGTCATCAATAATCAAAATCAACTTAAAAGGGCCTAGATGCAATAATCTCCCCCTTTTTGATGATTGATGACAACAAGTGTTGAAAGAAAATAAAATTTTAATGACTCCCCCTAAGTGTATGCATGGGCATTAGATATACACGAACTCCCCCTGAATGCATGCATATATAAATACACATATGAGTCATTTGAGAGTCCACAATAAATAAACAATGAGCATATAAAATATCAATAATGTCATACAAGAATCTCTCCCCAATCTCTCCCTAATCTCTCCCCCTTTGACATCAAGCACAAAAAAGCGGGAGGACAGCAAAATAGACATTTAACTTGCATTTGATATATCAATACTATTCAATTCACTTCTAAGAAAGCAACATCTAGTCTCATCTAAAGGTTTGGTGAAGATGTCCGCTAACTGCAAGTCTGTTCTTATATGATTCACATCTATTTCACCTTTTGCCACATGATCTCTTATAAAATAGTGCTTAATATGCTTGCTTCTGGAATATTGGACCGGATTAATTGCAATTTTTATGGCACTTTCATTATCACACAAGAGTGGCACCTTTTCAAAGGAAACTCCATAATCCATAAGGGTTTGCTTCATCCACAAAATTTGAGCACAACAACTACCCACCAAAACATATTCCGCTTCAGTGGTGGAGAGAGCTACATAATTTTGTTTCTTAGATGACCAAGAGACTAGTGATCTCCCAAAAAGTCTACAACTACCGAATGTATTTTTCTATCGATTTTGCAACCCGCATAATCTGAATCCGAATATCCAATTAATTCAAAGTTTGCATTTTTCGGATACCAAAGGCCTATGTTAGGATAGCATTTCAAGTACCTAAGGATTCTTTTAATAGCAATCAAATGACATTCCTTAGGAGAAGATTGAAATCTAGCACATAAGCAAACACTAAACATGATGTTAGGCCTAGATGTGGTAAGATAAAGGAAACTACCAATCATAGATCGATAGAGTTTAGAATCAACCACTTTTCCATCGTTCTCCATATTGAGATGTCCATTAGTGGCCATGGGAGTTTTGACAGCTTTAGCATCTTCCATCCCAAAGCACTTGAGCAAGTCCTTCACATACTTGGTTTGGCTTACGAACGTTCCGTTTTTGAGTTGCTTGATTTGTAGTCCAAGGAAGAAGCTTATCTCTACAATCATCGACATCTCAAATTCCCTAGACATCATTTCTCCAAACCCATGGCAAAAGGATTCATTAGTAGAACCAAATATAATATCATCAACGTATATTTGACACACAAAAAGATCTTTTTCAATCACTTTTGTAAAAAGTGTTGTGTCCACCTCCCAACTTTAAATCCTTTTGATATAATAAAGTCTCTAACACATTCATACCAAGCTCAATTGCAATGATCAATAGGAAATAACAATTTTAATGCTCACAAAATTCTTCCCCTTTTTGGCATTAATCATCAAAAACATACAATGAAAGGTATGCCAAAAAAAGGTTTGACAAAACAATTTTAGGTCACAAAAAATAGGAGAAAAGTATATGACTTAAGGAAGAGCTCAAATCTCCACAAAGAGTACTCAAATCGATAACCCATTCAAACATGTGCTCCAATTTCAAGAAATTTTGCATAAATCAAAATCCATCAATTCCACCAAGATGGAGATTTGGTGAAACAAGGGACTATGAGAGGAATAATCATCCAAGTTAGGTCATAAATTATGTGCAAGAGATAGAAATGACATATTGGTGAATAAAGAGAGTTCAACAAGAATCAAAACAAAATAAAGGTCATGAACTCCCCTCTTTATGGCCTAAAACAAAGATAATCAAGAAGGATCGAGAAACCATCCAAAGAAGCTTCAAAAATCATGGAAAGTTGCATAGAGATAAATAACATCAATACAAACATTTTCCATGAAGATCCAAGATTCAAATTTTTAGCTATTTGAAAGGAATGAGAGATTGTCATCCAATTTGACTGAAATTTTTCTCAAACACTTTGGTTTCTTTATAATCATATAAACATACGTACACAAGTTCAAAAAACTCCAAAATAAATTTTGGAGATAAATGAGATAATAAGGAACTAGTTAGCCTTTTACAGTGAAGCAAAAATCGGAGCCAACGACAAGATATGAAAAAAAGACAAATGTTGACTAGATTGAAAGTTTTAGATTTCAGGTTTTGGGTAAATTATTTTACACATGTAAAGGCAGCTGAAAACCATGCAAATGACTTCCAAAAATTTTGAAATAAATTAACAGTAAAGGCCAATCATAGAAGATAAATATTATGTATAAACTTTCTTCAAATAGCCAACCAATTAAAAGATATAAAAATGAAAAATCAGTTAAAACCCACAAGAAGTTTGGAGTTGCAGATTTCATATTTGCTTTGTGAAAAATCAAATGTTTCTCAAATCAAATCCAATTGAAATGAAAATTTGCAGAAATGATTTTCAATGCATGACACAAATTTTGCAAAAATAATTTTCTAAAAAAGATTTTCCAATCAAGAGTCAAGCCTCTTTTGGTACCCAAACCATATGAGACCCTCTAGCCTTGTCACATAAGTCTTTTGGTACCCAAATGGCTCTATCTTTAGGTTTTGGAAAATAGAAATCAACAAGTTTTGCAATTAAACCCCTTCTAGAACAAGAAATCAAATAAAAGTCAAAAGAACCAACTCTGAAAGGGTTAGATACACACTCATGCGAATGTTGCCCTATTAAGTGACATGCGGAACATGAAGTCCGAGAGGGCTTTACAAATGGAATGGTATGGGTGCGGTGAAATATGCGATACCTCTTACTAGATGAGTGAGCATGATTTAATGCCCCCTTTTTAAATGAATATCTATGATCTAAAGGGGGTTTAACAAGCATAGCACTACTCATATGATATCTAGTAAGGTCATGACTCAATCTATTTATTTTAATCTTAAGTTCATCATTTTCAATTTTTATGTACATGAGATGATACTGTGTTAACACGTGAAGCATGATGCGAATGAGAACATGATGGCATATCATCACAAGAAGATGAACTAGAAGGCATAACAATAGAATCACTAAATGAGCTAGACATATCAAATGAGGAGCAACTAGTACAACACCATGGCATAAAGATGAGTCACTAGATGAATCATGGTATGAGTTACTAGTATTAACTGTACAAGTATGTGAATCAATAAATGAATCAATAGACAAATTATCACATGAAGTACTAGTGTCCACAAAGCTAGTATTTGAGTCTAAACATGAATTAACACTTAAGTCATTACAAGAAGTGCTAGCATGTGAAGTGGAAGTATGTGACTCTAAGGATAGATCAATAAGCAAGTCACAAGCAACTTTATCATCTAAGGTAATTGTGGAGCTAATAGCTTCCTTGGCAAGCAAAAAATCATAAGAACTTTTCAACTCTTGAAATTGCACTTTCAAGGATGAGAAGTTATTCTTTAAAGTGCAAAAACTTTTATTCATATTGCCAAACAAGTCATTTAACTCTACAATCATATCCATAAACTCATCATTAGAGAAGTTAGTATTTGATATCGTCGAGTCACATGCCATAAGGCATATAGATTTGTCGTGAGATGAAGACTTTGATCTTGACGCTTTCTTTCTAGCTTTATTTGAGCTCTTCTTGCAAGAGTTCGCCTTTGTCTTTCTTAGGCGAACCAAGTCGATGACATCTTTGAGCTTTCTAGAAAGTTCCCGATCCTCCGCAATGAAATCATCATTCTTAATATGCTCGGAGGTGGAATGTATGTCCTTCTCCTTGGACATAGCCTCATTTGACATAAGCATGTCAATGAGCTCGCTTGGTGAAGTGTCGAAGAGGTCATCGTTTGCAAGAGTGCTAATGAAGTCTCCGTAGCGATCCTCCGGTAACACCTTAAGCAATTTGTTACAAATGTCTAGATTGGAAATATTAGCGCCATGGGCTTTGAGCTCATTTGTGATGTTGATCAAACAATCATATATGGTGGAGAGTGTATCATGCTCCAACATCACAAATGCCTCATAGTGTCGCATCAAGAAGCGCACCTTAGCATGCTCAAAGCTAGATTTGCCCTCAAAGATAGACTCAAGGGTGGTCCAAACGATCACTCACTAGTTCGAGCGCATCATGGCTAAGGGATCTAAGAAGCACATCTTTAGCCTTTGTATTTAAGAGGAGAATATCCCTATCCGAAATCAACAGATAAGTCACACCCTTATCCACTAAGCTCCATTAATCCAAACTCAATGCCTCAAAATAAGTGCTCATAATAATCTTCCAACAAAAGTAATGTGAGCCATCAAAGTGCGGAGCAATCAAACCAAAATCCTTTACCGAGTCCATCCATTCTCTCTAGGCAGTAAAGCTCATAAATGAGAGACCTCACTCTGATACCACGTGTAGGATCGAGGATGCCGACTAGAGGGGGGTGAATAGGAGGCTTTAAAACTTTTCGACTAAAAGCAATTTTTGCAAAGAAAAGACTAACAGAAAATAAACTGAAACAATTTAATAATATTTTGCACTAAGAAAGATTAAGAAAAACAAACACGGTGATTTATCCCGAGGACTCGGAGACTCGTCCGGTCTCCCCTACTCCTCGTTGAAGCACTCAAATGAATGAGTCTTGCTTCAATATCCATAAAGGATATTTTTCACTATGGTTGCTCCTTCTCCACTCCGGATAGGTGAGCACCGATGCCTTTCACAAATAAGTCGAGCCTCTCCAACAACCTCCGTAAATGGAGAGGTCGACGGCCACATCTCCAAACCGTTTAAGTGAGGACATTCACCAAGAGTAATAAGTTGTGAGATCTTATCTTGATCTCCCAAAAACTCCGAGAAACTTTAAGAATACAAATGATGCAAATGAATAACTCTCGGTGGATCTTTTCTCAACACAAAACTCAAGACTTGATCAAAAGATCAAGATTTTGCTCTAGGGACTAAGGCTCAAATGTATATCAAAATGTAGCACTTGGTTGTTCACAAAAACCTGCTCAAAGCCCCTATTTATAGCCCAAGACTCTCACTAGCTGTTATAGTCGAGTAGAAAAAAATAGTGCATGCTGACAATCAGCATATCATGCTGATAGTCAGCATAGACCACGAGCGGTTAAAAGCAAATCTAGGAGAAAACTCAGCTAGCCGTTGTGGTAGAAATATTGAAACAAAAATGCACATACTGACAGTCAGCATCTACCTCAACTGCTTGATAAAAATCACAGATAAAACTTAGCTAGCCATTTATTGTCAAATATGGAAACAAATCAACTCATGCTGACAGCCAGTATCGACCACAAAATGTCCAGAAAAACAAACTCAGAAAGAAAACAATTTTCGATCGAAACTTATGCTGACATTCAGCAACTCATGCTGACAGTCAGCGTAAGTCAAAACAATTCAGCTCAAAAAGACATGCTCTCTGGACAACTGGTAGCAAAGAAGCTGACATTCATGCTGAAGATCAGCATCAACATGCTAACTATCAGCGAGGATAAAAAACAGTCATAACTCTTGATTCAGAGGTCCGATTGAAGTATTTTATAGCTTGTTCGAAAGATAACTTAAAGGGATATAATTTTGTCAACAGGAACAAGACTTAAATCATCCTAGATGAATCTATAAACTTCAAATAAAATTCATGTTGCCGAAATATCAGAAAAGAAACAATTCAATTTGAAACAGATTCGACCAAGATGTGAATGAATGCAATGTCCTAAGAGTTTCTCGGTTTATGTTGAAAATATAGAGAGAGTTTGCAACCTCTCTTAATAGTACGGTTAAACTTAAGACAACTCCTATAAATCGATCAAATTCCAAACACCGAGATCGGTACAAAATAAATACTTATTTTACCTTAGGTCCTTTGCATCTTCAATCTTGCGACTTCCGTTTTGGCGACCTTGACTCCCAACCTTGAACTGCGACCACAGACAACATTGAAACCTTGCGCTTGCGACTTTGGACTCGTGACCTGCAGATCTTCCCAGATCACTTGTAGACTTTACAGAAATCACTCTGCATAGAAATAGCTCAAAGACAAGGTTAGTTCAAAACACTTAATGTCATCAATAATCCAAATCAATCTGAAAGGGCCTAGATGCAACACCGGGTACCTGGATGGTTCTCTAGGAAGGTCCCGGATCCCCATATGATTCTCTGGGATGGTCTGTAACCTCCCAGAGAGGCCTCAAGCCTCTATGCCTCAGGTCTCTGGGTAGTTCCTTGAGAGGGCCCTGGGATCTGGGCCTTGGGTCTTTGGGTGATTCCCTGAGAGGGTCCTGAGCCTTTGGGTCCTTGACATCTAAGCTATAGGTCCCTGGATGGTTCTCTGGGAAGGTCTCAGACTCAAATGGTGTTCTAGGAAGAACCCAGATCTCTAGGTGGTTCTCTGGGGAGGTCCGAAACCTCCTGGAGAGGCCTCGAGCCTCCGGGCCTCAGGTCTCTGAGTGGTTCCCTGAGAGGGCCTGGGTCTCTGGGTGGTTTTCAGCGAGAAAGGGCCCTAGACTTCTAGGCTTGAGATCCCTGGGCCTCGGAGCCCTAGTTCTCCAATAGAAGGTCCTAGGCCTCCAGGCCATGGGTCTCCGGATGGTGCTCCAGGAAGGTCCTGAGCTTCGATCTCCGGGTCTCTAGATGGTTTTCTAGGAAGGTCCTGGGCTTTCGCGCGTTGGATCTTTGGATGGATCTCTAGAAGGGTCCCAGGCCTCCGAGCCCCAGTTCTCTGAGTGGTTCCATGAGATGGCCCTGGGTCTCTGGGCCTAGGTCCCTGGGTGGTTCCCAAGGAAGGTCCTGGTTCCCGAGTCCCAACTCTCCAGGATGGACCTGGACACCCGAGAGCTAATGTCTACACAAGCACCTCGGGAACCAAAGTTGAATGATAGAGATATGCCCTAGAGGCAATCATGGAGATGGTTGTATCATGATTTGTTTATGAATTATTTTGAATAAAATGCTATTACATTCGTTGAATAAAATATCACTTTTATTGATCAACAAGTATGTGACTTGTTCGTGGAACTCTTTATTATGATATATGAATTGCCTCAATTTATTTATGGCATAATGAGTGATACTTATTCTAAACATTCCTGACTTTTGGTGTTACATGGAATAATAATGCAATATAAATCAACACGAGTATTGATTGATAGTCAAGTTTCATAGACCATGGATATGAGATATCAAATCAATGTCGTGAGCACATGTTGGAGAACATGTTGGTCGGATTGACCCAACTTGAGACACTGTTGAGATTATATGTGTCATCAGTTTGTTTCTAATAGTTATTTTGGTTTATCTTTAGACCTGAGATCATCACGGTTTCATACATGCATAGTAACATACCTTGGTGTCATCAACTGCTGCTCTTAACCAAGTAGTCATAAAGGTGACATATAGATATGTTATGAACCATGTGGTTGAAAATGAATAGTCGAGATAGAATTTGCCCCTCTCATATCTTGAGAGAGATATCTCTGGACCCCTTGACGTAATTGGACTAAGAAAGTGCATAGCCGTGCCGAATATAGTTGAGAGTCAACTATGGAAAGGGTTAGTCCATTACAAGATCGAGAAAGGACCGAGCTATTCAAGAATGACACGTTTCTCACCTTGAGTTCAATCTAGTATCATGAGACAAAGAGATAATCCATGATAAGTTTTATAGATTCATCGGATATGATCTCCGTGTATATGCGGGTAGTCATAATATTTTGTTAGGAACCGCTTATGACTTGTGATTCAGGAAGTTGTTTCTGGTCGTGGCCAAATATACACGAACCTACAGGATCACACGCTTAACGGGTTGGAGTATTAGTTCGGATGGGATCTGAAACGGGTCCCATATTGGTAATGGTTTACCATTGGGATTAGAGTTCGCATTGGAGTAGGACTTATCTACAAAGCCATATAAAAGGAGGTGAGGTGGGCATGCAAAAGATATTTGATTTATTTTGGCCGCCGCCACCATCCACGAGATATATCTCATAAAACCCTAGCTGCGTGTGTTGGTGCTAGCACACAAACACGCTGTGCTCCTTCGCTAGACGTGTGGACTTCCATAGAGGTGCGGCTGCTATTGCTACACTACTGGTCACGATCCGGTTGCCACATCGACTCTTCTTCTATTGTTGCGTTGTCGCACCCACGCGTCTAGTGGTAAACTTCTAATTTATAATGTTTTGCTTGCATGGTTCTTGGGATTTCGGGTAGTTAATTTTAAAATTATCGCTATAATAGCAACCTGTTCTCCAACAGTGGACACGTGTCAAAGATCCGGGCATCATGCCCAGCCAAAGAACCACCACACCCTGAATCTGACGATTGAAGTTAGGGTAGTTTAGTAATTTGCATCTTTTGGGTCTATATATACATACCTCTTGTACCCCCTCCCTTGTAACAACTCTCTCATTTGCATTCAATACACAATAAGTTAACAGGCGCAACTAGGAGCCCTCTCTCCGCGAGAGAGCCTTCCCAACCAACTTACGTCGGGGGCGCATCAATAGGAGTAGAGTTCCCACTTGAACCCAAACTTGTATAAATCCCTCATGTTACTCTTTGTGATTGTCCAACGTAGGGTGACCTCTCGTACAGCCAGCTCGCATTGCTGTACATGTGTTTCATGTCATCAAACCTACCGTAGAGTTTGTAACGCCACGACAAATGTTTTTGTACTTGTGGCTTAAGGTCATTAGGTTTTCAGATCTGGCAATATCAACAAATTTTGGTACTTCATGTTTTGCACTTTAACAGGTGTATATGATGGTTATTTTGTCTAACCTAAAGTTAAGTTGATCATATTTTGGTTCTGTAATTTTTCAGGGTTTATTTAGTTTGCTACTTGTGTTAGGAGACAAGGAGATAAGGAACATGAAGAATTATAGAATTTGGAGCAATATCTTCATCAGCAGTTATGCCGTGTTGGCATATTTTGATTTTATTTTTGTATTGGATGAGATTTCAGTTAAGGAGGAGATTGTTAGAGTCATCTCTCATCTCATTATTAAGAGTTTAAATAAAACAAGAAATTTTTAGATTATCTCTTATTTATCTGTAAGAATTCGTGTCAAGAAAGAGTTATCTTATTTTATTAGTAAGAGTGAGTCGAATTCTAGTTAAAGTCCATATTAATTCCAGTTTAGATTTATATTTATATAAGAATTGATATCTTTGTAATTTGATGTGTCTTTCCTTGAAATAAATCTTCTCTTTATTCCAATAATATACAATGATGTAGATTACATTCTAAATATCCATCCAGTGTACCACTCCTATTCAATACTTGTGTATTTTCCATATCAAAACGACAGGTAAGTGATCATAAAAAGTCCCAGAAAAGTGAAAAAAAAAAGCTGAGCCCAATCTTTCGGAGCCCAAGTGGGTTGGTTAGTAGTCCATTTCGTGGCACATAAAGTATACATGTGTGTATGCTTGTTTCTGCAGGTCACTAAAGTAGTCTAAATTTTAAAATGGTCAAGCCAGAAAAACTTGCAAGAATTCCATTTTATTCATTCCATCACAGACAAACAATTGAAAGAAAATTAAATCAATAAGGGCAGGTTTAGTTTTCACACTAGATTATTTGCCAAGAATCTCCAGAAATAAACATCACTGCCATTGTTGTAGCGAAGGTCGTCGTCACCCATTTTATTTCTTAAGGCCACTAAGGTGCATGACAGGGTGGGATTTTTTACCTAACTTGTTTTTGCAGGAATTTATATGGGAAGTATGGCTCTTATGCATGTTTATGTGATGTGATCATATAATTATCACGATTTGTGAATCGTTTATTTCGACCATGGTTGATATGGTTGTCTCTTTTATAACGGCCTGCGTGCTCACATGTGTGATGATTGACACTCTTATGTAAATTTACATCTAGTTATTAGCATAGTAGCTTAGAACTTGCTCCAGGACTATGAAGATGGACATGGAGATGACCATATTAAAGGGTCATACCATCTCATAGATTAATTTGATTATTTGTGATGATTATTTTGATGTTCTTGATTGTTGCTTAGAAAATTCTGAACATTGTATAACCCCTAAAATTAAGTTGTTTTGATGCCCTTTCCAATTGCTACAACTGTCAAAGTCTCAATCATTATTTGGTAGGCTTGACAAATCAAGGTGCTATTGACTATCTTAGTAAGGAAGGATAAGTGTTGGACACTTATATGCATAGAATTTGGTTTCACTTAACAAGGCTATCAAAATGGTTTTGGGCCTTGGGGCATGGTGTTGGGAGCCGGGACATATTGATGTCACCCAACAAACAAGTGTCATAGATATAATTAGCAAAAAGTTGCTTACCTAAATAACTAGATTTCTAGTAGTGATGCCAAAACTCACCAGGACTTAGTGAAATATGGATCTTGACCCACTATATGTCATTCTAGGGACTATATTTTTAAATATATAGTGGAAGATACTTTTATTAAATGTTAGTAGATGATTGTTCATAAACATGATGTCTTTTGCATGTTTTTCTGTTGTAGATAATGACCGATAACTCCTCAACCAGTTTTAACTTGCGATCTGTTCTCAATAAAGAAAAACTTAATGGAACAAATTTTATTGATTGTTTCGGTAACATGAAAATTGTTCTCAAACAAGAGAAAAAAGACTATGTTCTAGAGTCCCCAGTTCCTGATGAACCTTTGACTAATGCTCCACAATCTCAACAAGATGCATACAAGAAGCATGTTGATGACGATCTCGATGTTAGTTGTCTCATGTTAGAAACCTGAGTTCTAAGTTGCAAAAGCAATTCAAGAACCAAAATGCTTATGACATGAGTGTGGCTCTTCGAAACTTGTTCGAAGACCAAGCAAGGATGGAAAGATATGAAACCACCAAGAAACTGTATGCTTGCATACTGGCAAAAGGAAGCGCAGTTAGCCCTCATGTAATAAAGATGATTGGTACATTGAGAGCTTGGGTAAACTTGGTTACCCCTTTAGCCCAGAGTTGGCTACTAATGTGATTCTTCAATCGCTCCCTCCGAGCTACGATCCTTTCATATTGAACTTCAATATGAATAATCTGGAGAAGACTCTACCTGAATTGCATGGGATGTTAAAGACAGCCGAGCAGAACATCAAAAAGAATCCTGATCATGTGATGATGGTTCTGTTGGGGGAAATCTCCATGCGACCAAATCCCGGTAAGGGACAGAGCCCCGACCTCGTCCCGGGCACCGCCTTTGGTCCAGGGACAGGCCCCGGAGCCTCCGTCCCGGGCGCCGCCTTCTGCCCGGGGACAAAGGCCCCGAAGCCTACATCCCAGGCGGGGTCACATGAGTATCACGCGAGTAGCGCCTCGGGAATCGGCGAGGACACTTGTCAAGCATCCAGCCCCCTCGGCCGGGAGAAGGATGCTAGTGCCCTCTGATCTGACGGCTGCAACCGGGGTAGCTTAGTCTTTTTGCATCTTTTGGGCCTATATAAGCCATTGTATCCCCCTCATGTAACCAGAGACAATTCATTTGTATCAATACACAAAAACGAATAGGCGTGCTTAGGAGCACTCTCCCCACGAGAGAACTCCCCTAGCCAACCTCTGTTGGGAGCACGTCGACAGGACTAGGGTCTCCACTGAGACCCGAACCTATATAAATGCTCGTGTCACTTGTTGTGCTTGCCTGATGGGAGAGGACCAATCACTTGGTCAGCTCGCGTTGTCTTTGCTTAGCTAGGAACCTCCACAAAACCTGCCAGGGTATTCTCAATACCACAACAGGTTCAAAAGGGAAAGGGTTTCAAGAAGAAGGGTAAGGGAAACGCTAAGGGCAAAGGCAAGGCTCAAGATGAGAGTTCAAGAAGCTAGCATAAGCCCAAAGGAAAGTCCAAGCCTGGCTGCCATCGGAAGAGGAATTGCAAGAAGTATCTGGAAGATTTAAAAAATAAGAAGGGAAGTGAGACTTCCGATTCTATTTATGTTATAGAAGTCAATATTGCTACTTCTTCTGATTCTTGGGTATTTGATACTGGTTCAAGAGCTCATATCTGCACTTCATTGCAAGGGCTTAAAAGGAGCAGATATTTGGCAAAGGGTGAAGTTCAGCTTCGCGTTGGCAACAGAGCAAGAGTTGTTGCTTTAGCCGTTGGGACCTTTATATTGGCTTTACCTTCAAGATTGATTTTGGAGCTTAATAATTGTTATTATGTTCATTCCATAAGAAAAATTATTATTTCTGTTTCATGTTGGACAAGAAAGGTTTTGAATTCAGAATAAAGAACAATTGTTATTCATTTTATTTGAATGATATGCTTTATGGATCAGCCCAATTGTCGTATGGGCTTTATGTTTTAAATCTTGAAGTTCTTGTATACAACATAAATACCAAAAGGCTCAAAACAAATTATTTGAATCCAACCTTCGTATGGCATTGTCGTTTAGGTCATATATATATAAGAAACGCGTCATGAAGCTCCATAAAGATGGACTTCTAGACTCATTTGATTTTGAATCATATGACACATGCGAATCTTGTTTACTTGGCAAAATGACAAAGACACCTTTTATCGGTTCAGGTGAAAGAGCAAGTGATTTATTGGCCCTTGTACATTCTGATGTATGTGAACCATTAAGCATTATGGCCAAAGGTGGATTCCAATACTTCATAATTTTCACTGATGATTTTAGTAGATATGGTTATATCTACTTAATGAGGCATAAGTCTAAATCTTTTCAAAATTCAAAGAATATCAAAATGAACTACAAAATCATCTTGGCAAGAAAATTAAATTCCTATGATCAGATCGTGGAGGAGAATATTCGAGCCAAGAATTTAGCAATCATTTAAAGCAATGTGGAATTGTTCTACAACTAACACCGCCAGGGACACCTCAATGGAATTGTGTGTTTGAATGATGGAATCGAACCTTGTTGGACATGGTTCGATCAATGATGAGCCAAATCGATCTTCCATTGTCTTTTTGGGGATATGCTCTAGAAACTATTGCCTTCAACTTAAATAGGGCTCCGTCAAAAGCGGTAGAGAAGACATCATATGAGATATGGATTGGAAAGCGACCTAGTTTGTCTTTTCTCAAGATTTGGGGTTGTGAGGCATACGTAAAATGTTTGATGTCTGACAAACTCACACCCAAATCAGACAAGTGCTTCTTCATGGGGTATCCCAAGGAAACTAAAGGATATTATTTCTATAAGAAGGACGAGAACAAAGTGTTTGTTGCTCGTAATGGTGTATTTCTTGAGAAAGAGTTTCTCACAAAATAAATTAGTGGTAGTACAGTGCGACTTGAAGAAATTCAAGAACTATTGGAAAATGTTTCAGCTTCCACTGAGTTTCAAGAAGAACCACAAACTGTTGAAGAAATAGTTGTGGGAACACCAGCCCCGCGTAGGTCTGAAAGGGTCCGTAAGGTACCTGAGAGGTACATGTTCCTTACCACAGAATGACAAGACATATTATTGTTAGACAGTGATGAACCCAAGACTTATGAGGAAGCAATGATGATCCCAGACTTTGACAAATGGCTTGACGCCATGAGATTCAAAATAGACTTAATGTATACTCATCAAGTTTGGAATTTTATTGATTTACCCGATGGTGTAAAATCCATCGAGTGTAAATGGGTCTTTAAGAAAAAGATTGACATGAATGGAAATATTCACATTCATAAAGCACAATTGGTTACGAACAGTTTCAAACAAATTCAAGGAATTGATTATGATAAAACTTTCTCGCCTGTCACTATGCTAAAGTCAATTTACATCATCCTAGCAATTGTTGCCTACCATGACTGTGAGATATGGCAAATGGATGTTAAAATAGCTTTCCTAAATGAAAATCTGAGTGAGGATGTGTACATGACACAGCCCGAAGGTTTTACTCATCCACAAAATGCTGGGAAAGTATGCAAGCTTCAGAAATCCATTTATGGATTAAAGTAAGCTTCTCGGAGTTGGAATATTCATTTTGATGAGACAGTCAAACAATTTGACTTCATAAAAAATGAAGATGAACCTTGTGTTTACAAGAAGATTAGTGGGAGTGCACATGCATTTCTGGTTTTGTATGTAGATGACATACTATTGATCGGAAATAATATTCCTATGTTTGAATCTGTTAAGTCTTCTTTGAGAAATAGTTTCTCCATGAAAGACTTGGGAGAAACAGCATACATAGTGGGTATTAAGATCTATAGAGATAGATCTAAATGGCTAATTGGATTAAGCCAAAGTACATACATTGACAAGGTGTTGAATCAGTTCAACATGCAAGATTCCAAGAGAGGTTTCTTACCCATGTCACATAGCATTAGTCTTAGCAAGAATCAATGTCCTATGACATCTGATGAGCAAGATCGAATGAGCAAGATTCCATATGCTTCGACTATTGGTTCTATCATGTATGCTATGTTTTGTACACACCCAGATATTTTTTATGCTCTAAGTTCTATGAGCCGATACCAATCAAAGCCGGGTGAGAGTCACTGAATAGCTGTTAAAAACATCCTAAAGTACTTGAGAAGAACTAAGGATGTGTTCCTAGTTTATGGAGGTGAGGAAGAGCTCATTGTAAATGGTTACACTGATGCTAGCTTTCAACCGATAAGGATGATTACTGATCGCAATCTTAGTTTGTGTTTTGTCTCAATGGAGGAGCTGTGACCTGGAAGAGTTCTAAGCAAGAGATGGTTGCCGATTCTACAACAGAAGTTGAGTACATAGCTGCTTCTGAAGCAGCAAAGGAAGCTGTTTGGATAAGAAAGTCCATCTCCAAACTTGGTGTAGTTCCTAGCATTGTTAGTCCGGTGAATCTCTATTATGATAATAGTGGAGCTATCGCTCAAACTAAGGAACCAAGGTCATATCAAAAGTCCAATCATATACTTCGGTGATATCACCTTATACGAGAGTTCCTTAGTAGAGGTGATGTGAAAATATGCAAAGTAAATACAGACTTCAATGTGGTAGATCCTTTGACGAAGCCTCTCCCACAACGAAAGCATGAGGCACACACTAGAGTAATGGGTATTCGATACCTATATGATTGACTCTAGTGCAAGTGAAAGATTGATAGAGATATGCCCTAGAGGCAATTATAGAAATGGTTGTATTATGATATGTTTATGAATTATTGCGAATAAAATGCTATTGCATTCTTTTTTACTTTGTTTTGAATAAGATCATTAGGTTTTCAGATCTGGCAACATCAACAAAATTTGGTACTTCGTGTTTTGCACTTTGATAAGTGCATATGATGGTTATTTTGTCTATCCAAAAGTTAAGTTGATCATATTTTGGTTTTCAGTTTTTCAGGGTTTATTCAATTTGCTACTTGTGTTAGAAGACAAGGAGACAAGGAATATAAAAAATTATATAATTTGGAGCAATATCTTCATCAGCAGTTATGCCGTGTTGGCATATTTTGATTTTATTTTTGTATTAGATGAGATTTCGAGTTAAGGAGAAGATTGTTAAAGTTGTCTCTCATCTCATTATTAAGAGTTTAAATCAAATAAAAATTGTTAGATTATCTCTTATTTATCTATAAGAATTTGCGTCAAAAAAGAGTTATCTTTTCTTATTAGTAAGAGTGAGTCGAATTCTAGTTAAAGTCCATATTAATTCTAGTTTAGATTTATATTTATATAAGAATTGATATCTTTGTAATTTGATATGT
Organism: Pharus latifolius; assembly: GCA_019359835.1. Taxonomy (NCBI): domain Eukaryota; kingdom Viridiplantae; phylum Streptophyta; class Magnoliopsida; order Poales; family Poaceae; genus Pharus; species Pharus latifolius. The sequence goes on along the minus strand of CM033326.1, from coordinate 17,395,684 downwards.
CTTCCCTCAAAATAAATTCTCTCTTTTATCCCTAATAATATACAGTGATGTAGATTACATTCTAAATATCCATCCAGTATACTCCTCCTATTCAATACTTGTGTATTTTCCATATCAAAATGACACGTAAGTGATAATAAAAAGTCCTAGAAAAGTGAAAAAAAAAAGCTGAGCCCAATCTTTCAGAGCCAGAGTGGGTTGGTAAGTAGTCCATTTCGTGGCACATAAAGTATACATGTGTGTATGCTTGTTTCTGCAGGTCACTAAAGCAGTCTAAATTTTAAAATGGTCAAGCCAGAAAAACTTGCAAGAATTCCATTTTATTCAGTCCATCACAGACAAACAATCGAAAGAAAATTAAATCAATAAGGGCGGGCTTACTTTTCACACTAGATTATTTGCCCAGAATGTGCATAAATAAACACCACTGCCATTGTTGTAGCGAGCACTTGAGATTATTTACTAGTCCAGTGAGAGAGATGGAGCTTCCATGCAGTCCCGTCATGGTAATACTAATACTAATGGCCGCCGTGTTGTTGCCGGCAGCAGCCGTGGTTGCTTCTTCTCCGAGCAACAACATCAACACCGACGACCTCTCCTCACTGCTCGCTTTCAAAATCCAGCTCTCCGACCCTCTCGGCGTCCTTGGCGGAAACTGGACTACCAACACCTCCTTCTGCCGCTGGGTTGGAGTGTCGTGCAGCCGTCGTCGGCCGCGTGTTACCGCCTTGGTGCTTTCCGACATGCCCCTTCGAGGAGAGGTCACCCCTCACCTTGGTAACCTCTCTTTCCTATCTGTGCTGAACCTCACAAACACAGACCTCTCAGGCTCCATCCCAGCCGAACTCGGGAGATTGCACAGGCTCATAACTCTTGCTATTGCTCACAATAGATTGTCAGGTCCCATTCCCTCTACCATAGGAAACATCACAAGACTCAAAGTTCTTGATCTAAGCTACAACACACTCTCGGGACTGATCCCACAAGAGCTGAAAAGTTTGCACCATCTTATGCACCTAGCTCTACAAGCAAACTACTTGAGTGGTGCGATACCTGAATGTCTGTTCAACAATTAACACGCTGTCGTTACACTTCCTACACCTTGGAGAAAATAGCTTATTAGGGCAGATATCTCATGGCATTGGCTCCCTGCCCATGCTTCAATTCTTAATCTTGCAAGGCAATCAGCTCTCTGGCTCAGTGCCTCCAACCATTTTCAACATGTCTAGTTTGCAAGCCTTGGGACTCATGGGCAACAGCAATCTGACCGGCCCTGTCCCTGGCAATGACAGTTTTAGTCTCCCCATGCTGCAAGCAATATCCTATCCAGGAACAGTTTCACAGGTCCAATTCCATTGGGTCTTGCAGCATGCCAGTACATCCAAATCATTTCTCTGTCCGAAAATTTCTTTACTGATCGTGTTCCGGCGTGGCTCGCTGAATTTTCATACCTGAATGTCCTAGCCTTAGGTGGAAATTACCTTGTCGGGCCGCTCCCGGCTGTGCTTAGCAATCTTACTACCCTTGGTGTACTGGATTTCGCATATTGCGCCTACAAGGAGAAATTGCGCCAGAATTGGGGCAAATGAGAACTCTGGCATTTGAATCTTGGAAGCAATCAACTGACCGGTTCCATTCTTGCTTCCATCGGCAATTTGTCTCAACTGCATTTCCTAGATTTGGACACAAACCATTTCACTGGATCAGTACCATTGACACATGGTGTTGGATAGAGTAGCCTATTAGGATTCTTAGCCTATTAGGACTCGTATTAATTTTTCTATTAGGATTCTTATTAATTTTTTGTTAAGGATTATAAAAAAAACAATTGTATTTATTTTTACAAACAACCAATAAAATCTTAAAATCAACTTTGTATCAGAGCGATTGCCGCTCAAGTGCCGCCGCCGCATTTACTTAACTGACTTCACCAGTCGCCCGCTGCCGCGCCTCTACACCACGCGCCACCCACGCCCGGCCGCCTGCACCCCGCGACGGTGGCTAACGTTCTGCGCCCGTGCGCCGTGACCACCGCCAAGCCCGTGTCCGCACATCGCCTACCGAACTAGCACCCCGCCAAGCCCACCCGCCGATTTTTTTTACTCAGTGATTTAGAGGACTCCAAGTCAAAATCTTTTGTGGCAGATCTGGATCTCATGTATACCAAATCTTCTGTAGCGTAAAAAAAAGAAGAGAGAGAAGGGGATTGTAAGTGCATGAGCTCAATTTCTTTTTGGGATCTGTTGAGATGACAACCATGGTTCTAACTATGGAGAAGTTTATGGCGAAGATGATGGAGATGATGACAATTAGGACAAATGATATCTCATCATCAGACAAAACTGTGATGGCAGTGTCATATTCACAGACAGTGAAAAAGATAAAGCTCATACCAAATGATGTGAAGCTGAAGGGAACTAAAAACTATCTGAGTTGGCCTAGGAGAGTGATTATGATTTTAGAGGAAAAGGGGCTTACTAACTGTGTGCAGGAGACATCTGTCAAGCCCCTTAAAGATAGTTCAGAATGGCAGAACTGGAAAACCAGTAATTCTCTGGTGAAAGAATGGTTGCTGAACTCAATGAACCCTTCTATTGCTGGGATGGTAGAAGCTACTCCAACCACAGCCAGGATGTGGGCTGTACTAGTTGGACTATATTCTGGAGCTGGCAATGTCATGATGATGGCTTAGGTGCATGGGAAGCTTCGAGGGATGACTCAGGGGGAGCGGACTGTATCCAAGTACTACAATGAACTCCAGCGCCGGTGGACAGATTTGGACCACTATGATCCGTTAGACATTCCTCATGCTGAACATCTGACTATCTTCAAAAAGTGGGTGGATCGCAGGAGAGTACTTGACTTTCTGCAAGGCTTGAATGCTGAATTTGAGCCTAGAAGAGCTGCCGTTTGTCACCAGCCACATCTGCCCACCATGGAGGAGGCATTTGCTGCTATGGTGATGGAGGAGACCCAGTTACAGGTCATGACATCGGGTCCCCTACCACCTCCTGCTAGATCTGCGTTGACTGTTGTAGATAACCGCTAGTGCTTTACTTGCGGAAAGATTTGCCACATTAGCTGAAATTGTCTACAATCACGCGATTTTGGGCGTGGTAAGGGTGGTGGAGGACGTGGTAGAGGCCGAGGTGGAGGACGTGGTGGTTGTAGGCGCCAAGGTCCTAAAGTCAATCTTGTCGTGTCTAATGAGGGATCGGTTGCGCATGACAAAGAGGAGCTTTCTGAGTTAGAGGAGCTACGACAGTTCAAAGCAAAAGTTGAGAGTTCCACCAGCAAGTCCATGGCCACCCAGGAGATCTCTGTGACCACTACATTGGTACTTTTGCCAATTATGCCTATGCGGGCACAGGTATTGAGGCACAGGCTTTTGCATCCTCACATATTTCTCCTTTAGATTGGATAGTCGATTCAGGTGCATCTAGACATATTACTGGTTCTTCTAGTAAGTTTGCATCATATTCTCTATATTCTTCCATGCATTGTGAAACTATTCAAACTGCTAATGGGACTGCACAACCCATCAAGGGAATTGACACAGTTCAGTGTACACCTACCATTACACTTTCCTCAGTTTTGCATGTTCCATCCTTCCCAATTAATCTTCTTTCTGTAAGTGCTTTGGTGAATCAAATTGATTATGGTATTTATATTGACCGAGATGTCTGTCATATTCAGGAGAAGCAGACAAGGAGGGTTTTGGGGACTGGGACTAGGTGTGATGTGCTGCTTTGACTACTGCTGTAGGTGGAGAAGAGGCTGAAGTGATGCTTTATCACTATCGTTTGGGTCATCTATCATTTGACCGACTAAGGAGTATGTATCTAGATGTTATGAGTCGAGTGCCCATGAAGAAACTCATGTGTGATGCCTGTGAGTTTGGCAAGCACGCACGATCATCTTATGGTAGTATTGGGCTTCGTAGTATTGAACCATTTGTACTTATTCACACAGATGTTTGGACCTCTCCGGCTATCTCTATTCATGGTTTTAAGTACTTTGTTACTTTCATTGACTGTTATTCCCGTATGACTTGGCTCTATATGATGAGGAATAAGAATGAAGTTTTGCGTTGCTTTCAGGATTTCTGTGCTTTTGTGCAAAGATAATTCAATACTCATATTCGTATTGTTAGAACTGAAAATGGAACTGAATATGTCAACAAGGAGTTTGCGACTTTTATTTCAGCTCAAGAGATCTTGCATCAGACAACCTGTCCGGATACATCGGCACAGAATGGTGTGGTCGAGCGAAAAAACAGACATCTTTTGCAGATTGCCCGCTCACTCATGTATGGGATGAATGTGCCAAAAATCCTATGGAGTGAAGCCGTTATGGCAGCGGCTTACTTAATTAACCGCATGCTCTCAAGAGTGTTAGGCATGAAAACTCCATGTGAGCTGCTTATGGGAACGAATACATTTGTTGTCCCTCCGAAGGTGTTCGGCTGTGTATGTTTTGTTCGGGATTATTGACCCTCTGCAGGAAAGCTGGACCCTCAGGCTTTGAAGTGTATATTTGTGGGATATTCTTCTCGGCAAAAGGGCTACATGTGTTGGAGTCCTCAGGACAAACGGATGTTTGTGAGTATGGATGTCACTTTTCGGGAGTTTGAGCCCTTCTATGGTGAGAAAACTGAACTAATGCCTTTATTTGATGATATCTCTTCTCGCCTGTCTAGTGCTGGTAGAGAGGGGAAGAATGATGAAGTGAGTAGTAGTGACCATGGAGTGAGTAGTGGTGACCATGGTGGAGGTGGCGATGTTGTTGTGGGTATAATTCCATGTCCTGTTGCAGATGGGCGGTGTGTGCCAATGGAGGTGGAGATACTGGAGTTCTGAAGAGGAAGCGTTTTAGTGGCACTGGACTTCAGGGGGAGCAGCAGCAGCCCCAGTCTCCTGTGATTGAGATTGACAACTAGTCATCCATGCATGTCATTGTCCCTGACTCCTCCTCAGTTGTCTCACCTTTGACCCCATCTCCCTCTGAAACAGGTGGTAATGTATCTCTTGATCTTCCTATTGCTCATCGTAGAGAGCCCTGAGTCAATGCCAGTAAGCCTCCAGCTAAGTATGGTTTTGAGGATGATCTTTCTCATGTTGTCTCATATTATTTTTTGTCTCCTGCATATAAGTCTTTCATTGCATTATTACAATCTGTGCCCATACCAAAAGATTGAAAAGTGGCAATGCAAGATCCTTTGTGGCTTCGTGCTATGCAAGAGGAACTTTAGGCATTGAAGAAAAATGAGACTTAGGAACTAGTCTCTTTTCCAGTCGAGAAGAAAGCTGTTGGATGCAAATGGGTGTATACCATAAAGCAAAATGCAGAAGGCAAGATTGAGAGATATAAGGCGAGACTGGTGGAAAAGGGATATAGTCAAATGTACGGGATTGACTATGATGAGACTTTTGCACCAGTAGCAAAAATAAGTACGGTGAGAATTTTAATCTCGTGTGCAGTAAACTTCAACTGGCCCCTACATCAACTTGATGTGAAGAATGCCTTTTTGCATGGTGATTTACGGGAAGAGGTATATATGGAGGTCCAACCAGGTTTTGGTGACAGTAGAAAGGTGTGCAAACTAAAGAAGTTCTTGTATGACTTAAAATAATCTCTGAGGACCTGGTTTGATAGATTCAGACGTGTAGTATGTAGTATGTGTTATAAGCAGTGTAATGAGGATCATACTATCTTTTTCAGGCACTCTGGAGCACTCATTACAACTTGTTGTTTGTGTCGATGATATTGTCATCACAGGTGATGATGCTGAGGAGATTGTTCGTCTGAAGAATAAGTTAGGTAAAGAATTTGAAGTGAAAGATTTGGGTCATCTCAAATATTTTCTTAGCATAGAGATTGCACGGTCTAAAAAGGGTATAGTTCTCTCACAAAGTAAATATACTCTAGATTTGCTGAATGAAACTGAAATATTAGGATGTCGTATTGTCTCTACTCCCATTGAGCAGAACCACAAGTTAAGTGATCAAGCTGGAGACCCAACTAACAAAGAGATTTATCAAAAACTTGCTAGACGTTTTATTTACCTTTGTCACATAAGACCCGATATTACTCATGCGGTGAGTGTAGTAAGTAGATATATGCATGACCTAAGAGTAGAACACATGGAAGCAGTATATAGGATTATAAGATATCTGAAGGGTAGTCCAGGAAAAGGTCTCTAGTTCAGGAAGAATATGAATCTTGATGTGGTTGGCTATTGTAATGCTGATTGGGCAAGTTGTTTAGATGACAGGAGATCAGCATCAGGGTATTGTGTTTTTGTGAGAGGCAACTTGGTGTCATGGCGAAGTAAGAAACAGATGTTGTTTCTCGATCTACAGCAGAAGCAGAGTATAGGGTTATATCTTCTAGTTTGTGTGAAATGCTCTTGTTGAGAGGTTTGTTGTCAGAATTATGATTGTTTCGAAGTGGAGCTTTGACACTGTGGTGTGACAATAAGTCAGCAATCAATATTGCTAATAATCCAGTACAACATGACCGCACCAAGCATGTGAAAATTGATCACTTCTTCATTAAAGAGCGTTTAAACGAAGAAAGCTTGAAACTAGAGTATATATATCTTCTAGAGAGCAACTTGCTAATTATTTGACAAAGAATTAGTCCGAAAGAGTGTGTGTTAATTTGTAATAAGTTGGGGATGATTGATATCTATCGCCCAACTTGAGGGGAAGTGTAAGATAGAGTAGTCTATTAGGATTCTTAGTTTATTAGAACCTGTATTAGTTTTTCTATTAAAATTCTTATTAATCATTTGTTAAGGGTTATAAAAGAAAAACAATTATATCTATTTTTACAAGCAAACAATAAAACCCTAAAATCAACTCTTGGGAACATTGGATCTCTCAACTTCCTTAGCATTTGATGGAACTATCTAGATGGTGAGCTTGACTTCTTGGCCACTCTTTCCAATTGCAGACAACTCCGCTTCCTTAGCACATGGAATTGTTCATTCACCGGAAAGCTGCCTAACTATGTCGGAAACCTCTCTAGAGAACTGCGAACTTTTCATGCAAGTCACAACATATTAATCGGTGGACTTCCAGCTACAATGTCAAATCTAAGTGGCCTCATTTCACTAGATGTTTCGAACAACCAATTGAGCAAGGAAATCCCTGAATCCATTATGATGATGGAGAATCTCCAAGGGCTTGACCTCTCCAAGAGTAGTATGCCCGGCCTCATTCCAACAGACATTGCTGTGATGAGGAGTCTAGGGAAGTTGCTTCTTGATAGCAACAAATTTTTTGGCTCCTTACCAAATGGCCTAGGTTACCTCAGCAATTTGCAGTATATCAATCTTGCTCATAACCAGTTATCTTCAAATATACCAGCAAGCTTATTTAATCTTGAAAACCTTATCCAACTCAATTTGTCCCATAACTTCTTGACCAGCGCATTACCTCTTGAAATCGGTCCCATGGCAGCAATCAACCTCATTGACCTCTCTAGTAACCACTTACTTGGTAGGTTCCCAGATTCATTTGGAAAACTTGGGATGCTAACCTACCTGAATCTATCACACAACTCATTTCAATATTCAATCCCATACTCATTTCACATGTTAACTAACTTGGAAATATTGGACCTGTCCTCAAACAATCTCTGTGGCAGCATTCCAGAGTACTTTGCTAATTTTACCCATCTTGCTAGCTTAAACTTCTCCTCCAATAAGCTAGAAGGCCATATTCCGTAAGGTGGTGTTTTCTCAAATATTAGTGTACAATCTTTAATGGGGAATGCTGGATTGTGTGGCGCTCCAAGTCTAGGATTTTCTCCATGTTTGGATAGAAATTCCAACTCAACAAAAGGGCACATCCTAAAATTTGTACTCCCTTCTGTCATAGTATTTATAACCATATGTATTTGCTTATACCTAATGATCACAAAGAAAAATAAGAGGCAGAGAGAGGTAACAGCAGCTTCTGTCGATGTTGGTAACCATAGATTGGTCTCCTACCGTGAGATTGTTCGTGCCAGTAATAATTTTAATGAGACCAACCTATTAGGAGCTGGAAGTTTTGGCAAAGTTTACAAAGGTCAATTGGACAATGGTTTAGTGGTCGCAATAAAAGTCCTCAACATGCAGTCGGAGCAAGCTGCAAGGAGCTTTGATGCAGAGTGTCGAGTGTTGCACATGGTTCGACACCGCAACTTGATAAGGATGGTTCACACCTGCTCGAATTTGGACTTCAAAGCATTGGTGCTTCAGTATATGCCCAATGGTAGCTTGGAAACATACCTACACACTGAAAGCAGGCCACCCGTAGGACTCCTAAAGAGAGTGGACAGTATGCTCGAGGTATCCATGGCAATTGAGCATCTTCACTATCATCACCATGAGGTAGTTTTGCATTGTGATTTGAAGCCCAGCAACGTGCTCTTCGATGAAGACATGGTAGCACATGTGGCGGATTTTGGCATTTCAAAATTGCTATTAGGTGATGATAGTTCCATAGTTTCTGCATGCATGCACGGAACAATCAGGTACATGGCACCAGGTACTTCTTGCACTTTGTCATCCTTGAGTTATTTAAAAAAAAACCCTGGTAAAACATTGGTTCATATTATTATTATTAAACATTTCTTTCATTTGACAATTTCTTGACTAGAGTATGGATTCATGGGAGAAGCATCACGGAAGTGCGATGTGTTTAGTTTTGGTATCATGCTACTTGAAGTCTTTACAGTGAAGAAGCCCACGATCCAATGTTTGTCGGAGAACTGAGCCTTCGAAAGTAGATTCATGAAGCTTTTCCGGAGGGGCTTCTCAGTGTCGTTGACAAAAGGCTATTACAAGATGACCAAAACAGATATGTTTTTCCCCATACAAATGATTTATTGGAAGCTTCTTCTTCTAGCAGATTAAATAAATTTCTTGTGTCAATATTTGAGTTGGGTTTATTATGCTCCAACGACTCACTTGATCAAAGGATGACGATGAATGATGTGGTTGTGAAGTTGAACAAGATTAAAGGGGATTCCTCCGCTTATGTACCAACAATGTAACTGGCTTAATGATTAATTGCTTAGATGTTACCTCATCCTATTGTCTTACATTTACCTTTATTATTTGAAATAAGACAAGACATTAAGCTCATGCTTCTGTCTTCCTATTGGGGCTATATGTTCTCTGTAAAGCTTTCCATTTTGTCAATAAGTTGCAACTGTATACAAGTTCAATTGAGCAATCAAATGTATTAAATTTACATCATGATTATACTGTATTGAGACCGGTTAGCATGAATGATGGTTGCCCAATTACAACATTGTGATTAAACTATGTATATCTTAAGCATGAAAAGTTAATATAAATGAAATATTCCCTTTTTTCACAATATAAATCTATTTTCATTTTTGAAAACAATATAAACATACTTACGATCTCAATATATTTTTCTACAAAACTTTACCACCTTTCCTTGTTTAATATTGTTTTTATTCACCCATTAATATTCCTTCCACTCTAATTCATATTTTATTGGAAAAAGTCCATATTACTCTCTACTTTTAAAAAATTCCAGATAACCACCTATACTTTGAAATCGGACATTTTACACTGTCTACTTTCAAAACCAGTGCATAAAAAATTTTGCAATTTCACCCCTCTAATATTTCTAAATTGCATGAGAAAAATTATTACTTTATTTACTTTTTTTGTGTGGGATTTTGCAAATTTCAAATACTGCCATCGAGCCCCTCATCAAATTATGAATTTGAAATTTCAACCTCAAATTTGAATTTTGAAATTTGGAGTAATTTTAAATTTTAAATTTTGAATTCAAATGAGTTGGACAAATTCTTACCCTTACACTCAAGAATTCATTAAAATTCTCTTGTTTCATCTATCACAATGATATTTTAAAATTTAGATTAATAATTTGTACTTGGATCTGGTTTCTAAATTCAAATTTCAGATAAATCTTACATTCAAATTTGAAGATTAAATTTAAATTTCAAATTTTAAATCTCAAATTTGAATATTTAATTTTAAATTTGAATCCAAAATTTGAGTTTAGCATTTGGGTTTCAAATTTAAAATTTAGAGATACAAATTTAAAATTCAAAATTTAGATTCCAAATTTCAAAATTCAAATTTTAGGTTTAAATTTCAAATTCATAATTTTAGGAGTTCGGCGACTGCATTTGAAATTGAAAATTTTGACATAGAATAAATCGTATATAGAGTTGTAATTATTCTTGTGCAAATTAGAAAGATTAGAGGGGTGAAATTGCAAATTTTCCTATGCATCCACATCAATATCAAAACCAATCAAAGAGTGGTTTGGAACTCAATGTATACTGGTTTTAAAGTAAAGGGGTTATTTGGACTTTTCTGAAAGTAGTGAGGAGAAATATGGACTCTTTCCTATTTTATTAATAGAATAACCAAGTTCACTACAATTTTTTCTATCTTTTCGTATATCTTAATTCCTGCACACGCCAGTAAGTTGGCTTATATGGCGAAAGGGATGAATCGTATTATGGGACTTTCTAGAGTGCAAGTAGCAGTCTTTTTTAAAAAAAGTTGCACCTTCTACACCACACATTTCAATCTATATTCAATTTCCATCCTTTATCACTCATCATTTTTTTCCTCCTCTCTCTCTTCCACTGTAGCCGTCACCGATCCACTTCCTCCTCATTTACTCCTCCCTTTCTCTCCTGTCGACCACCACCGCCTCGCCGCATCATCTCCCTGCCTCCTCCTCTGCCACCTCCTTCCTCGTGGTTACCACCTTCCACAGCATCCACCTATGACTGGTGATGTCATCGCTGCCTCATCACTACTGCCACTACTGCCAGAGAAGCTAAGAGGGAGTTATGTGAATTCTAGAGATCTAAATCTAAGGAGAGGAGTCCAATGATGAAAAGATGTGTACATAAGACATGAAAAAATAGGTACTTGCCCATTAGGAAACTCATATATTATCAATATAATGAAATTGTAACGACAAAAGGAGTCTTTATATATATATATATATATATATATATATATATGTATGTATGTGTGTGTGTGTACGTGTCAGGGCTCCCACGGGCGGCACGGCCATTACCACGTGAGTTGGCCCAGCACCGCATGGCATGTATGCATGGGTGTGGGACACGAGAAGCGGGCGGATTTTTGGAATTTGAATGGACGGTTGGATTTCTCACAAGCAAACGCAATCAACGGTTGGATTTCACATGCACGAGTCAGGTCGGCATGACACGGCACGGCCTGACACACGAGCAACGGTCCGATTTAGAATGAGTGGCCGGATTTTTGACATGCGTGCACGATCAACTGTCAAATTTCGAGCGCGGACACAATGAAGGCAATGGTCAGATTTTTTGCTACAAAATATCCCCCAAACACACACAAAAATTTACAACTCATTCAGTCTCTCACATTTCACTCAAATTTCTCACTCTCTCTAATACAAACTCTCATTCTTATAATCTTACTTAGTTACTCTACTTTTTTTATTTTAGAAATTTTTTTATTTTTAAAACACAATTTTTATTGCTGAAAGAGTAATTTATTTTAAAAAAGTATTTTCTGTTTTTAAAATTTTGGATTTGCTCTCTAAAAATCATATTTTCTCTCAAGAAAATAATTTTTGATCTCTACAAATTGTGTCCCCCCTAAAAGGTATTTTTGCACACTAAAATTTTTTTTCTCTTTTGAAAAATTATTTTTGCTATTATATGGATTTCATCACTATTGATTTTGAGAATTTCAGTGCCAAAGGAAATTAATATTGAGAATTTTGATGCCGTTGAGGGGACCGTCAAACCTAATCCAATGTTATCTCCTCAAATGACGAGTTATGCCTCTACACCATCAATGGCATCAAACTCAAGAGGGAGCAAAAGAACAGTACTTGCAGTATTTTGATCCATCCAAATCTGTTGACCCGATTGGAAGAAAGATATAAACTGTTAGTAGTAAATATTGCAAAAAAAATCTTATCAGCTGCATCTGCAAGTGGGACCGGACATTTACTTTGTCATAGAAAGAGTTGCGCTAAGAAACAACTATGTCCTCACAATTAGCAAATACAGTTAAGTTTTGGCTCTGAAAGCACTGTAAGTACGTGGAGCTATGACTCTATGGTATGTAGGGAAGAAACAACTCCATCACTGAATTGTCTAATCTAATCAGAATGCTAACCTGAATGCAATATAATCTTTAAGTTATGAATATTTGCAATTCAGTCCAATTCTCAATTCAAATCGCATCTTAGCCTTTTTCGGTTCTTTTAGACTAGAGCGAAGAGATGAATACCAACCCAAGTCAACTGAACCACTGAACAAATAGACTGAACTATCAGCTAAGGATCAGGGATGAAACAAGTCCATAGAATTAATAAAAATGCAGTCCAGAACTCTCAGTCAGCTAAACACCGTTGAATATAGCATCTCACTACGGTGTTAACACATGAGAAAGAGTTGAAACACAAGACAGGGTCTTTCAAATGAACAAATCATCACACAAGGTATGAACTGAACATCAAACAGGCCACTGAGCTCAATTCTTCTGAATGTTCTGGGCATCTGCAGCACAGAGCAAACAAATAGACAGAATTTGTGTTCAGCCCCCATGCTTCTCAGCACAACACACCAGACCAACAAATTCAGACAGTACAATAACAAATAAGACCTCAGTCCAACTGTAAACCTGGAGGATCAACTCAATCATGTAAACTAACAACACAGCCGGAGATAGCTCCAACCAGCATCAGAGAGAACAAGATGGGATGAGGCTGCTGAAATTTAGCCTTCAGCATCTCAATTCCACCACAATACAGATACAATCACACAGAAAAGCTCACTGGTACTCAGATGATTACTGCTCTACAAGTGAAACCACAACTGGAGAGTAATTGAGCTAGAATAGGATGAGCAATCAACAGAGAGACATGAACTGGATCACCAAATTATTGAAACATGGTTTTCGGTATCTTCATCACACTGGACACAGATCAACGCAGCACAGAAGAATCACACAATTTAGCAATAAATTCAGAGGAAGATGGTTCTGTTCTACTCACAACATAAATTCAATATATCAGTTTTCTGATTCATCTCAGCAGCACATCAAACACTAAAATGGATGCGTCAGTTTCTCAACACAAGTATTTCACGAAGAGAAGAGCAACCCAAAAGGGATTCTCAGAACATGACTCAAATCTCATCCTAAGTCTCACAGAGCATTCTAAGAAAATTCAGCTCACAAGCACACAGGTTTAAATCAAAGACGAAAACAGAATTTCATCTCAAGGAAGATTGACATCATGAACAACTCAGATCATCAGACACAAGTGTGCAATAGGATTAGCTAATATTTGAATTCGTAACAGGCATCCATTGATCTCATACATCTCATGTAGTTCAGAGCGAATTTAAGAACATAAGAGGGAAAAGAGTTTGTCACCAGTTCTTTCTGCTGGAGCTCATTGGAGGCTGAAGCAGAGGCTGGCTGAAGATGGGGCTTGCCGTGGTTGGAGCTCGTGGCTGAGGATGATGGGAGGTAGCTACGGCTGTCGCCGCCGATGAAGTGGAAGCGGAACAGCTGCTGGAGCTCGGGCACCCAACAACAGAGAAGGTGGCCACGGCTGAATAGGCGTGACCCCCCAAATTAGGGTTTGGGCGCAGGCGCCTGTGGACCGGCGGCGCTGTGGTGGTGATGCGTCGAGATGGGGCGACCGCGGCGGCACTATGCGGCGGCCGCGACGCAAATGGTGGAGCGGCGCAGATCTAGTGGCGGCGCGGAGACAGAATGTACAGGCCCATTTCGGATTCCGAGTCCATGCAACATTAGGACACAAACAAACAAAGAGTGATCCATTTCCGACTCTAACAACCTACGATGCCCAAACTCTCTCTATATATTAACTACACCTCCTATTCTCTCAATACATAATCACCTAAGCCGTTGCATCGAGCAATCCAAATCAAACTCAGTTTTGGCGTGAAGCTGATCAATCATGATGGAAATAATAGAGAGCCCCAACCCATGGGCCGTCCTCTGCGACGATGATCCCGGCGACCGGACCCCCGACCACGTCATCCCCACCGCTCCTGCTCCTGCTCCTCCTCCTGCTCACAAGGAATCGCCGGCGACGGCGGCGAGACGTGGCAATAAAGGACGCAAACAAGCGGCTTCGGCGGCTATCGCATCCAATGACGATGTGGGGAGCAAAAGCAGTGAGAAGAAGAAGACAAAGAAGAAGAAACAGAAGAAGGCTAACCGAGGCCAGGAGAACTGTGAAGAACCGGATGCAAAGAGTAGTGATGGCTACAGTTCCGATGAAGACGGCGGCGAAGGCCGGCGAGGTCGAGGTTGCCTGGTCTGGGTGTGTGGCTTCCTTAGGTGGTTCGTTTTGATGGTTATTCTTGCCTTCCATTGCAAGATTATGTTGTCTGTTTCTGCAACCACGGATTAATTAATGTTGTAATTTTAGTACTTAGGGATTTTTTTTTTGAAATTTTTTTAGTAATTAGGTGCAACTAACAGGACCGAATGTTACTTTTGTTTTTCTTGTTTGTGTTCATGTAAGTACGATTTATTGATTATATGTAATTAGAGTTGTTGAATGATATATTAAACACAGTTGTTGGATAAGTTGTAATGTAATGTAACATTAAAAATGACTCATATTTATCGTCTTTTACAAAAATGATTTGTTATATCAGTTTACTGATCTCTTGAGACGCGACAGACCACTTATCGATGGATGACAGCGGCTTGTCGAGTACTGGAGACTCCTCTCGTCAAGCCACTTGTCGCGGCTCCCTTTTTCTCTATCCGTCGGCTCTGCTCCCCCATATAGGCATTCAGGATTACACTCCTCTCACTCACACACATTTCATTTTCAAATTCAAATATCTTGAAATTCAATTATAATTTTTAGTTGGTGCAATTATCAAAATTATAGATCAAAGAAAACTCTTCATTGTTGAAATGCAACCATATTTTTGTTAATCGTATTTTTAATTATGTCATTAGTGCCTAAGTAGACTATAAAAACATTTGTTTGATAGGTATCTGAAGTTAGAGCATGTTAGCGAACATGCTGTTGTGTAATACTTTAATTTTTTTTGGACGTAAATTTAATCATTTGCGTTCAAATTGAAATATATTGAAATTTAGTAATAATTTTTAGTTGGTGCAATTATCAAAATTATAGATTCAGAGAAGCTCTTCAAAACAAGGATTTGGTTGAAATGCAATCATCTTTTTGTTAATGAGTTTTTAATGACGGCATTAGTGCCTAACTAGTTGAAAGAAATATTTGTTTGGTAGGAATATGAAGTCACAACAAATTAGAGGTAGATGATACAAATATTTGTTAGAGATGGGACATCACATCATCTACCCCTTGACATAAAAAATTTTCAATTTAAAAATTCGAAGAAGTTTGAGATAAGAGAAAGAAAGTGAAATGTTGTAGTTACAAGATGAATGATCAAATGCATTAGGCATTTAAACAAAATGAGAATGATCAAATAAATTGTTGGACAGCACAAAAACAAATTAGTGTCTCATTTAGACAAGGTTAGAGCATGACATGGATATTAAGTAGTTGATCCTTTTTTTAATATTAATTATTTGAGATTAATAATTTGCATTGAAATAAAGAAATAATATTTATCATAATCAAGCGAACTATAGGAGGGTAAAACATAGGGTATAGTTAGAGAAAATAATTGGAAAAAGAATATAAATAAATAAATAAAACTGTACTAATTTATTTTAGGTTAGATTAATTTAAAACATAATGTTGTTTTTTTGGGGCTATGTTAATTTAGAGATTTGAACTATTATTTTTTGTGCTTGAATTAATAAAGATGTAAATAATTTATTTTATTATGCATGAAAATATTTTGTGGTTAGTTTAGATTAGAAAGTTAAACCGTATAATTTTATCTATGAAAATTTATTTATGTTGGGCTAGTTGAACTAAAAAAAATTTACGTGCACGTGTATTTTCTATGGTGAGGTTAATTTAGAAAGACAAACATTTAGCTATTTAACGGTATAGATAATTTGTATGTGCATGAACATTTTTTAGGGTTAGGTCAAGTTAGAGAGTTGAATATTTCGGTTTTATTTATTTTAATTTATTTATATGCTTAAGGAACATGTAATTTTTTGTCATGAACAAAAATATATTTAAATGCCTAATGACCATAGGCTATAATTATGTTCGGTTAATTAGTTTTCGAAGTTAATGTGCATGTATATTAATTAGGGCTCCGGTAATTTAGAGAGTTAACTGTTTAGTTTATATAATTTTTTTTTATTAATCGTGACATTTATCTATTTGAATACATAAATTTTTGTTTTTGTTTGTGCATGAGATAATTTATTTGAGAGTGCTCACTCTTTTTTTCTTGGAAAAATAATTTATTTTTTTGTGCATGACAATATTTTGTTGTTAGTTTAAGTGAGAAAGTTAAACTGTTTAGTTTTATCTGTAAAAATTTATTCCCAAAATTTTTTTTGCATATTTTACAAGGACAGCTTAATTCGTGATGATTCATACAGTGCTGATATGAGCCGTTACAAGTACATGATGGCCAACTTTAGTTTACAGTACACATCATTTGTGGACGTGAAGTTATGGATCTTGAGTCTCTTTGGGAAGAACCAACAGAACAAAATGGGTCAAGTTGAGGGGCTTATTGTCAGGGAGATTGAGAGCGGGCTGTACTAGTTGTTGCACAAAGTGAAAGGGGACAACTCGTGGGGCTCTTATGTTCGCAAAGTGAACAACCCCTTGAGGTGGACTAGGTGGTTAGTTTGCACTATATGTACAACTCTGCGACAAAGAACCAGCGAAGTGTCACCTTGAAGGCAGCCCTAGCAACGTCTTGCAGGCGAAAGGAAGGAATGTATCAAGTCTGACAATATATAGGGCCAGCGAATGATCAAATGCTTTCTGCCACACTCGTGTGGATATCTGTGAGATACTGAATGGCCTTTCAGGTGTGTCTGACGAAGATGATTTGATAAACTCAGAAGCATCCGGTGACTCTGGCAAGGATAATCCTAGCCCCCCCCCCCCCCCCCCCCCAAAGAGTGGTTTGGTCAATCTGGATTTGGTTCCGCTGTGCTACCAATAGACCAAAATTCGAGATGGTCTTTTGATCTGGATAATATCCAGATAGTGCAGAGTTTTGTAGCAAACATGATTTGAAGAATGCCATAACCAGATGGTCTCTTGCACTGAACAGACAATACAGGGTAGTGAAGTCCACCCCTAATTTATATGTGGCGGCATTTCTAACACTATTGATCTGTTTGAGACTTAGTCTTGATTTTGGTACTAGACCCGTTCGGATGCTAATATGCGGAATAATGAGATCTTACTCGAAAATACCGAAACCCAAGATGATCGAAGATACAACTCAAAATAATTACACAACTCTTTAATTCAAAGAGGGCTTTACATGCATGTCGAACATTAAGACGCACTCGCCTACGTCAAGGAACTATAAGTGGCTAAAACTTAAATAAGTTCTATAACTCTTCAATGATCTAAACTAGATCTATTACAAGATATTTATAGTCCAATCGTATGAATAAGTATCAAACTCAATAATACGTGTTAGACTCAATAACCTAAACATATTAGATTCAAACAACTAACTAACTCTAAACAAATATGACTTAGTTATATGTATATGGATCAGAATACAATCCGACCATGACACAGAGATCGAATCCACTACGTACTCGACTACTACGACCTCGGGTAGTGCTGCAACGATGGCAGCATTGAGACCTGAAGATCCTCCCGGATCATGACTCCCTTGTTGAGAAGGAGCCAAATCCCGTTGGCGACCACTGGATCAAAACTGGAGATGTGGAAATTGAGCTTCACCATCATCTCGGGTGTACCACTTTGCCGAACGTGCTCGTTGATCTTTCCGGCAGATTAAAAAGACTCTCGTGTGCCACTGCGGGTGGTAGTCACCTTCTTTTCCAAGATCACGTCGTCAGGTAGAGATTCTTCTCGTTGATAGACCAAGTCTTCAACGTATGGCACTATGGTATCTGGCTCATCATCCAGCATTGAAGGCTCGAAGAGTTTGAGGTGCTCAACATTGACAACCGAGTAAATATCCATATATGGAGGTAACTCGAGCTAATAAGCATTATTACCAACTTTCCACAAAATTCGAAAAGGACCATAACGGATGGGTTTAAGCTTCTTACCTTCACTTTTAAGTCTCTCCGTACTCAAATGTAGCCGTACCATATCACCTTCTTGAAATTGAGCATCAACTTGGTGCCGATCATGTTGCGCCTTGTACTTGAGTTGAGCTTTCAGCAAGTTTTGTTCAACCTCACGATGGAGCTGTTGAATACCTTCCAGGAACTTTTGTGCTCGATCCTGATCAGAGGCTTCTTTGCTGTTTTGAGCTGAGGTAGGGATGACAAACTCCATGTCAAATGGACTCTGTGGTAGAAATCCCAAACATACCTCAAAAGGCGACTTTCCAGTTGAACCATGTGTAGGATCAAGGATGCCGACTAGAGGTGGGGTGAATAGGAGGCTTTTAAAATTTCTTTTCAATTAAGCAATTTTAAAGAATAATTGAGAGACCTAAATTATACAATGAGGCTTAAAAGCAATTTAATCAGCTAGTTGCATTCAATCAAATGAACTATTCAATAAGACATGCAACAATGGTAAATATAGCAATTGTGTCAAGATGAATGTAAAGCAAATATGAAATACGCAATTTGACACAATATTTTTATCGAGGTCTCAGAGACTCGCCCGGTCTCCCCTACTCCTGGTTGAAGCGCTCACTCGGAGCCTCGCTTCTATATACACGAAGGATATCTCACTAGGGTTGCTTCTTCTCCACACCGGATAGGCGAGCACCACACTTTTCACAATCTTTTGCCGGCCTCTCCGACAAACTTCAATTGGAGAGATCTCGGCTCTCCTCCGGCACCGTCTAGGCGAAGGCGATCGCCAAGAGTAACAAGCCGGACACGCTCACTTGAACAAATCGAGTGCTAGAAGCTCAAGAATGCAAATGAGATGCTTAACACCCTAGCACTAGCATACAAATGGTGATGGAAGTGCACTAAGCACTATTAGCTTCACACAATTGCTCTCTCTCTCAAATCACTCAAGATTTGGGCTCAATTCTAGCTTCTAAATGCAATAACACATATGCAACTCAATTGGCTAGGTTTTTAGCTGAAGAATGAAGTCTTTGAGCACCCACAAATGATGCCATACATGAAGTATTTATATCCTCAAAGAAAAACTAGCCGTTTGCAAGAAATCGGGCCAAAAGTTGTACAGGCCGGACATTGTCCGGCCATTTCGGACAATGTCCGGTCAGTACAAAAGAAATGACCGTTAGTCACGTGTTTATCGATTGTCCGTAGTCGTTTCAGCGAAATTTGTGAAGGCCGGACGGATACCATTTGTCCGAACAAAAAGTCCGGACAAATGGATATGTCTCTGTTAACTCTCGGCTCAAATAACTTGTACAGACCAGACAATGTCCGGCCATTTCGGACAAAGTCCTCTCATGACGGACAAATGGCCCAGACGGATGCATTTGTCTCTGTTTCATTTCTCAGCTCAAAAAATTTGTACAGGCCGGATAATGTCCGGCCATTTCGGACAAAGTCCAGCCACTTCGGACAGATAGCCCCGGACGGATACATTTCTCTGGCCACTGCACACTGACAGTAAAACAAGCATAACTTTTGATCCAGAGATCCGATTGAGGTGATTTTTGGCTTGTTAGAAAGATAACTCAAAGCTCTACAATTTTGTCAACAAGAGAAAGACCTAGAAAGTTCTAAAAACTTCTAGAAAACTCAAAAACTTTCCTACTGTCAAAATATTCAATCCAAAAATCATCTCAAATGCAATTTGGGGTATTTGCACATATGGATTTTGCCGTTTTCTCGAGGATGTGATTGCTGTCACTCAGAAACGACCACGACCATACAGGTCTGACATCTGATCGAAAACAGGTGGTCGATAGGGTTTGGTCGAGCGTACGCAAGCGAGCCGAAAACTGGTACGACCAGTCCGAACTCCTACGACCACGCCCAAACCCTAAATATAAAACCGCCAAACAAGCGACACGATCACGACCACGTATCAACACTGATACGATCAGAATATGCAAATACGACCATGACTAGCTCTAGATAAATAAACTAATTCAAATAGCTGACGATCACGACTAAGTGCAGTTTTCAAAACATTTTCTCTAATTCACACAAACTACACTTAGATTCTCTAGCAATGCAAAAGCAATAAAGATACTAGTGCAAGATGATATGAATGCATTTGAGCTTCCGCACTAGATAGATTCAAGCTACTAGTTTCCAACCCCTCTTAATAGTACGGTCAAACTAGTAAAAAGAATCCTATCAACCCAGTCTGCCTCCAAACACCGAGACCGGTAAAATCCTAAGAAAACAATCCTTAATCTTGGATTTTACCTTAGGTGAAGTTTGACCTTGTGAAGGTCGACTGCTCGACACTTGTCCTCGCAATGCTTGACTTTGCTAAGCTTGACCTCGCTCGAGATGTCTCATATCGACTTCATCCTCTTCACGTCCTTGCTCGGTTTTATCCTGCAATCAATCTGAGACTACAACGCATACACTTAATGCACAAACGTTAGTCTCATTTACAATTCGTTATTAATCACCACAAAAGAAATCACTTCACACAGGAGTTAACTCAGCGATTTCTATCCTTGGTGAAATGACAAAACCAATTCCAATAAACGACGGATGAGTAAGATATGAAATCCACAATCATATAGATCCATATATGATACAAGAAATACGCACACGATCCATACTACTCAAATCATGATATCCATCAATATTGATGATTACTATGATGAGCTCCCCCTCAATCATACATATAGATATCAATTCCAGAACAAGGAGTCATCAAACTTTTGCACAAACATAGATGACTAATCATCCTGAGCTCTCCCTCAACATGTGCATCAATATCTAGACTTTAACAAGATGTCATCAACTTCAGGATTTATCATATAACATCTTGATCAATTAATTAGCACAAGCTTGATACATCCACCGAGCTCCCCCTCTACATATGCATCATTATCAAACCCGCAACCAAGGAAACATCCAATTCAGGGTTTACCGATAATCAACTCAACTTACTCGTGCTGAATCAGGGTTTATCTAATTTGTCATTTGATCATCAAATATGATATTTTTCAGATTAACTTTAATCATCATGGATTTATCCAAATCGTCATTAACCATCACAACTTAGATACTAAGATCTACCTAGATCCAACAATCTCTCCCTTTTTGATGATTGATGACAACACCTTTTATAATCTTAATAAATCCAAAACAAATTCTTCAGCTCCCCCTCAATATATGCAAAAATATATCGGAACTGAACACAACATCTAATCTTATGAATTAAGAGATATGCATGACAATTGAGCACAAGTTCAATCAAGTCATCTTTCAAAAACATCAACTTTCTCAATTTTTTCTAACTCAAATATCTCTTCCAAAGATTGATGTTAATGATATCAAATAATATCTCTCCCCAAATATCATTTATCAACCTCAAATATCATTTATCAATCTCAATTTACTTCTATCATCTTTCTCAGATATCAATGTCAATTCTATCAAATACTAATCTATCAAATACCAATTGTACTAATTTGATATCTATCTCTCCCCCTTTGTCAATTAACTCAAAAGATAATATCCATCTCTCCCAAACTCTCCTAAAGTCTCTCCCCCTAAAGCTTTCTCTAAAGCTCTCTAAAGCTTATTTCTAAACCATCCTCTCTCAAACACTATCTCTCCCCCTTTGTCATCAAGCACAAAAAGGAAGGGTTGAGAGCTTAAAATGTGAGAAACAATATTTTCTAGGTCATGAGAGTTGATATGAAATGGTTTTTATGCAAAAACATGATTTGAAGAAAATTTGTTTAAAGGGATTTTGAAAATCACATTCAAAATATGGAGAAGACATCAAAACAATCAACATATAATGAATATATCAATGACATTTATATCTATGGCATTTGATCCATTTTTGAACATTCAAAATCTAGATGCATCTAATTTGATGTGAACATATTTGCTAGATGCATATGTGCCATATCAAGATCCAACTCTAAACCTCTTCATGCCACAAACTCTTGTATACAATGGTGTCGTATATCAATATACTTTAACCGAGAGTTTTGAATCAAATTACTCAACATTTTTACGACACTTGCAATATTTCATAAGAGTGGCATCTATTCGAAAGCAATTAGATAATCCAATGTTTTGTTTTCATCCATAAGAATTTAAGTACAACAACCATCGGATGTATTCTTTTGATCTATCCTTCAAATCGTAAGATCCAAATCCAAATAATCAAGTAATTCAAAATTTGTATTTTGGATATCAAAGATCTATCTAGGATTGCATTTCAATTACCTAAGAATGCATTTAATGGAAATGATATAACATTTCTTAGGAGATAATTAGAATTCAGCATATATGCAATCACTAAATATGTTGACGGGATAAAATGCGGAAAAATAAGGCGAAGCTACAAATCAAGGATTGATAGGGTTTAGAATTGACCGCTTTGTCGTGTTTGTCCATGTCGAGATGTTCGTTTGTAGCCATGAGATTTGTAATATCATCACAATTGTGCACCTCGAGGCTCTTGAGCGAATCCTTCACATGCTTGCATTCACTCTTGAACATTCCATTCTTGAGTTGCTTGTTTTGTCATGCATGGAAGCGATTTTGCTCATCCATCATCTTCATCTCAATTTCCCTAAACATCATCTCACAAAAATTCTTGATAGGGGGTTCATTAGTATAATCAAAAAATCATGTCATCAACATGTATTTGACACACAAGAATATGATGTCTAGATTGAAAGTTTGATGATGATTGTGTCGAACTTCTTATTTTGAAAATCATTTGATATAAGAAAGGATTTTAAGCTTTTAAACCAACTCAATTGGATACAATAGATTCAATCCTCAAAAATTCACTTCTTTTGGCAATGAACACAAAAAGACATACAAATGAGGAATATGCCAAAAAGAGGTTTGTCGAAGCATTTTTAGGTCATCAAGATGGGAGAAAAGCATATGACCTAATTAGGAGTTCAAATTTCCAAAAAGAAACTCAAAACTCAAATTCATTTGAATATGCTCCAAAATCATGAAAATAATCTTTACTTGTTATTCAAAAACACAATTAGAAGATTTTCAAATCTCAGCAAAAGATCATCAAGAATTTGCAAAATATGAGGGGAAATGAAAGCTAGGATCTCACAAAACAAGAAGTAACAGGAAACAACTTAAAAGTTAAAAAACCATCTAGTTCGCACACAGGCTGGACAAAGTCTGCTAGGGCAGAACAAAGTCCGAAATGGGAGGACAGAGTCCAGCTCTGGGTGGACAATGTCCGGACAGTTCAGTTAAAACTGCTGAAACTTCTGAAATTTGTGATTTTTGCAATTTCGCTTCAAAAATGAAATCAAGTTCCATAATAGATTTGAATGGCAAGTTAGGAACTTAGTTGGATACCAATTGAATGGATTTTATTTGAAAAAGATCTTGAATTTGATTCCTCAAAAGTGATTTGAGGTAAAACGGGTAAAACAAAAGTGATTTTCTCGAAATACTTCAATTCTTGAAGAAACTGGGATTTTTCTGAAGTTTTAAACTTAGATGAGTTTGAAATACCATTTCAAACCAAGACATGGAAGAAAGTTTAGTCCAAATAGCCAAAATCACAAAAATGCACTTTTGGGTATTTTCGGGTCGATAGCCATTTTCGGACGACCTAGGATATGTGATAATTTGAAAACCATAGGCCTTTTGAGAATAAGTTCAATACGAGCTATCTTTGGGTGAGTGAGTTCTAAATGTTTCATGTAGAAAGTTTTTATCAAATCTCAACCCATCTTATTTTATGGAAATAAATCATTTTGGGCTAAAATAAGATCCCGAAGACTTCAATTTTGTCGAAATTTTGCATTTTTGCTCGAAAGCCTTTTGTTTCACCTTCAAAACCTTTGAAAACATATTTGAAACATATTTGTGAAGGTTTTGTGGTAATTTTGAACATTTTGAAAGTTTTGAGCTCTTTTTACCTTTTTGCTCGAAAATGACCCTTTTTACAAAACATATGCAAGAAAGTTCCAAAATTCCAAAATAAATTTTGGAGATAGATACTGCAATGCGGAACAAGATTTCCTTTTATAGTGAAGCCAAAATATGATCCAAAAATGAGATATGAAAAAGACAAATGTTGATCAGATCTAAATATTCAGATTTCAGGTTTCAGAAATTCATTTTACACTTTTAAACACACCTGAAAATCTATGCAAATGACTTCCAATAATTTTGAAATAAATTATCAAGAAATACCAATCATAGAGGATAAAATGTCATATAGAAACTTTATTCAAATAGTCAACCAATAAAGAGATACGAAAAAGACAAATATTGGTCAGGTTTAAAGTTTCAGATTTCAGGTTTTCAGAGATTCATTTTACACTTTTAAACGCACCTGGAAATCTATGCAAATGACTTCCAATAATTTTGAAATAAATTATCAAGAAATAAAAATCATAGAGGATAAAATGTCATATAAAAACTTTCTTCAAATAGTCAACCAATAAAGAGATATGAAAATGACAATTCAGCCCAAAACCACGAGAAAACTGAATTTTGCAGATTTCATTTTCGATTTGTGAAAAGAGTCAATTTTGCTCAACTCATGTCCAAATGAGATGAAAATTTGCAGATATGATTTTCAATGCATCAAGTATTTTTCCAAAAAGGAATTTTTAATTGAGAGTTATGACCAAATGATGTTTGTATTAAGTAAAATGATTGAATTTTGACAAACTTTTACAAATAGAGTTCAAATTTGATTTTCATGATATTTTTGACATGAAAGGGCTTACATGAGTTGTTCAAGTCATTTTGAGCCAAAATTCACAAATAAATACCATAGAAATGGTCAAACTCATGTTTTGCATATTTAGGGTATTTCGGGTCAAAGTAAGTTTTTCGGTGAGATTCAAATACCCATAACTTTCAAATGTGAACTCTTTTGAGAAAGTTTTAAATTTCAAACTTCTTCGGATTAAGAGTATCTAGGAGTTTTGTAAAGCAAGTTTTGACAAAAACCAAATAGATTTTGATTTGTGTTCGAAAACGATTTTGTTGAAAAACAAGATACTCGAAGATCCTTTTGAGGCTAATTTTCAATAGAAATATTATTTAACATCATTTCTTCATCCAAAGCCTCTAAAAACCTTTTAAATATGTTTTGAAGACCATGTAGATAGAAAATGACAATTTTTAGCCTTTTGAATGGAAATTTGCCATTTTGACCAATTAAGCTCATTTTTGAAAACATATGCTTGCAATTTTGAAAAGTCTTACATATGGGGTGCAATAGACACCGGAAGCATTTTAAATTATAACCCCCAAAAGATGCAACACATAAGATTTAAATTTTCATATTTTTGAAAAATTAGGTATATAGATTTAAAATAACCAAGAATAAGAGGAGAATATGCAATGCAAATGTTTTAGTTTAACACATCAAAAAGATTTAAGTTCTTTTCGGTACCCAAACCATACGAGGCCCTCTAGCCTTATCGCACAAGTCTTTTGGTACCCAAATTGCTTTATCTTTTGGTTTTTGAAAATGACAATTTATTGGTTTTGCAATTAAACCCTTTTTAGAGTATGAAATCAAATAAGAGTCAAAAGAACCACCTCTAAAAGGATTAGATATACTCTCATATAAATGTTGCTCTTTTAGATGATATGAGGTACATGAGGGCTTTTTGAATGGAATGGCATTAATGTAATGAGAAATATGATGTCTCTTACTAGATGAGTGTGCAATTTTTAATTTTTCCTTTTTAAATGAATTTTTTGATCTAAAGGGGGTTTAGCAAGCGCAGCACAACTCAAGTGACATCTAATAGGATTTTTGCTCAATCTACTTACTTTACTCCTAAGTTCATCATTTTGAATTTTAGATGTTTGAGATGATTCCGCATTAATACAAGAATAGGAGCAAGACGGCATATCATCATAAGTAGATGAACTAGAAGGTATAGCACTAAAATGACTAGATGAGCTAGGCATATCAAATGAAGATTTACTAGAACTAATACCATGGTACAGAGATGAGTCACTAGATGAATCATGGCATGAGTTACTAGTACCATCCATACAAACATGTGAATCTATAATTAAATCATTTGACAAGTTTTCACATGAAGTACTAATATCCACAAGTCTAGTATTTGAATCTAACCATGAATCAACAATTGAATTATTGCTAGCATGTGGAGTAGAAGTGAGTGACTCTAAAGATGGATCAATAGAGGAGTCACAAGCAACTCTAACATCTAATACATATGTTGAGCTAGTAGAATTCTTGGCAAAGAAGGAGTCATAAGAATTTTTCAATTCTTGATGCCTCACTTTCAAAGATGAGTAATCATTCTTTAAAGTGCTAAGATTTTTAGTCATATTGCCAAGCAAGCCTTTTAACTCTATAATTATATCCATGAGCTCATTATTAGAGAGGTTAGAATTTGATACCGTCGAGTTGGATGCCGAAGGGCATATAGAATCATCTTGAGATGAAGATTCCGACTTTGACCCTTTCTTTCTACCTTTTCTTGAGCTCTTCTTGCTCGGTTTAGTCTTTGTCTTGTTAGGGCAAACCACATCATTTTTGATTTTGAGCTCGCTCAAAAACTCCCTATCCTCCGCATTGAGATCATCGTCCTCGATATGCTCGGAGGTGGAACACATGTCCTTTTCTTTGGACATTGTCTCAATTGACATAAGCATGTCAATGAGCTTGCTCGGTGAAGTGACGAAAAGGTCACTACTCTCAAGATTGGTGATGAAGTCTCCATAGCAACCCTCCGGCAATACCTGGAGCAATTTTCTACAAATATCTAGATCAGAAATGTTAGCACCAAGGGCTTTGAGCTCATTTGTGATATTGATCAAGCGATCATATATGGTGGAGAGTGTATCATGCTCCAACATCACAAATGCCTCGAAGTCCCGCAATAGCAAGTGCATCTTAACATGCTCAAAACTAGATGTGCCGACAAATAAAGTCTCAAGAGTTAACCAAACATCGTGAGCTGTAAGACAATCACTCACTAGTTCTAGCACATCATGACTAAGTGATTCAAGAAGCACATTTTTAGCCTTTGTATATAATAGAAGAGTATGTTTATCCGAAGATAATGAGCTATCCATACCCTTTTGCACTAATTTCCATAATTTCAAATTTAATGCCTCAAGATGAGTACTCATCATAATTTTCCAACGTGTATAATTTGAGCCATCAAATTTAGGAGCAATCAATCCAAATTTCTCTAGCGAATTCATCCTTTCTCTCTAGCGGTTAAGCCGATAAATGAGAGACCTTGCTCTGATACTAATTGTAGGATTAAGGATGCCGGCTAGAGGGGGAGTGAATAGGAGGCTTTTAAAATTTCTTTTCAATTAAGCATTTTAAAGAATAATTGAGAGACCTAAATTATACAATGAGGTTTAAAAGTAATTTAATCAACTAGTTGCATTCAATCAAATGAACTATTCAATAAGACATGCAACAATGGTAAATATAGCAATTGTGTCAAGATGAATGTAAAGCAAATATGAAATACGCAATTTGACACAATATTTTTACCGAGATCTCAGAGATTCGCCCGGTCTCCCCTACTCCTCGTTGAAGCGCTCACTCGGAGCCTCGCTTCTATATCCACGAAGGATATCTCACTAGGGTTGCTCCTTCTCCACACCGGATAGGCGAGCACCACATCTTGCACAATCTTTTGCCGGCCTCTCCGACAAACTTCAATTGGAGAGATCTCGGCTCTCCTCCGGCACCGTCTAGGCGAAGGCGATCGCCAAGAGTAACAAGCCGGACACGCTCATTTGAACAAATCGAGTGCTAGAAGCTCAAGAATGCAAATGAGATGCTTAACACTCTAGCACTAGCATGCAAATGGTGATGGAAGTGCACTTAGCACTATTAGCTTCACACAATTGCTCTCTCTCTCAAATCACTCAAGATTTGGGCTCAATTCTAGCCTCTAAATGCAATAACACATATGCAACTCAATTGGCTAGGTTTTCAGCTGAAGAATGAAGTCTTTGAGCACCCACAAATGATGCCATACATGAAGTATTTATAGCCTCAAAGAAAAACTAGCCGTTTGCAAGAAATCGGGCCAAAAGTTGTACAGGCCGGACATTGTCTGGCCATTTCGGACAATGTCCGGTCAGTACAAAAGAAATGACCGTTAGTCACATGTTTATCGATTGTCAATAGTCGTTTCAGCGAAATTTGTGAAGGCCGGACGGATACTATTTGTCCGGACAAATGGATATGTCTCTGTTAACTCTTGGCTCAAATAACTTGTACAGGCCGGACAATGTCTGGCCATTTCGGACAAAGTCCACCCATGACGGAAAAATGGCCCGGACGGATGCATTTGTCTCTGTTTCATTTCTCGGCTCAAAAAATTTGTACAGGCCGGACAATGTCCGGCCATTTCGGATAAAGTCCGGCCACTTCGGACAGATAGCCCCGGACGGATGCATTTGTCCGGCCACTGTACACTGACAATAAAACAAGCATAACTTTTGATCCAGAGATCCGATTGAGGTGATTTTTGGCTTGTTAGAAAGATAACTCAGAGCTCTACAATTTTGTCTACAGGAGCAAGACCTAGAAAGTTCTAGAAACTTCTAGTAAACTCAGAAACATTCCTGCTATCAAAATGTTCAATCCAAAAATCATCTCAAATGCAATTTGGGGTATTTGCATATATGGATTTTGCCGTTTTCTCGAAGATGTGATTGCTGTCACTCATCAACGAACGATTATAGACCAGTATGTCATCGAGGTAAACGATCACAAAGTCGTCGATGAGTTGTTGCAATACGTCATTCATATAATGCATGAAAGTTGCTAGGGCGTTGCAGAGGCCAAACGGCATGACCAGCTATTCAAACAGACCTTGTCGCGTCTTGAACGCAGTTTTCCAAGTATCCTCCTCCCGGATGTTGACTTGGTGATACCCTAATTTTAGATCCATTTTTGAGAAGACAACAACATGCTTCAATTGGTCTAACAGATCGTCAATACATGGCAGAGAGTATCGGTTCTTGATGGTGATCTTGTTCAGTGCTCGGTAGTCGATGCACATATACCAAGTCCCATCTTTCTTTCGCACTAACACCACAGGAGATCCAGAAGGTGAACTACTCGGTTGAATGACACCATCATTCACCAACTCACCAAGTTGTCTTTTGATCTATTTATTCTCCAATACCGAGTTGTGATACATACTCAGATTGGGAAGTGTCGCATCGGACACCAGCTAAATTCCGCGCTCTCCATATAAGCTCCTTTTTTATCGCAAGCCGAGTGTTTCATATTTTCATGTTTTTGGTTGCAAATGCTTCATTTTGAAAAGGGCTCTTTTGGACAAATTTTAGTCTCACACTTTTGATGGCATTTTTCTTGGCTATCCTGCTTCTTCTAAGGGCTTTCGAGTGCTCAATGTTGCTACTAGTACAATTGTAGAAACCCGTGATGTTACTTTTGATGAGACTAGCCCAAGTGCTAGATCAGACATTTCAGGTCTCACAGGATGACGATGACGACAAGAGTATCTATCCAGAGCATCCTCCTCCACTTCTTTAGCCAGACGAGCCAACATCACCTCCTTTACCCATTGGATTTGCTCCTTCCACTCCTGAGCCTGAGGTGACTTCACCTATTGTCGTTGATCCAGGTCCTTTAGTTCCACAACACATCATTTAGAGGCATCCCCTGGAACAAATAATTGGGGACATACATGAGAGGACTACACGATCATGTTTGCTGCTTCTAGCTCTCCTGTCGCATTTTCCGCATTTGTTGCCTTTTTTGAACCCCATGATGTCACCCTTGCACTCACAAACACGAGTTGGATTAATGCCATGCATGAGGAGTTGCATAATTTTGAGTGCAACAAGTTTGGATGCTTGTTGAACCCCCGGTTGGTCATAATGTCATTGGGACCAAGTGGGTGTTCAAAAACAAGCAGGATGAGCATGGCCATGTGGTCCGTAACAAGGCTCACTTAGTCGCCCAAGGGTTTTCTCAAGTTGAGAGTCTTGATTTTGATGAAACTTTTGCTCCGGTTGCTAGACTTGAGTCGATTCGCATTTTATTGGCATTTGCTGCTTCTAAACATCTTAAACTTTTTCAAATGGATGTCAAAAGTGCGTTTTTAAATGGTTTTATCAATGAAGAAGTCTATGTAAAGCAACCACCTGGCTTTGAAAATCCAGATTTTCCAAATCATGTTTTCAAACTTTGAAAGGCTTTATATGGTCTTAAGCAAGCTCGTCGTGCTTGGCATGATGGTTTGAAGTCATTTTTGTTGGAAAAAGGATTTCAAATGGGCAAAGTTGATAAAACCCTTTTCATCCTCAGGCATGGTAATGATTTTCTTCTCGTACAAATTTGTGTGGATGATATCAATTTTGGGGTTCGTCTCACTCTCCTGTTTCGAGTTTTTCTGAGATTATGAGTAGGGAGTTTGAGATGAGCATGATGGGCGAGCTTAACTACTTCCTTGGGCTTCAAATCAAGCAAACAAAGCAAGGAACTTTTGTGCACCAGGCGAAGTACACTTGGGACCTCCTCAAGCGCTTCAAAATGGAGGATTGCAAGCCGATTGCAACCCTAATGGGTATAGTGGCTGTGCTTGATCCTGATTTAGATGGAGAGCCCTTAGATGATCGAGAGTACTGGAGCATGATCGGCTCCCTTCTCTATCTTACAACTTAACACCTGGACATTCAGTTTTCCGTGTGCTTATGTGCACGTTTTCAGGCATCCCCGCGTGCATCTCGCCGCCAAGCAGTAAAGAGGATCTTCAGGTACCTGCATCACACTCTCGACTTTGGTCTTTGGTATTCCTGTTCCTCTACACTAGATGTTAGATATTTCTCTGATTCTGATTTTGCTGGGTGCTGGGTTGATAGGAAAAGTCCTTCAGGCACTTGTCACTTCGTAGGCACTTCACTTGTCTCATGGTCATCTAGGAAGCAAAATTGTGTAGCTCAGTCCACAGCAAAGGCTGAATATGTAGCAGTTGGTAGGTATTGTGCATATTCACTTTGGATGATATCTACTTTGCATGAGTATGGTCTAAAAATTGAGAATGTATCTCTGTTTTGTGATAACACTAGTGCCATAAATATTGCTAAAAATCTTGTCCAACACAGTCGCACTAAGCACATAGATGTGAGATATCATTTCCTTACAGATCATGTAGAGAAGGGTGACATTGCATTACACTTTATCGATTTTGAACACCAGTTAGCTGATATCTTTACTAAACCTCTTTGAAAGACCAAGATGGTGAACCGAGAGGAGGGGGGGTGAATCGGTTTTGCAAAATAAATTTCCAAGAAGTAAGCAAAAGAAATAAGATAAAGTATAAAGATACTAGGGGTGCTTGGATATCAAATATAGTTATCCTCAATCATAGCACCACCTCTCTTGATATCCAAAAATCTCCATAAAAAAAAGGAAAAGAGAAATAAAAAGAAACAATCAACTGCAAATATTTAAACAACCAATTGCAAGTATTTAAATAATCAATTACGAGTATTTAAACAATCAATTGCGGGTATTTAAACAATCAATTGCAAGTATTTAAACAAGCATATACAAAAATTTAAACAATCAAGAAAGAGAAAAGATTTAACAACTTATAAAATATTCAAGAACCAAGAAAAGAATCAAGAATACAAAAGTTTCAAAAACTAAACACAATAGTCAAAAAACTCTCTCAAAGGGATGAGTGCTCTCCCTAACACTCTCGCTTCTTATATAGAGCTAACCTCCACATAGACTAGTCTCCACAACTAATGTGGGACTAAACTAGCAGCTAGTGAAAGTTGGGCCCGAAGTCCAATTCGGCCCAACTCTCAACAATCATTTTTTACAATTTTCGGATTTACAATTTCAGAATTACAGTATTTTCTAAATAGCAGACACTAAAAAAATCATAACTTCATCATCCGAACTCCGATTTTGATGTTCTTGGATCTGTTGGAAAGCATACTTATTTCTCTACAACTTTTCTGTTAACAGTATTCTGAGAACAAGTCTAGATCAGTGAAGAATTAGCTTGTAAACAGAATGTTTTGCATAAGCTTCCGCGTGGAGTCCATAGACCTGATTCTTCGGGCATCATGAGCACCACTTGTGCTCGCCATAATGCCATCACATGTCCACTTCGATGTTGAATAGCTCGCCACATGTCGGGAAGTCTCTCCCGTTCCGGACTTCGACTGGCAACCTCCACACTTCGACTAGCTCAAGCTACTTCAACAATATTGGTGCAGCACCACATCCGGGTGTTGGATTATTCATGTAGAGAATTTCCGCAAGTCTCTAGTACCTCTGGCATCTCTCGGACCAGTCGAGTCTTCAGCTTCTCTCTGAGCACTACTCCGATGGCCCATCCTTGCCGCAAGCGTACTATAACTCCAATATACTTGCAACATGCACCAAAACCAAACAAACCCATCACATAATACTGTTCACACATAATGACAACATAAACGAACTATTTAGGTTTTTGACGACTATTTATTCATTGAGGTGCATATTCATTAACTCGTAGATAATATTTAGATTTAATTATTTATAATAATCTAGTGTTAGAGATAATTAGAAATTTAATTTTTGTATCACCCTAGGATTTTGGACAGGTAAAAACTTAATTTTTTGCTTCACTCTAGGATGTAGGACAGATAGTTTTGTGCAGTGATAGGGCATGATTTTAGGATAATTTGCGTCACCTTAGAATTTTTTGCTTCACCCTAGGTTTTGTGAAATATTGGACTGTCCGCTATGGATTTAAGTTATTTTGTATTACCCTCAATTTTTCCAGTTGACCCTGGGGTTTAAGATTATTTGTATTTTCCAATACAAATGTATGATTTCTTATTTCACACTCAGATTTCCTGGTTCATCCTAGGGTTTAGGATTTTTTTTGCAATCAATTCTATGATTTAGGATTTGGCGTATCACCCTAAAAGTGTTCGGATGACACTAGGTTTGAGATTTTTGTTAGTGTCCGGACGGGCAATTTTATTTTTGTAGGACCCCATAGTTTTTCTCCTTCACCCTAAGGTTTAGAGTAATTTCTGGTTCACCCTAGGATTTCGGCTTCACCATATTGAAATATTGTTTTGTTTGAGATAGAAGAAACATATTGTCCTATTTTGACCTAACACAGAAAGTCAAATTGCTTAGTTTATGGAGCAAGTCAATATGGTTTGCGTTTATTACGGAGCTGGTATAATTCGTAATGGATC
Source organism: Pharus latifolius (assembly GCA_019359835.1). Classification (NCBI taxonomy): domain Eukaryota; kingdom Viridiplantae; phylum Streptophyta; class Magnoliopsida; order Poales; family Poaceae; genus Pharus; species Pharus latifolius. The sequence continues at coordinate 17,362,182 of CM033326.1, read as the reverse complement.
ATATGATGATGATCTGAGTGCTTGTCTCCATGTATATGGTCAAATGTCACAAGCATAGTTAATGTCTTTCAATGATTTGGAGATTTGGTTAATCGATTTGTTACAACTTAATTCTGCGACGGATAGTGTTGTGATACCTGAATGTATGATATTGCGGAGATTTTTCAGGGCATTCCAACAGTGTGCTGCATCATTTAGGTACATGAGACCCGTTCTTTACATTAACGCAACATTCCTGATCAGAAAGTATGAGGGTACTCTACTGACTACTGTGGCAACTGATGCCAATGACCAGCTTCTCCTCATAGCATATGCAGTGATCGAGGGGGAGAACTACAGTAGCTGGCTATGGTTTTTGGCAAACTGAAGAATGAGGTGGTTAAAGATTGGGAGCGCATGTGCTAAATTTACGATTGAAACAGAGGGATACTAAGTGCAATTGAGTACATGAAATTTGGAATGGATCCATCACTGACCTAGGATGACCTACAGAGTCGTTGGTGCTCTCGGCATCTTAGCGTGAATTTTCATACTCATTTCAAGAGTAGGCGCCTGATGCAGTTGTCCGAAAGGTTTTCCAAACAGAATCAAGAGTACAAGTTCATAGCTATATAGAAGTCATTGGACGAGAGTACGTTGAAGCAAAGCCACGAGCAAGGTGAACCAGAAGCTAGCGATGTTACCAACGAGGGAAACTACAGGAGGCGACTAAGTTTTAGTCGATGGTGTAGGATCGAGGACGCCAACTAGAGGGGGTAAATAGGAGGCTTTAAAACTTTTCAATTAAAAAGAACTTTTGAAAAGAGTAAGAATGTAACATACTTTATGTTTGAATGTAATGTTGCAAATTTCGTTTGTGCAACATACTTTATGTTTGAATGTAATGTTGTCAATTTCATTTGTGTAACATACTTTATGTTTGAATGTAAGTGTATTGACCAATATGTGATAACTACAGGTATGGCAGACGACTAGCAGCTTCCCGAGTTGATTGCAGAGCACCATCAGCAGCGTCATCATGCTCGTCACCTTCTACAGGGCACTGTTCTGCTGACTCTATACATGAGGACACCGCGGGAGATGTGGCCTCCGGATGAGCGATTCGCACCTTATTTGCTTGAGGCCGGATTACTTCCATTCCCCCGTATGGTGGATTGGGCTTAGTGATTTCCGTTCGACCAAGCTTTGGTCAACGCGCTTGTGGATCGATGGAGACCGGAGATGCACACTTTCGACTTCAGCTTCGGCGAGCTCACCGTCACGCTTGAGGATGTTAGTATGCTGCTTGGCTTACCTATCAGAGGGGATATGTATGTTCCCGTGGTGACCGACAGAGCTGCATGGCGTCTAGATTTCTTGCAGCACTTTGAGGGGATCGGGCCAGCGGGAGGGTTTGCATAGACAGCGGGAGTTCCACAGACTTACCTGCGCACCTTTCAAGATGTTGCATTCCCGGTGACCACTCCCGAGGAGGTCTTTAAACATCACCTGAAGGCCTACTTGCTTTACTTATTTGGGTGGCTGTTGTTCCCTGGCACCTACAAAGACATATGCAAGCAGTAGTTCGTTTACCTCGCTAGAATTATTGCGGAATCCGAGCTGGGACATGTGCCACAGTTCAGTTTCAGATCGACTGTGCTTTGCCATGCGTACAGGGGATTGTGCGACACCATGAGCAGAGACTAGGTGAATTCACTGTTCGCGGGGTGTGCCATACTCCAACAGATGTGGTCATATGAGCATTTCCCCATCGGACGACCACTGGTGCCGCAGGATCAGTTTGCATTGGGCCATGATATGAGATTCGGCCCGACGATGAGATGGAGGTGGGCTAGACTAAGTTTGCAATGGGCCATGGATCAGGTGCACTTGTGCTATCCTTCCTACGCCACAAGCTTTGATTTGCTTCTCGATGACAGTGTTATCTGGAATCCGTGGACACAGTAGCACATCCAGTCCGTTGCACCAGTAGGCCTTTCGTCTCAATGTACATAGGATGCTGCTTATTGGCGTACCTAGGTTCTTCTAGTTTTCTCACACATGGTTGAGGGGTATTTTCCTGAGCTAGTTATGCGCCAGTTTGGCCTACGCCAGCATGTTCCTGTGCCACCACCCTAATAGATCCCATACCATGTTCAAGAGTACGTAAATTTCAAATATATATTAATATTATGTATAACTTAAAAAATGATTTTTGTCAATAATTCCTTTTATTCACAGGCAATCGAGGAAGGGTGGAGGAAAGGACAATTTCGACCTTCGACAGCGCCCCTATGTGCAGAGTAGATGGATTGAGCCCACACACGGACGGTCGCCGAGGATAGACCTTACCGCCACGACATTCATTTTTCCTACCTGTCATGGTATTGACCTCGCATGTTATACAGATTGGCGCCGCATCCACTAGCGACGAGTGATGAGCCCATCCATCTTTCTACTATCGATGAGCACTTCGACTGACGCCTTGCAGGGCAGATTCACTCCTCTGTGAGTACTTTAACTCTTCGTAACTTTACTTTCACATTTATTGTCATTCTATAATTGCATGTTCATCATGTATGTATCTCGACACCATCGGAGCTCTCTCTGCTAGTGCACATGACATGATGGTCAGGGTGTGCAATAGTGAGGATGTGCCCAAGCCGAGATGTAGGAATTTTATGCAGATGTCGGGTAGCGGCTAGATCAGATTCTTATCAATTTCAGAGTGCTGTTGCCACCTCACTTGATCGTGGTTCCTCCACCATCACCGTCGGCGCCTCATCCTTCTTCCTCACATATGCTGCCAGTGGACCGCACTTCTTCATCGCGCCTGCCACCTCTATAGCCGTGTGTCAGGCTTGATGATAACTCTTCCCATGAAGAGCTGGATATTACTGCGCACATGGTTTAGCTAGACCATGGGTTGGCAGCAGTTGAGGGACAAGGTGAGACATAGCATGACATCTGGCCTAGATAAAGGTGCGAGGTCATGCGTTGCACCATGATGCCATCTAGACACAGCAGCATCGTACGTAACCTTCGCACCATGATGATGCTCCACCACCTACGCAGCCGACACAATCTTCACAGGTTCCGCCATCTATGCAGACACCGCTGGTGACGAGACGTCGCATTAGGGATTGTCAACCCCTCTCGCTGCACACCAGCGGAGTATCAGGGCCTGCCAAAGAGGGGGAGGTAGTAGTTTTATGTAGGGTTTTGTTAGTTTTTCTATCGTTCTGTAAGCTTTTGTTAGTTTTTTGACTTTTATACGATTCCACTTTTCTACTTTTTAGCTTTTCTACTTTTTTACGATTCAACCTTTCAACTTTTATACTTTTCTACTCTTCAACATTTCTACGATTTATCTTTTCTACTTTTTAGCTTTTCTACCATTCAGCTTTTCTACTTTTCAGCTTTCCTACAGATGCATCCAACCAACGATTAAGCTCTTCATGAATTTCACTTCTATAAATTAGGTCATTGAGCCTAAACACACAACTCACACTTCCCTCACAAGCCTATCCGAACATGGCGGGCGAGACTAGCCGTGGCCGGAGAAGAACATGCACCAAAGTAAATACATAATCAACTCACCTAAAATAAGCGACTCTTTATGCGTTACTTTCTGGGCTATTCTCTTTTGTTCATAGGATGAAGGATAAAATTCAGGGCCATGCCGTTGCAACTGCGGTTTGTTATCGAAGACTACTACATCCTGCATTCAGGGTGACTACGGGAGAAGATTTTTAAAGTGTCATAGGGAATATGCTCATATGTGCACTTTCCTGCTTTGGCTCGACCCCGAGTGGAGCACAAAGGTGGCGCATATGATACTCTATCTTCTCTACAGAAAGAAGAGACTTCGTGAGCAGTCGACTTCATGGAGGAGTTGTCAATCAACATGCATGATGTTTAACACATGTGTTGTTGCAGACATCCTTATTATTGCTCTTGTCATGGAGACACGTACCCAACAACGCGTCCTCTAGAGGAGTTCAACTGGTACAATGATTCCTCTGACACAGATGACTTTATGTGAAGATGTCGAGATGATATTAGAGTCAGTACGTCTTGGGTCTATGACACTACCGGTAGAAACTACGTACATTGTGGCCGCAAAGAGGAGAGGGATAAATGCATTTACATTTCTTGGCTCGACCCAGAGTGGAATGAGGTAGAGAAGAACACTATAAATACTCTTCTTCTAGGCGAGTTGGACACTCTCTACTCGGATCAAGTGACGCACTGAAGTTTGATCACCTTTTGCTGCTGTAGACCTAGTTCCAATTGTTTTCTCAACTGTCACAAATGCATGTAACTTTCTATTTTATCTATAACATCAATCTTTGTACTGAAAACCCTAGCATTTGGTCGCCGTAAGCAAAAAAAAAACCCTAGCCTTTGGTCTTCGGAAACATAAATCCTATCTACCCATTTTATAACCCAAAAACAATAAACCCTAGCCTCCGGTTCCCGGAAACATAAATCCTAGCTACCCATTTTATAACCTGAAAAAATAAATCTATCAATTAATGCTCAGCAAAACAAAAACCCTAACATTTAGTCCCCCAGAACAAAATTAAAAACCTATCTCGTATATGCAGCAACAAAAACTAAAAGATTACTTTCAATCGTGAGCTGGGATCGCTATTGAAACGTTATGGGTTTCAGTTGCGACTCTGGCTTGCAACTGAAAGCTTACGTGGCCGGGTCTTGGGCCAGCGGTGCCAATGGGCTGTGCCACCTAATCAGTCACGAACTGGGCCTGCGACTGAAGTTCAGTCATGAACGGGAGCTCGCGACTAAAGGCTATTTCTGATATTTTAAAAAGTTTCGGGCTACTTTTGAAATTAATTTTTTAATGGCTTATTCATAAAAAAAATTCATGGAGAAAAGATTTGCCCCTGGTTGCAATCTGTTAGATTTTTTGTGGGGCAATAAATAATTGGCTTGGGGGTTTCATTTGGTTGGTTTTGCCTCTTGTTTTCATTGATAACCCAAGCAAACTACAAATAAACATTCAACTCTGATACACTGTAATAGAGTGAAAATCTAGTGAGGTTATTTGTATTATTGAGCATTTAGGAGTTAAGAGCCTTCTATGAGATTCTCCTCATATCTTTGAACTTCCTAGCATTTGATTGGTATCAAGTGAAGATTTTAAATTTATTATTCTTAGTGATCGCTGTTATCTAGATGACTTTGGGGGGCTAGTAATCTTTGTTGCATCTAGGCCCTTTTTGGGTTGATTTTGATTATTGATGATATTAAGTGTCTTGGACTAATCGTGTCTTTGAGCTATTTGTATGTAGTGTTATTTCTGTAAAGTTTGCAAGTGATCTGGGAAGGTCTGCAAGTCACAAGCACAAGGTCGCAGTGTCGCCCGAGGCCGCAGTCCAAGGACGCGAGCCAAGATCGCAAGTGCAAGGTCGCAGTATCACCCAAGGTCGCAGTCTGAGGATGCGAGCCAAAGTCGCAAGTGCAATGTCGTCAAAAAGGAAGCTGCAAAGACTTAAGGTAAGTGCTTGTTTATTGTACCGGTCTCGGAGTTTAAAGTTTGACCGGGTTTTATAAGAAATTCTTTTTTAGTTTAACCGTACTATTAAGAGGGGTTGCAAAATCTTTTTTAGTTCCCGCAAAAAAAAACTGAGAAACTCTTAGATCATTTGTTGCACTCACATTCATTCATATTCTTTGTCAAAATCTGAGAAATATATAGATTTCAAAGAGGGACTGAAACTGGTCTTTTTAGTACTGTTTATTTGACCAGACACTATTCATTCGACCAGTGACACTGTTCATTCGACCAGAGGTCACACGAACATTATTTATCATACCAGGCACTATTCATTTGACCAATAACACTGTTCATACGACCAATAACACTGTTCATACAACCAGACTTTCCAACGACTAATTACTAGCCGTTAGAGGTCGTAGTTGGCTATTAGCAGTACTCATTTCTTTCCTTTTCGACCACAACGGCTAGCTGAGAGATTGGGCTATAAATATAGATGTTTTGAGCAGTATTATCATTTTCTCAAGCCATATTCTCTTATACACCTTCAAGCACCATCTCTCTACTCTTTTGAGCAGTTTTTAGAAGAAGTTTGAATACTTTGAGCAAATTTTTGCTACTGTTTTTGAGCAGTTTTTAAAACACTTTTGAACATATTTTTGCTACTATTTTTGAGCAGTTTTAAAACCATTTTTGAGCAGTTTCTGTTCACATTTTCGAGCAGTTTTTAGACAGTTTTTAGTGCAGATTTCTCTACTGTTTTGATCAGTTTTATAAACACTTTTCGGGCAGATTTTTGATCAGTTTTATATACAATTTTGGAACTGATTTTGATCAGTTTTATGAATACTTGTGAGTAGATCTTTGAGCAGTGTTTGAATAGATTTTTGAGAACCTTCTGTTCACATTTTTGATCAATTTTATGAACACTTTTGGGCAGATTTTGATCAGTGTTTATAAACATTTTTTGTGCAGTTTTTCTAAATAACCAAGAGATATATTTTTGATATACACTTGAGCCCAAGTGCTAAAATCTTGATCTTTTGATCAAGTATCATTAATTGTGATTGAGAGAGATCTTCTGAGAGCATTCATTTGCATCATTTGCATTTATAAAAGTTTTCCGATATTTGTTGGGAGTCAAGAGAAGATCTTGCAACTTGTTACTCTTGCTGAACGCCCTCACCTAGATGGTTTGGAGGTGTAGCCGTTGACCTCTTCATTAACGGAGGTTGTCGGAGAGGCTCGGCATATTTGTTAAAGGCATCGGTGCTCGCCTATCCAGAGCGGAGATAGAGCAACCTTAGCAAAAAATATCCTTTGTGGATATTGAAGCAAGACTCATTCATTTGAGTGCTTCAACGAAGAATAGGAGAGACCGGACGAGTCTCCGAGATCTCGAAAAAAATCATCGTGTTTGATTTTCTTACTCTTTCTTAGTGCAAAATATTATTAAATTGTTTCAGTTTATTTGCTCTTAGTCTTTTCTTTGCAAAAATTATTTTTAGTTGAAAAGTTTTAAAGCCTCATATTCACTCCCCTCTAGTCGGCATTCTTGATCCTACAATCTCTCCACTAGAGAAGAATCTCTGAGAGGCTTGGAGATTGTGTGAATGGCACAGTACTTATCTATTCAATGCGAAGGAGTAACCCTAGTAGAATCCAAAGAAGTCTTATATGGGAGCGCTTCAATGAGTTGCAGGGGAGACCTCGGGAAAAAAAAAATCCCCGTGTATCTTTCAATTTATTTCTTGCATTGCTCAAATTGATCTTTTTTGGATTAAGCTTTCCATATTCTTGCATGTCACCCTAGGATTGCAAAACTAAAATTGTTGATTGTACCTTGCTTTGACAAAAATAATTTTATTTCCTTCTTGCAAAAAGCATTTTGTGCAAATTATGTTTTCTTTTATTTGTGAAAAAAATCAGATTTAGCCCAAAGATTTTAAAAGACATATTCACCCCTCCCTCTATGTTGCCATTCTTGATCCTATAATTATCCTTGTACATAGGTATTACTTGTATAGATTTGTGCCTAAAAAAATTTGTGGCATCAGCCTCCATGGAAAAGAGAACCAATTAATTGTTGGAAAGAAAATGCTTAAATATAAAAATGGTGGTGTTGGAACGGAAGCTTTCCAGCCTAGGGCCAAGTTGCCCTCCATTGCTTATCCTCTAGCTTCTTTTGTTTTTCTCCATTCTCTAGATTAGATGGTGAATTATCTGAATGTAGTCTTTCCAAAGAGAATTTGTAGGATCCAGGATTTGGAATCCCAATTCTTGTCGAACCACCCCTAGGACTGTTGGGCAGTTTGACCTCAAAAATTTGTGAATAAACCCCATGAAACATCCCAAAACAACCCAAGAGCCGGGGGTGTTTTTTTCCTCTTAACAGAGAATTGTACAGTTGCCCACACGATCACAGTGGTCAACTATATAGGTTTTGGGATAGGCTTCTGCATTGCTTTTAGTCTGAAAGCCAGTACTTTCTCATACGGACTCCAAAAGAAAGCAATTATATAGGCGTTTCGATGGCCTTGACAAGCCTTACAACTTTGTAATTATAAGTCTTTCCATTTGATCCCATTTTCAATCCCAAAACAGCATCAAAAGTCTAGTAGACAAATTCTCTTTTTGAATTGTCCACATATTTTCTATCTAGTTAGGCCATGCACCTATAAGACAAATAAATAAACATAATTTTAATTTATTTACTAAAGAAATAAAAAGGGAAAAATATAAGTTTTTCTACAAAAATAAGTATTAATATAATGCACTAGACCGAAGATAATAATAAAACCAATAAAATCCATTCTAGGAATATGTAAAAGTATGTGTAAAAAATATAGTAAATATAGTACTGCAAAACACAATAACTTTATACTTCATATTTGTTATATCTCACGATGATTAACTAATGAACCATAATAAACAATGTTAAAAAGTATATTATGCGATATTTAAATGGACTAGTCCGCCGATTAATCAAAAACTGCTGACTAATCGTATTATACGTACCACTAATCGTTCCCGACTACTAAAAACCCTCCGACTATATTATACACGATGGTTTACATACTGCGGATGAAAAATTGGCTGATTAATCATCCTTGGAGGCCAATGTTTAAAATGTCGGGGAGGACAGAGTGAGGAACGTTGTCAGCGGCTCAGGAGTTGTCGAGTCAAGGGTAGGGTTGAGAGATGTGGGGTGCTTGTCGGCTGCGTAGAGGGACTAAGGGTTGTTTCTTTGGTGGGGATAGGGACTGGCTTTAGCCTGTAGACTGACATGATAGTGTTTGGCAGGTGATGACTTATTACTAGGCCGATCAACTGGGGCTGAAGCCCAGCTCCCCAAGTATATAGGCCTGGCTCTAGTTTTGTCCCTCGTCCGCACATAACTTTTCACTAACAACACGATTAAACTATAAGTGGTCAAATCTTTCAGTACTTCAAATTATTTGGGACCATCTATTTTATCAAATATGATGGCTTGGATTGATTAATACCTCTTAATAGGTATTGGTGGTACCTATAGGTATCTCTACATGAAGGACAAGATAGTAATTAGTTCAAACTAACCATTGTTGTTTTTTTTTTCTATCTCCTTTTGTCTTTTCCTCCATGAGCTTTGAATTTATTTTTTTTGAGAGAGAATGTGAATCTTAAATTATTGGCAAGTTCCACATGGATATATTTGTATACAAAATCAGTTGTCCACAAAATACAATAAGATCAAATATTTATATGTGAGATGGATGTTGGCAAGATGTCATGAGCTTGAAAATCTTATGTTATTAATGAGTCAATGTGTCAATGAAATTGTAGATCAATTTAATTTTTTTTTTGTGAAACCAGTGTATAAATATGATAATTTTACTCAGTCTAATGTAAAATTTTATACTTCAAATATAGAAACTTCGAAGAAGACGAATTGTTGCAAATCAAAGGCAACTACTTACCAAAATTTGTTTACAATAATTTTGCTCAATCCCATGCTAATTTCCATGCCTCACATATAGAAACTTGGAAGAAGACGAAATGTTAATCAACGGCGATGAGTACCAAAATTTTTTAAGATCTGGATACCTAATTCTGCTTCGTAAAGGCTACTCGAAGTTTTTTCTAAATCAAATCATAATTGTGCAGGAGATATTGAAATTTTTTTATAGCGATTATTGCAAAACCATCTAAAAATAGTACTACTTGTTATGGGATTTGTTGCCAAAATATTTTCTAAAACAAAAAATCAATTTTACCTTCTATGAATCAATGGTCAGATTTGATTAATACCTTCTAAAGTGTGGGAGATGTTGGTACCTTCTAGTACCTCACATACTTTATTATGACATATGTAGTTGTATCTTGTTGTTAGTAATTAGTTAAGTATTATGAAATTCTATTATGCACCTTTGGACAAACATGTCAGTAATACTGAAGCTTTATTTTGTACGAGGGTCTAAAATTGGTAGGTTATTTTCTTCCTATGAAAAGTTGAGGTTCTAAAAAGATCCACCACTCAAAATCTTGGTTAAAAAATGAGATTTATTCCTACATTTTATTACTGGAGTTCAATTTACCTCTATTATTCACTCCAATACAAGCACTAATAGATCATATTAAATCATATCATCCACTTTTTTTACAATAATTAGATTATTATTTTGTGTAATGTTAACCTTGCGTTTGAACTTTCCTAAACGCAAGGCTTTCATTCTCATTGAAATTTGAGGAAAACAGAAAAAAGTTTTCACAGTACTCCAACCATACTTCATTATTGCATGTTTATCGGTTCCAATATGAAAAGTTTTGCTAGTGCAGGCAACAATCCAACAAACAATGACATGCACGTCACAGTCTGGTCGAATTCAGTATTGCGTTAAGTGCCGTTAACATATAGCTAAGGCCTCGTAATCATCAGCCGGACATGATCATGTCCTTCATTGGAAGCTTACATTTGTTGCAGTAATCATTGATGAGTGTATGTTCAATGGACTAATCTTGAGGCGGTTACATGTACTATGAAGTGAAAATCTTCCTTGTAACATAAGGTTGTAACTTGTATGTATGCACGTCCACTGTATTAAAAGTTACAGTGCCTTTTTTAGAGAATGGTAAATACATTTAAAGTTTTATTAAGCAGCATGTATTTTTTCTCATTATTAAATCAAAACTCTATCTTTGGATCTAGTCCATATAAATTTCACATAATTCTCTCTTTAACATCACTGGTGATAGCATAAATGTGTCAAGTGGTGGTGGGGTGCAGAGACACTATCAGCCATGACTGGCAACGGTGGGCAATAGCGATCAATGTAGGAGATGAGATGATGGGTGGTAGTTGGGTGGTGGTCAAAGTTATGTGGTGGGCTAGTGTTGTTTCTGTTGTCTGGAGGCAGCGGTGGTCAATAAAGGAGGAGAGGAGACAAGTGGTGTTGACATTGTTTTCAACGACTGTGATGGAGGTGGTGGAAGGGAGTGCATTGGGGGGTTTGGGTGACAGGGGTTGTGAGCATTATGATGATCAGATGGAGAAGGAGATGTAGTAAGAGGGAAAAGGTGAACATTAAATATGTTTATAAATGGATGATGTGGATGGTTCAAGTTCTCTTTGTCAAAAAAAAATAGGTGGCTCTTAGGTCTTCTATTGTTTTTTTAAAACACTTTGGTTCTTAGTTATGCTTTAAAATGGATCAATTACTCCTAGTTTTTAGATTAGATCAATTTGATCCCGCTGTGTTTTTGCCAAAAAAGACAAGGATGTGTCATATTATTTTGATAATTGTTGGTGGCCTATGCAATCGATTGTCTTAATAATAGTATAAACAAGGCCAAGTTCTGGGGAGGCAAGCAACAGCCATAGAGACATAACGGCGGCACCGTATTGGCTATGACGACATTTGCAGGAGAAGCCACAACTATGGGCTTGGCCCCCTCCTCGATTGGGAGCAACGAGAGGAGGTGGTTGGATCTTGCCAAAGGTCTAACAGTGGGCAAAGTTGGGTCCGCCTGAGGCGGCAGTGGAGAGAGAGAGAAGGTGCACGAGGGTTTTTGTGGTCAAAACAGCGACGTATGGGTTGGCTATGTTATGGCAAGGGCGTCGGCAAAATGATGATTGTGAAGACACTACTACAGAAATGCAATCCACTAACCCATATCTTCTAACGGTTATAAACAATCTGGGAAAAATCCGATAGAATAGGACGACAGCGGCGGAGAAAAGGCTTTTTACTATCGGTTATACACTGGTACATCGTTAGTGAAATGCAAACACTTTTTACTATCGGTCATTACTGTACCAACCGAGATAATAGATGAAATAGTACTATCGGTTTTTCATTCGTAACTGATAGTAAAATTACGGACTTTATACTATCGGTTCGTACTGTACCAACCGATATAATATATGAAATAGTACTATCGGTTTTTCATTCGTAACTGATAGTAAAATTACGGACTTTATACTATCGGTTCGTACTGTACCAATCGATATAATATATTAAATAGTACTAACGGTTGTGTTTTTGAACCGATAGTAAAAGAAACAATGGGGACCTTTAGAAGAGAGAAAAGTTCACTAACGGTTGTGTTTTTGAACCGATAGTAAATTTACGTTATTTTTACTATCGGTTATTAGTGTACGAACCGATAGAAAAGATAAACTTTTACTATCGGTTTGTTTATTCAACCGATAGTAAAAGAAACAATGGAGACCTTTAGAAGAGAGGAAAGTTCACTAACGGTTGTGTTTTTGAACCGATAGTAAATTTACGTTATTTTTACTATCGGTTATTAGTGTACGAACCGATAGAAAAGATAAACTTTTACTATCGGTTTGTTTATTCAACCGATAGTAAAAGAAACAATGGGGACATTTAGAAGAGAGGAAAGTTCACTAACGGTTGTGTTTTTGAACCGATAGTAAAATTACGTCATTTTTACTATCGGTTATTAGTATACGAACCGATAGAAGAGATGAACTTTTACTATCAGTTTGTTTATTCAACCGATAGTAAAAGGACAATAATGATTATGACAGTGGGGACCTTTAGAAGAGAGGAAAGTTCACTAACGGTTGTATTTTTAAACCGATAGTAAAATAGTACAAGACCCCTATAATGGGTTAAACGCGCGGGAGTTTTCCCTCCAGTCCAACCGAACACATTTCCAAATAAGTCTCTACTCGCGCGCGGAAAACCCTAGCCTCCCCGACGTCCCCTTTTTCGCTCCTGCACCACCATTGTCGCTCGCATTTGGGTTCTCCACCACCGCTGGTCACTGCATCGCGCCATCATAGGCCACTCCACGGACTGTAAGTGTTCTTGACCAACCCGATTAAAATTGTTCTTGCCGCTCGTGTCAGTTTCTTAAATTGATACTGAACGCGATTAAAACCAGGTAGTCTTTAGGAAAGAGTAATTGAAATGGAATCAGTTTCCTAACTTCATACAAGCATGCAGAGCGCCATGTTGAAAGACCAATACGAGTTGCCTCAATTGGAGCAGATGCGACAAATTTGGGCTCAATATATGATGGATGAAGTGGCTATCAACGATCGATCGTAAATGACTTATGTAATATACATTGAATGTATTAATTGGTGTATGTGTGTACTTGTATTGGTGTATTTGTGAATAAACTTAATATGTGAATAATTAGATCCAATCTGTCCAATGCATGTGTATATCTTTATATTAGTGTATTTATGAATCATTCAATCTCTTAATAATTAGATTCAATCTGTCCAATGTGTGTCTCTCTGTATTGTTGTATCTGTTAATAATCCTTTGTAATACTATCGGTTCATATCCTACAACCGATAGAAGAAAGTTTCCAGTACTAACCGTGTTAAATAACTAACCGATAGGAAAACTATACAGTACCATCGGTTTCCAGTGTAGAATCGTTACAAGAAATCTAACATCACTGTCGGTTGAGTTCACTGAGCCGATAGAAGAAATTATCATTCACGATTAGTGAACGTTGGAATATAGGTATTTTACTATCGGTTTGCAACCGATAGAGTTGTGCTACGTTTTTTCTATCGTGCCGATCACTAGCGGTAAGAGTACCGATAGTAGAAACGATTTTAAACCGATAGTGAAAAGTAATTCTGTAGTAGTGAGAGTAGAGATGACAAAAGAATGAGCGACCACGATGAAGAACCACCCCCCCCCCCCCCCCCCCCCCGGGCCCCAGCTACATGCCTTTACTTATTTGAGATCCATGGATGGGTTAGATTTGCAAAAAAAAAACATGTTGGACAATGGCCAATGTGGCCAGAAATGGACGGACCAGATGAGAGTGCAAGGGTGATCGGATGGCTAATGAATGGGGTGACGCGGCTTCACCACAGAGCAGAAATAGAACCGTGTTTGGGTTAAAGATTTAGTAATTAAAGGTATGCACAATTTGATTGTTATAGGAATTAAAACATCAGTGTCACTGCGTTTAAATTCCCTCTCCTATGTCTTTATGAAATAGTACTAATACTTGAGATGGAATTGTGTCTAATAATCTATTTGTGTGCACAAAGAAATTATACACCCATGTTGGATGTCTCTCTAATCTATTTTATCATCACTTACAATAGATTTATGAGTGTTTAATTTGTAGCAACAACTTACCCCAATATGCCTTATAGAAAATAGGTCAGATTAATCAATTTTGGTCATTGTTTAATGCACTATTAAAATTTTGGCATGTCAATAGAAGTTATCTAAGTTCTAGTTCGTCTTATTAACAAAACTTGCCAATGTTGAGGCTATCAATTTCATTATCAAAGTTAGGGTATGCCAAATTTGATAAGATAAGATTGAAAAAATTATGCTACAAATTAAACAAACACAACTTATTACGATTATGATTCCATTGACATCACTAAATTAAATGCCACTTGTTTCATTTCGAATCAAATGATACCCTGGGGTGGTGCATTATCGATAAAGCAAATGTGCTCGCTTTAGTACACATGACGGCATGCTGTTATCACTGGAAGTTGTGCTATGCACCGGTTAAGGAATTGCTAGGCAAATGTTGTTTGTTTCTGAAAGGACGCAACTATTTGTGGAATTTGATCAACTATAAATAGCATGGCTCTTATGCCTTTTAGGATCATCAGCATAACTTGTACATAAGCACAAAGTTATCATTTATTCATTATTCTGTCGTGATAAAGAATAAGAAAAAAAAGATAAGAGTCAGGAGCGGAATCGGAAAAAATTTATCAAGGCTTCTATTAGTCTCCTCCCCTGCCTCTAGGTAGAGAGAGGAAAGTTTTATTAAGATGGAGTAAGGTAGGTTTGTGGCTGTCGGTACAAGAAACACCAAGAATGTTTTTCTTAGTTAAATCAAGGATTGCTACCTAAATCCAAATTAAAGTTAACGTGTTTCTAGATTATGATGACGCATAATTTAGAACTACAATAGTAACACATAGAACTATTCAAAACCACATAAAAAGAGAAGAAATAAATTGACTTATAGAATGGAAGAGAGACGTGGATGATCCTCTCCTACTGGCCTTAAAGAAAGAAATAAATGTCAAAGGGAGGGAGGAAACAGGAGAGAAAGATTAGGTTTGCTTTGTGCTAAATCAGCTTCACACACTATGCACTGTTATTACATATTGTTTTATGTCCATAAGCATAAAATAGATATTAAATTGAACCACATTCAAAAGTGAAGGGATTGGTTGGGTCCATTTCAAAATAGAAGTACCATAGTGTACCTGAAAATAGAGTAGAAGGATCAAAGTGCACTTATCCTTTAATAAATCACAGATTGCTATTAGCATTATGCAAAAGAGATGCACAAAATGAACATGAAAAAGAAATGAACATGGAAATAGCAAGATGATACAGATATTATGCAAAAGAACAGAATCCCTGCGCATCCAAGCACAGTTAGTCCGTTTCTGCAGGCATGCTTGGTACTTATGCTCTCAGTTGCGGCATTGGTATTGTTTCGTGCATTGCTGGCCAGTGTACGAACCACCGCGTGCCGGGCACGGACCAGTGCACGCCGGACTGTTCGGGTGAAGGGCACGCTGCCGCGATAGCGTTGGCAAGAATGCGGCGGTGCACCTCCATGTCCATCGTGAACTCCGGCTCGATGTCGGCCTCCAGCGTCGCCATCAGCTGGCGCGCCATGTCGACGTTGTACGTGCCTGTGCCGGCGAACGCAGCAGCGTTCATGTCGCCGGTGACAACGCCAGCGAGTGCAAGGACGACGGTGAGGAGGAGAAACGGAGATATGTACACCTTCCTATCCATGGTCTCTATTTTGCACTACTTATTAATTTGAATTTTTTTTTGAAATAACCCTATAAAAAAAAACAATTGCAAAACTAACTCTTAACTTTTTAAATTTTCAAAAATGGCTTTCAGTCGCGAAATCTTCCTCGCGACAGTCTTCAGTCGCTATACGGTATAGCGACTGAAGACGTGGCACGGCACAAATGCCCCGCTGGCACCTGTGCCGTGCCAGCCAGGTTTCAGTCGCTATACCGTATAGCGACTGAAAGCTGCGGGTTTCAGTCGCTATACGGTATAGCGACTGAAACCCTTTATATTCCCCAGCCGTCCCTCTCAGAGTACAGTGCAATTCATTTTTCCGAAATTTTACAGAAATTACTGAGAGAGAAGGAGGAGAAGGAAGAGAAGAAAAAGGAGCAGAAAATTCTTTTTCGGAGATTCTTCAAATCGCTGAGGTATATTTTTTTAACTCGTATATTTAAATTAATTAGATCGTAAACTCGTAGTATTTAGATATGATTTAGAATGATTGTTAGGGTTAGTGTGATTGTTAGGGTTAGTGTAATGGTAAATGCGTGAATGTGATGAAAAAAATTTAGAGTTAGGGTTAGGGTTAGTGTATGTTCACAGATTAGGGTTAATGTATGTTCGCAGATTAAAAAATTTAGGATTTCGCAGATTAAAAAATTTGAAGAACCACTAAAAAATGTGATGTTTTTCAAATTTGAATTTTATTAGTATGGACGTAGATTAAAATATTTGTTAATATGTAGATGTAAACATTTGTGATTATGTATATTAAAATGATTGTTATTATTAGGGTTAGGGTTAGGGTTAGGGTTCACCGCTGTCGCTTCTTTTAGTTGGGGTTAGGGTTAGGGTTAGGGTTAGGGTTAGGGTTAGTCATCACTGCTGTCGCCCTCACCGTCTTGGTCTTTCCCGCACGGGTTTAGAGCGAGAGGGGTTATTTTTTTAGGGTTGTAGGGAAACATCGTGTTCCCCAATAGCGACTGAAACGGTATTTAAACACCGTGCGTCGTTTTCACATAGTACGGCCATTTCATTTTTCCGAAAATTCTGAAATTAGCACAGAGAAAAAGAGAAGAGAAGGGAGAGGAGAAGAGAAGAGAAGAGAATGGTTGATTTTTTTTGTTAGATTTAGAGTTAGGGTTGTCAATCAGTTAGGGTTAGGATTAGGAATCGCGGTCTCATTGTCGTAGTCATCACCGCTGTCGCCCTCAACGTGTTGGCCTTTCCCGCACGGGTTTAGGGGTTATCTTTTTTAGGGTTGTAGGGAAAAATCGTGAACCAAACAATAGCGACTGAAACGGTATTTAAACACCGTGCGTCGCTTTCACACAGTACGGCCATTTCATTTTTCCGAAAATTCTGAAATTGGCAGAAAGAAAAAGAGAAGAGAAGGAAGAGGAGGAGAGGAGAAGAGAAGAGAAGGGTTGGTTTTTTTGTTAGATTTAGGGGTAGGGTTGTCAATCAGTTAGGGTTAGGGTTAGGAATCGCGGCCTCATTGTCATAGTCATCACCGCTGTCGCCCTCAACGTGTTGGCCTTTCCCGCATGGGTTTAGAGGGAGGGGAAAATTTCTGTTGTTTGGAAAATCATGTTTTTTTAGTACAATGAGCAATGTGAGTTCTCTAATTATACACTCTTGTACAGCTATGGAGCAACCCAATACAGTGTACGTTTATTACGGAGCCGGTGTAATCCGTAATGGACCAAACGGTGATGATCTTGGTGGTTGTATGTATGTTTGCAGTCAAATGAGACAACCACAGTCAATGTCTTTCAACGATTTGAAGATGTGGTTAGTTCACCTGTTACAACTCAATGTTACGACGGATAATCTCAAAGTAGAAGACATGGTTCCGGATGGAAACAAATGGGTGCTGAAGAGACTGAAAGGTGACAAATCATGGGGTTCGTTTGGACGAATTGTGACAAATCCAGGCTATGCTGTCGGAACCATCATACTGTACGTTGAAATGTCAGTACATAGTTCGGAGGGCAGCCATTCGGTTGAAAGAGAAAACACTAATATCTGTACCGGAGGAGGTCGCGATGGCGGTGGCGATGTCGATACTGGTGCAGGTGCCAGTACCAATGCCAGTGCAACTGGCAGTGTACCTAACACAACTGGTGTAGGAAATACAACTCAATTTGGTAGCCATCAAGTAGATGCAGCTGAAGAATTACCAGAATTGGAGGAGAATTTTAATGAAGAGGAGTATACTGATCCGTCGGAAATGTACGAATCTCCTGTTGAACCCACGGAACAGCATAATCCTATGAGTGAGTGGACTGATCCGTCATCCTTGAATAACGCTGTGGTTCATGATGAGCTGGGTTCGCGATGGTCTTATAATGAATCAACCGTCCAGCTTGGACAGTTGTTTCGGAGTAAAAAGGATGCAAAGAAAGCCATAACTGCCTGGGCTGTCTCACTAAATAGGCCATTCCGGGTGGTCAGATCAAATCCGAGCCTGTGGACTGTGAGGTGCTTAATCCAGAATTGTCCATGGTACGTACGTGTCTGGCGGCCACGAGATGACCCGTCCTTTCGGGTTACCAGAGTTGACGACCACGGATGTCTGGCTGAGGGCATGGTGCAGCATCATAGAAATATCACTTCCAGTTTTGTTGCCAGTCTGATTCTGTCAGTAGTGAAGGCAAATACGGCAATCACACCGAAGGTGATAATTGCACATGTCGCGGAGAAGTACGGTTATAATATCAACTACCCGAAGGCATGGATGGCTAAACAGAAGACGCTGGAGGAGCTTTTTGGTACATATGTTGAGGCATACAACTTAGTACCGAGGCTGTTGCGGCGGATATGCGAAGCAAATCCAGGCACAGTCACCGCAATTGTTGATACGCCGGCAATCGGCTCCGAGGGTGCTGTGATTCCTGGGTGCATGGTACTGCGGAGATTTTTCTGGGCATTCGCACAATGCGTTGCATCGTTCAGGTATATGAGACCCGTGCTTTGCATTGACGGAACATTTTTGACTGGAAAATACCAGGGAACTCTGCTGACTGCTGTGGCTGTTGATGCCAACGACCAGCTTCTCCCCATAGCATATGCTGTGGTCGAGGGGGAGAACTATAGCAGTTGGCTGTGGTTCTTGGGCACTTTGAAGAATGAGGTTGTGAAAGACCGGGAGCGCGTGTGCTTGATTCATGATCGAAATGGAGGAATGCTGAGTGCGATGGAGTACATGCGATCAGGAGAGGATCCATCGCTGAGTTGGGATGATTTGCAGAGTCGTTGGTGCTCACGGCATCTTGGCGCGAATTTTCATAGTCGTTTCAAGAACAAGCGCCTGATGGTCGTGTTCAAACGGCTTGCCAAACAGAACCAACAGTCAAAGTTCTCACAAATCTGGAAGTCACTGGAGGAAAGTACGTCGGCGGAATTGCGAGAAGCAGGGGTTGCAGAAGATCGCGGCGATACTGGCACGGGAAGCCGCCGGGGTCGTGTCAGATTCAGTCAGTGGATTCAGCCCAAACCAATGGAGAAGTGGGCGTTGCTTCATGACACAGGTGGGGCTCGATACGGAATCATGACGACAAATCTGGCTGAGGTGTACAACTTCGTCCTCAAAGGTGTGCGATGCTTACCACTCACTGCAATAGTTGAAATGACATTCTATCGCACAGTAGCGTACTACGACAGCAGGGGTTTGGCGGCATCAAGGCTTTTGCATGACCCCTTAGCACACTGGCCCAAAAAGATCAATGATTACCTCGAATTTCGGACAAGGAAATCGTTGACACATGATGTCACAGTACTGAGTCGCTTGCACGGGAAGTACGAGGTTCGGCTAAGGCACAGACATGTCTATGGCACACTGCGGGCTGGTCGGGTCCACGAATGTCG
The DNA here is from genome assembly GCA_019359835.1 of Pharus latifolius. Taxonomy (NCBI): domain Eukaryota; kingdom Viridiplantae; phylum Streptophyta; class Magnoliopsida; order Poales; family Poaceae; genus Pharus; species Pharus latifolius. The sequence goes on along the minus strand of CM033326.1, from coordinate 17,342,529 downwards.
GATTTCAAATGCAGATGCCCAATGCACATGCAACAAGCCTCAACTGCTGCACATTCCTTGCTCGCATGTCATCGCTGCCTGCTCTGTTCCTGGGATCGATCCGGCGCGGTACATATCAACCTATTATACTCTGCAGTACCTGTGGAAGACCTGGGATGGTGTCTTCAATGGGTTTGCGGCAGGGGAAAGCTATCGACAACTATCCCCGGAAGATGCCATCACGTGGATCCCAGAAAAGAGGCTCCTCGTAGGCCATGTCGGCCGACGTCAATCCAGGAGGATAAATAACAATATGGATGCAGCGGAGCGTGAAGATGACGTACGTAGATGCAGCGCTTGCCGGCAGCCTGGTCACAGAAGAAATCGATGCCCGCGGGTGACAGGCGCACCGTCTTCGTCGCAAAACTAAATGTTGTATTATTTCAAGTACTTAATGTTTTGTCGTGAGTTGTACCGAATTTCCATATATCAGTTGTACTTAACTTCCCTAATGTCTTCTCGTGAATTTACTGAATGTTTTTTTATTTACTCAATGTTTGTTTATGTACTCAATGTTTCAACTTCTCAACCAATATGTGACAACTGCAGGTATGGCGGACGACCATCAGCTTCCCGAGCTGATTTCACAGCACCATCAGGAGCGTCACCGTGCTCGACGCCTTCTACAGGGCATCGTTCTCCCAGCCTTGCGTCTGAGGGCACCGCGTGAGATGTGGCCTCTAGATGAGCGGTTCGCGCCTTATTTGCTCGAGGCCGGACTGTTGCCTTTCGCTCGCATGGTGGATCGGGCGAGGCGATTCCCTTTCGACCGAGCCCTCATTACTGCGCTTGTGGATCGGTGGAGGCCCAAGACGCACACGTTCCACTTCAGTTTTGGCGAGCTCACTGTCACGCTGCAGGACGTCAGCATGCTACTTGGCCTGCCTATCCGCGGGGAGATATATGTCCCAGCTACCACCGAGAGAGCTGCATGGCGCCTAGATTTCCTACAGCGCTTCGAGGGAGTAGGGCCAGCGGGGGGGTTTGCGCAGGACGCGGGAGTTCCCCAGAGTTACCTTCGCGCAGTGCGCGATGCTGCGCTCCCCGTGGCCGCTCCAGAGGAGGTCTTCAGGCGCCACCTTGAGGCGTACTTGCTGTACCTGTTTGGGTGGTTGCTCTTCCCTGGCACCCACGGAGACATCTGCGAGCGGCAGTACGTTCAGCTCGCCAGGAGTATTGCCGACTCGGCCCTGGGCCACGTGCCGAGGTTCAGTTTCGGATCCGCTGTGCTCTGCCACACCTACAGGGGGTTGTGCGACGCCACGAGCAGAGACCAGGTCAGCTCTCTTTTCGCTGGGTGCGCCATTCTCTTGCAGATGTGGTCGTACGAGCATTTCCCCATCGGTCGACCGCTGGTTCCGCGGGATCAGTTCGCATTAGTCGGGGATGGGAGAGACGGCCCCGTGATGGGATGGAGGTGGGCTAGGCTGAGTTTGAGGTGGGCCACAGATCAGGCGCACCTCTGCTATCCTTCGTACGCCACAGACTTTGATCTGCTTCTCGACGACAGCGTCATCTGGGATCCGTGGACCACCGCAAACCTCCAATCCGTCGCTCCAGCCGGCCTTTCTTCTTTTTGTACGCAGGATGAGCCGTACTGGCGCACCCAGGTTCTACTCGTCTTCTCGCACATGGTTGAGGGTTACTCGCCTGAGCGAGTTATGCGCCAGTTTGGCCTACGCCAGGCTGTCCCCGTGCCGCCTCCTCGACAGATCCCGCACCATATCCACGAGTACGTCAAATATGCATTACATTCACATGTTATTTTATACATAATTTCCATCACAACCTAATTTTTTTGTCCGCAGGCAATCCAGGAAGGGTCGAGTGAGGGACGATTTCGTTCGTCGACAGCAGCCTTATGTGCAGCAGTGGATGGATTGGGCGCACACACGCACGGTCGAGGAGCACAGGCCATACAGCCACGACATCCATTTTTCCTATCTGTCCTGGTACCGACCTCGCACGATCTACCGATTGACGGGCGGTCCACCCGCCGCGCCTGATGAGCCCATCCCTCCTGCCACCCTCGATGACGGCTACGACCGACGCCTAACTGGGCGAATCCACTCTTCTGTGAGTTCCTTAGCTCTTTGAAACCTTACTTTCACATGGATTGTCGTTCTATAATTGCATTAATTCGTGTGCACAGTTAGACATCCTCGGCGGCATCTCTACTAGTGCACGAGACATGATGGTCAGGTCCCGCCTCGGACCCACCATGCCCAGCGACGATGTGTACGCATATTGTTCAGAGGTCGAGCGGCGGGTCGATCAGATTTTAGTCGGTTTCAGAGTGCTGCTGCCACCTCACTTGACCGTGATTCCCCCACCATCACCGTCGGCGCCAGGTCCTTCGTCGCATGTGCCACCAGCGGACCGTCCGTCGTCGTCGCGCCCTCCACCACTGCACATGGGATTCGTGCCTGCCGACAGCTCTTCGGACGACAGCTCTTCGGATGACGAGCTCGATACTCCTCCATGGCACCAGCCTCCTGACCAGGCACAGCAGCATCCTACACAGTCGACACATGTGCTTCCTAGCTTCCTTCCCGATGCTCCGCCGCCTACGCAGCCGACACAGCCTTCCCAGTCTACGCCAGCTGCGCAGACACCACCAGTAAGGAGGCGGCGCGTCAGGGATCGTCAGCCCCCCTCTCGGTACACACCATCAGAGTATCAGCCCCCCCCACAGAGGGGCAGGAGGGGGCACTAGTCCGATGTATGCTTTTCTCAGACTGTTCAGTTTTCGTATATTTTTGTTAAGTTTCCAACTTTTTGGGGTTTTATGTTTTCTACTGTTCTACTTTTGTATGACTTTGCGTTTCTACTTTTCAGCTTTTACCTATTCATCTGATGCTCGTTTTCGTATGATTAATCTTTGCGACTTTTGCACTTATCATCTTTTGCGCCGAGACGTCTGGTTTCGTACAAATGCGTCGAACCAACGAGACAAAACTAGGTATCAAAAGCACGGTATAAATGCGAAATTGGTATGTACTTGTACGGTCCAGATGGCAAAACTTTGTCGTCTTACTTCTTTTCGCAAATCAGCCTACAATTATCGCGGCTTATACCTTTTAAAGATTTTCCTCGGAACCTAAAAAGGCTAAAACCCACATCTCATCTTCAAACTTCGATCTAATTCAAGGAGTATCTCCCATTCACTATTCTGACCAAGTTTCCCTTCTGTAAGATTTTCAAAATCTCATCCGACGCCTTAGTTTCAAGTCTCGTCATTTTTTGAAATTCTAATTACCCTAAAGTACCCTGTTTTCGAATTATCACAAAATCATCAAATCTTGCCAAATTTCATTCAAACTTCTGCTGAATATACTCCAGAAATAAAGTTACACTTGTGTGTGAGATTAGATCTCAAATCAGCCATCCCAATTTCAGAATTTACAAACAAGTCCTACTTCTCAAATGAAATCATTATGAAGTGTTTCGATTGCGACCACGGGGCAAAAGAGGGAGCAGAGAAAGTTTCCCAGATTTCAGTCGCTATACCGTATAGCGACTGAAACCCGCAGCTTTCAGTCGCTATACCGTATAGCGACTGGAACCTGGCTGGCACGGCACAGGTGCCAGCGGCGCATTTGTGCCGTGCCACGTCTTCAGTTGCTATACCGTATAGCGACTGAAGACTGTCGCGAGGAAGATTTCGCGACTGAAAGCCATTTTTGGAAATTTAAAAAGTTAAGAGTTAGTTTTGCAATTGTTTTTTTTATAGGGTTATTTCAAAAAAAAATTCTATTAATTTGCACTACTTATTAATTTGGAGCTTAGGGCTGCAAAAGACAGTGAGACTAAACACCAACTTATAGCCAACCAAAGGTTTGGCACGAATCAATTGTCGTACATATGGTCCCTCGCATAGTGTTTTCTAAAGAACTTTGGTAAAGGACTAAATGATATCGTATTCCTTTTATTTCTTTCCAGTCGAAAAGAGCCAATGGTGCAACGTCCACCAACAAATTTTTTTTTCCGCTAACCATGATAGCCAACAACCCACATGCATGCACCAGCTCATATGGATTCCACCGAAACAATATTTTCATACGAGACTAAAATCTCTAAAACTCAGTCTATCTGATAAGAACCGAAGGTATGTTTTTTCATATATGACGATCCAGAACCTATTAGGGTGAAACAGCCCTAAATCTACCAGCCTAATTAAATTCAAGCCATAAATAAAAATTTGAAGGAATTGATTCTAGTTCATCCCTCAGTTTGCAAACGGGACCCCAAGAGCTCAAATTTCTGAATTTTTCAGTAAAAATCCTAAAATTGATGAAATTTTTGGTGGGCAGTCCAAAATCCACCCAAACCACTCTTTCACTCACTGAGGCAAACCATGAATTGCGCTAATGGACACAGTATAAAAATATTATGACTTGTGCAGAACAAAGATAGGGTGACGGGTTGGACAACCAGTGGGGAGCGAGCGTGGAGTAGGGTGCGGTCGTGGAAAGGGAGCTCCACCGTGGCACTGTCATCGTCCTTGGGGAAGGCATACAACATCTGGATGAATTGGAACGCGCTGAGGCACAGATTCTCTTTCAAATACCAAAAATAAAATAGAGTGAAAAAATTAGAAGTATTTTATTCTGTCTTTTAGTCATGTTTCTAACATTATTACTACCCACTTGTTTGATATCGGTGGCTCTCACAGGTTCATCACCATATACTTCAATCGAATGTTAGTCCATCTTTTTTCAGATCCAATAAAATAAAGTCATTTTACTTTTACAAAACTTCAATATAAAAGGTTATTAAGATAATAAGAAAAGTAAATAATAGAATAATATATAATTTAAAATAGCTGTGATAGTTTGAAAAAAAAGAGTGTATTAATAATATATGTACAACTTTCCTTATACTCTCTTAACTCGACAACTTGATCTGGACAGTACTTTAATTTAACTACGATTCTATTGCTCCATGAGTAACTAATGTATGAAAGTAACTAGTGTGTGAAGAAGTCTAATAGATAAGTCCCATATATAGGCACTTCCATTGGTTAAAGGATGTTTTGAGCATTCAAGAATTAACAGCTCATACCATACATGACAACAAATGTTATTATTTATGTGGACAAATCTGGTTTCATTCTTTGGGTTTCCTTCTCAGGTAAGTAGTTATTTTTTTTTTGGTAGTGTTAATTACTAAGAAGTCGATTTGAACTCAAATTCTATCACTAATGGCAAGTACACATGTATAGTTATTAATATGAAAAACCTATTTTCGCCACAAATAAGTAATTTTTTTTGTAACATTAAAATTTTTTTTGAGTCTAGCAATAAAATACTAATGGCTTAATGACATTAAAGATTTAGATCTATATGTGATTCTCAAAATTTATTATTTTATCATGACATTCCATTTTTGATGTGTCTTTCAGCAAATTTTTTTCAACTTCATCCATATGATAGACTAAAATATCACTTATAAAAATTTTGCACAATTAGTGACAGATTTTCTTCTAGTTGTTTTGATTGACAAACTAATAACACCATTTAACTATAACTGTATTTTAGCATTAGTCCAGGTATTATAAATTATAATCAATCATGATTCCAACATAACCACAAGTGTTAGTTTAGGCCATCACAACTCAAACAAATCACAATCAGTCTATGAACTATCAGTTCTATTGCAAAGGATCCAAATATAAATTAGTCCTAACTTTTGGGGTTCTTTCACAAAATAAGTGGCCCCATGAATTTTTGAAATCCTTAAAAAAATGGTGAATCTAAATAATGTATCATTATAGACTGCCTGAATGATTCCCAGTAGCTGAAATGTAAAAATAGCCGTAACTTTTTATTCGGTATTCAAATGAGGCGAATGAATATTCTATTGTGTTCGCCTCATCAATATGAATGCAATGCTGTAAAATTTTCCTATGTAAACTCTCATTACTATAGTCAATAGTTTTCAATGTCCGAATAACATGTCAGACTGGACTAGGGTCAAGTTTAATTGCATATACTATGAGCCAAGTCAATTATACGCAAATTAAATAATACAAATACTTTAAATTCATATATGATTATAAATAAAAATAAATAGGGGTTACCCTCATGTAATCTCTTCACAACGATGTTTATCTCTTTGATTTTTAAATTTAAATAAAGGATAAACATCCCTAGATATCCTCAACAAGCCGCATAGCGTCTAAAAATAGATGGGGCTCTCCACTTTGAAGTGGTTGTACATTGTCTTTCTTCTCACGCACGAAGAGTTCTAGTGAGAGATATCACACATAACTCTTTCTTTCTTCTACGCAGCTCCATCTACTGGCAAGAGAGTTCTTGTGAGAATCGTCTTTGAGAACCCATTCTCGTTATTTCTCCTCTTCCATCTAAGACATTTGAAGCCACGGGAGTGACCATCAATAATGATTCTCTTCCGTTAGCATAGCATGCATTATGCATTATATGGATGGCTAGTACAAGAGCATGGGATCGACATAGGCACTGTCCAGTTTGGGGATGGAGGTATGTCTGTTCATTAGCATATGTGTTAGCAAGTCTAGTAATCTAAAAGAAAGCATGGAGCAATTCTTAGAGCATAGAGTGAAACCATGGTGTTCGTTATAAGGCTCCCATTCAGTCGAGCAAGAGAAGCATGATTTATTGTGGTGAGAGGTTGGATAGTGAAAGGTGTAAGATGTGTCGCTTTCAAATCTATTCTCATCGCGCCAAAGGAGCAGATTTGGGGAAGGTGCAAGACAGATCGCTTCAGGTCCATCCTAAAATTATTGAGATGAGCCATCTAGAAGTCCTCTAATATTGAGCCATCCACACCGCATCTTGGGAGTATCATCTGGAGCCATCGACCAACATCCCGATGAGCATCAGTGCCAAGTCATCTGCATCTCCAAATGCCTAAGAGGCTAAGGTGCTTTCACTAGTTTATCACCACATCATATCGTCGGGCACTATTGCTTTGCAAAGGTAACCACCCCATCCATGACTGATGAAACTAAACATCATCAATGCCAAACACAGACAAGGCAAAGGCATTTATCTGTTTGTAACCAACAAGGCTGAACATCACCTAGGACAAGCACCAACGAGGCGAAGGCCCCACCATGTGATAGCATGCATGATAGACCGACGAGGATATGGACTCACACATTTCTCAAGGACTGGCACATGCATCGCATATATGGAAGACAAATCTGAAGTTCAAAGACAATAGCCATCGATGAATTAATCAGAGGTCTCCTGCAAATCCAATCTCCAGATGTAATTAACTAGGAGTCACCTAGTCCCTGATGTTAGATGCAATTCCATAGGTGCAATGACACAATGTAAACATCCCAAGAGAACTTGTATCTTGTAATTCAAGACAAATAAATAAAGTTTATGTTTCTGTCAAGTTTGTGTGTTCTTTTATATTGATATGTGTATATTGGCGCGCACACAACTTAGAATTTCATCCGGAGGGAAATTTCTCGGTGAAACAGACACGTGATTAAGAGCCATTGGATCATAATCTATATCACAGATAGATTGCAATCGAATAGTTCCTACTAAGATCATACACTAGTACAGAAATGCAGTCTACTAACTCCTATCTTCTATCGGTTATTAGCGAAACAGCACAAAACCGATAGAAAATGTGCCTCGCGGTCATAAAAGCCCGACGGATGTATTTTCCCTATCGGTTTCTAAGAAACTTACCGATAGAATAAATAGTATGATTTACTCTAGCGGTGATGAACATATTTGCCGTTAGAAGAGATGCATACGTACTGACGGAAGAATGTTGTGCGCCGATAGGACTGGTCGACTTCAACAACTAGACTTATTCTATCGCTACTGTATGAATATACCGACAGAGTATATTAAAAATTCCTATCGGCAATATGTAGTTCGCCGATAGAATAGTTGACCTTCTACAAATATTTTTATTCTATCGGTAATGGATTCTTTTACCGTTAGAATATATAGAAAATTGCTTAGAACTGTTCGTCTTCTAATAGTTTTATTCTATCGGTAATGAATGTTTATACCGGTAGAATATTGCACAAAATATCTTAGAACTGTTGGCCTTCTACAACTAGTAATATTCTATCGGTAATGTACGTACACACCGATAGAGTATGTACAAAAATTCCTATCGGTAATATTTATTGTGCCGATAGAACCATTCGGCTTCTACAGATGTTTTTATTACTAACGGTATTCTGTTTTCTTACCGATAGAAAATATATAATTGTATAAATACACGGGTATGTCTCTTTCATTCTCACAGTTCATCTGGGGCTCGTAGTCCTAACCCGTAAGCTCCATGGACGGCCGGCGCACCTCTACAGGGGACCGCTGCACCTCCGCACCTCCATCGACGCCCTCTAGACGTCGGCATCCCAAGGAAGGTACGTAAAATTTATGCAATATTGTTAGATTATTCTAATCCGATTATGGCAATAATTCTGCTTTTTTTGTATCCTTCATTTTGATGTGTCTTCTTTTCAATATGATTATGATCTGTTCAGGTCCTTGGATGATGCTCGTGAGGGGCAACGTATTTCACGGTTCTTCATCGCAGTACGCTGCCTACGTTGGCTTGTTGGCGAAAGAAATGGTGAAGATCACCGTCGAGAGCTGGAAGGACGTGAAGGGCGAGATCTTGGTTGGCTCGGTCGAGAAGATGCTTAAGCCCGGCGTGTTTCTCAAATCAGGACCTATAGAAAGCATCTTACATGTTTTGGCATGCACCAGCTTGTGGCCAGATGCTTACTTGCTTGGAGAAGAAGAATTGTTGTTATTTGCACAGCCATTCTACACCATCACTACACAGAACAACATCTTGGAAGGTAGGTTCTTTTTGTTAATGGAGTTGAGTTGAGTTGAGTTGAGTTGATCGAGTTTGAGTCCGAGGAAATCACCAATACGTACAAATGTATGTCGACGGCAGTTCCAGCTCCTCGGGCGTCTTCGAACTGAACTCCTATGGTTAAGTCCAATGTGGTTCAGACATTTGCTGTTTTGGATGAATGGATTTGTGATGTATCAGGTCTAACTTGTAGTCGGTAGTTGCATTGTGGCAACCTGCAAAGGTTCCCTTTTATGTAAAATGCATGTATGGGCCACTGGGTCCTCGTCGTGATCTGTTGTTAATTTCAGACGTGGCTTTTGTAATATACATCGAATGTGTGAATTGTTGTATTTGTATATTGTTGTATATTTGTGTATCATGTATTGCTAATTGGGACATGAACTTGAATGTGCAGGGAGCATTTGTGTATTTAATTGTATTGGTAGGTAGGTGTGTATTTGTACTGCTGTTTCAGACATGCGCTTCAATTTGTGAATTGGCATGTGTATGTTTGTACCTGAATTTGTATTGGTGAACTGGCATGTGTATGTTTGTACCTGAATTTGTGAACTGGCATCTGTAATTTCTTTGGCAAGATGAAGTCCCAACTACCTACGAAAAGTATTTTTGTGTCTCCTAGTTAATCCACAAATTAGCATTTAATATATTGCTTTATCTTCTAGTTAAGATCCGTTTGATGTAAGATCTGTTTGATGTTACATTGATATGATTCCTTGAATGTGAGAAATGGCATGTGCATGTTTGTCCCAGTTTGGTAACAGTACCTCCTCTAATGGTAAGTACACATATTTACCGATAGGAAAACACATATATTTGTTCAGTCATGCATATTCTAACGGTAAATACACATATTTACCGATAGGAAGCACATATATTTGTTCAGTCATGCATATTCTAACGGTAAATGCACATATTTACCGATAGAAAAATACATATATTTGCTCAGTCATGCATATTCTAACGGTAAATACACATATTTACCGATAGGAAGCACATATATTTGTTTAGTCATGCATATTCTAACGGTAAATGCACATATTTACCAATAGAAAAATACATATATTTGTTCAATCATGCATATTCTAACGGTAAGTACACATATTTACCAATAGAAAAATACATATATTTCCTCAGTCATGCATAGTCTAACGGTAAATGCACATATTTACCGATACAAAAACTAATGCTCGAGTGTCATGCATCATCTAACGGTAAGTACACATATATACCGATAGAAAAACTCATGTGCGTGCTGTGTCATGCATGATCTAACGGTAAGTACACATATTTACCGATAGGAAAACACATATATTTGCTCAGTAATGTATATTCTCTAACGGTATGTGTGTGTTTTTACCGATAGAATATGTGAGCGGCAAATTACCTAAGTTAGTCTGACGGTTATTTCATGTATTTACCGTTAGAAAAATGTCCATTATAAGGAAAACCCCACTCGACCATTGCTGAGCTGCTCTTTAATTTGTTCTGTTGCACTCTGTGTCCCTCTGTTTGTGACGAAAGTTCCAGCTAACACTGCTAGGGTGATCAGCGCAGGCTGGAGGGAAGTTGATTGCGCCCCTCTCTTTAAGGTACGCTTAATCGTCGACACTTATCTCTCTCTCCCTCTAGATCTCCCTTCCTCTCTACTTGCAAGCTAGCTGTATTGTGTAGTTCCAAGTTTGTAGCTCTAAGCTTGGGAGCTTGGTAGCAGGAAATGCGTCATGTTTTAGGAGCTAACTAGCTTGTATTGTGTAGTTAGCTAGGTTAATTAGTGTTAATTTCGTCAGGCTAGGGTTCAACACATGTATCTGTTGTAAGAGGCTGTACATGTACATATACATAACTTAATCGGGCAGGTTTCATGCATGGCTTACTCGTTAAATTTTGTTAATTGTAGATGGACAGGAAATATTGGATGTATGGAATAAAACGTACTACTCTTGAATATTTGGATGGTGTGAATGAGTTTATTAAATTTGCTGAGCAACAAAAGGAGAGGAAGGGAGAGAAAAATATGCTCTGTCCTTGTACAGATTGTATGAACTTGAAGAGGTTTAGCAACTCTGATCAAATTAAGAGTCATTTGATTCGTCGTGGTTTTAACGCGCGATACACCCGTTGGATATGGCATGGCGAAGATCTTGAGGAAACAAGCACCACTACTACCAATCAGCACGACTCGGATGTGGATTGCAATAATATCGATGATCATCCCAATTTTGGTAATGTTCATTCCGATGTGCACGTAGATGATGATGATGACAATCTAGATGAGATGTTACGTGATGTAGAGGAAGATTACAACGAAAATGACTTCTGTGAATTTGAGAAACTGATTGCTGACTCTGAGAAGCCTCTATTCCCTGGATGTGCAACATTTACAAAACTGTCTTCTGTGTTGAGATTATATAACTTGAAGGCAGGAAACGGTTGGAGTGATAAGAGTTTCACGGCACTATTAGATCTTCTAGCGGACATGCTTCCAGTGGAAATGAGTTGCCAAGATCTACTTACCAAGCCAAAAAACTGTTGTGTCCGTTGGGAATGGAAATTGAAAGAATACACGCATGCCCAAATGATTGTGTGTTGTACCGTAACGAGTACTCCAGTTTGCATGTTTGTCCAAGATGCGGCGCATCGAGGTATACGCGTAGGGACCGGATTGACAGTGAACGTCACGAGGTAAGGAAAGGGCCCCCGGCAAAAACTGTGTGGTACTTGCCTGTGATACCTAGATTGAAGCGGCTGTTTGCAAATCCGAAAGTCGCGAAGCACTTGCGTTGGCATGCTGAAGCCCGGAAACAAGACGGAAAACTGAGACACCCAGCTGATTCTATTCAATGGAGAAACATCAACAGAACATTTGCTGAGTTCGGCGGCGAACTTAGGAATGTAAGGTTCGGGCTGAGTACAGATGGTATGAACCCACATGGTAATATGAGCAGCCGGCACAGCACTTGGCCGGTTCTTTTATGCATCTACAATCTTCCTCCTTGGTTATGCATGAAGCGCAAGTACATCATGATGGCGTTACTAATCTCAGGACCCAGACAACCCGGAAATGATATTGACGTGTTTCTAGCGCCTTTAATCGAGGACTTACAGAAATTGTGGAGAGAGGGTGTGCAGGTGTGGGATGCATACAAGAAAGAGAATTTCATCTTGCGGGCCCTGATATTTTGCACCATAAATGATTTTCCTGCCTACGGCAATTTGTCGGGGTATAGTACGAAAGGAGCCAAGGCTTGCCCTATTTGCCTAGATGAAACTGAGAGCATGTGGCTGCGAAACTGCCGGAAAACAGTGTACATGGGTCACCGCAGGTTTCTTCCGGTGCATCACACGTACCGTAAGAAGAGGAAATCATTTAACGGGAAGCCTGAGAAGGGATCAGCTCCAGTGTTTCTGACCGGTAAGGAGATTTACTCACGCGTGAACGACATCAAAGTTGAGTTCGGTAAGCATTCTAAACCTCGAGAAAAAAATGTTTGGAAGAAGAGATCGATTCTCTGGGATCTACCGTACTGGGAGCACTTACAAGTTCGACATTGCATTGACGTCATGCATGTAGAGAAAAATGTCTGTGATAGTTTGATTGGTTTGTTGTTGAACATTCCGGGAAAGACAAAGGATGGTGTGAAAGCTCGTCGTGACATGGTGGAAATGGGGATAAGGACTGAGCTTGCACCTTTAGAGAATGGAAAGCGTACATACCTCCCCCCGGCCTGCTACACGTTGTCCAAGAGCGAAAAAACAGAACTCTGTCGGTGCCTGCACGGTGTTAAAGTTCCATGTGGGTACTCCGCGAACTTGAAAAAACTTGTGTCTATGAAGGACCTAAGACTGGTTGGCATGAAGTCCCACGACTGTCATGTCTTGATGTCACAGATGCTTCCCATTGCTATCAGAGGCATTCTCCCAGTTAAAGTCAGAGAGACAATCACAAACCTATGTTATTTCTTCAACGCAATATCTTGCAAGGTAAGTACGTGCACTCGTAATATAAGTTCACTACCTCCATTTGTGGAGCTTAATTAGAAGATTTTTCTGATATGAATATTTGGCGCAACTGTGTCCTCGTAGGTAATTGATCCCGATGGACTGGACGCTTTGCAACGCGACGTGGTTACAACTCTTTGTCAGCTCGAGATGTATTTCCCTCCATCCTTTTTTGATGTTATGGTCCATCTGATTGTTCACCTTATTAGAGAAATTAAGTTTTGTGGATCTGTGTGCCTGCGCTACATGTATCCATTTGAGAGATTTATGGGTGTATTGAAGGGATACGTAAGGACTCGTCGTCGACCCGAGGGGAGTATCATGGAAGGTTATGCCGCCGAGGAGGTGATTGAATTTTGCACAGATTATATGGCCAGGGTTGACCCAATTGGTGTTCCTAGGTCCCGACACGAGGGTAGGCTTGAGGGAATTGGAACGATTGGATTCAAAGCTATCGTCCCCGCTCGTGATGTGTACGCAAAATCACATTTTTGGGTCTTACAACACATGACGGAGGTCGAGCCATACATACACGAGCACAAGGGAATGTTACGGTCACAGAATCCTTCGAAGTCAGACGTTTGGGTAAGCAGAGAACATAACAGAAAATTTGCTGAGTGGATCCAAGAAAGAGTCACGCGAGCTGCCGAGGGCTCCGTAAGTGAAACTGTGACATGGTTGGCTAGAGGCCCAAGATTCACTGTAGGGACTTGGCAGGGGTACAACATCAATGGGTATTCATTTTACACAAGAGCTCAAGACGCCAAGAGTAGCACGCAATGTAGCGGAGTGACACTGTTTGCTATTTCCGAGGATGCCAGGTCAGTAAGGGCGCTGAACTCATATTACGGTGTTATTGACGAAATATGGGAGCTCGATTACGGATTACTTAAGATTCCCCTGTTTCGATGCCAATGGGTCGAAATCCCTCGAGGTGTTCAAGTTGACAGTTACGGGTTTACTCTCGTCGATCTTGGTAGAGTCGGACACCAAGACGATCCATTCATACTTGCAAAGCAAGCCACACAGGTATTCTACATCGTTGACCCGGCCAATCCAAACTTGCATGTTGTCCTCCACAGCAAGAGACGTATTGTTGGGGTCGAAGATGTTGTCGACGAAGAGGAGTATAACCAATTCGATGAAATACCTCCATTTTTAGAGGACATTCAATCTATCCGTACTGAAGATATCGACAAAACAACGTATCTGCGAGATGACCACGAAGAAGGATTATGGGTTGAGAACCATTGATGATTAATTTCTATTTCAGGGATAAATGCCAAGCAAACAGCCCACAAGTTCTGCAGCAAGGTGAGGAACTTATCATTAATACATCAGGCAGTACATTTTTCTTTAGAATTTAATGATAAGCTAGATCACAGCATTAATACATCTCAATTTTACTCCACAGCATGAGTTCTAACATGTACAGTACCTTTATCCTGTAAATATTTAATTCTTCCCTTCAAATAGCACTTGCAAAAATCTCATCGCAGCCTCTTCAAATTAAGTTCAGCAAAAATCCCTTTTTTCTGACGGTATTTTGTTATTTATACCGATAGAGAAGGACATCTTCTCTCAGGCACTTCAAAACGTTTTCTATCGGTATTGTTCTATTTTACCGTTAGAATAAATTCGTTTGTCTCACGGTATTTGTTGTCTGACGGTTTTTTCCTGTTTTTACCGATAGAAGACTCTGCCGCTTTGAATTCTCAAACGTGTCGCCATGCGTCGCCTTGGAAACTCTATAAGTACCTCGCCATGCGTCGCGGTATTTTGTTGTTTTTCTAATTCTCGAACGGTTCGACTCCTCATCTTCTCTTTCACAATGGCAACCTCCATGGGATCGTCATCCACGGCCTCCCCGGTAAGAACTCTAAATCTCCTCGGTTTACCCCTGTATTGTTAATCCATGTTCAGTTCATTCTTGACCTGTTGATTTGCACAGGGAATGGTAGCCGTGGAAGACATTGCCAAAGTGAAGGCTGACCTGAGGGCCCTCCAGGAGGAGCACAAGCTCCTTACAAACAAGCACACTCAGCTACGGCTTGACCTTGACGATCTCTTCCAGCGCATTAAGCGCATGAAGACGGATGGTGACAATGCTAGGGCGAGGACGAGGCGTCTTCGCGAGGAGAAGAAAGCCGCGGATATGACCATCGCTGGCTGCGGTTTGACTATGAAGGATACCATAGCGAAGCTGAGGGAGGTCGCAGGCCTTCTTGACGCGGTAGTAATTGATCCTAGGGACAACTTGTCGCTAGAGGAGCCCTGCGTCCTGGCTGCAAGTCTAACTGACTCTATTCTACATGGAACCAGGGCTAAGACCACCCCTTGACCTAGCATTTTGGGTTTTTTTTTTTTTTGTAAGTGATAAAACAACAATGAATGAACAATTTCTTTTTATGTCAATTTTCCAATTTTCCGGCTATCTTCCATCTTTCTTTAACATTCTGCAGCTTTCAACCACGGTCTGTTTGATGTTAAATTGTATACCTTTTCATTACTCTGACGGTATTTTGTTGTTTTTACCGATAGAAAAAGGGCACACAAATCTCAAGCACTTAATCAAAAAAATTTTCTGGGGAAAATTGGGCTCACGGGATTTTTTTGTTTATACCGATAGAAAAGGGCACCTTTTCACTACTCTCACGGTATTTTGTTGTTTTTACCGATAGAAAAATGGCACCCAATCTCAAGCACTTTAAAAAAATTTTCTGTGGAAAATTGGTCTCACGGGATTTTATTGTTTATACCGATAGAAAAATGCATCCACTAATTCAAATATTTTTCCGGGAAATTTACTTTTTCTATCGGTATTATTTTGTTGTTTCGATAGAAAATTACATAAGTCTATCGGTATCATTTTGTTATACCGATAGAAAAGTTCCTCCGCTACTTTATTACTCGTACACGGCCCTTTAGTTTCCCTCCACTCGAACAGTTCCACCTTAGAGCACTGCGTCTCTTCGAGAGCGAAGAAAACCCCAACCTCCGCCGTGAGCACTCACTTCCTCTCTCCCACACGACGATCGCCGGCTGGACACTGGTTCGTCACTGCCACCGGTTCTTATTTTCGTCCTTCGCCCGCCGCTGCTGCGTTCTACACCGCCTCTCCATCACCAGAACTGATCGCCGCCGTAAATACCCTAATTCGTCGTTCTATTTCCAGCATCTTCTTTATTTGATCCTAGTGTTTTGCACGTACTAATTCTTCGAGTTTTGCAATTACACTAGGGTTCCCTATTGTGTTGGCTTATGTACATTCCGCAGGCAATGTTGATTTTAATTAGGGTTTACATAATATGTTCCAGTGCTGTAATGAACCTGTTTTGAGATTTTAACTTCTCTATACTACTGTATGTGTGATCAATTGTATCCAACTGCCATGTAATGCAGATTATATGTTGGAGGTGTTCTTACACATATTCTATCGGCAGCTCATGTGTTTACCGATAGAAAATTTTTCTGCACAAGTAGTAAAACTTAATTTGGATCTGGAAGGACATGAGCCATGCAATGTACTAGTTTGGTTGGGAATTTTTACTCACTTCGTACGAATATATGGCAATGTGGATGGGTCTTCGATGTATATGTTTCAAATGCCTATATACATGACTTTTCCCAACCTAATAGCTGTGAAGTCCTGATGACTCACATACAGGCTAGGCTAAAGATTATGCACAGTGGCACTTAGATGCTTGTGTGCATATTTACGTGTGAAATAATAATGCTGGCCCATGAATATTAGTGTAGCAAATCATCGAGAATGTTATGTGATGACAGTGAATGGTGGCTTGTCAACAAAATTCCATATATAGAGAACATTGTTATGTTCTATCGGTATCTCACGTGTTTGCCGATAGAAAAATTGTCTTGTGTGGAGGTAATTGTTATGGTCTATCGGCAGCTCATGTGTTTACCGATAGAAAATATTTCTGAAGAGTTCAGTAAGTAATTTATGCATGTATTTTTTTTTGTATTATTTTCCCTTTTGCCGCCCTAGTTAGTCTCCAGTCCTGGGCTGAGTTATGGAACTCCAAGGCGAATTAATTGCCATATATATGGTTTGTTGAAGGTTTTGTAGGGGAAGACATGTCGTCGTCTTCATCGGATGGTACTAATGGTTCGACTAGGGCCAACCCCATCGTAACTACTGAAGATGGGGCTGTTACATCCCAGCGCAAGAGGGTGGGGCGAGGCGCGACGACGTTGGGGCATTTGGCCAAACGCACTGATCTTTCTTGTGAGTTCAACCAATTTGGGAGGCCGATTGGAAAGAATGCTGGGAGGTACGCGGCCTACGTTGGGCTGTTGGCGAAAGAAAGGGTGAAGATCACCGTCCAGAGCTGGAAGGACGTGACAGCGGATGAGAGGGATAGGTTGTGGGCGGAAGTGAAGGTTAAATGAACTGAAATCGCTGAACTCTTTCGTAATCATATTCTCTTGGCTTATACTAAAGTTTAACTAACTCGTGATTAATTGTATGCATTTTTCGGAAACAGGCTAAGTGGAACATCCCCGACGATACACCTAGGACTGCCTGCTTGAAGGACATGAACGGAACATGGAAAACCTTTAAGAGCTGGCTCGTCAGTAACTTCCTAGCTGCGGGGAAATCTCCTTGCGAGAAGTACCCCTTCATATCGGAGGAGGTATGGGAGGAATTCACCAAGCAGAAGGGGACTGAGGAGTTCAAGGCCCTTAGCGAGAAGAATAGGGCGATCCAGAAGAGGAACGACCACCCGCATCGGCTCGGATCCCGGGGCTATGCGGGGAAGGAGGAACAGTGGAAGAAGGAAGATGAACAAAATCCTGTCATCGACACCCCTGAGTTGCCGCTCTCCGAGATCCGGGATGAGAGGTGCAAGCGATGGTGGGGGGGGAGGGGGTCCGTGTCGTCCACGGGGTCTGTGCAGTTCGCAACCCCTGGGGACGCCGACTTTGTGAGGCGAATGGTAAGTTGGCTAACCTCGTAAACTGTGTGCTCACAAGTGTATATAAGGCAATTTGTCTCACAAGGTACCTTCAAATGTAACAGATCTCTTTTGAGAAGGAGGCAGCGGAGGGATTGTTTACCCCGCAGAGGGAGAACGACATCCTCACCCTGGCTCTAGGAAATTAGGAGCATCCCAGGCGGACACGGGCCGTGGGAGCCATTGTGTCGTGGAAGGCCGGTTTCGTAGATCCGGCTCCACCGAGGAAGAAGGCCCGCACCTGGAAGGAAAAGGAAGCTGACCTCTCCGATAAGATACGGGCTGAGGTACGGGAGGAGATGTGGGCGGAGATGCGGGCTGAGATACGGGCTGAGGTACAGTCTGAGGTGCAGACCGAGGTCGCACAAATGAGGGAAGAGTTTGCACGGTTGAGACAAGCATTGCTGGCCAAGAGTGCAGATGCGGATCCCCAGGACGACGGTACCCCGCGGGGTCGGATAAGCAGTTGCGCTTCGAAGGTACTCGCGGATCCAGTGGATCTACTTGAGGTACTGCAAGCCTTCATCTGTGCACTTAAGTTGATGCAAGCCTTCATCTGTGCACTTAATTGTTACAAATTTGCAGGGGCCGGAGGGCTGCATCCTACAGAATCACGTAGGCGCCGGGCAGGAAGTGGTTGGACACGGCTTCGTATATCCGTCTGGGCCGGATGTCCGGGTCCACTGTGTACCTCTGCGGTTGGGTTTCGCAAAGGTACAGGTGGACATGGCCATGCCGGGCTACAACGATTCTCCGTTGCCAGTCCCAACAGAGGAACTGCAGACACTTGCTGAGGCAGTGGGCTCCTACGTACAGTGGCCCAAGAAGTGTCTTGTAATACAACCGGTAAATCCTACACATTTTAGATTACATCCTACTCAGTACACTCAACTTGCATAATCTAACATATGTGCTCATTAATTGAAGTGGCCTGCCGCGGGGCTACCAGGGGACTGCGCCCCCAGCTCGGGGCATGAGGGCCGATCTCGTGCGAACCTGGACACATCAAAGACGGCCTCGACCCCACCCAGCGCATCCACGCCTCCACCTCGGAAGAAAGCCGCCATCACCTCGCCCTTGCCTTCGAAGGTACGCGCTCAGTCCCCAGCAAAAGGCAAGGGCGGCAAAGGCAAGGGCAAAGGCCGACAGGGACTGCCGCGGACGTTCACGAACGCGCTCCCACTCCTGTCGGAGGCATCTTTGCGGAAATTGGATCGATCAACCAGAGACCTCCACGACTGGTACCTACATCGAGCTCGGCGCAGCCTGAACTTCTTAGTTCCCTACAGGCCTGGGCAGTTCCACCGTGAGCCCGGGACTATATCCGTGGCACACGAGGATCTGTTCGACCTCTACAACTGGTGGGAGCTCGATATGTCCATCATACGGACTGGAGTCCTGTGAGTTTGCTGATGCTATGTATTGCTGTTTTCTAACTCTGTTTGCTAACTCTGCATTAATGTTGCAGTTCATTTGAATACTGAGTAACTTTCTATGAAATTAATATTAATCTCGTCCTTCGCATGCAGATGCATTTACAGGCTAGCATCGGAGGCTGCGTGTGACAAGGTGGGTTTCCTCGACCCAGAGAAAATAAGCCTCACAATGCTAGAGCAGGACGCCGCGCACGCTGAGCAGTACATATCCAGCGCGCTGATGGCGCAGCAGGACAGGGACTTCATTCTGGTGCCGTACCACCAAAGGTTAGTGCATTTCGTACTAATTTAACTCAATCTTGTATGTTACACCTGAGATGTACTTTGAGCTAGCGGTCCTCTTTTACGTACAATGCAGGGGCCACTCAATCTTGGCCTCATCGTGATCTGTCCGCCGAGGAACGAGGTGTACTACCTCGATTCGATGCGTGACAGATTATCGATGGAATATGTGCTCAAGGGGAATATGGAGGCGTAAGTAACTTATATGTTTGATTTATATTTTGACCTCACTAGCTAATGATAATAAATTAACTGGCAATACTAACTGAAATGCAGGGCTTTTGATAAATATGTGTCCGCTGGAGGGAGGCATGCCGCACCGCAGGGCTCCGTACTAGCTTGGAAAGAATATGAGGTACTCACGAGACTTTTTGTTTATGCTTAATTAGTTTATGGAAACAATATATAGCTAACATGTCTTCGCATATGCAATTATCTCAGTGCCATCAGCAGCCGCAATCGTGGGAATGCGGGTTTTATGTGCTGTGCTACATGTACGACCTAGTGCAGACAAACTTTTCCCGATTCCCCCAGGTAAGCATCGATAGCTAACTCAAATTTCAAAAATGGGTGTCACGTTCTAAATTAGGATCGAAGTTAGTTACTCAGTATGCACACATGCTTGCAGATCGCCATGTCGAAAGACCAATATGAAAATGCAAAGATTATATATCTTCGACAAATCTGGGCACAATATGTCATGGAGGAAGTAGCGCCCAACCATCCAGCATGACAATTTTCTCCTTTTTGTGTACTCTGCATAGACTGTTCATATACATGTGAATAAATATATATATGTGAATAAATGTCCACATTGGATTGCAATCTGTATTTGTCCATACATATGTGAATAAATGTGAATAACTGCCTAATGTGTCAATTTGTTCTGTGAATTTACCTTGCATCTGTACTGTATTGTGTATCCAATCTATACTATATTGCATCTG
This sequence comes from Pharus latifolius, assembly GCA_019359835.1. Classification (NCBI taxonomy): domain Eukaryota; kingdom Viridiplantae; phylum Streptophyta; class Magnoliopsida; order Poales; family Poaceae; genus Pharus; species Pharus latifolius. The sequence continues at coordinate 17,321,994 of CM033326.1, read as the reverse complement.
TACTGTATATGTGAATGTACTGTATTGTGAATACAAATAAGTACTGTATATGTGAATGCTCTATCGGTAAATTCATCAACAACCGAGAGACTACTGTACTTTTTTCTATCGGTACAATCAAAATTAACCGTTAGAAGAGTGTGACCTTTCCTGCCGGTGAACTCATACATATCCGATAGAGTACTAAGCTTTTTTCTGTCGGTAATATTGTAATTAACCGTTAGAATAGTGGTACTTTTCCAACCGCTGACGACGAGTTTTCTATCGGTACACTCCTAATATGCCGATAGAATATTATGCTTTTTTCTGTCAGTAATCTTGTAGTTAACCGTTAGAATAGTGGTACTTTTCAACCGCTAGCGACGAGTTTTCTATCGGTAAACTTGTAAGATGCCGATAGAATAGTATGATTTTTCCTATCGGTAAACTTATAATTAGCCGTTAGAATAGTGGTACTTTTCCAACCGCTGACGACGAGTTTTCTATCGGTACACTCCAAATATACCGATAGAATATTATGATTTTTTCTGTCGGTAATCTTGTAATTAACTGTTAGAATAATGGTACTTTCCCTGCCGCTGGACGTAAGACTACGACGGGTTTTCTATCGGTAAATTCATAATATGCTGATAGAATAGTGAACTTCTTCTGTCGGTTATTTACCGATAGAAAATGTCCAGTCTTGTTCTATCGTGTCTAGCTCTATCGGTACAAAAACCGATAGTAGAAGGGTGTTTTTTACCGATAGAAGACTGCATTTCTGTACTAGTGATATGAGATGGTCCTCACATAAGGTGTTTTCTTTTTCATTTGCATTACAAAAAGCTGTGGTCCGAAAAGCCAAGTTTTTTTTTAAAGTGGCTCCATCCAGCGAGTCGCCGGATAAAAGGGTTTATAAGATTAAAAATATATGGTATCTGCATACATAGAAAAAAATTTATAAATAACCCAAAGCAAAAAACTAATTTGAGAAATAACACACAGTTTAACGAAATTGCGAGACTAATCTGGTCGGGCGCGAGAAGACACTTATCATGGGTTTGAGACGCGACAGTAAGCAATTGCCACCTTTTCCTTTTTCGACCAGCAAGATGAATCTTTTACGTTCTAGAGCCGCGACAGAAGGAAAATCACCTTTTCATGTTTTCGACCTCATATTTTCCATTCTGGATCCGCGACAATAACCTTTTCCATTATGGAACCGCAACAATAGCCTTTTCCATTCTGGAGCCGCGATAGAAAAGTGATTTTCTCAATTTCTCCTTTGGTCGTTTCCACTGTAATGTCACATAAAATAATAACTTTTTTTATACTTTCCTTGTCCATTTCTCCTCTGGTCGTTTATACTTCTCCTCTGGTCATTTTCATTTCAAATAATTAACCTTCAAAGTTGGGAAAATCTCTGATTAGTGCTTAATTGGTTTAAAAGGTCAAAAATCATCAATTCCTATCAAAATGTATTTAAAACATTTTTAGAGGCTTTGGATGAAAGAAAATTGATTTTAAAATGTTTTTATTAAAACTAGCTTCAAAACGATCTTTGACGATCTTGTTTTGTTAGCGAAATCGGTTTCGAGTGCAAATCAAAATTTGTTTGGATTTTTCCAAAACTTCCTTTACAAAACTCCTAGATATTATTTCCCTGAATATGTTTGCAATTGAAAATTTTCTCAAAAGAGTTTTAGTTTGGAATTTATGGGTGTTTGAATCGCACTAAAATAAACTTGCTTTGACCCAAAATATCTTATACTTGCAAAATATGACTGTAGCTATGTCTATGGCCTTTACTTCTAAACTTTGGCTCAAAATGATATGACTTACTCATGTAAGATCTTTCATGTCAAAAATATGATGAAAATCAAATTTGAAGTCAATTTGTAAAGGTTTGCTCAATTTCAACCTTCTTACTTAACATGAAGTTCATTTGATCATAACTATTGATTGGAAAATACTTTTTGGAAAATTCCTTTTTCAAAATGTGTGTCATGCATTAAAAATAATTTTTTAAAATTTTCATTCCAATTGGATTCAATTTGAACAACATTTGATCAAATATGAAATCTGTAAATTCAGACTTCTCGAGCTTTTTGGCTGAATCGTCATTTTTATTTCTCTCAATGGTTGGCTATTTAAAGAAAGTTTCTACATGATATTTTATCGTCTATGGTTGTTCTATACTTTCCATTTATTTCAAAATATTTGGAAGTTATTTGCGTGATTTTTCAGGTGCTTTTACATGTGTAAAATAATTTACTCAAAACCTAAAATCTGAAACCTTCACGCTGGTCAAATTTTGTCTTTTTCATATCTTGTTGTTGGCTCCGATTTTGGCTTCATGGTAAAAGGAAAATTTGTTCCTCATCATCTTAGTTATCTCTAGAATTTATTTAGAATTTTTGGACCTTGTTTGTATAGTTTTCTATGATTATAAAGAAGCAATATTGTTTAAGAAAATTTTCAGTCAAATTTAATTTTAAGCTCTCATTTCCTTCAAATAACTAAAAATTTGAATTTTGGATCTTCATGGAAAGTGTATGTGTTGATGTTATTTATCTCTATGCAACTTTTCATCATTTTTGGTGTTTGTTTGGATGGTTCCTCGATTTGAATTCATTTCAAATTGCTCATTTTCATAAAAAATAATATGATACATTAAGGGGGAATACTTCAAACTTCATTGAAGACCTACATACCTCATATATGTGTTAAAATGGATAAATATGCAAGGATGTTGCTAAGATTATGAATTTTGGCCAAAAAAGTCAACAAAATCCTAAAAGCGGTCAAAGTTTTCAAAATAGGCTCGAAACTTTCAAAACATGCTTCAAACAATGTTTCAAAGGTTTTGAAAGTCGGAAAATTGAATTTTGAGCTCAAATATCTATTTTCCCAAAATTTGGAACTTCAGGGATCTTGTTTTGTTTCAAAACGTCGCATTCTCTCAAAACAAGATACATTGAGTTTTGGCAAAAACTTTCTACACAATATTTTTAGAACTCAAACCCTCGAAGATAGTTCATGTTGAATATTTTCCCAAAAGACCTATGATTTCCAAGTTATTCTCTTTCAAAGGTTGCCAAAAAATTATTTTTGACCCTAAAATACCCAAAACTTGCATATTGTGAGTTTGGCTATTCTAGCCGGATTTTGTTCCATATCTAGGCTTGGGTATTTCAAACTCATACAAATCCAAATATTTTAAAAAACATCAAATTTGGTTGAAAATTGGCTACTTGATGAACACATTTCAAAAATACCTCTATTACCCCTCCTAACTCTATTTCAAATCAAATTGAATTGATATTTTGCAAAATCTACTGGATCGATTCAAAAATGTCCCAAATACATGTTCTTAGGGTCAAATCAAATATGGGACAAATTAGAACCAAATTGTATCAAAATGCTAAATTTTTCTGAAATTTCATACTGCTTTTGCAAGGTTTCAGCAAAGGCCGTACTTTGGCAGGCTGTCGTGGACTTTTTCTACCCATGTGCATTTCAGTACAGGTATGCATGTATATCTTTTTCCTAAAGTGATTCAAGACAAGCATACATGTGACACATAGTGATTCAAGACAAGCATACATATTTCAGTACAGGTATGCATGTATATCGTTTGTTCATTGTCATTTGCTTCTGTTGCTTATTATTATGATTACCCTCTTGTGTGGTTGATGTCAAAGCGGAAGAGAGAGCAAGTCGATTGTTTCATATATAGCTATATGAGTGTTCTACATGCCTTATTGTCTTGCTTTTGTTCTTTTTGGATGATTAATGCCATAGAGGGAGAGAAGAAAAAGCATGGTGATGCACATAAGAAAAAAAAGGAGTGGTGATGCATATAGGGGGAGCTTATGAACTTATTACTCTTTTCATGCATTTGATCTTGTGTTTATGCATCATATTTTTTGGTTGTCATCAATCACCAAAATTGGGGAGATTGTTGAATATAGGCCCTGTTTAGAGTTTCGGTGATTAATGACAAAGAACGGAATTAATGCGTTTATTCTGAGTGGTTTAAGTTTCAGATCAAAGCATGATAACGTCATGACAAAAGAGGGAGATAAAGAAAACCCCATGACCGATGGCCGAGATAAAGATGAAAATTAAGGTTCATTTCTTTGTCTTTTACCTGTCGTTGGTGGTGAAGTCGACCGGATTCATTCTTTAAGTTTTAGATCCATCGGTCATACTATTAAGAGTTGTGGAGCCCTCGAAGTATTATATTGAGATTGCAAATTGGAATTAAAATTTTAAAACCACGTATTGATCCCTCCTCTAGTCAGCGTCCTTTGATCAACACAGTTTGGTGGCAAAAAATCTTATGGAAGATCCCCTAGTTCAATGGCATAAAAAAATCTATGATTATCTTGAATTAGGACAAAAAAGGAAATGTCACACAAAATCTCTGTGCTAAGTCGTTTGAATAGAAACTATGAGGTTCGGCTTAGGCACAAGTTTGTTCATGGTACATTGGAGAGCTGGCCAGGTGCATGAATGTAGAATCGTAAATGGGGCTATGGAATGTAGATGCAACAAGTCTTAGTTGCTTCACATTTCTTGCTCTCATGTTATCACTACTTGTGCACTGCCAAGAATTACTCCAACATAGTATATATCAAAATATTACACTCTAGAGTACCTGGCGAAAAATTGGGAGGGCATCTTCCACGACTTTGTGGCGAGAGGCAACTATCGAGACATATCGCCGGATGATACCTTTAGGTGGATCCCAGATAGGAGGCTTCAGGTGACCCATGTTGGCCAACATTGAACGAGAAAAATCCAAAATGATATGGATGCGGGGGAGTGCAAAGACGGACTTCGTAGATGCACTATTTGTAAGCAGCTTGGTCACAATAGGAACCAATGCCCTCATGTGGCCAGTACATCAGTATCTACGAGAAACTAAAGCATTGTTTCGCCGAGAAGATCTCTCTTCCGGGAAATTGGCCCCCCTTTTTCGTGGTGCGGGCGTGCCAGTATACATAAGTATACACATAAAAGAACATATAATGTACAATCTTAGGAGACAATGTACTTTATTAATTCTTAAAAGAATTTACAAATTACAAATCCCTTTGGGATTTACAAGCTCTCATTGTGCCAAGAAAAATACATCTTGACTTCAGAAGACTGCATGGTTCATGGTTCCTCAGGGCTTTTGAAAAGCTCCTGGTTAATTACATCTGCAAAACGAGTTCACAGAAAACCTCTGATTAAGCTGTGTTGATGATCGTCGTCTTCAAGCTTCAAAATAACTTTTGCCCTTGATAAATGACTGCAATGCATATGCTCATGCATGCAAATATGCAAATCCAGAGCCTCGTCAGTCTATGGTACTATCACAAAATATGGCCTTCGCCTCATCGGTGCCCGGCCAGGGGGTTGTTCGGCCTCGTCGGTCACGAACAAGTAAATGCCTTCGCCTCATCAGTACTCGGCATGAATAGTGTCCGGCTTCGTCAGCCACCGACAAAAAGCATGTCGTCTTCGCCTCATCAGTACCCAACGACATGAAAAAGTGGATGGAATAACTTGTGATAGCATCTTGACTTCCTTAGCTTCAGGAAACACATATTGCATGATAGGCAGCACATCGGAACGTTCATCAATGGCTTTGATTGCTTTGACAACTTCTGACATCATTATGATCCTCTGATCTACTTGAAACTTGGAGGAATAGTTTTTGGACAGATATTCCATTGATCATCAAAGTTTGAGATCAATCGGACCGTCGGATCGGAAACTATCTTCAATGCAATGTTCATATATCAAGCTGAAATTCAGTGAGACAGAACTTAATTGCATTGGTCTTCTGGAGATCTTCTTGACTTTAGATCGAGGTTAGAATTGGAGGAGTTGCTTCACCATGAGCCTACTATTCACCATAAAAAATTTGGGGTCGATCAGGATTCTGGATCAGAATTTATTATCGATCTTCTCCCGTGAGACAAGCTGAAACGTCTTCTGGACAGAGCTATCTCCTGATCGAATTTCGATCTTAGAGATCTCCGATCGGCTTGAAACTTGAAGTACATGTTGCACCTGTACTCCCCTGTTATTCATAAAATATTAGGGTCGATCGGTCCTCTGGATCAGAAGTTATCGTCGATCTTCTCCCGTTCAGGCAAGCTGAAACGACGCTGGACAGAGCCGATCTCCTGATGGAATTTTGATCTTAGAGATCTCCGATCGGCTTGAAACTTGGAGGACGTGTTTTACCTATACGTCTCTGTTCGTCATAAAAATTTCGGGTCGATCGGGCTTCTGAATCCGAAGTTATCGCCGATCTTCTCCCGTTCAGGTGGGCTGCAACGGCGCTGGACAGAGCCTCTCTTCTGATCGAATTTTGATCTTTGATAACTCCGATCGGCTTGAAACTTGAAGGCCATCTTACACCTGTACGTCTCTGTTCATCATAAAAATTTGGGGTCGATCGGACTTCTGGATCAGAAATTATCGCCAATCTTCTCCTGTTCAGGCGGGCTGCAACGGCGCTGGACAGAGCGTCTCTTCTGATAGAATTTTGATCTTAGAATCTCCGATCGGCTTGAGACTTGGAGGACATGTTGCACCTGTATGTGTCTGTTCGTCATAAAAATTTGGGGTCGATCGGGCTTCTGGATCAGAAGTTATCACCAATTTTCTCCCATTTAGGCGGGCTGCAATGGCGCTGGACAGAGACCCTCTTCTGATCGAATTTCGATCTTAGGGATCTCCGATCGGCTTGATACTTTGAGGACATGTTGCACCTGTACGTCTCTGTTCTCCATAAAAATTTGGGGTCGATCGGGCTTCTGGATCAGAAGTTATCGCCAATCTTCTCCCATTTAGGCGGGCCGCAATAGCGCTGGACAGAGCCTCTCTTCTGATCGAACTTCGATCTTAGAGATCTCCGATCGGCTTGAGACTTGGAGGACATGTTGAACCTGTATGTCTCTGTTCTCCATAAAACTTTGGGGTCGATCGGGCTTCTGGATCAGAAGTTATCACCAATCTTCTCCCATTCAAGCGGGCTGCAACGGCGCTGGACAGAGCCTCTCTTCTGATCGAACTTCGATCTTAAAGATCTCCGATCGGCTTGAGACTTGGAGGACATGTTGCACCTGTACGTCTCTGTTCGCCATAAAATTTGGGGTCGATCGGGCTTCTGGATCAGAAGTTATCACCAATCTTCTCCCATTCAGGCGGGCTGCAACGGCGCTGGACAGAGCCTCTCTTCTGATCGAACTTCGACCTTAGAGATCTCCAATCGGCTTGAGACTTGGAGGGCATGTTGCACCTGTACGTCTCTGTTCGCCATAAAAATTTGGGGTCGATCGGGCTTCTGGATCGGAAGTTATCACCAATCTTCTCCCGTTTAGGAAAGCTGAAAACGGCGCTGGAACGGCTAGCACGAGCACCACGGACGGGGCCTCCATGTTTGGTATGATACATAATGCATGCTATGCATATGAGCAAGGCTCACCCATTGCGCCGATCTTCTTATCCTGTTCGCCTTTGTGAACCTGTTCGTCTATCTGTCCGCCTCTGGCACGTGTGCTTCTGGACCTGTACGCCTATCTTGCCTTGCGCCTGCGTGTACCTGCCTCTGAGCCTGCGTTGGACCTAGACCTGCTTGCTCTCTAAAGGATAACACCCCCTCTCTATTTATAGAGGCTCCAGATTGGTTGCAACCATCCAACAACCAGAGATATTTAGGGGATTTGAATTCAAATAGGAGATATATTTTCTTATTTAAATAAACAAAAAGATAAAAAGAGATATTATCCGCTTTTTTGAATTTGAATAGGAGATAGATTTTTATTTATTTAAATAAAAGAAAATGTTAGATATAAATCCTATTCGAACTCGGGCTGCATGTCAGTTTGACCAGGTTGTTGACACATTTGATCACGTTTGACCACGTTTGACCAGCGTTGACCAACATTGACCAAGTTTGACCAGGCGTTGACCAGCGTTGACCAGGTTTGACCAAGCGTTGACCAGCGTTGACCAGGTTTGACCAATCCAGTTTTGACCATTTTTTGACCAGTGGAATGTTGTCCTGATTTTTATCATCATTTTTTTACAACAAGTATATATATTTTATTTTAGCCCATTTGGCCATATGAGTCTTTTCTAATGAATTTTTATTACAAAAATTCATCAAACAAATGCCCCTCGCCGAGTTGAGTTCGTGCGCGAAGCAGCTCAAACTTGGCGAAACCGACTATTATTTCTGAGTCGCGACACTTGAAACTAGCGTCGAGCAACGAAATTTGCATGTAATTAACTTACAGATGCTTTGGTCGAAGATGAGGCGATCGAAGAAACCGTGGTCACTGATGCTACTCGTTGTGACCAAAGAGTTGTACAAGAACTTTTCTTGATGATGGTCAGAGGTGGAAGCTATGCGACAATTAAAGCCTTGCAATTCTGCCGCATCCTTCTAGCTACCATAGAGCCAACTAGCGAGGGGAATTGATAGTTTCATCGCAAATGATCCACTGTCATTAGTCTTCCTTGTTGGATCAAGGATGCCGACTAGAGGGGGGGTGAATAGGAGGCTTTTAAAAACTTCAAAACTTAAAAAAAATAAAGAACAAATCAAAAACAAATAATATAAGCAAAGGATAGAGAACGAACACAACAATTTTTACCGAGGTATAGGAGACTCGCCCAGTCTCCACTAATCCTCGTTGAAGCACTCAAATCACTTGAGTCTTGCCTCAATATCCACAAAGGATATTATCACTAGTGGTTGCTCCTTGTCCACTCCGGAAAGGCGAGCACCGATGCCTTGTACACACTTGTCGAGCCTCTCCGACAATCTCCGAACGGAGAGATCAACGGCCATGCCTCCGAACCGTCTAGGTGAGGGCGCTCACCAAGAGTAAAAGGCAGCGAGGTCTTTTCTAGACCTCCAAATACGCACCGAGAAGCTAAGTGAATGCAAATGCAAAAGAACTGAAACACTCGGTGGATCGGAAAACACTCGACTTGATCAAAAGACCAAGATTTTAAGTGAAAAACTAAAGCTCAAGAGTGTATAAGAAATGCTGCTGCTTGTTATATAAAACTTATGCCCAAAGCCCCTTTTTATAGCCTCAAGAATCAAATGAACCGTTGGAGCTAGGGCTGAAAATCAGCAACCCAAACTGACAGTCAGTTTGCCTAACTGACAGTCAGTTCAGTGCACAACGGCCGACAAAATTTACGGAACAAACTTTGCTAGCCGTTTGTGGTCGAAAAAGGAAAGCTGAAACTCACAACTGACAGTCAGTTACACAAACTGACAGTCAGTTCGACCACTAACTCGACCAGAAACAAATAGAAACTCAGTTAAAAACACTGTGGTCGAATCACCAACTGACAGTCAGTATGGACAAACTGGCAGTCAGTTTAGTACAAAAAGTTTGAGCCCAAAATACACCCTCTCTGGACAAATGTCAGTTAACACGAACTGACATTCAAACTGACAGTCAGTTTAGCAAACTGACAGTTAGCATGAACAAAAACAGAAATAACTTTAAATCCAGAAATCCAAAAGAGGTGTTTAATAGCTCGTTGGAAAAATAATTTCAAGGGCTACAATTTTGTCAACAGAAGCAAAAGCTAGATCTTCCTAGATCTTTCCATAAAATCGAAAAACTCTTCTGCTGTCAAAAACTGAACTGAAAAACCAGATTTTTCAAATAAGTTCAAAACCAAATCCAACCAAAAAGATGCAATGCATTGACCTAGGTTTTCTCAGTTTGTGTTGGAGATAAAGAGAGGACTTTCGCCACCCCTCTTTATAGTACGGTTTAAAACTAGAAAATAATTTCCCTAACCGATCATCTCCAAACACTGAGATCGGTAAAAAATAAAATCTTATAATACCTTAGGTCTTTCGCATCTTCATGATTTGCGTCTTGTATTTTGCTCTTCTGCATCTTGTGCTTCACTCCAAGTCGGGTTCATCTTGATCATCTTGTATTTCTTCCCAACTGATCCCTGTATCAATCAATCTCGAAAGCACAATTAGTCCGGAACACTTTGTCTTCATTAATCATCAAAATTAGGGTTAGGCATAACGGCCTAGATGCAACAATCTCTCCCTTTTTGATGATTGATGACAACAAGTGTTCAACAATAAAATAAACAAATAACTCCCCCTGAGTATATGCATCTCATCATATCAGAGCATAAACCAACACATATACATCAGGGTATCTCATATATAACCAAGTCACAGATATGCAAATATCACTAAATCATATCAGAGCATACATATCTCAAAATCAAGACATCACATGTATCAAGGTATCAGAGCTCAGAAACCAAATCATCATATATAAATCAAGGTATCAGAGCTGATCAGATAAACATATCACACACAGACATATCTGATAATCAAAGACATCTCCATATATAAAAATAAACATCTGTTCAATACAGCAAAAGACTAATGATATCCAAAATACTTCTCCCTCTTTGGCATCAAGCACAAAAAGGGAGGCAATACAAGAGATGGAGCCTAATGCTCATCATCTGAAGAAAACCCTAGGACGGTTGTATCTCCGGAGCCAGCTGGAGATGCAGTCGGGTCGACAACTGGGGAGGCCGGAGGAGTCGCAGCTGCAACAGGAGCTGGAGCTACAGAGGCTGGATCAGCAGCAACGGGAGCCGGAGCTGGTGCAACAGGAGCTGGATCAGCAGATCCTGAAGCTGAGCTCGGAGAAGACGCAGCCTGGCGGGCCCTCTTTCGAGGGACCGAAGATCCGGGAGCAGGCAGGCGACGCAGAATCTCCTCCTGCTGAGCAAGCAAACGGAGCAACACCTGGTGATGCTCTGCCTGAGCGCTGAGGATCTGCTGCTGAGTCTGGAGAACCTGCTGGAGCAAGGAAGGCGATGCCGCGGAAGATCCGGCACCAGGGTCTGAAGGGGGTGCTGGGTCGGACTCCTGAACTGGAGCCTCATCCGCTGACTCCCCCGCAGCATCATCATCTGATGCGGGAGAATCAGGGCCAGCAGCTGCTGTAGGACGAGCACCGAGCCGGCGATCAGCCTGGCCCGGAGGATAGAAGAGAAGAGGACGATGGGGCCGTGGCAGCTCAGTGTCGACGGCCCGGATATGAAGAAGCACCGCCATGATATACGGAGCGTATATCAGCTGACGGCACGGGGAAAGAAGGACGTGCTGAATCTCACTGATGATGAGATCAGCGACGTCGAATGGCTCCTCCTGAAAGATCGAAATCAGGACGTGGAGGGCCAGATAGGTGATCCTAGCCCTATCTCCGCTCATGGGGACCAGTGTGAGACGGAGGATCCGCAGGGCTAGGTCTACATCGCGGCGCAGGCCGGCAATGTGACGGAGCTGGAAGGGGACGGAGTAAAGCATGGCCACCTCCCGACGCTCGAGATCAGGAAGAGTGTGGAGCTGGCGACCAGAAGGAGGACGCACCAGTCCGAGCGCGGACTCCAGCTGCTCCTTCGTGACGGTGTAGACCTGGAGGCCCGTCATGAACGTCATGAAGTCGCACTGAGGGGAAACAAAGAAAGTAGAATAAAACTGGCGAATGGGCCCCTCAGCCCAATGCAAAGAGGAATCGGCGACAAGGTCGCGGATCCCTACAGTGCCAAACAGATCTGTGAGGGTGGTGATGCCTGTGCGAGAGGCGATCGTCCCCCACGACAGAGAGCGGTGGGCGAAGATGGGCGCGCGGCTATAGACACTGGTAAACAGGTCTAAATGGAGGTTGGTGTAGCAGGTGAGGATCTCGCATGCGTCGCGACCAGTGGGACGCGGCGACAGATACGGGTTTGTCGAGCGGAGCGTCCGAAGACGGCTAGCGTGCCACCGGGAATAATCCACGGGGACACGCTCAGGCGGGGGCGAAGGCCGGGTCTCGGACGTTTGACCCGATGAACGCTGGCTGTTTGCCGCGTTCTTTCGTCGGGCCACGCGTCGCGAAGGACCGGGCTGATCAGACTTGATGAAGAACCAAAAAGAGAAGGAGGCGAAACTACCTGAGCAGGGAGACGAACAGATTAGCCGAAACAGAAGAGGTCGTCGGCCGGAGATCTGCAACAACTCCCAAGATGACCGAAGGAAGGAGGCTCTGGATGACGAGGAGGATCTCACCAAAGATCTACGATGAGGTGAGGCCGAGCCGATGAAGAAACCGGAGAACAGAGGAGCAAAAACCGTCGAGGTTGAGACCGGCGAGGATGGTGGCGCCGGCGGTGAGAAGTTCACTAGCGACGAGAGGAGGCGCAAGGAGGCGGCGGCGCGGCACGGCGAGGAGGTGGAGCAAATGGCGACGGCGAGGGAGCACAAAAACAGAAACGGCGGCGAGAAAAGATGAAGAGGCAAGAAAAAGAACGAGGGTTTTAAGGGTTCTGGAGACCCAAACTGACAGTCAGTTCCAAACTCAGAAACATGGAACTGACAATCAGTGTACCATACTGACAGTCAGTTCACAGAACTGAGTTTTGAAACTGACAGTCAGTATATGAGACTGACAATCAGTTTGGGACTCGAACACGACCAGGAGCTACGACCAAAATCAAATGCACATAACTGACTGTTAGTTTGTGAAACTGACTGTCAGTTATGACATTGACTTCGACCAGAGACTAAGACCAGGCTCCTAACTACTGAACTGACTGTCAGTTAGAGGAACTGACTGTCAGTTTGGCCAATTTCGACCAGAAGCAGTCTAAGACTAGAGAGTGAATAAAATAATCTTATTTTATACAAACAACACATTTAGCACATCAACTAGCATTTGATATATCAATAATGTTCAGTTCACCCCTTAAAAAGCAGAATCTTGATTCATCTAAGGGTTTGGTGAAGATATCAGCTAGTTGCATATCAGTTCTAACATAATTCACATCAATATCACCTTTTGCCACATGATCTCTAATAAAATGGTGCCTTATTTCAATATGCTTAGTTCTAGAATGTTGAACAGGATTATTAGCAATTTTAATGGCACTTTCATTATCACACAAGAGTGGCACTTTTTCAAAAATGATTCCATAATCCAAAAATGTCTGCTTCATCCATAATAATTGAGCACAACAACTGCCTGCAGACACGTATTCAGCTTCAGCTATGGAGAGAGCTACAGAATTTTGTTTCCTAGATGACAATGATACTAAGGATCTCCCCAACAGCTGACAGCTACCAGATGTGCTTTTACGATCAATCTTGCACCCAGCAAAATCTGAATCCGAATATCCAATTAATTCAAAATTTGCATCTTTAGGATACCACAGTCCTAAACTGGGATAACATTTTAAATACCTAAGGATTCTTTTAAGAGCAGTTAAGTGACATTCCTTAGGATCAAACTGAAATCTAGCACATAAGCACACACTAAACATGATATCAGGCCTAGATGCAGTAAGATATAAAAGACTACCAATCATAGACCTATACAGTTTAGAATCAACCGATTTGCCGCTTTTGTCCATGTCCAGATGTCCATTGGTCGCCATGGGAGTTTTGATTGCCTTAGCGTCTTCCATCCCAAAGCGCTTGAGCAGGTCCTTCACGTACTTTGTTTGACTCACGAACGTGCCGTTCTTGAGTTGCTCGATTTGAAGTCCGAGGAAGAAGCTCAGCTCACCAATCATTGACATCTCGAACTCCCTAGACATCATCTCTCCAAACTCATGACAGAAATGTTCATTAGTAGATCCAAAGATAATATCATCAACATATATCTGACAAATGAACAATTCCTTTTCAATTTTCTTTGTAAAGAGAGTTGTATCAACCTTCCCAATTTTAAAACCTTTTGATAAAAGAAAATCTCTAAGTCGCTCATACCAAGCACGAGGAGCTTGTTTGAGACCATAGAGAGCTTTTGACAATTTAAATACATGGTTTGGAAATTTAGAATCTTCAAAACCGGGAGGTTGTTCGACAAACACAAGTTCAGAAATTTCACCATTTAAGAATGCACTTTTTACGTCCATTTGAAAAAGTTTGATATTAAAACATGATGCATAAGCAAGAAGAATGCAAATAGCTTCAAGTCTTGCTACGGGTGCAAAAGTTTCACCAAAGTCTAAACCTTCGACTTGAGTGAAACCTTGAGCAACAAGACGAGCTTTGTTTCTAATTACAACACCATTTTCATCTTGCTTATTTCTAAAAACCCATTTTGTTCCAATAACATTATGATCTTTGGGTCTTTCTACTAAAGTCCAAACTTCATTTCTAGCAAAGTTATTTAATTCCTCATGCATGGCATTAACCCAATCAGGATCATTTAAAGCTTCATTAACATGTTTGGGTTCTAAAGAAGATACAAAAGAATGATGTTCACAAAATGCAGCAATACGAGATCGAGTTTGAACACCCTTACTGACATCACCCAATATTTGGTCTAGAGGGTGATCCTTGGTGATCGTTTGATGCTGTCTTGGTGCTTCATCTGGTACGACTTCATTTTGATCTTGTTCTGGAGGATCAACATGAGATGATGATACATCTTGATCAGCATTCTCAACGTTGACATCGTCTTCTTGATCTTCTTCTCTTGGCTTGATATCTCCAATGGTTATGTTCTTCATTGCTTCTTGAAGATCTTCACCTGAAACTTCATGAGAGACTTGCTCCTTTTGCGAGCCATTAGTTCATCAAATTCGACATCACTAGATTCTTCAATGCAACTTGTATTTTTATTGAAAACACGATAAGCTTTACTAGTGGTGGAGTATCCAACTAGAAAGCCTTCATCTACTCTTCTTTGAAATTTACCACCAAAATTTCTTTTCTTAAGAATATAACATTTGCATCCAAACACTCGGAAATAAGAAATATTTGGCTTGCGCCCAATTAGAAGTTCATAAGGAGTCAAATTTAAAAGAGGATGCAAATAAAGCCGGTTTATAGAATAGCAAGCGGTATGCACGGCTTCAGCCCAGAAGCGTGTAGGAGTATCATACTCACTTAGCATAGTCCTTGTCATTTCTATAAGTGTTCGATTTTTCCTTTCAACACTCCATTTTGCTGTGGAGTGTAGGATGTGGAAAATTCGTGTTTGATTCCAAGAGAGTCACAAAAATCAAATAGAGTTGAATTAACGAACTCTCCACCATGATCACTACGGATTTTCTTGATGGATAATTCGAATTCAGTAGAAACCCGTTTTGCAAAACTTTTGAAAACATCGGGGGTTTCAGATGTTTGGGAAATAAAGAAAACCCAAGTATAGCGAGTAAAATCATCAACAATCACAAAAACATAATTGCTACCCCCGACACTTTGGAACTCGGAAGGTCCAAATAAATCCATATGAAGGAGTTCCAAAGGTTTGCAAGTCGAAAGAATGCACTTAGTTGGATGTGAAGTAGCTATTTGCTTGCCAGCTTGACAAGTGCTACAAGGTTTGTCCTTTTCAAAATTCACATCCTTTAAGCCAACAACCAAATCACGTTTTAAAAGTTTTCTCAATTGATGCATTCCAACATGTGCAAGTCGTCTATGCCATAGCCAACCTTTTGAGGTTTGAGAGACAAGACATGTTGAAAGAGATGCATCTTTTGAATGAAAATCAACCAAATAAAGATTTCCAAAATGAAAGCCTTTAAAGATCAAATTTTTATCTTTTAAACTTTCAACCAAAACTTCTTTTGGGAAAAATGTGCAACTAAAACCAAAATCGCAAATTTGTGCAACGGAAAGCAAATTGAAATTCAAAGATTTGACCAATAAAACATTTGAAATAGATAGATCATTTGAGATTGCGATTTTACCCAAGCCTACAACATTTCCTTGACGATTGTCGCCAAAGGTAATCTTTTGGTTCTCGCTTGAGTTGTCTTCTATTGAGGTGAACAACTTCTTGTTACCGGTCATGTGTTCGGAGCATCCGCTATCGAGCACCCAATGCCTCCCACCGGTCTTGTAGTTCACCTGCATACAAAGAATTAAGTTCTTTTAGGTACCCAAACCTTTTTGGGTCCTTCAATGTTAGCAATCAAAGCTTTGGACACCCAAATAGATTTCTTCTTTTTATTTAACATGGGTGCACCAACATACTTTGCAATAGCATAACCTTTCCTCGACTTTTGAAGCATGTAGCAAGTATCAAAGTAATTAGGAGTCATTAAGGGACACACTTCATGTGAATGACCGGTTTCATGGCATTTATGACAAAATGTGTTGCATGCTTTAATAAATATAGTTTTAGAATTTTGTTTCCTTCCTTTCTTTTGAAAATATCCTAATCTTTCTTTTCTAAAAGAACATTTTTGTTTACTAAGGATTAGATCAAGACATATTTTGCCTTTGTAGCAGTTTTCTAAACCTTTTCCAAGTTTTTCAACTTGTGCCTTAAGTTCATTATTTTCATTTAACATATTATCATTAGAAACACATGGAATATGATGACTACTAGAGGAAAAATCATCCAGATTACATGAAGTTGAAGCATCTACCTTAGATGAGGTATTTGTAACATCTTTTATGAGCATGCATTCATAAGATTCTTTAAGCTTGGAGTATTGAGCGCATTGGGAAGAATGTTCTTCCTTAAGTGCCTTATACTTCTTTTTAGTTTTTCCAAAAACTTCATTTAATTCGGTTATCATTTCAATTAAATCATCATATGAAGGATCGTTGATGTGTACCTTTTTATCGCCTTTAGCCATAAGGCAAATGGATGAACTAGTTGAGGTGTTGATGTTGCCGAGAGCTAATCCGGCCATCTTCTTGGAGCAACTTCTTTCGTTGTCGGAGTCGGAGTCGGAGCTCTCGCCTCCGGACATCCACTCTCCAAAGCAAGCTCCTTTGATTTCTTCATTTTTCTTCTTGAAGAACTTCTTCTTCTTGTTCCACGCCTTGTTCTTGTTTGGACATCTTGATGATATGTGTCCCTTCTCATGACATCCATAGCAAATGATGTCCTTGAAGTTGTTTTGCTTTTGCCCCTTTTGTCGTGTGTCAATGTTGACACCTTTCTTATGCAACCTTCGAAGGAGTTTTTAAGTGTTCTTTACCATGAGTGCAAGGTCTTCGTCGAAGGAGCCATCGCTTGAATCGTTTCTTGAGTTTGCTTTGAAAGCCAAAGCTTTCTTCTTCGTCTCCGAGGGTTCGGCCGCTTCCTTCTTCTCCTTCTTGTGCATCTCATGGGTGATGAGGTTCCCATAAAGATCGGTTGGTGTTGTGGTCGATAAATCGGAGTTTGTGAGAACCGTGACCAAAGTGTCGAAGCTTTCAGGTAATGCCCTAAGCATCTTTCTCACAAGCTCAAGGTCAGTAAAAACAACACCAAGACCCTTGAGTTCATTCACAATGTTATTTAACCGAGTGAACATGGAATCCACGGACTCGGTTGATGACATAGTGAATGTCTCATATTTTTGCCTCACCATTAGCAATTTTGCCTCTTTAACCTTTGTCGTGCCCTCGTAAATTTCTTCGAGGGTAGTCCAAACCTTATGAGCAGTCATGAGATTGCTCACACGGTTGAACTCATTCAAGGATAAACCAGCAAAGAGTGCATTTTTTGCACGGGCATTTAAATGCAGTTTTCTCCTGTCGTCCTCAGACTGACTTGCCGGATCATCCGGAGGAGTAAAACCGAGTTTAACAATATCCCATACATCAAGCCCCATGGCTTCTAGGAATACCGACATGCGCACTTTTCAATAAGGATAATTTGTCCCATCAAAGATAGGCGCACGACCGGTATGACCAAGAAGAAAGTCTCCACTTGATGACATCCTCTCTCTAGGCGGTAAAGCCTAATGAATCGAGAGACCACGCTCTAATACCACGTGTTGGATCAAGGATGCCGACTAGAGGGGGGGTGAATAGGAGGCTTTTAAAAACTTTAAAACTTAAAAAAAATAAAGAACAAATCAAGAACAAATAATATAAGCAAGGGATAGAGAACGAACACAACGATTTTTACCGAGGTATCGGAGACTCGCCCAGTCTCCACTAATCCTCGTTGAAGCACTCAAATCACTTGAGTCTTGCCTCAATATCCACAAAGGATATTATCACTAGTGGTTGCTCCTTGTCCACTCCGGAAAGGCGAGCACCGATGCCTTGTACACACTTGTCGAGCCTCTCAGGCAATCTCCGAACGGAGAGATCAACGGCCACGCCTCCGAACCGTCTAGGTGAGGGCGCTCACCAAGAGTAAAAGGCAGCGAGGTCTTTTCTAGACCTCCAAACACGCACCGAGAAGCTAAGTGAATGCAAATGCAAAAGAACTGAAACTCTCGGTGGATCGGAAAACACTCGACTTGATTAAAAGACCAAGATTTTAAGTGGAAAACTAAAGCTCAAAAGTGTATAAGAAATGCTGCTGCTTGTTATATAAAACTTATGCCCAAAGCCCCTTTTTATAGCCTTAAGAATCAAATGAACCGTTGGAGCTAGGGCTGAAAATCAGCAACCCAAACTGACAGTCAGTTTGCCTAACTGACAGTCAGTTCAGTGCACAACGGCCGACAAAATTTATGGAACAAACTTTGCTAGCCGTTTGTGGTCGAAAAAGGAAAGCTGAAACTCACAACTGACAGTCAGTTACACAAACTGACAGTCAGTTCGACCACTAACTCGACCAGAAACAAATAGAAACTCAGTTAAAAACACTGTGGTCGAATCCCCAATTGATAGTCAGTATGGACAAACTGACAGTTAGTTTAGTACAAAAAGTTTGAGCCCAAAATACACCCTCTCTGGACAAATGTCAGTTAACACAAACTGACATTCAAACTGACAGTCAGCATGAACAAAAACAGAGATAACTTTAAATCCAGAAATCCAAAAGAGGTGTTTAATAGCTCGTTGGAAAGATAATTTCAAGGGCTACAATTTTGTCAACAGAAACAAAAGCTAGATCTTCCTAGATCTTTCTAGAAAATTGAAAAACTCTTCTACTATCAAAAACTGAACTGAAAAACCAGATTTTTCAAATAAGTTCAAAACCAAATCCAACCAAAAAGATGCAATGCATTGACCTAGGTTTTCTCGGTTTGTGTTGGAGATAAAGAGAGGACTTTCGCCACCCCTCTTTATAGTACGGTTTAAAACTAGAAAATAATTTCCCTAACCGATCATCTCCAAACGCCGAGATCGGTAAAAAATAAAATCTCATAATACCTTAGGTCTTTCGCATCTTCATGATTTGCGTCTTGTATTTTGCTCTTCTGCATATCGTTATAATATTGAAGAAAAAAAATGCATGCCTACCCTTCAATACTATGGGAGCGATGCTGGCTGAGTATTTTATGTACCGCAAACGGCATACTTTAAACATACATGATGATCTCTCCAAACAGACACAAACTTATCACCAAATGTCCTTTCTATTGAGAAGACCCCCGGCCGCGAAGCGTATCCAGGAGATGTTTTTTATTTGCATTCACGCTTTTTAGAAAGAGCCGCTAACTTTTTGTGTGGTAGTAATATCTCCACATGTGATTCGTTAAAATAGGATCTTAATTTTTCCTCTAAAATCCATTTAATATCCCTCTTACTTCATATTCGGATTGATAAGTTAAACTAGATAGCTATATGAGTGAAACTAAACAATTTATTAATTTGTAGTAAAGGCTTCATATATGAAATTTCAATAAAGTCCTTCAAAAAGACTTTTCCCATAAGAAAGAAAAAAGAATTTACTATCTTTCTGAGTTACGTTTTAAGTGTTAAGGCTTAAGTTTATGGTTTAGTGCATTGGTGGTGTTAGTTTAGTTTAGGGCACAGGGGTTTACTTTGGAGTTTGGCGTATAGGCTTATAGGCTTATTTAGATTATCCTTAATCTATCGGTGTTTCATGAAGCGTTTCAATATAATATTCTTCAGCATATATTATACCACATGTGTGAAGCACCACTTAAAACACTTTCTACTCCAATAGAAGGAGTTTCGCGAGGCGCTTCGTACGGACTCACGAGTAAATTAAATTTAAATGATTTTAGTAAAATATTAATAATTTTTAATTTAAAATTCAAATATATGTGATATTTAGTCTCTATATGAAGATAATTTAAAGATCTATAATTTTTTCAATATGATCAAAATCTAAATTGAATTAGATTAATATATAAATCAAGAAACAAAAATTATATATAATTTGATCGCACCGACACAAAAAAAAAAAAAAATTCCGGGCGCCTAAGCGTTTTCTCTCCTGCATGCCAAAAGAAAAAATAATTTTTAATTCGAGGCGTCGATGGAAGCATCATCGTTGGAAAGAGTTTAAGGAGTTTAGAGTACTAGGTTTATTTATACTGTAGAGTTGTTGCTTTTAGGGACATATTCAAAAATTGATTGGGTTGGAAGGGGACTTTTTTGTCTACCGAAGTATTTTAATTATTAACTCTAACTTTGAAAGTTTCGCTTTTCGATTTTTTAAATATTTTATGCCTTGCAAAATTGTGTACCGTGGAATCATATACAATTCTTCAGTTTTTATTCTCGCTTTCCGGCATTCACTTTTTTTAAAACAATCAATTCAATTCTAATTATAATGTAATTCAATGAACTCTGATTAACAATCTATTTGAAACAGTAGATTTGTGATATCAAAAAGATTAGATTGGTACAAACATATCATCAATCAAAATTATAAATCACAAAATATTATTCTTAAATCTTATAATATCTTTAGAATCAGTATCTTACAATATATAATTACAATCGGCAATACAATTGTATTAATCTGATCGTTTGGATTCACAAGTCCATTGATCCAAATGAATCATAAATTGAAGTTATAAATTATAAGATATTGATTTTGAAATAATTGTAAGATTCAAGAACGATATTCTTGTGATCTATAACTTCAATTAATGATCTGTTTGTGTCGGTCAAATCACTTTGAAATTACAAATCCAATGATGCAAACAGATCTTTAATTGGAGTAATCGATCACAAAATATTGATACCGGAAGAATCATCGAATTGGCGTACATTAGAATTGAATTGATTTAAAATAAAAGAGTGAATGTTGGCCCACTCGCCATTCCAAATGGGAAAAAAATTTATAAATAGCCCAAAACAAAAAGATAATTTGTGAAATGACACACAGTTTAACGAAATTGTGAAACTAACTTGGTCGTGCGTGAGAAGACATTTATTGCGGGTGTGAAACGCGACAAAAACGGCCTGCCACCTTTTCCCTTTTCGACCAGCGACAGGTACATTTTCTATTTTGGAACCGCGACAAAAGAGCTAGCACTTTTTCCGATTTTGATCAGCACCTTTTCCATTTTCGACCAGCGACAAGAACCTTTTCCATTTTGGAACCGCGCAGTAAGCTTTCCAGTCTGGAGCCGCGACAGAAAAGAGAATTTCCCCAATTTCTCCTCTGGTCGTTTCCACTGTAATGTTACATAAAATAATAACTTTTTTATACTTTCCTTGTCGATTTGAAATAATTAACCTTCGAAGTTGGAAAATCTCTGATTAGTGCTTAATTGGTATAGCTTTTGCTCTAAGTTTCCAGCTAAATTCATGCTAAAAAATCTTTCGACGTGATATTTTATGTGAATTTTTGTATCATTTTTACAATCCGCTTTCACGGTTGTGTTTGTTATGTTTCAGAGATAATTCGTATAAAATTTGGAAGAATTTCGAGATTGTTTGGATAAAAAACGAAGAAGACCATGAAAATTGGATGAACCGGGACCCTGAAGGCCCAAACCCTAAGCATGGGCATTGGCATGGCCAATTTTAAATTTGAAGTCCGATATTTTGAAATTATTAATTGTTTGAAAAGATGGAACGCCACACTGAAAAGCCGAAACAAACCATTAGTACATATTATTTAGAAGTACATCCCATGGTGTGCTGACCCATTAACATATCTAATTATTAAATCGTCTCCCTCTTTTGTGATGCCTATCTCTCTAAAAAGGCGAGGGTGAATAAGTATCAGGCGGGTTATGTGGTCTCCGACCAGCTGCAGTAGAAGGTCCGTTGCGGTCTGACGACCCTAATGGTTGTGAAGGCTGTGTGGGTGGCGGAGCATCATGGAGTTGACTCGGTTGAAGTTCGTCATGCATGCGGTGCTTATGTGCATAGGAATTATCCATCCCCAGCATGTTGGACACCCAATCGTCATGCTCCCTCTGTTGTGCCATCCACTCAGCCTCAGCCCCCTGTGGCGCATGTATTGTCTGCTCCGACGGCTGACCCAAGATGCCCAAGATGGCCCCTCAGCAGGTTGTGCTCGCTGCGGAGGCATCCAAGGAGCAAAGTAAAGCTGGTTCACCCGGTCCAAATCCTGCTGATCCCAACGATGATCGTCTGCGGCTAGTTGCTCTGCGAAAGTCCTATCAGCAGCCTCTTGAACTCTTCTGATGTCCTCCGGGTCGTCGGAGTCGTCGGAATCATTGCCTCCTGGGCTAGATGTGTCAATGGCTCTCCTATATGTAGTGATCCATCTCGACGAGAAAACATTGACGATGAGTGTGGAAGAATTGATGGGGTGCTAGATGGGCCCGCTGTGTCAGTACCCCACCTCGATTATGTGCTGTGTCGAGTAGGACGTGTGCCCGAGGTACTGGGGCGTGCAAAGGAGGGTCGAGTAGACCTTGGGCTTGGTGGGCGCGCCATAGGCTGTCTTGGCATGAATGTGTCAGTAGTACTTCCGCAACTTAGGTCGCTCATGAGTCGTCGGGCAGCAGTGTTCACCACACAGATGGCTCCAGTAAACTCAGTACGGCACCAGCGACCTCCGCGTGCTATGCTAGACAAAATCGATCTACTCTGCAGCTCGATGGCAGCTGCAACGTCAAACTGAGAAAAACAAATAGTGTATTAGTTAGTAAAATGAGTAAATGATGGATGCAAAAGGGGAATATCGTAAAAACGTACTGAGCGATGTATCCGGCCCGGCCAATCAGAATCAAACCCTAATTGCACATGTTCCGAATGCGGTATATGTGTTGGTGTATCCTCAGGCACACGAGAAAGCCACGTGCGGGTATGGGGCATCACTACTACAGAAATGCTTTTCACTATCGGTTAAAAATCCACTCTACTATCGGTTCTCTTACCGATAGTGGTCGGCACGATAGTAGAGGAGCAGAACACTTCTATCGGTTCAAAAACCGTTAGTAAAACACCTATATTCCCAACGTTCACTAATCGCTATCGACTATTTCTTCTATCGGCTCAAATTTAAACCGATAGTATTATATACATTTTTTCTATCGGCTCATATATAAACTGATAGTATTGTTTAGGCTTTTTCTATCGGCTAGGATCTAGCCCGATAGTAATGTTAATGTTTTTTCTATCGGGTATTATCTAAACCGATAGTATTGTCTGGACACAGTTAGTACGGGAAACTTTATTCTATCGGTTATATTATATAACCGATAGTATTCTGTAGACACGTTTAGTACTGAAAACTTTATTCTATCGGTTGTTGTATATGAACCGATAGCACTGATATATTTATTCTATCGGTTGTACTATATAACCGATAGTAATTTGTAGACACGTTTAGTACTCAAAACTTTATTCTATCGGTTGTTGCATCTGAACCGATAGGAATGTAATATTTATTCTATCGGTTGTGGTATATAACCGATAGTAATATTATTTTTTCCTATCGGTTATGTACTGGTACGGTTAGTACTGGAATCATACACATATACATACAGCTATAGAGAGATACATTGGATCATTCACAAATACATCAATATTTACAAATATTCAGCAATATTCACATATTGATCAATTTGTTCACAAATACACTAATTCAGCAATATTCACATATTCACATATTGTTCACAAATTGGACAGATTGAATTTATGCACATATTGATCGAGTTTATTCACAAATACATCAATGAATCTATTCACATATTGAGTTTATTCACAAATACAGCAATCAACACATTCAATATATATTCACAAATACAGCAATCAACACAAGTCAGTTATTATCGATCGTTGATAGCCACTTCTTCCATGACATATTGAGCCCAAATTGTTCGCAGCTCCTTCAATTGAGGCAACTCATATTGCTCTTTCAACATGGTGCTCTGCATATATGCGTGTATGAAGTTAGGATCGTACGTCACATCCAATTAAAGTTCGACTTTGAGTCAGGAAAAATAGTTACCTTAGGGAATTGGGCAAAGTTTCTCCTGATCAGGTCATACATGAATCTCATGACATAGAAGCCACATTCCCACGATTGTGGCTGCTGATGGCAAGGATGAACTCTCGGTCCTGCTGCGCTAGTAGTGCCCTTGATATGTATTCCCCTGCATGTGCTTGGTCGTGCTGTAGTATCGTGAGGCTTATTTTCTCTGGGTCGAGGAAACCCACCTTGTCACATGCCCTCATCAACGCCAACCTATACATGCACCTGGATGCAAAGTAGACATTAGTAAGTAGTGCATACAAAAAGTGATTAGATTTATGAAACGAACTGTGATAACTTCAGACAACAGCACACTCACAGGACTCCAGTCCGTATGATGGACATATCAAGCTCCCGCCAGTTGAGGAGGTCGAACAAATCCTCGTGGGCCACCGATATGCTCCCGGGCTCACGGTGAAAATGGGCTGGCCTGAAGTGAACCAAGAAGTTGATGTGGCGCCTAGACCGGGTCAGGTACCACTCGTGGAGACTTCTGGTTATTTGATCCATATTGCGCAGAAGGTACTCCGACACGAGTGGGGACCCGTTCTTGAACGTACCCGGCTGGCTTTGTTTGGCCTTGCCTTTGGCCTTGCCCTTGCCTTTGGGCGGGGAGCGAGTGTATACCTTCGAAGGTTGGGGTGTGGTGCCGTCGGCCTCATTTGATGGTGAAGGGTTTGAGGCCGTCGGAGGAGGCATGGGGGCCGAAGGAGTTCGCTCATGCGTTGTGGCGGGGTGGTGTCCTCAGGAAGTGTGCTGGTATCCATCGTCCACTTTAAGTACAAACGCTTAAATTAGATTTTGCAAATTAAGTATATTAACTGAGTTGTAAGCTAGAATGGCTAGGGTTTACCTCCTGTAGTCTAACACCCTTCTTGGGCCACTGTATGTACGAGCCCAATGCCTCGCCAATTGTCCGCATTTCGTCCGTTGCAACGGGCAACGGAAAAGAGCTGTAGCCCGGGAGGGCCATGTCCACCTGTACCTTTGCGAATCCAGGCTCCAGAGGTACGCAGTGGATCCGGACATCCTCCCAAGACTGGTATACGACCCCGTTTGCAACCGCAACAAGTTTGTCGCCTATGTTGATCAATAGGCTACAGCTCTCCGGCTTCTGCAATTTGCAACAATTATAACAGGTTAGCGAAACAATTCTAACGTAACGGGAGTGGCATCAGCCGAACTGCATATATAGCTCAAGAGTTGCAATACCTCGATCAGGTCCACCGGATCCACGTGAACCTTCGAGCCAACACTACTCGGCCTGGCAGCGTCGACCTCGGCAGCTGGATCTAAACCCTTGGACTGCACAACTCGGCTGAGGCGTTCATATTTCTCGTTCATTTGAGCGAACATGTCCGCGAATTGTGTAGTCACATCTATCCGTATCTTCTGAGATAGCTCCACTTCCCTTTCCTTCCAGCTGCCAGGCTTCTTCACCTTTTGCCCGGGCTCCGAGAAGCCTTCCTTCCATGGCACCACAGCCCCCACGGTTCGCGTCCGCCCTGGATGCTCCTTGTTCCCTACAGCCCGGGTAAGGATGTCGTTCTCCCTATGGGGACTGAACAATCCCTCGGTCGCCTCCTTCGAGCAAGAGATCTGTTACATTGAAAGCTCTCCATTGTGAGGAAGAAATATATACAAACTTGTGCGCACACTAGTGATCATAGTTAGCCAACTTACGAGTCGCTGCACGACCTCGACGTCCCTGGGGTTTGGGAACGCCACAGTTCCCGTGGCCGACACGGTCCCTCTGGCCAGTCACCAGCGCTTGCATCGCTGATCGCGGATCTCGGAGAGTGGTAGGTCATGGGAGTCGACGAAATGCGACGCCTCGTCTTCATCCTTCTTCCACTGCTCCTCCTTCCCCGCATAGCCGCGAGAGCCGAGCCGGTGTGGGTGGTCGTTCCTCCTCTGGATTGCCCTGTTCTTCTCGCTGAGGGCCTTCGTACCAGAAACAAGAAAATTAATGGACCACTGCTTACTGCATACAATGGTGTAACCAAGCAAATGAACCATTCATACCTTGAACTCAGGAGTCCCCTTCTGTTGGGTGAATTCCTCCCATACCTCCTCCGTTATGAAGGGGTACTTCTCTCATGGAGATTCGCCTTTAGCGAGGAAGGTACTGACGAGGACGCTCTTGAAGGTTTTCCACGTGTTGTTCATGTCCTTCAAGCAAGCTATCTTGGGACCATCGTCCAGGATGTTCCACTTGGCCTGTTTCAAATGGTGCATATAAGTAGGACTTACCTAATCTCTAGGATAAACCAAGGGAATGTGATTACTCAAGAGTTCAGTGATTTTGATTAATTTTACCTTCACTTCCGCCCACAGCCTATCCCTCTCGTCGGCCTTGACGTCCTTTCAGCTCTGGACGGTGATCTTCACCCTTTCCTTCGCCAACAAGCCAACATAGGCAGCATAGTGCCCGGCGTTCTTCCCGATCGGTCTACCGAACTGGTTGAACTCACAGGAAAGATCCGCGCGTTTGGCCAAACGACCCAACATCGTCTCGCCTCACGCCTTCCTCTTGCGCTGGGACGAGGCAGCGCCATCTACGTTCGCCCTCGCCGAATCACTAGTATCAGCCGAGGAAGATGCCGACATGGCTTTACCTAAAATACCATGAACAAACCATCCAATTGATATGAAGAAAGGTACATGACAAAGTTCATAACTAAAATTGTTGTGCTAATCTCTCTGCATGAAAATAAAGTCTGTTAAAATTTAAATGAACCTAAATTTGAGATGAACATTAGAAAATGGGAAGTAATTCACAGAAAATTCAAATGAGCAGTGCAAACTAACACATACATTATTTCCTATCGGTTTTGAAAGGAAAACCGATAGTACTAAGGTCTGTATTCAGGAAAATTTAAAAGATTAGCAGTGCAAACTATGCTAATCTCTCTGCAGGAACATAAGTTATGTTAAAATATAAATGAACCTAAATTTGAGGTGAAAATTAGAAAATGGGAAGTAATTCACAGAAAATTCAAATTAGCAGTGCAAACTATGATGGCACTACTATTTACTATCAGTTTTCCAAGTCAAACCGATAGTAATCAAGTTTGAATTAGGAAAAATTTTCAAAATTACTCAGCAGGAACATAAAGTAATTGCTCAGCAGAAACATAAGGTATGTTAAAATATAAATGAACCTAAATTTGAGATGAAAATTAGAAAATGGGAAGTAATTCACAGAAAATTCAAATTAGCAGTGCAAACTATGATGGCACTACTATTTACTATCGGTTTTCCAAGTCAAACCGATAGTAATCAAGTTTGAATTAGGAAAAATTTTCAAAATTGCTCAGCAGGAACATAAAGTAATTGCTCAGCAGAAACATAAGGTATGTTAAAATATAAATGAACCTAAATTTGAGATGAAAATTAGAAAATGGGAAGTAATTCACAGAAAATTCAAATTAGCAGTGCAAACTATGATGGCACTACTATTTACTATCGGTTTTCCAAGTCAAACCGATAGTAATCAAGTTTGAATTAGGAAAAATTTTCAAAATTGCTCAGCAGGAACATAAGGTATGTTAAAATATAAATGAACCTAAATTTGAGATGAAAATTAGAAAATGGGAAGTAATTCACAGAAAATTCAAATTAGCAGTGCAAACTATGATGGCACTACTATTTACTATCGGTTTTCCAAGGCAAACCGATAGTAATCAAGTTTGAATTAGGAAAAATTTCCAAAATTGCTCAGCAGGAACATAAAGTAATTGCTCAGTAGGAACATAAGGTATGTTAAAATATAAATGAACCGAAATTTCAGATGAAAATTAGAAAATGGGAAATAATTAACAGAAAATTCAGTTTAGGGTATTTACTATCGGTTCTGAATAAGAAACTGATAGTGAACTACACTGTATGACAAATTGCTAGTGATTTTCATCAATTCTGTCATTCTCATAGCTATCAAGTTTGTAGTTCATGAATTTTACTCTAGGTTTATATTTGTAATCCATGGAACGGGATATGAACCATTGCATACAAAATTAAGCAATACACGCGAGCGATTTGGTCAAGAACACTTACAGTCGATCGTGGAGTGGCCGGAGGCGGTGGCGCAATGCAATGCCGGAGGCGGTGGAGAACCAGTGGCGCAGAGGAGCGAAGAAGCGAACGTCGGCGAATCTAGGGTTTTCCGCGCGAGTATTTTTTTATTTGGAATGTGATCAGTTGCACTGGAGGGAAAATCGTGCAGGTTATAACCTAATAAATGAATATTTACTATCGGTTCATCACCACAAAACCGATATTAAAAACACTTAAGTTAGGGTTTTCGTAACACAGTGTAAATCACTATCAGTTGTGAACAGTAAACCGATAGTAAACTAAGAACAAGGGATCATAACACAGTGTAAATCACTATCGGTTGTGAACAGTAAACTGATAGTAAACTAAGAACAGGGGCTCATAACACAGTGTAAATCACTATCGTTTGTGAACGATAAACCGATAGTATAGTTTAATTTCATATCGGTTTCACAGTTATAACCGATAGTAAAATACAATGCTATTGACCCTAAAGGATTTCCCTTAGAAGAATTACAGAGGATCTCAGTACATCATTTTGTATTGTATTTACTATCGGTTATGACAATAAACCGATAGTATATGTTAATTTCATATCGGTTTGGAGGTTGAAACCGATAGTATAATACTATTAAATTGATCTAAAGGTATTTCCTGAGAACAAATACAGATGGGTCTCAATACATCATTTTGCACTTGTAAAGACACCTGAAACCCCATGCAAATGCCTTGCAATAATTTTGAAATAAATTAACAGTAAAGACCAATCATGGAATGAAAATTTGCAGTTTTCATATATATTTGTGAAAAGAATCAATTATTGCTCAAATCAAGTTATACTCCAATTGAAATGAAAATTTGCAGAAATGATTCTCAATGCATCACGTATGTTTTCCCAAAGAATTTTTGAAAAATGATTTGAACATTCTTCGATCCAAGTAATATACGTCATTACATATTACAAATTAGTCAAGAATGGTTGTCCACCCATAATCCTTCTTCGTGGTCGTCTCGCAGGTAACTTGTTTCGTCAATATCTTCGGTAGGGACAGATTGAAGGATTCCATCTAAAAATGGAGGTAGTTCGTCGAAGTGATCGTACTCTTCTTCATCCACAACGTCTTTGACCCCAACAATACGTCTCTTACTGTGAAGGACAACGTGCAACTTTGGGTTGGCCGGGTCAACAATGTAGAACACCTGTGTGGCTTGCTCAGCAAGTATAAATGGATCATCTTTGTGTGCGACTCTACTGAGATCGACGAGAGTAAACCCATAATTGTCGACTTTAACACCTCGAGGGATTTCGACCCATTGGCATCGAAACAGAGGAATCTTAAGTAATACATAATCGAGCTCCCATATTTCCTCAATAACACCGTAATATGAGTCAAGTGCCCTTACTGCCCTGGCATCCTCCGAAATAGCAAGTAGTGTCACTCCACTACATTGCATAGCACTCTTCTCGTCCTGAGTTCTTGTGTAAAATGAATAGCCGTTGATGTCATACCCCTGCCAAGTCCCTACAGTAAATCTAGGCCCTCTGGCCAACCATGTAACATCTTCATCTACATCGCCCTCAGAAGCTTGCAGGACTCTATTTTCAATCCACCCAGCAAACTTCCTATTATGTTCTCTGGTGACCCAAATCTCTGGCTTCGAGGGATTCTGTTTCCGTAACATTTCCTTGTGCTCGTGTATGTATGGCTCCACCCCCGTCATGTGCTGTAAGACCCAAAAATGGGCTTTTGCATACAGATCACTAGAGGGGACAACTGTTTTAAATCCAATCGTTCCAATGCCCTGAAGCCTGCCCTCATGCCGAGACGTAGGAACGCCAATTGGGTCAACCCCGGCCATATAGTTGGTGCAAAATTCGATCACCTCCTGGCGGCATAACCTTCAATGATACTGCCCTCAGGCCGATGTCGATTCCTTACATATCCCTTCAAGATACCCATAAATCTCTCAAATGGATACATGTAGCGCAGGAACACGGGTCCACAAAACTTAATTTCTCTGACAAGGTGAACAATTAGATGGACCATAACATCAAAAAAGGATGGAGGGAAATACATCTCCAGCTGACAAAGAGTGGTAGTCACATCGCGTTGCAAATTGTCCAGTCCATCCATATCAATTACCTGCAAGGACACAGTTGCAGCAAATATTCAGATCCAAAAAATCTGACAAGTTCCACGAATGGAGCTAATTAACTTGCTAGGAGTACACGCTTACGTACCTTGCCAGATATTGTGTTGAAGAAATAACATAGCTTTGTAATTGTCTCTCTGACTTTGACTGAGAGAATGCCTCTGATAGCAATGGGAAGCATTTGTGACATCAGTACATGACAATCATGGGACTTCATACCAACCAGTTTCAAGTCTTTCATGGACACAAGTTTTTTCAAGTTCGCAGAATACCCGCATGGAACTTTGACACCATGTAGGCACTGACAGAGTTCTGTTTTTTCTCTTTTTGACAAAGTATAGCAGGCCGGGGGGAGGTATGTCCGCTTTCCCTTCTCCAA
The DNA here is from genome assembly GCA_019359835.1 of Pharus latifolius. Taxonomy (NCBI): domain Eukaryota; kingdom Viridiplantae; phylum Streptophyta; class Magnoliopsida; order Poales; family Poaceae; genus Pharus; species Pharus latifolius. Next base: position 17,291,289 of record CM033326.1, on the reverse strand, counting down.
CAGTGCAAGCTCAGTCCTTATGCCCATGTCGAGCATGTCACGGCGAACGTTGATGCCATCTTTCGTCTTTCCTGGAATGTTCAACAACAAACCAATCAAACTATCACAAACATTTTTCTCTACGTGCATGACATCAATGCAATGTCGAACTTGTAAGTGCTCCCAATATGGCAGATCCCAAAGAATCGATCTCTTCTTCCAAACATTTTTTCCTGGAGGTTTAGAACATTTACCGAACTCAACTTTGATGTCCTTCACGCGCAAGTAATGCTCCTTACCAGTCACAAACACTGGGGCTGATCCTTTCTCAGGCTTCCCATTGAGTGACTTCCTCTTCTTACGGTAGGTGTGATGCATCGGAAGGAATCTGCGGTGACCCATGTACACTGTTTTTCTGCAGTTCGATAACCACATGCTTTCAGTTTCATCCAGGAAAATAGGACAAGCCTTGACTCCTTTCGTACTATACCCCGACAAATTTCCATAGGCCGGGAAATCATTTATGGTACAAAATATCATGGCCCGCAACATGAAATTCTCTCGCTTATGTGCATCCCACACCCGCACCCCTTCGCTCCACAATTTTTGTAAGTCCTCGACTAACGGTGATAGAAACACGTCAATATCATTCCCGGGTTGTCTGGGTCCTGAAATTAGTAACGACATCATGATGTACTTACGCTTCATACATAACCAAGGAGGAAGATTGTAGATGCATAAAAGAACCGGCCAAGTGCTATGTCGACTGCTCATATTTCCGTGTGGATTCATACCATCCGTACTCAGCCCAAACCTTATATTCCTCACTTCGCCGCCAAACTCACCGAATGTTCTGTTAATGTTTCTCCATTGAATGGAATCAGCTGGATGTCTTAGTTTTCCGTCTTCTTTCTGACCTTCAACATGCCAACGCAAGTACTTCGCATCTTTCGGATTTGCAAACAGCCGTTTCAATCTGGGAATCACAGGCAAATACCACACAGTTTTGGCCGGAGGCCCTTTCTTTACCTCATCACATCCATTGTGATAAATTCTGTCCCCATGCTTATACCGCGATGCACCGCATCTTGGACAAACATGCAAATCCTCGTACTCGTTACGGTACAGAACACAATCATTTGGGCATGCATGTATTCTTTCGATTTCCATTCCCAACGGACACAATAGTTTTTTGTCCTGGTAAACCGATCTTGACAACTCATTTCCCTCTGGAAGCATGTCCGCTAACAGATCCAATAGCGCTGTGAAACTCTTATCGCTCCAACCGTTGCTTGCCTTCAAGTTATATAATCTCAACACATAAGACAACTTTGTAAATGTTTCACATCCGGGGAACAAAGGCTTCTCAGAATCAACAATTAATTTCTGAAATTTAGCTAAATCGTTTTCGCTGTAGTCCTCTTCTACATCACGTAACATTTCATCTAAATTGTCGTCATCTACATGGTCTTCCGAATGAACATTCTCAATGTTTTGATCATGATCATCATTACTGCAATCCACTTCCGGGTGCTGCTGAGTTGTAGCGGTAGTGCTCGTTTCCTCAAGATCTTCACCATGCCATATCCAACGGGTATAGCGTGCGTTAAACCACGACGAATCAAATGACTCCTAATCTGATCAGAGTTGCCGAACCTTTTTAAGTTCATACAATCTATACAAGGACAATGCATATCTTTCTCTCCCTTCTTCGCCTTTTCTTGCTCAGCAAATTTAATAAATCCATTCACACCCTCCAAATACTCAACAGTAGTACGTTTTATTCCATACGGTCCATCTACAATTATTTCACAAAATTGACAAATTCAAATAAATAATTAATGACTCAGGGCATGCATATATGAATGAAACATAATTAGCTAGGCCATATGTGTGTACATGAGCTGTTTAATTACATTAAATGGATTTGTATATATGAAACCCTAATTAACTTGATGCATGCATTAATTGGAAGAGCCAGCTAGCTAGCTGCTTAAATTCAGCAAGCTATAGCTAGCTAGCCA